>HG996556.1:51141871-52341871 GCA_905340355.1 Rhagonycha fulva | reverse complement strand
ATGAAATAAATCAAATATAAGTATTTACATAGCCTTGGAAATTACTAAGGGATCTTTTGAAAAATTGAGATTGACATGCATTGTTTCAATGAGTCAGAACACATCCCCTACGACTCAAATTTGAGACAAGTTCATTAAATTTGTTAGCTCTAATAGACGTTTTCATTGGTTAAATTGTAATTAACTTTTTTTTAATGATAATAATAGTATAGAAAAGTGAATAGATATTTACAATTCATGGTTATGGGCCATGAGATTCTCAGTGTATCGAAGTTAAGCAATACTCATTAATCTTAATGAAATTATTTAAGTTGTAATATTTATACTTCAATGTAGCTTTTCTAATCTGACAAACAAAATTTTCATTGCAACATACAAAGAAGTACTGCATTTCAATATTTTTAAAATTCGTAAAATCCGGACGTGAAAAACATTTTTTCTATCCGGATTAGCAAAACTACTATAGGTATGTAGTATCAAGTTTAAGTAAATGCAATTAATTGATAATACAATAATTCTTGTTTCAATAGCGGAAATTACCTACATAAACACCTCAGGGAAGTAATACCTCTCACTAAATGTGTAGGACATTATTTAATTATTGTGCTTACTTTTCTTGCTAATTTTGAAATTTATTAATTAATTTTCACAAGCTAATAGCTTATAATTATATTTTATACCATAGAACAAGTGTCAATTATTTTAATGAAATTATTTTTTAATTATTCAATTAAGTTTTATTTGTTGACTTCCAGGGTTTGCTGACTGCTTATCCTACATTAGACGATTTCGTCTATATATTTCGGTTTTCAGGGTTGAAAACACTACTTTTACACTAACTAAGAAGGCAGCAAAGTAATAAAACTATTCAGTAAAATCACCCTCAGCAAGGTCGGCAAAAAAAGTCCTCAGAATTTTCTGATTTTTTCTTGCACGTTTTTTTGAGAAATTACTAAAATTTAATCGGACGAACAATTGAGTACGGAAAGTCGATTTCAAGCCTTCGCGATTTGTTGACCTCGGTTCTCTCGGTCAGCAATCTAAACAACTCAGGCTACAAAATTACTAGCAATACATAGCAAATTATTTTTTGAGAGTTTCAACTCGATTTTAATTAACTGTTACGATCTACTTTAGTCAAATTTTTCCTTAGATCTCTTTTCTTGATTTACAAAACAAGTAATAATGTAAAAATTTCCCACATCATATAGAACGAAAGTAGTATTAAAATGAATCTAATAGGTTAATTAATTAGGTGTGGTCCACGCCGCGACAATAAAATCGGCATTCTTGTGGAAAAAGTGTAATTTTGGTTGATTTCCTATTAATTAAATCCACCTAATGAGAAATAAATTAAGATATATCTGGTTTCAGCATTCCAAAAATAGAACGTTTCCAATTCCTTAAATTCTAACCAAAATTATTCTAGTGGTAATCATTTAGAAACGCTACCGAAAGGAAGAATATTTTTAAAGTCGAGTTTCCTTTGTATTAAAAAATGTTTCAAATTAGATTGAGTGTGTATAAAGGGCAGGTGATAATTTGGCAATATAAATTTTAATACATATTTATGAGCCGGTGACAGCAAAAAGTATATCCAACCACTTTAGAGTTTATAAAGATTTAACTTGCACTTTCCTTCTCTTGCTTTGAATCGAATCTATTTTATCTCGCTTGTTCTCATTGTGATGCTTTTTGGTGCGGTAGCTTTGAATGGAGAACTAACTACAGGCCGGTACGGCCATTGTGCTCTAAAAGGATGGGTGGAGCGCATACCTGGCATCTCTCTTTTGCTGTTTACTATAACTTGAACGAGAAAGAAGTAAATATGCTTTGATAAAGGCTATAGGTTTCGGTGTAAGTGCGCCCCTTTAGGTCGAGGTCGCTTTACATGAGAAAATATCAGTTGACATTTTATAAAGTATCCGAGAAGTGCCATGCTGTTTAAAGTAGTAAGCAAACAAATCGTAAAGAAAATTTTCTAATCAAGTGGCAACGCTTGCCTGCCTGGTAGTTGTTCAAATATTTGTTATAAAAAGAATCTGAAAAAGCGCATTACTAAGCAATACAAATATTGATTTCATGCTACTTGTTTCTACAAGATTTTATAACAGTCTCATGTGTTTCCAAATCACAGCACTTGTTCTCGCGTTTCCTGTTTTATGGTTTTGTTTCTAGCAACTGTTGTACCTTTAGTTAACATTATTGGTTGATGGCAGATGGTGTACGTTCGTTATAGTGGTTCGTATAACTTTGATACTATTTGGCCCGTTTAGTTAGCGAAAATTTGTAAGGACCGCTTTAGCCTAGTAATGTAGAATGATTCTGTCGTTATAGATCTTATGCGGTAGGTTCCGAATCAGCGGCAATATGTACTAAGATCCCTCTATATTATATTATAGTGGCACACTAATGCCACAAACGCCAAGATTAACGCTTCCCGATTTTCGATTACTTGCCAAGCATGTCATTAAAGGATAATGGAGACTAAGATGAATCACATTAGTGTCAAGATACCATCTAAAATTGATAACAAAGAAGTATAATCGCATCGCATATACGACGATATGGGATAGGGAGTATCTGCTTGTCTTCCCTGCTCCCATCCATCCACCCATCATACGTCGTCCTTCTGCATGCAGCCGGTTTTAAATAATTGCCAGTTGCAGGTAATAATCTGTCGTCTTAAGATAGATCTGTCACAGCCATTGAAAACCATAGAAGCGCTATGACAAAACTAACAATCACAATAACCCAATTTAAAATCTACGACCATATGAATGACATCGGTTAGACGCATACACAATAGACAAATAAGTCCTTTCAAATTCTATTTGTGAAAAGAAACGCAGGAATTCTTAAAAATTTGCTATGCTATTCAAGTTTTAAGCGTTTGTCCTAAGTCACAGATTCGATCAATTGAATTATTTATTTTTCTTTATGCTTCAAATTTTGTTATGTAACGCATCGTAAATCAAAAACCGAAACAATTTGCCGACAAATTGTATACCACTCGAACATCTTGAGAGCAAGATTATGCTTCAAGTGTGTAATAAAATAAATAATAAAACACAAGTACGCTTTCTGCACAAACTGTAAACTAAGCAATCAGATTTCACATTCGCCATGTCGAAATTTAAGGGCCGCAAATTGCTAATAAAGATTCAAGTCAAACGAAGGGACGGAAGTTGATGCGTTTCCCAGAAGTTTTAAATTAGAAAACCTATCAGTCTGCTACTATGTTTGGGGAGGTTGAAAAGTTGTAAAGAATGGAGAGATACAGAAAAACATAAATTAGGTTATCTGTCAACCGAGATTATTTAAGTATCGACAGTCCAATTTCATAAATTTCGTTCATTATCTACACAAATTGATAAAATCAATCAAAGGATGGATTCGAAAATTCAAATTGACACAGCGCACTACCAAACGCTTTCATTGCACCTTTCCAAAAAAAAGAGATACTAATAATAATTTTGTGTCGCTACATTAATTTATTTTTTATAAAAAATATTTCAAATTGACATAAAAAGTTTCAAACATAAGTGAAAAAAGTTTATTTTTTAGGTATAACAATTTTGTTGTTCAGAAACCTCGTGTATCTATCTTATATTTTTGTTCTTCGATGCTTTATGGCCCGAGGATATTTTATCGATTTACTTTTTGCAATATTTTGCTTTCAGTTCATTGAAATTCTGTTTATAAAATAGTGGAATTAGTTTGTAAACTTGATTTAAGTCGAATCGACTACTACATATTTTATTTTGCACAATAAGAAAGCTGATTGAAAACTTGGAAATTTAATTATGGATCGGTTCTGAAAGAACAAGAAGTTTTTCTTTCATTCGGCGTTGTCTAAATATTAAAAATAAAATTGAGAATTTAACACAATTTGATAAAAGAGCAATTTTTTCATTCTCATGAAAGACGTTTGCGACGTCTGTAAGAAAAGCTAACTAGAGTTTTTATGTTCTCAACTGGCGTCATTCGTTCCATTTCCGAACGAAAGCGGAAGTGACCTGCCGATAGTCAAATGATGATCGTTTGCTAACGATCTCCATTGTGCTAGCCCTGGGCTTTAATCCGGTTGCACCCCTTCGACCCCCTTTTATAATAACGCTGCTCTTTCTTATCCGTCTCCTCTAATAATCTGCATTAAAACCACCGGCATTATTCCAACTAACAATTATTCAAAATTCGCCTAAATGTCATAAAATAAAGTTTATCCCAAAAAATGTGCCCTTTAATTAAATATAACAAGTTTCGAGTTTTTATCATCAAAGAGCCTCTTTCGGAAAATACAAAAGATCCTCGCACAGTTATAACAGTCGTTGAAATGATAAAAGGATTTTTTTTTAAATAAACGAAATTGAACAAGTCGATAATTAGAATGATTTATAAAAGTCCTGGATGTCAAAAAGTTTTACAAAAAATGTTCTGAATTTCGTTAAAACTTCTTTTTCAATTTCATAAATATTTTTTGCTGCTCGCAGAAGCTTATTTATATTTCAAAATGTATTCATAATAAAAAAGCTGCTTTAAATTCATTTTCGATAAAAAAATTAAGAAAAAAGTATTTACAAACCACTGCGTTTGGCACACTCTTAAATTTTAAGGGTGCCTCCCTAGCAAAATTTCATGTTTAACATTTTTTGATTCCAAGTTCAATGTTATCCATTCGAACTATTTTATATAAAATTGCAAATTAAGGGGTGGAATAAATAGAAGCGGGAATTTCATCATACAATGAACTGAATTAAATCATTCGCGTAAATGCTTTCGTCCACCCCTTTTAATAAACTCGAACAGTGGATTTTTAAATATTCTAGCATCAGAAACGCTTTCAGGATGCCAAGGGCAAAATGACCAAACTTTTGCTTTCCGAACTTTTCTTTTATTGTTAGAATTTAGAAAAGTGAATTGACAAAAATTTGTCTCTCTCGGAACCCCCCATAAGTACCATCGTCGCGCATCGAAGTATATTCAAGTAGAGCTTCGAATACCGTTCAACTTTGCATGGCATTACGGTGTAATGCTTAAGTGTTTACTGTGATAAAAATTTATAGCATGACAGATGACTTTGTTTCCGGATGACCGATCCTAACCCGTGCAATAAAAATTTACAGGATTATCTCGCTAAAACATTAAAACGGCCGGCGTCAAGATTGACAGTTACAAAATTATACGTAAATTATTGACTAAACTTTGTTTGGTCGGGATCGATAACGTTTATAATACAAGCATATAATTACTATGTTTTTATAAAATCATAATGTAGAAATATAAAACCAATTCTTTTGTTATTGCAAAGTTTGTTTAACTCACCTGCTGCGTATCATTCGCTACGTCCACAAAGGATGTGGAAGAGTTCTCGAATCTCGAGGTAAACTCGTCGAGTGCTGTAAGAAGGGCGGCATTTTACCAGGAGGTGGTGGCGGAGGTAAAGCTGGACTTCTCGACCTTTCCAAGTGCATTGGAGCAGTAGAAGCGTAAATATTAGCAGAAGAACGCTGATAACCACAAGATCTCTTAACGTCGGGCATGGCAAATTGCAATTTTTGCCAAAACTGACGATCTCCCCACTCGATCACAGTATTAGTTTTCAAATATAACCTTAAGTCCGGATCTAAATCACGTTGAGGTAGCTCACCGGTCACTACAAATATAAGTCTACGTCTTCTGTCTTTTAGCACTTCGTGTAGAGCCGACTTAAATTCGAATCTACACCACTCGTTATGTAAAAAGTTTTTTGATAAAACAATTATGGTCCTTCTGGAGGATTCGACTGCCTCGATTATAGTGTCAGCGACGTAAGTTGACACGTTAAAGTCTCTATAATGTAAGCAAAGTCTGTAATTGGATTCGGAACTTTCGAGCCCGCTCGCGAGTATTTGATTAACAAAGGCATCGTCCTTAATACTATAACTCACGTAAGCATCAAAAAGTCTATCTTTATCTTGTTGTTCCTCGAACGCAGTAGTTTTATAGCACATTCTCAAACCGCACCGAGAATATATCCACACCCTTAATTCTCTCCGGTAATAAAACGCACCGCATACTATAACAACGCTCGCAAGGAAAACACACATAGCGACAAGTAACATGGGTAAATAGTCATTCATTACTTGACTTTCGACAATTGCGTGGGATCTTACAGTAAATGTTGCGCAAGTTGTCGAATTAAAATCGGTCATAAGCGGTCCTAGTTGCTTAGTTGAATTATTAAACATGCACGCAATTCTTCCGGCATCCATAACTTTTCCCAAATTGACTTGTAGCCACACACGATACTTGTGAATGTAGTCGCATTCGCACGACCACGGATTATCGCTCAGTCCAATTTCGACCAAATATGGATTCATCATAAATTGCCACACCGTAAAAGACGACAATTTATTTCCGTCCAAACGCAACACCTCCAAGTGTTTCAATTCCACAAACGTTCGATTATCGATGTACGAGATTATATTTTTCTGCAAATATAATTCTCTCAAATTTTCTAATGTTGTCAACTCGAAGCCCAACAATTGCTTGATTCGATTGTTTTCTAAGTGTAAAATTGTGAGTCGACGTAATCCACCGAAGGTGTCGTTGTACACCGCCGCGACGTTAGAATTATTTGCGTATAAAACTTTTAGATTCTTTCTCCCTATAAACGAGTGACTAGATAATTCTCCAAAACTGTTTCCATCCAAATAAACTTCCGTGGCGTCCATCGGTATGCTGCTGGGCATTTCCGTGTAACCGACATCCGAACATTCGACAACATTTGCGGACCACGATTGGTCGTGATAACACGTGCAATTAGTCGGACAGGTCATTTCACAATCGCAAGCGTCAAAGTCGCAGCAGTGACATAATGCGAAACAATGTGTTTTATAGGTACATAAAAATTGCGAAGATTCGGCTTCTATAAGAGGAAGATAATTGCTGTCGCGATTGTAAAGGAGTTTACAGTAAATGCTTTCCAAATCCATTACTCGAGGATGCTGTCGTAAATGGTCAAGCTTGTTAATTCTTTGTAACCATTCCATAGTGCAATCGCACTGAAATGGATTACCGCCTATATAGAATTCCGGAAGCGGTTTTTCAGGATCTACTGGCGTTAATCTGAGAGCGTTTAAATCCATACTAACAATTTGATTGGCGTACAAATCGACGCGAGTGAGATTAGTTTTCTTTAAAAATGTGTGCGCTTCAACCGTGGATATAAGATTATCGTTAAGAAAGAGTAATTCGACACTGCTAGGCACTGCGAGCGCATTTATTTTCGTGAGCTTATTAAAGCTGGCGTCTAAAGTTTGCAGTCGCAATTCCAAATCGAGAGAATGATAATTTCCTAATTCCTTGACGTTATTTTTGTGCATGTCGAGCCACTGCAATCCCCGAGGTATGACGGCATAATCGAACCACTCTAACTGATTGTCTGAGACGTTTAGCCACAATAAGCTGGGAATATCTACAAATAAACCGTTAATATCCGTCATAAGATTAGCATCCAACCGGATTGCTTGCAACGTAGGGCTGAACTCAAAGGCACCGTGCTCTATCCTTTGAATCTTATTTCTGGCCAGATTTAGAATTTGCAGTGCCGGCAAATCTGCGAAAGCTCGTTTGCTTATATTCTGCAGTTGATTTCCGATTAATCGTAAGCCGTATAAGTTGTTCATTCCACGAAAACCGGGATCTTCAATGCTGGAAATAGAATTTTCTCCTAAATCTACAGTTCGTAACAAACGCATATTCTTAAGAGCCAAAGGCACAGATGAAAGTACGTTGCCATTGAGATTTAAATCTTGTAAACTAGAACAGTTTCGAAAAGCTTCAGGATGAATACCCTCGAGCAAATTATTATCCAAAGCAAGCAAAGATAAGACATATAAGCCGTTTAACGAATACGCATCTAAATACGTAAGCTTATTATATGAAATAATTAAAGTATGTAAATTGCTCATGGGTGCAAACGTATCGGCCGGGATGCTTTGTAATAAATTGTGCTCCAAATTTAAAATTTGCAATGTGTACAAATCCTTAAAAAATGCCGGATCTAATTTAGAAATTCGATTGTACGATAAATTTAATAGCACGAGTCGAATAAGTCCAGAAAATGTATCGCTGTTAATCCAAGTGCTTGTCAGATGATTTTTTGATAAATCTAGAGCTAGAAGTTGATCTAAGTTGGAGAAAAGTCCGGGAGCTAATACGCTGATAGAATTATTTTGAAGATAAATTTCTTTTATGGATCCCGCGGAGTCTTTGAACAACTCGGAAGGGAGCGCAACGACTTTGTTGTTCGACAAATCAAATATCTGTAATGCTTTGAGACCGGCGAGAGCTCTGTCTGCGACCATAGAAATTTCGTTGTTGTGAATATAAAGTTCTCGTAAACGGCGAATTACACTAAAACCGGCAGCCGGAATTAAAACGAAGTGATTAAAAGATGCGTCCAAAATTTGTATGTCCAAACTACACGGATGTGTGAAACCTTTAGGCATTTCAACACGATGCAAATGCTCTTCTTCGGGAATGCTAATTAGAGGTTGCGGCGCCCCGGGCGTTTTTTCTCGAAAACCTAAATCACTAACGTCTTGTAATCTGTTTTCGCTTACGTTTAATGTAACGAGATTAGTTAGTGGACAGAATATATTTTCCGGAAATGACCATATATTGTTACAACTTAAATCCAATCTCTCGAGCTGCCTAACCGGTACAAAACTTTCGGTCGAGAGATCTAAACTCATTGCGGGCCAATTAGTGTTATGTGTTCGCACAGTAAGGTTTCTAAGGTCTCGCAACCCCGTTAGTGTACCTGCAGGCCACCGTCCTAATTTACAATGTTCTAGTTCGAGTTCACGAAGTTTAATTAAATGCACAAAACTACGATCATCTAGACTGCTCCGAGACATAATTACATCGTTGCATTCTATACGCAATGAGGTTGTGTGTTCGGAGGGAATTACGCTAAAATTTGTCGTGTCAAATTCACTGTTTATTGTTCTTAACTTACACGTAAGTGCAACTTCGTCTTGCCCACCGGCCACTGTCGATTCCTTTATCCACCACTGACAATCGTCCGGTGCTTCGTACCGGAGTTGCTGGACGATACTTTCTGTCGACACACCATCGCTTCCGATCACACCACCACATCCAAACGTTAACACAACACAAAATATTATCAACAATTTCGTCGCCATAGTTATTTTTTAGAAAACAGTGGTAAAATGTTAACAACGGTCATTACATCGACAAACGATCGATTACCATAAAATCTAAACAAATCACATATTAGGGATTAACTACAACCCTCGCACTCGGCCAGTCGGAGCTACACTGACGTAAAACCTTCTGGTTTCTACTATATAATACGGATACGTTTATTCTCACGCGAACCCCGCGCACCGCCAAATGCCGTATAATTCACCCTCGTAAATATTAATAGTAACCAGTAATTGATGTTTATTATTATACGCGATGACAACTTTAGGTAAATTTTGAAAATGCAACGGACGAGCTTATTTTTTTTAATCGATAACGGGGACAAATATTAATAATTGTTACGAACTTATTGTTTCGGATAAATTTTAATTTATCTAATATTATTTATTAACAACGAATTAATGTTAGTAGTTAGTTGATGCACGAACGATCGTTGTGTCCAACTGCACATCCTACCCCAACCGGACGTGTAAGCTATCTAAACCCGAACGTACTGGCACACGTACTAGCAAGAGAACACGAGAAGAGCATCCAGCATCAACGGGCAGATGGCCACGAATATATACGGATTCTACCGATTAAGGCGTCTGGCGCCTCCGCCTCGAAAGAAATTTAAGCTTATGAAGATATGCGCCATGCAAAGAAACCCCTAATATTGCTCGAAAACGCCGGCTCTCGCAAAAGCTCAATAACTAAAGCTTTTTTCTCCTTTCAAATGAATATGTTTAATTTAGCGCGGCGCACTAGCCAATTCGGTATCACGTATGATTATTTTTCTGAAAACACGAAACATTAATCCAATTATGTTGAGCATGGAACGTAATTCCATCGTCTAAATCCTGCATTCAGGACAAAAACACGGCAGGATTATGATTACACGGTTGAGTCCAGACTTGTGTGAAACCAATCTGTTGCGTGATTCACTACTACCGAGGTTACTTTCATCACTAATGCGAGACGAATTCGAAAAATCTAAATTTATAGTGGTAACTTTTTCAAGCACCTAAAATCAGGACTCGGATCTCGAATAATGCGGGAGTCACCACCACCTGCTACTTATTACCTCCCGAGCCGTCCCATCCCAGAACCTAAAAGATACCCAACTCGGCAAACTAAACTTCCGTCTCAAAAAACCATTTTGAGCTTTTAATTAGGTAGTTCGTTTCGTTCAACCAAATTAATATCTGCTACTTTTTATCGAAACATCCAAATTTAATTATCAGCTTTAACATTACTATAGAACGCCTTATTTAAACTTAAAATACAGTCGCCGCTTCTTTTCTATTCCTCTTAAAAGAGACGATTCTTTATTCTAACTTGAGAAATTTGCTATCATAAAGTGATAAAAGTTGATAAAAGGAGGTCAACGGATTGTATTTATTAAAAACTCAATTAAATTTTAGTTATTATTGCTATCTCTATAAGGATATCTCTATAACAAGAAAACAAATAAATCTAACCATTTTTCAAGGCATTTTAACGGCCACATTGGAAATACTTGTTTTAAATTATACAAAATATTCTAGCTATTTAAACTTTGATTAGGTTTTCGATTCAAAAACAGATTTTAACAAACTAATTAAACATTTTGTGACCATAATGATCATATTTATGTTGTAAGGAGCAGCCCATGAAACGTGATTTGTCAGTTATTTTGTAGAGTGTATTCACAATGTAGACGTTACAAACGAGGACCATAATCTTTAACTAATTAATTTTTAATTTGACTTAAAAAAAATTTGTGTTATTTTTAGATGATCATTAACATTCGGGCTTGCCGATGAGAATCCTGAGTCATGTTGGAATATTCTAAAGGAGAAAAAGTTATTTCACCCTGTGTACATCGTCGTGACGATCATTTTAAAAACACAATAAATCCCAAGGTGTTGCTTGATTAACGAGTATCAAATAAACGGAGAAAAGTGAAAAATGGTTGGTCTTGTTAGTATTTGAAAGGTTCAATGTAATAGCCGCAGCAGCCTCATGTAATGCGCTCGCTCGCCTTAAGCTCAACTGCACAGAATAGTCATTATTTTAAATATGAACAGAAAGAAGTAGAAAAACTTTCTAGGAAATTAAATTTGTGTGACATGTTGAGGAAAAATTAAACGTTTTAAAGCCAACGTTTCTAGTCATTTTATTTGGTCGTTAGGTATTAAAACCTTAATGCTGCAAATACATTAAACCTCAACACATTTATGAAAAATAACATTTAGCTTCAATTAACTTAAAAAAAAAAAACTCTTCGTTGTCGAAACATTCTATAGATAACGGTATTCTAGTTAATCAGTATAACGAGACAGATAATTGAACATAAATGAGCAGTACAGTCATATTAACTAGAACTTTAATTTCGACAAACAAAATCATTGATTTTATAAAGTTTCATATCAATTTAATTTTTTAAAAGTAAATAATGAATTGCAAAGTTTTAATGAACGTTTTTACCTTCGAATACATTGGTATTCGATTACGATTTTGTTTGCATTGGATTATGAAAATATGCCATTTTCAGTATTGAAAAATTAACCTCTCGAAACATTTAATTTGTAAAACTAAAGGGTATTGATTAAAATTTAAAAAACATTTGTGCTCAGATTTCATTAAACATTTTAATGTTTAGTTTACTTTTTCTATTAAATATATTGCACTTACTGCAACAAAGGAAAGCTCGACACAATAATTTTGAAGCCTTTTTGAAGATCGCACAATAAGTAATCGTTTCCGTTTTACCTGAGGTTATTTATTATCTAAATATCCCTATTTACAATTATAATTTGGTTATCTACAGTAACAATAACACAAATTTCTAAGCGTACCTATGTGACAGAAATAGCAATAGATATGTAAAGTTCCTTCACGTACATTTTGTTATTATTAGAAAGAATTAATATTATTAAGGTGTTTTCCCCAGTTGCTTTCAGATACACTCCCATTTATTATGTACACTATTCATTCGTGTACCAAGGAAACCGAACGTGACCGGAATTTTTGAAAAATTATTTTTAATAATAAAAATATTCCAGTTAGATGAGACAAATTTGTTTTATACTGGTTCTTGGAAGCGGATTTTTGCAAATATATCGGTTTCAAACAGCGTTCACTATAATAATTAGATGATGCATAGTGGCACAGTGCAACAAATTCGAGAGTAAGCTTTGCACATTCTCTCAAGCGTTCCTGAGATGTTATGTATTATTTTGTTAAAATAAGTTAATTTGAAACTTGACATTTGAGCTATGTAAAAGCTCCTTTTATTATGATAAATTCGCTTTAAATTTAAATAAATTATGCAAGTAATAACATTTTTCGTAACCGTGGCAATCAAGAAACTTCCTCGTTTCACGCTATTATGCTTTTAGTAGGAATGTTGTAAAGCATAATATCTAAGACTTATTTAGTTTGTGCATTCAACAATTCTCCAACAGATACTATATATGTTAACAGTAGTAAATTTGGTTTTACTTTATTTATTGTAGTTTAAACTGGAGAAATTTAATTTAAGAAAATTACAAGGGAAATCGTAATTTACACGTCCTGATGATGTACTATGATATAGAAGAGAGAAACCTTCCCGCTTATGAGTCTATTTAAATTCTTAGCAAAACTTGGAAAAAATACTTTGGTGAAGAATTCTAGCGAAAACAAATTTAACATATTAAATTCGGCAAGAAAAATGGTACCTCTTGTCTATTGAAAAAGTGAAAATTTGTTGACTGGTATTATTAATGGTCCTGCAGGAACATTTAGTATTCAGGATGCATGTGGGAAACTATATCGTTGTACGTACCCGGGAAACTTTCGCTTCCAATTTTATAATTTTCTTTGTTAAATTCTTTTTTGGAACATAAAAGCGATAATGGGCATAGTTAAATTGGTTAAAGATTTACTCGTCAAAACCAATAAAAACAGCGGCGGCTATATTTTGAAGCAAATTGCTTATGTTACATTTCACTCAATCCTGTAAATCCGTATTATAAATCACGATGATGAGGCACATTCGACAAAAGTTAGATATTTCAACCTGAACTCGTTGCAAACTGTCGGTAATTTAGGAAACGCGTTATTCAAGGGAAGTAGGTTAATGCAGTCTGAGTTAGATAATGTATTCAAAATAGTAACACCATTTGCAATATTATATCTTTACCACAATTTCAGACATAATATTTTTGATGAAATATAATAAATATAAAATAAGAAAAGTTTTAAACTTCGAGATTGAGAACGTTGCATTTGTCATCGTATCCATTTTCACCTAAGTGCAAGCTTATTTAACTTCATAATATAAAATTCATGCTAAACTCCAAACTTATACTTATTCATTTTATCGAAACTCTCACGTAACTGTTGGAAGGATCAAATCGATGGATGGAAATCCTTGCGGAGAAACCGTACCTACTATTCCATCGTAAAAATAAACTAACGTCGCGTAGGTGAATTATAATTCTTTTTTTAATTATTGTAAAGTCCCAATTACCCATTCGACGTTTCATTAAATCAGCCACTTATGTCAATAATAAATTATACTCCCGGTTTTTTCCAACGAGTGCGGAGTGGTTTTGTAGTATAACAATTGACAATTTTCCATATTTAAAGCACCATTTTTGTAAAACTAAATTGCTTTAGAATTGCATAAAATACTGGAAATGAATGAATGCAAAAAATTTGAATAAAATATTTTCCCCATTACAATTGCATTCGGTATCAGTGCAGGCTATTATTCCATCTAAAAATGTTCGATTTCAATTACACGATATATGCATGAATCACGTTCACTCAATGTCGTGAGTAAATGTCGTGACATTAAAGCGACGTAACTTGCATTGATAATAACGTTGTACTATGTCACTTTTATACGAAAGTTTTACAATAAAATGGTATAATGTATTAGCTTTAAACGCAAACTTGATATTTGAGATATCTTTTAATATGGGTTAAGTATGTTACTTTTAAGACACAACGTATGTTAACAAACATATTACTGCCAACCGTCACCAAGTCTGAAGAAGCAATTTTATTTTAAAAGCTTCCACCGAAACAAGCAAAACAAGAGATTTAAAATAAATGCACACGTTGCAAGTACTGAAGAGTTGAAAAAAGTACGAACGGCTGACGAAGTTATTTGAAGCTACCGGAATAATTAATAATAATGAAAGTGACGAAATACAAAAAGTTCATAATTGCATCAACAAACACACCGAGGTGTAACAATTCCTAAAATTTGTTTCCGTTTGTCAAAAGAAAACATTTGTTCTGTATATAAAAATGACAAGTTTAATTATAAGGAATGATGACAGTTTTAAGATACTGTTGATTTCTGAATCGCTTAAATGAATATCCTGCAGGAAGCGTAACGACTTTCCCCCTGAGAAAATATTAAAAAATATTCCGACGTTTCCGAAATATTACAATCAACAAAGTTATTAAGAATTTTTTATGAGAACTTTTTAGGGCAAAACAATTTGTAATTAAATTTGACTGAAAATTAGCCTGTTATTTCGAAATTATTAAACTCAAGTGTTAAATGGTGAAAAGTTTTGTATTCTTCAGCACGATCGTCTTAAATTAAGTTTATACCTTGTATCCAGCATCTTTTATAGGAACTAATAAACAGTATCTTCCTAGTTAAAAGTTTGCAATATCTCAGGTTTATATACCGATTGACCTTATTTTTCTACTCGCCGTGCAACTAAACGATGTTATTTTAACTAGAATGCTGAAGAATAACTGTGACATTTTAATCTAAATGAAAAAGAAGCTATATGGTTAGTTTTCTCTTTAAAACTTGATAGGTGCAAAATTTACATTATTTAAATACTTGCAATCTGCAGGAGTAGTCGTACCGTTCCACTACAATATTATAATCTCGACATAGGTGTTACTTTGGGACCGCTCGAAGGAGGAATCTTAATTTTCCACTCTTCTTCTTCGCTATCGGCTGCTATTGTTAGTGGTATTTACCCAGGTACTCGTTATTGTATTAAATGGAAGCTATAATCGTAAAAGCGTTATTGCACTCTAATATTAATTTTGTTTTGTAATTCCTGTGCTATCACAAGCGACAATTTAGATACACAATTCGTAGCAACGATGTCCATTTGCCGGTATCTCGACAATTTCTGTATTTCATGATGGTTGTAGCTCGGCTGCTGGCTATTTGCAGAATCTGATAAGCTAAAGCAGTTCACAATGTGATAGTGTTTAGGACAAAATGGTCCAATTATTTCTAAAACTAGTTAATTTAATAACCCACGTGAAATTTCTCTGCTTTCTCACCTACTACCGTTCTTCCTAGAGTACCTTGCATAAAAATTTTAATTATTTCCATGCAATTTGTCGAACCGCAAGTATTATGTGGCACGTTTAAGTCGAAATAGTTTAGTCCGACATTTTAACAACTACTTCTCCTGGAAATAATTAAATTACATTTTTCATCATTTCACAGGATTTTCATTGAATGACCATATTATAAATAAATTACAAGAATAACTTGAAACGCGCGGTTGATAACTATTTAATCTCTTAGTTTTAACGTCAATCTACGCCCAAGAACACAACATCGCAAACCATATAGTGGTTTTGTGTGGGAAGAAGTTGATTTTAACATTATCAATTTTATTAGGCCTTAATCTTCATGTAAATTTTTATACAAGTTGACAAACGTAATCAGTGACGTATTTGTGGTAATGTTTCAAAAGTTTATTACTAAGACAAAAAAATTAACTAATGCGAAGAGTTTGCTCGTGACAAACGCCCGAGTGTGCCAAAAGTTTTCCATTCAAAAAGTAACTAATTTTTAATTTAATGATTCCAAGTTTTGGACATGAATAAGTTTCTAAATTTCTTGGAGAGATTTAAAAACTACTTCAGACCAGGTTTCATTTTCTACGGTTTAATAGAGTGTCAAATTGAAATTTACGAGAACGATGAAAATATTCAAAAACATGAAAATTTAGAATTGTTTGATTTTTTGACCGACCTAGAAAATGATCCAACTGCACAATTAAACAAATTTATCGCTCATCGAATAGCACAATTTGGTGGAATTATAATAATGTGCCAGTTAATTGTAAATAATCTAAATGAGTTTTGTATTAAAAGTACCCCTCGCGTTTTATAGGTAAATCCGGTTTCAGTTAAATTCACTGAATTTTAGTTATGTTGATAGGAAGTTGCCAAAAAATTAAACTCCGGCATCGAGCCGTTTGCGAGTTGTACGCAATTTATGTTCAGAAATGATTTTTTAATCTTTTAAATAATTTATTTTACAAAGTATTTTTTGTGTAGAATTTTGTAAACTATAATTTTTCTTATAACAGATATATTTTTTTTTAAATATTGATAATTAGGCTACAATATTTGGGACAGATACAACTGACTCCCATTGAGATTTAAAAAAAAATCTCTCAGGAGCATTTGTTTTGCTAGCAAAATTAAATTCTTAAAAATCTAATTAGTAGGGTTAAGAACAAAAGAACTGGTCGCAGTTCTAAAAGGCTTTTGAACCTAATCGACTCCTGACTGATTAGTCCGGGTTTAAATCTATCAGAACCAGAAAGAGGATCACAAACTCCTATTTCGTTAACAAACCAAACATGGTTGCTCTACTTGTAAATTTATGTAATATAATTTTTGCATGCTACCTTCAAATAGCATCCCAAAGTAAACCAAAGATAATCAGAAAGAGGAAAAGTAGAAAAAGTTAGTTGCTATGGAAATTTGAGGTGCAAGATTTGATTAAACTTCTACTGTCTATTTATAAAGCATATAACAATAAAATGTATATAAACAGCAAGAAAATAATATAGGCAAAGTAAAACATTATATTCTATAGTGAATATATAAAAAGCTATGAATTATAAATGCATAGGAAAAAGAAGTATAGGACGTCCGAGAAAACGTTGGGTTCCGTAACAGGCAAAGTTGCCTAAAACTTGAAGCGAAGAAGAAGAAGAAGAATATAAAGATTTCTTGATATAATGGCATTTTAAATCGGCCAAAAAATGAAGAAGAAAAAATGGATAGTGGAAGCTTACAACACAATTTTTCTATTACCTACAATACATTATTTAAATTCAACAGACAAAAAATTGTTTGGATTTTTTTCCTTATATTAAAACCTACAGTTTTATGTGATTTACTCGAAACTACTGCTGTTAGACATATCAAGTTTCTGGAGTGACTGATTTAACTGCAAATTAAAGTTGCCAAAAACTGTGTACAATTTCTTAGCCCAAGAACCCACTGAAAATGAAATGGAAAGTCTGGTTATTCTAGTGTGGTCGCGTATAGCAATCTCAAACCCCGATGGATGTAAAAAAAAATTCATCACTATTTGCACGTTTTTGACTTATTGTCCTTTACGTCACCCTTAGTCATCCTATTTTTTCTTGAGTTGGCCCACGTTTCTCTTACATTAAAAAAAATTAAAATACTTAATTTTTGTTAAAAAAAAATACATTTGAGGGCTTGGAATTGCTATATATAAGCGTCCACATTGGGGTGCCAGACTTTCCATTTCATATTCAGTGAGTTTATATTACCTTCAACGCACTATCAAGTCAATGATTATTATTAAAGGATTCTTTCAGAATTCTATAAATTCCATTTCCAATTTAAAAAAGTTAATGTTCATTAATTTCCAATTTTGTGGGTAAATCGGGCACTAGCTCGATTAATATGGTGTCTGCTCATTGAAACGATTTTCTAAATTTCGAAGCATTTGTTGTAATATTATATGGGTAAGGTTACACAGGAAAAGTTTTTCTTTTATTTAGCCCCTACTAACACGGCAACTGAATGTACACGTTTAATAAGGTAAACATAAATAATCATCTGATATAATTTTACACCAGACAAAACAAATCAAGGCCTATGACATGTCTCTCAATTATGAATAATTACAAACGACTTCTGGTTGTATTGTAGTTTACCTTCAAATGATATTCAATAAATTATTGTGTTATTTATTATATTAATTTTCTTCATCAGCAGCTTTTGTGAAGATATGCAGCGTCGGCGTCGTTACGCACTAGTAACTTCGAAACAAAAATTTCAAATGGAGGTGCAAAAAATAGTATATATACCACAGTACTAAAATGTCTTATGTTCGGATAAATAAATTTCATCCTTGAGATTAAAATCCGCAGATTGGTTTCTTTTTCAGTGATAATACTATTTTATAATTATCAGATTTTTGAAATTCTTTGTGCGTGAGTACTTCGATTATTGTAAAAAATAATATTTCCAATTGTAACGTAGTGGAAACTACGTTTATGTCACTTATTGAAGCTATCCAAGTTTTTTTTGTCGTAAATGACATGATTGCACCAAGGGCGACACAATCAATACGATTGGTTGATAAAATATTAAAAATATATTCAACAGTAAACCAAATAATAAATCATATGAAAATTTATTCTTTAACATGCTATAGATAACGTAATTAAGATGTTAATTATTGTTTCATTTTAAATCAAGGCTAACAATAAATTCACGCGTTCTTATTTGCAAAATTAAGCAATTATGTTAACTATTTGTTAAAAAACTGGACTAATTTTTGCGCAGCATTACATTTGAATACGACTGTTTGACACGACGATTTCAGCGCCAGAACTTCCATTAAATCCAACAAAAATAACTATTTTAAAATCACTAATAAATTCATAACAGGTTTGTTTATAACTAAAGTTACTATATAACTTTTTAACTTCAAGGGTTAATATTATAAACGAAAATTTTTTTTTCCAGTTTCTATTGGCCTATAACATGCGACTGGGAGATTCGAACCCACTACTACTTATTTGATGGGTTTATTTTAATTTTCATTAAAATGTTATATAATATTTTGTGTATTTTTTTCGAACCTTCAACACGGTAACCTACATAGTTAGTGATTTATGATCCGCAATTTTATGTGTTGATTCCCATTTACTCTTATTTAATTATTTTAAAATGTCACACAAAAAATGTATAATTATTATAATAAAATTTTTATGTTCTCAGATTATTATTTTAATATGTCTTCAGTAATTTATTTTATCAAAATCTAGACAAAAACTTGCTTTGTTCACTTTCCGTGAAAGTATTACGAGTACATTACGAGTTCTTTTTGTCTACCTTATCGAGTTTGATATGCATACATTTTTGTTTGCCTTTCTTTGTTCTTAAATTTAATATTTTCCTATAATATCAAGTAAATAAATTAAAAAAGATATCTATATAATTCGACGAAAAACGCTGCCATAGCTCGGAGCGTCGTTGTATTACCCTTACAATAATAATAAAAAAAAGTTATTCGATACAACACTAACATTTCTGAATTTTGAGGATTTTTTCAGTCCGTCAATAAATTTATTGCAACTTGTACTTTGCATTTAAAGTAAATAAAATTGTTGTGGTTCTAAAACCATTACTGGATCCGAACAATAGTATTACTTTCTGGCGAAGTAGATCTGTATTTCCAAATAACCTTCTTTGAATACTCCATTTTAACGAATGGTTGAGTTCGATTTACTACAGCGCCTACTTAGATCTCTGACTGAAGGTTCAAGCTAAAGCTCAATCGAGCGCTAACGTTGTTATGCCAGGCAAAAGAAAAATATTTTCACCCTTAAGGTTTTCATAAAAAACGACTACTGTGTAAAAATACACCTTAAACTTTTTTTATACTTATTTCGATATTTAAAGCATTACGAGAAACGAGAGAAAGAAACGTAAAACAAAATTGTACGATACCCGACCCAACCTAACCATAACTATCGTAAAATAAAAGTCGGCCTTAGTTTCCGGTCATTATCTTTCTGGGCAACACCTTAACAAGGGTGAATTAACGAGGAGCTGATTAGAGAGGAATTAGGCAGACTGCCCATGTCTTTAATTTACCTAAATGTGTTTTTAATGCAGCAGATGCAATGATAAAGTATTTTTGGATGGTGCCACGACTGCGCTGAATTAATTGAAATGACAAACTTGATTCTAATGCAAATGAAAGATAAAAGTGCACTCTTCTAATTTTTCTAATTGCTATCGAGGAGGTATCTTTTAGTGGTAATTAGTTAAGCTTACATTAAGAACAATTTTAAATTTTAATTGCGTAATTATAAAATAAGACTAATTAATTAAAATAGCATACACGTCGCCATAAAATATGAAACAGAGTTACTTAAGTTAAAAATTATAGCGACACTTTATTTAATTTTGTTGAAATTATATACCGTTATAAGTAAACAAATATTTTAATTAACGTTCTTAATTATAATCAGAAATTCACGTTGTAACTTGTTATAATTATAGGGGTAAGTTAGGGTTATTACCTGCGCATAAATGTTTTAAAGAAATTGTTTCGTACGCAATAAAACTCACTGTTATGAGTGCATTAGTCTTTAATAAGTAAAATTACAATATACCTACGCGAAAATTAAATTAAAATTTAAAATTAACTAAGAAAATTTCGTTCGCGAAAATGGATCTCGCTCTAAGCTGGGTCACCACTAGCACTTTCTTACATTTTCCACACCCCATTTCAAAAAATGTTAGGTTACTTATGGAAACCTCATTATTTTTCTAAATTTTCACCCTCCTAAGTGTTCTTTTAACAAGTCAGACAGATGGAAATTACAGGAAGACGACGAGTCGGGATTATAAAGGAGATAGGGAAGAAGGTTCCACCCCATTTCTGTCAGTTTATTTACTCTTATTAGATACACGTGGATAATCGTTATCGTAGACAGAAATCTGGTACTAATAAGCATCATCAAAGCTAAAACTGTGGTTAATTTTATAATTTTTCCCAAAAACCTCGTATTTTCTCAGTTTCATGTTCGTTTGCAGATTTTTTTTTCGAAAGCCTTCTTAAATATTTAATTAGTAAATCATTTTTTAATTACCGAAATTATCGATGATAGGGAAGGCAGAAATTAAAAATTAATTCTCTCGAGATTTCAAAGAGCTTTTATAAAATTGACATTTAGCCAACCAAGTTGTTTACTTTCAAAAAATAAAAATATACTACAAAGTAAAAATTCGGATAAAAATTTATAAGCTATTAGTAGAAATGTACATTATATTAAATTTAAATATGAGGAAAATACAGGGAAAACTGGAATTTACATAAGATTAGCTCCTTATGTACGAAGCGACCTTCAAAGCGAATTACCAGGCTTCTTACATCAAAGAGTAACCCTTTTAAAATAACACCTTCACATGATAAAGCTGCGGTAAGCTGATTTTATTTTTCTTTTTGCTTTCAAATTTCCGCTATAAAAACTACTCGTCGAAATTTTATAAATTCTTTTAAAAGAAACGCAGCATTTCCGAGTTTTCGATTTATCTTTTGAAACCAATACAAAATTTGTCTTCATTTGTATTCTATAATTATCGGTTTGAAACTCGTCGGCTTAATCATCGTTCGTGGACATTGACGACTTTCATGAGTGTGGTTTTCACGGGACTGGAAAATCAGTTCTGCGTTCAATCCTCTTACGAGCAGCATGTATCTGTCAAAGCTATCTACGGTTGAAAATGCTCTAGGTAATTCAACTATCTGGAGAATCAAACTAAAGAGATAATCTCCGAATCCGACGGTCTAAGCATCGGAGCATGTTATACACTAATTCCAAAATTAGAAAACCTTCACAGTTTTGGTAGGTTTGTGAAAATCACACGCACTATTCAAAAAGTGTGCCTTCTTTAACGATTTTTTGCTGAAGCACTGTGCCTCGTTAATTATCTCTTACTTAGTCGTTTTAATATTACTACTAACATTTTGAACTTAACCGCAAAAGTTAACAAACTGGCATTTTATGCGTATTCACAAATGAGTTGCGCTTTCTTTATTAGAAACGTAATTTAGTGTAAATAGTCGAGTGGTAATTATGTTTGGCATGCAAGAAACATATGTTATCTTCGCCTTTCGTCGACCCAAAATTGCGAACGTCTGATGCTCTTTTATAATATATTAAAGCAGCTTCAAATGATGTAATGATGTGGTAGATTCATAACAAGCAGACAGATACTTGGATGCTTTCGGCACCTGCTTATTGCCCCTAATAACACCTTTGCTATCTCGAACATCTACCGGACGTACAAAGTTGAGTATTAATAACCTTGTAGACTAGGTAGGTCAATAATATTATGGTAAATGTTGCTTGCAATTTTCATCAAAACAACAATTATCACCGAATACGTTGCAATTATTGCATGAAAACTAATTAAAAGAATATTTTTCAAAGATAAAAAATTTAACCGTTTACTCGAACCTATCCGACTGTTTAATACCGGCGTTATTAAAAGTAATTTTATTTTTGTAGATATAATTAGATGTTTCTACCATGTCCATAAAACAAAATAGCACGCCAGGTGCTACTAAAGACCCGATCCAACCTACCTGAGTTGGATCCTGAATATCGATATCTTTCTATCAATCTCATTGTTTATGGGTCTAGTGTTGCTCGTAATCACGCTTTAGCCTTACCCAATGACGCCATCTTATGGTCGTATGACCCTTGTTAACACTTTAATGAATTATAAGCCCACATAACGTTCTAGAATCAGGTTTTTAATACGCACCAAATCAATCTCTCCCTTACTAAAAAATACTCAAAACGCGAAAAGTATCACATTAAGTCGTAAAAACGCGCATCAAATTCATAATGACTTCAATTACTGGGTAAGGAGATAGTGAAAATGTCGGTAAAAGTAAATACCTACTCGTTAGCTCGGTTAAGTATTATCTTTAACCATGAAATGTATAGCGAATTAGCAACCTAAAATTTTAATGCAAATTTTCTAGAAGCTATTGTCACTTGCTTAAAATTATACCAATTATGATGATAATGATAACACAAATTATTATTACTCGAATAATTTAAACTTTGTAAAGCTTTCTTATCCAAACCCTGTATAGTATCCGATCGGTGATAATTAGTTTTTAAGAATGTGGTATAGTTAGTTCCATACGAGAAGAACCTCTCACGTGACCCTTCGTGCGTAAACAAAATCAATAAAAGATCATCGATAGGTACACCGGTTTAACTATTTTGCACCGACCACGTGACTTGATTTTTTATTAGTAGGTATATAGAATAAAATTAAGTATTGGGCGTATGAAGAGTGGTGAAACGGATCGCAAGAAGAATGAGGTCATCGAAGCTCAATATTTCACCTAAAGGTGCATTAATGCATTGCATACTGACATGAAAAATTATTCAGCTGGTGTTTACCTTATGGTTTTTTACTTAGTTTTTAAAAAAGGTACAAAAGCAAATTTTTAGTACAATGCCTTTTTTTTAATATTTATGTTTAAAAAAAGTAAAATTTAAAAAGTGACAACCAGCGATTTCCACAACGACGTACATATTTTGATCTTATTAGCTGGTAATTAAATGTATATGACGTACTTCTATATCATTGTTGCAATTTCTGGTTGGTTGTGACTTTTTAACTTTTAATTCCCTATTAAACGGATAAGTGAGTATAAAATCTTCCACGGAGTTTATGAGTAGGTATGGTTAATTCTCAGCAAATAAATCAGACTATCGAAATGATAGTCCTTCGTTATGAGCTAATCGGCTAAGTGCTACCATTATACAGTTAATGTAACAATTAAATGTAACACAAAAGTTGCTAAATTTCTAACAAAATATTTTCTTTTAGAATAATTGTAGTCGCAGTCTCGCAGGATGATTTGAGAGATTCAAGACACCGCTGAAGTACCTAGTCTAAACTTCCAGCTGTATCACAATTTTACAACATTTATAAATTAATTACTTACAGTAACTGCTACCCATAACATAATCGACATAACCTCGCTTGTTTTAAACCGTTAATGACGGCTACGTAAATTAGAATCACTGGTCACCACTAGGGTTAATCAACTGGGAATTGAACCTAACAATAGAGAACTCATAGTTTAACTCCCTATGCCATTACACTAAACTACCTGTCTAGTTCAACAATTAGAAATACACAATTACTTCTATTATTATTTTATCTTCGGAAAAAAGGTTCAATTATTTAATTTTCAATCATCTTGAAGTCTTACATTATACGGTCCCGGATTAAGTATAATATAATTATTAGTATGATTAAGGGTTTTTTGCAAATGGAGCAGAAAACTAATCAAGCTTTTATAACTCACTCTCTTGCTACTTCAGGTTTCGAAATCAATCTATGAATATCGGTGATATTAAGATATCTGCAATGCTAGTTACATCTTGTAACGTTGTAACTAGTAAAGTTGATCTTATAAAGTTTTTTAAACTAGCTAATTTAAATTATGAATTATTTTAAATAAATTGCAATTTAATGTTAATGTAATAAATTTATATGCAGCATTAATTAATTACATTAACATTAACTTGCAATTTATTTAAAATAATTTATTCATAATACAATTTCCACAGGTTAAAATCTCAAAATATATTATATTTTTAATTCAATAAATAATTTATTATTATACTTTAATTAAAATTAAAGATGTTATATAGTAAGTACTATATACCAACTTTTTCTATGTTTTTTTATATTATAGGCGAAATTCATTCAACTTCAATTTTTTCAGCTATTTTCATATAAAATCAAATTTAATCAAAAACTTATTTTATAGTAAACAAAACAAAATATCGAGAAATATGTACTTATAAAATTTAAAAAAAAATTAACAATTTGTTTAATGATAACAATTAAGCTTTTTCATTTAGTGAAAAAAAAAACAGGAGCATATCGAACATTAATATTGGTACTTTTTCAATTTATTTTTCTAATTATCCGGCGTAATTTCTCCTGCACGTCGAAGGAACGGTTTAGTCAGTAAATTGTAAAATATGTTTTTGCATCTAATGTAGTAGGTACATAATTTTATAAAGGTTTATAATCAGAATACATAAGGGAATCATTCAGTTATCAAAAAGGCCTAGCGCTTTTACTTATTCTAAAAAGTTATTTAAAAAGTTTCATAAGCATCAGATATACTATGAAATATAAGAAATTTCCCATTCCTCTTATTCCAGCATTCAATTTAAAATTTATAAAGCGCACTTACCTAAATTTTTTGTCCACTCGAGAGACTCGACTTGATAACTTTGGTAATATGAAATCAAAAGAAAATTTAATTCGAATAAAGCCTCCAAAGTTTCAATTATAAAATTTTAAATTTTATGAAAACTGTATTATGTACCTACTTGAAATATTTATTTATATTATCATAACTTTTATATTGCTAAAAAAAATTTATAAACTAATTTTTCATTTTATAAAGTGAACAGTAGCCTAAAAGTTTTAGATGTTTTTGAGGGAAAGTAACTTTATTAAAAATTATGTTGTGTAATTTGTAAAACTTGAATTCGTATTTTTACTAAAAGTTTACTCTTAATGCGAAAACATTTTTAATAAAAATTTTTTTTGTGCGCGTCCCAAAAATAACGAGAAGTCTATTTTTTTAAATTTCTAACCTATCTACCTCCGATGGTAACCCTGTTTAACTATAATTTATGCCTCGGTAGCCCCAAAGTCAAACCAAAATTTAAAACCCATTTTTCTACATAAAATTACCTGACCCTGATCGAAAAATCCTTAATTCATTAACCGTTTTGTTTTACCTACATCTTAAAAAGGGACGAATTAATTATAATAATAAATTTTTTGCTTAATTTTATGACTGTTACTAATGTATTTAAATTCCTTCTGATTGAATTTAGATAATAAAAATTGTTGTTTGTTAAAGCAAAGTTAGAAAAACAGAACATCATCTAATAATACCTGCCTTATATAATTTTTTATAATTTTGAAACAAAATAATATATTTTAAATTATCTTTTAAACACAATTAATGAAAAAATACTGCAAAGCATTAGGAAATTCAATTTAGAACTTTTTTCCTACCAAAAATTCAATGGTGATTTAACCCAGCTGATAAAATTTGTTAATGATCATTCTCTCAGGGGCGCAGTTAGAATCAGTTACATTATTTCCAATATTGATTTTAAGTAAATTGAAGAAATTCTATTAGAGATATTTTATCATCATCGGATGTATATTGTTTCCATATTTGAGAGAGAATAATTCGAATATAAAGAGGAACATGATATTTTATAGCGTAAGGGATGGTAGGTAGATATATTTAGTACCTACCTACATTTCGGTTCATTAAAATTTAATCAATTAATTGAATTACATGAACATGTTATTTAATTAATTATATTATTAATCTCGAATACAAAAAATTTACATCCCAAAGGATTGTAAAGCTAAGTAGCGACGCAGTGAGCTCTATAATCAAGTGCTTCGAAGAGCCGATAATTGCGAATTGAAAATTTTAGCAGGTCTTGGCCGTTGCGCCTTCGAACCCTTAGGGAATCAACGGAACTATATTTATGCTGAATATGTTTCCAGAAGAGGCGCGAACTGAATGCGGATAATGGAATTACGGAAATCTCACTCACAGAATGACAAAGAAGAATAGCCCTTAGAAGTGCACTAACTTGTTTATTTTACATCGTGGCCGTTTTAAAGCCTCGTTTTTAGGTTTCTTCGAGTACACGCCTAAGTGGATGTCAAAAGTAAATAATATCAAATTTCAAAGAGAAATGCGTGAAAAGATATAACGCAATCAAAACATCACGAACCCAATTATTGCTAATTTATTACATTCGTAATGAAAAGAAAAATTATAGCACGAAGTCCTAATTATTTCAATAACTAATTCACGGCCGAAATGTCGAAACATCGACTTGTGGTGGTATCTCATCTCCCAATTATTCTCATCGATTCACTCTGTAGTACCAAATTTATGTGATTGTAATCAAGTTTTTATCGTTAGGTAGGTTAAAAGGTATCAAGCATCTTAAATTATGCGATCAATTACAACAATGTAAATTAGGCTTAGTCATGCAATTGACTTGTGTTTAGAATGTACTTTACATAACTAGCACGGTTTTACAAGTATCCCTTTAGGCGATTCTTAAATGTATGCGGTCTTTGAACTAAAATTTACTCCGAGGCGGTAACAAAATTAATAAATTTTAAAAACAAAATATTAAATTATTTTTAGCTAAATTTGATCTAAGAAAAATTTTCGGTAATTTTTTACAATCCCTGATGTATTTTACCCGAAGAACGTGATTGATTATTTTCGAATGGTATAAACAAAATTATGAAGTAGTTTTCCGTGTTTGAAGTGGGAAATATTTTTATTAAAAAGCAACGGTGAACTTTCATTGGTTAACCGGTTAAATTGATAAAAATGAAAACCTTTTGATATAAACCTCGTGTAAGAAACTTACAGAGAAGAGTTGTCAATTTCCATCAAAGCATAGTTGTAAAGTTTTATTTTCAAAAATAAATGGAAACCTACTGCAAAATTAGCAAAAAGTTTGATGTGGAAAGCGTCTAGCTTGAGGAAAGCTCTGAAGTTAAACATCAAGTGCAGAGCTTCCTTTTTGTTTATTATTTGAATTGTGCAGTGCTAAAGCAATTAATTTGCGAAATTTTGAAATAAGTAAATAAATTATATTTTTTATAACAAGTTACGCGCGTATAAATAAACTTTACACCATAAACCTGTAAACATCTGATTAAATCAAATAAGTGATTTATGTACTTTACAAGCGACGACCAACGGTCGGCCGTAAATTTAGCGAAAAACATCTGACACTGAAACTTTGCAGATTGCGGTGAAATATGATACTTCATTCACAGTTTTGATTCATTATCATATATGTGAATGATTATTATTAAATATTATTTGTCGACCCAGTCGACAATCTCTTCTTCGACTTCCAAATCCAACGTAATCTTAGCAATTTTGTTCCCAAATCCAGGCGATTAATCAAAATTCTAATCGTAAGCGAGTGAAAAATTGATTTCAAAGCTGCAATATTATCGTACGGTATGTAAAACTATCTATTCGCCCCTGGATAATTCAAGGGAACAATCAACAGCATTCACCCTATAAGAATTTCCCCTTATTCCGTTTTTATTACATTCTTTCTTACGTCAAAGCCAACTACACTAAAATGTAACATAGCAACTCCGTAATATTCTTTTAAACAATAGACACGAACGTTCTTTCGTCTCGTGCTATTTCACTACAAAATGGGAAAACAAATGAGATGGAGAAACATGAATGAAAAACGTAACGATACATATCTTTCATTATTGGCTTTCCTTTGGGGAATTCGTTGTTGGTAATAGTATGTGGTGGTGGCTTTGCTCATCACTCGCGTCACGATTTGTCCCACGGGACCCTCCGTGTGCATACCTTTTTAACTCACGATCCCCTAGATCTCTGCATTACCCCACAAGAGAATCAACTTCCTACCTACCGGTCATCAACACATTTTAATCAACCTGAAGCTAAATTTTATACGAAACCCAATTCTTAACACTCGCAAACGCTTTTATAAATGTTTTAAATTTTCACAAAACAAATGAGTCTAAAGGGAGTCGTAAACTGTGATAGCAAGTAAAAGTTACCAAGTTTGCAGGGAGGTTATTGAGAGTTAATTTGATTGGCACATTTATTTCCCTAGAAGAAATCTCAAAGATAAATTTCCTTCTTGTTTTTGTGTGCTATTTTTATCTCTTACTATGTCCAATTTCTTATAATAAAAAATTTAGCAACAAAATTTGAGATAAATCATTTTTTATCGCTATAATTATTTTTATGAGAACGTTTTACAGAATTTGCTCCATTTATCGAAATGCGTTACGCTTTGCTATAAAATAAAATCGAAGATTAACAAACAATCTTGCCTCATAGTTTGCAGAGGTGATCCGAAGTGCCAATCACCTGTCTGCATTAAATAATCAATTATATTCGTTAACGTAGTAAGACAACCGTAACCATTTTAAAGTATGAAAGAAAAATGAATCAATTTCAGCATTTTTCAATTTTTTTACCGTAGGATTTTCGATAATTCAACGCAGTATTTTCAAATATATACTTGTCTGACCAAATTAACGAATGAACCATGACTTCATCGAGCACTAAATTATGAGATAACTCGAATACCTTCTACAGGTGCAAAAAAATTATGTATACGAGGTGTGGTCAGCTTTTAGTCGACAAACGTTGCAAAATCGGTAGTAATCAGAAAATCAAACGTGAAAACTTCGCCGAAAAAATAGAAAAAAGAAAAATTTTTAATTTTTTTGGTCATTTTATGGTGGTTTAATTTATCTAAGTGCTTGTGAAAATAATAACTCATGTGAGTTTGATTAGACAAAGCATTATTTGCGCGTTTATTAAAATTTTGTATGCACCTAATTACAATAAATGCAATTGTTAGAAAGTTAATAAACAACGTTAAAAGCAAAACTAAACCAACAATACTGGAAGTAATTTTACAAACAATACACTAAAATTACTGCAGTTTTTACCTAAAATTTCATGTTGCTAAATATTTTCATGTAGGTTATTTAGACATCTGGGCTGTAGAAGCCCGAAATTTGGTAAATCTTAGTATTTATCGCTTTGATTTGAAAAATATTTTTAATTTGTAATTAATATACAATTTCAGACTTTTACTCGACATTCACCACAATATTTCGGTGACTTCTATAACTAGGGGGTTAGTAAAATTGAAGTCGTTCGTTAAAAATTATTAAGGAGTATTTTGCACACTCAGAAAAATACTATCGTAAATAGCAATTTTTTAGCAAATGTGCATTTAAAATGCTATAACAAAATAGTAAATTGATCTAAGTCAATATAACTTAAAAGTCACAATTTATGATGGTATTTTACTGAGTGTGCGATTTGTACATTAAGGCTTCTCTACACCCACAATAATATTGCGCATTATACATTATATTGCGCAATATTTTTTAACACACATGATTCAATATTTTTGTGCAATATCCACTAGTTTGAAATCAAGATTCGCAGGCTCGAATTTAAATGCCCAGACAAAGTTAATTATTTACAATATTATACCAATATGCCAATATAAAAGCTTTACTTTTGTAGATAATTTCCAAAATTAACGATAGTTGCCGATTTCAAAGAGTAATTCTAGTAATAACATATTAAAATAAAAACCTTCCGCCTCAATTTGAAAAATTTGATAAATTTTCTATACCTATCGCCTGGACTGCTTGTATAAAGAATTGTATGCAAATAAAATTTTTATAAAACATTTTGAACAGATTTGTATTTGGAAAACAATGATTGTTTTGTTAACATAACAAATTTTAATATTATCTTAGGTAAATTTTAATCAAAACAATAAAGCAAAGATAAATATTATAGCTATGGGTATCATAACAATAATGTAAATATATTATAATAACTATTTTATACCGAGTACAACTAAAAGTTCAGTTTAAAATTTTGAATTGTTCAAATTATTAGGAAGCCTTGCACGTTAAAGAGAGTGTTGACTAACATAATCGAGAAGAAAATTTCTAGAGGAAAGGCGCAACTGATTTATGGAATTCATCGCTGTTCAGTTGCATTATTATTGAGCAGAAAGATTAAAGCTAAAAAATTTAATTTATAAAAAACATCAAAAAAAATTAAGAAAAAAATTGAGAAGGAAATTCATTTTTGAAACCGGTATTTTTGTGTACACAAATGTCCTTTAAAATTAACTGAGTTCACAAAAATATCGTAAAACACTCTGTCTCTCTGTTCGTAAAGCTATATTTAAAAGTTTTTATTGATTGTGCATATTACCACAATTAAAATTTTCTTAACATGCAAATCGGGTTACAATAAATTAATGATGAGGTCAATTAGAACCCTTCTACTAATATAATAAATTATTAATGTGATTGAATTATTAAATTATAACCTAATAAATGAAATTAATTATGAATATTGCATTATTACATATTACATATGTATTCTGAACGTTTAAAAATTATATTTGTGTTTATTACAATAATAAAAAGTACTAAAGAATAGCAATATAAATTGATTTTTATATTGTGCATCAACATTATAAAATAACATTATTAAAATTTTACATAAAATGTGTAAATTTTACGTACTTTATGAGTTACATTTGATGTAATATTGTGGTATTTATCAGTAATCATAAATCTAAGTTCTTTTATAAGTCTATAAGTGTCTAATAATGTAAATTTACAATAACTAATTACTCTCATTATCGGGGTATAATATTGATCCACAAAAGAACTGTCGAATTAGAGAAAAATGTCCAAGTTGAAAATGAAAATAACTTTAGTGCGTCACTTAATTATTCTAAAAATCTTCTAAATATTTAAGTTGTTTGTCTATTGTATTAGCATTAACTAAGCGTTACAATTTAGTTCAAGTTCCAGAAGTTAGTTACATTGCCGAAACCAGTTATGTTATGGATAAATTTTAGGCAGCGCGGAGGAACACGAACTACACTATTAAACAATTTCAAACAATTTAAATTGAAATATTCGGCCAAAAGAGTTTTACTCTGTTTTAGGTTAATCCTCTTTAATCTAACCGAAAGTCGAGTTCTCCAAAAAGGCAACTTTGTCTAAGAGGATTAAAGCTGATATATAACTTCCCATGTCCAACGCTGACGTAATCGCCTGTGGAGATATTAAATTCTAAAGCTCTTTTGTAAAAGCGAGCCAACCCTTGTTTAATAAGAAATAATTAAAAACCACTCTAAGATATGATTACTAATTTGTTTCACTCTTAATTAAGGATTAAACGATTTAAAAAAATCGCAAAACCAATTTTCCTTTTATAAATTATTAACAGGATCGTGATATTATTTATTAGCACAATTTGTCATCAAGTCGTATTTACTTTATCAAAGCACTTAACTAAGCAGCAAAAAAGTTTTCAACCACATTTGTCTTGGACAAAACTATCTCGAAAATACTACCATTGTCTGAGTTGAGCCTGTTTTATGTAAAAATTTTTCATTAATTACGCAACTCATGTGTGACTGATTGAACAACAATATAAAGTAAACACATCGTTAAGTCTAAATTAATGGTTTACAGTTTTTATGCTTAATTTATTATATTACTACTTGTAGAGCTTTTTCGAGTCCATTTATTTTTGTATTGTTGCTTATGGGTAAACTTGACAAAACATGTCGGAGCTATTAGAAACTTCAAATGAAAAGGAAGAGAGAGTTGTTTGTTCATTAATCAAGTCAGATTTTTAAATTTTCAACAAAAATATTTCGAGTTTAGTCGAGGCTTAGCATACAACAATAAATTGTAGCCTACTCTCAATAGTTTGCTTTATTTGTTTATATTTTAAATTTCTTAATAGGGGTGAGAAACTCCAGCTGAAGTTTCCAACTAAATCAGATCAATTACAGTTGGTTGCGTACTACTTTTTTTATGTGGGTCTGATGAATGTAAACAAGAACAATGGATTTAAATGCACGGTAAATAAACTGTTTTAAAGTGCAAATAAAGGGGTAGCCATTATCTGTAAGTAATTTCTTTGTTATTAATTAAATCATTAATTAGGCACCATCAGATAAAGTGGCCAAGTCGATCGGTTGCTTCAAAGTCCTTTTTATTAATTTGTTAACTAATTTTTATTATTTTCAATTTTTGTAATAAATATATGGTTCATCCGCGCACGAATATGCACTTCAGTTAACACTAAACTTTTAAAACGTAAAATGAAGACGTAAAATGCACTTTCCGATGCTAAAGGTAAAAGTTGTTAACATTTTATGAGAAGGCGTCTAATAACTTTGTGATTTTTATTTGTTTTGTCGATGCAGGATAGGTAAATTCCGACTCCAAAGAGATTCGAAACTTTACCGGAGGTTGGAGATTATTGTGTGATAAAATAAGAAATAAATTTTTCCGTCTAAAAGCTGAACTTTTATATTAAACTTTTATTAAAATACGTGTAATCTGCACATGCACATTCACTTCACCATGAAACCACTGAATTGAAATATGTTTAATAATGTGGTTCAACTGGACAGTGGATTTTGCAGAACACGCAAATTATGCTTAATATATTATCCGGTTATATATGTTCCTAGACCACTATTGTAAAATATTTCAACAAACGTATGGCAACTATTTGAATAAGTTGTGCGTAAATTTAGCAACTCATTGTACGTATGGACTATGTAAAAGAGAAACTAGCAGCTCCTACGTGATATCTGTTTTCGTGTAGATAAGGAACTTAAAATAAGTTGGTCATTTTATTGGACGAATATCCCACATTTCCAAAGTTTGACTGATTGACCCTACTGTCGGAAAAACAACAAAAACTCAATATTGCAAATATTTTGTTACATTAATCCGATAATAGATAAATCATTGATAAATTATGGTATATGTAAATAATTTATTGTTACAATTTAAATTTAGTTCGGCAAATATTGAAATTTTTGCTATCAGATTGCACACAATCAAGTTTACATAAAAATAAACATCAAATCAATGTTTTAAACAATAAAAAATTTATAGTGCCATATGAAATGATCAAAAATAGGTTATAGATACTTTAAACCTAATGGAAAATAAATTTTACAATAAAAATGTTTATTTTTATTTATTTCTTTATTTATATTACAACGAATACCTACCAGGATTAAAAAGTCCCGAATTTAGTTTAGTTATGTTAAAAAAATTTAAATTCTTTTTCTTGTAGAAGAGAACCGTGACCATTCAGACGGTGGTATGTTGGTATTACTGCTAGGCATCAAAATACTAGTCAAAAATTGAATTTTTTTGTTTTTGAAGCTGCTGATTATTTTTTGGGAAGTAAGTACGAAAACCACTGACTCGATAATTTGACTGGAATCTTTACAAACTTTTTTCATACAATTCTATGCTTACTAAGCTACTATTTTGAACTGATTTCTCAATCAAATTTTAAATCTAATCCCTCACTGGTTAATTTAAGTCCAGCTGTGTCAATGACACTAATGACGATAATGGACTGCTCTGTCTGTTATAGGATCCTATAAGGGATGAATTTTGTTGCTGGTTGGAAACAGAAAAGCTGGTTGCAGGTTTCAAAATATAATTTTATAAACGGGTAAAACCCTCAACCCGATTCAAAGGGTGAGAAGAAGAATCGTACGTCCTTGATGACGAAATTAAGTTTTGCTTAGCACAACCAGTTGAAGATTTACAGTCGCGTTTTAAAAACATGATTTATTTAAATTATAACTGTAAATCCTTTAATTTACAAAAAAAAATGATAGAATGTGATAATTTGGTTATGTGCAGATGTTTCCTAGGTTTAAATTTTTGGGTGTTCATAATAGGGCCCACAGACACTCAACTTGGTGTTCAACTTAGTATGCAACTTCCTTTGTAAAATCGAAAAAGCTGACACGACCACACACGTGCTCGTGTCGGCTTTTTCGATTTTACAAAGATGTTGCATACTAAGTGTCATACTAAGTTGAGTGTCTGTAGGCCCTTTAAGGTCCCCACCCCATGACCATTGTGTCTCTTCCTCCGAGACGTTTTCGACAATTTTTCGAAGTAAATACCAAAACACCGGCCTACCCTTTAGTCTATATAAAGCTTGATTCGAATTTAAATAAAGCCACAGTCACAGAAAACAAAACACAAGTGAGAACTGTTCGTAACGTCTGTATACTCAAGTTTAAAATTGAAGTCGATATGTTTTGTTCTAAAACCAGAAAGTTGACATTAAGATGGTTGGATATGCATTAGAGATAGCAGATACAGAAATCGCAATCAGACAGAGCTTAATTTGGAAATTATTTTTTTATATGTAATTTAGAAGAGCCAGATTTCGGTTATGCTTTAATTTTTTATAGTTCTATTTTTTAAGTCCTATACAAGTATAAAAATACGTCAGAACATGGAATTCTACTAAATGATAATAAACTTGTTACCTAACAAAGCATCGGTAGGTGTATATGTGGGAGTATGGCACTTAATTTATTCATTTTATGTTAACAATGAAAATTGTTGAATATCTAAATAGTGAAGATTTAGCTGTAGGAAAATGTATTCGCAATAAAGCATACAATATTATTTTTCCGACATTTCACCTCAAATACAAAAGAAAATAAAATCCCTGTTCAAACTGTAATTTACATAACACGTAACGAAAAATTGATTTGTTTTAGTGGTAATATGTTCAATTTTACGTGTATTTCTTTACTAACAAGACCTCTGATAAGGTGTCAAACAATTTTTATGTATTTCGAGTTTTATCTGAAAGCTCAAGTATGGCAGATAAGTTAACCTATATTCTGTGTAATTTATGAACTGAGATAAATTTGGTAAAAAATTGAATGCAGGTGTAAGAATGAATTTAAGTCCTACTCCAAATGAGTTACAATTGGACAGGGTTTTAGTTATCCTAATTAGATATCAGTAAGTAATTGATAAAAACCAACCCTTTTAACTAAATATTTGAAAAAGTTTAGCTTTGAATTACAAAAATAACAAAATTTGGTAAGATTACTTCTTCAAGTTATAACTATAGAATATTTATAATATATCACGGTAATGTCGTAAGCACAAGACCTTCTTATTTACATTTACGCTACAATTATCGCATTAACGTCAATTTGATAGAAGTGTGACTAATTTATGATAATTTAATATTCCTTTATGAATTTCAATTAGTTGCTTACGGTAAAGATTATTATCCTACAGTTAAAAATTGCTAAAGAAACGTAGACAACTCTTTTGGTCATGACGAAGACAATTCTAGCAGGATGCGATTCCTTATCTAAACCACAGGAAGAAACAACAAAGTTGCGGTATTATTAATAAAAAAAAATGCAATAATTTGCATTTCTACTTTGTTATTAGTAATTTTCCGAAAGATTACTTTATGAAAAAAATTAAATAATTAAAATTAAGTTTCATAATTAAACTTTTGTTATGACGCACTTCAACCTTCATTAAATTAATGAAAATGGATGGAACATGATCATGTAAAATATAAAACAACACAATAGAAAATTTTAAAAAATACAAATGTTGCAAAGCAACAAAAGCTTTTTAAAGTTAATAAATATATGGAATATAATAGGTACGTAATAATTTTATAAACAGAATTATAAATTGTTATTAAAATAGCTAGTGGGGAATAGTATTTTCATGCATAGTACAAATAAGTGCCTTTTGTTCAAGTTAGCTACAAAAGCGTAGCAAGTTAAAGGGAAAGCAAATAGGGTGGTCTGCAAACCCCAAAAACTTCCCCATGTAACGTGCTGGACTTCAACAAGGGTGCACATGTTGGAATGTTTATATGAGCCATTTATGAACGCAGGGGTTCATTTATACAAACAAATAAACTTTTATTTTTTCTGTAGTTATTTTTTACTCTTCCAATTTTAATTATTGTGAATAATATTTTAGGTATTGTTGTAATTTTAGTAGAATTTTTTTTGGAATCTGTCGGGATAAAAAAAAACAGAATGAAATCGTAAGAGGGTATTTTTAATTTACGGATAACTTTCGCATCAGATTTATTTTAATAATAATTGAATATAGTAACAAAAGTTCTCCAAAGATATAAGAAAGTAAAATACAGGGTTTACAAAGCATCTGTGGCCCTGACTGTAATAAAAATGGATATAAAAACAGAAAAACAAATTGCATGTGCCGTGCTATAGCCAGTCTCATCAAAATTGCACAAACAGCTTTTTCAGTTATTTCAGGGACGGTTTCAGGTTATCGTTACATCTGTGGTCAACAATGTACAGAATTTTCCAGCAGGTTATCGACTAGAAAGCACTATACTAATTATTTCAAGTCACATCTAATATTCCGTATAGAAATCTATGTTCTATACTGCATGCAGCTGACTGAAAAGTGTTTTAAATATTTTATAGACAGAATTCCCACCAGTAGATATGTAACATACATTTACACCAGGAGACACAAGACACGGTCTGATCTGACTTAAAAATAGAATATTTTCACAACATAAATTTTAAAAAATCAATGCTCTGTAGTTGTATTGAAAATAAAAGATTTTCTAATACAGCTCTGCTTTGAAAAGCAGCATTAGAGTCGATAGTTGGAAAAGGGTAGGTCATAAGTACGGCAAGTAGCTTCTGACTTTCTACATTGTTGGCGTGTGAATGTTATGTAGGTTGCTTCATTCCACTAATACCAAGACCTGTCCAATCAAATCAAGTGTCTGAACAGATAACCATCATCTCGTTGCTTTTAATGACTGGTTATTTGCATTTGATGATAGATATGAGTATTAATATTAGAACCTCGTTTATTTCGTATCACTAAAATTATACGTATATCAACCCTTGTTGATTTTGTGATAATTGTAACGGCCTCTATATGGCTAAAAGTAATTTAGCAACTCCATATTCAAAATAAAATTGCTTTCTTGACTCATAATTTGAGAACCTATCGAGTTCCATTGCTATATTGTACAAATAACGAAGTATAATTATTTTAATTTTTGTAATAAAAAAAACCGATCCTTTAAAAGGAATAAAAACCCGAATTAGTAAGCAGTTAATCAGTTAATTAAACTTGAAAGGTAATAAAATATTCCATGCATTTATTGTGCAAAAGGTAATTCTTTAATTACATTGAAGGTCCAAAAATTACTTCGAGATTGATAAGTCAAGTAGATATCTTCTTCTAGTTTCCAAGATAAGCATTTCAAAGGAGTCTTTCAATCTAATTGCTATTTAATTAAAAGACGAATTGCTATATCCCATCCTTCTGATTTTCAAATTAACTAATTATAATTAGTTTTAATGCACACAATTTAAATAATGTTAAAAATGATACTACAAGTAAGTTGTAACTTACTTGTACAAAGGTTAAATCGTTTTATTTTAGTTTATGTAAATATTTAAGCGTAATACAATTTCTTAACCTTTACATTAGAAAATTAAATTTAATGTTAGTACTAACTCATGCGATTGTTACTTTCTTGATAAATACTCGGGAATTTGAAATGTAAGTATAAATCAATTTTAATTAGTTTCATATTAAACTTGAGTAAGTATTTGCTTATTGAAGTTAAATTCCTTTGTCTAATTTTACATCACAAGAAATTTCGATTACATCTCCTTTGGTATTTGATTAATAAATTGAGAACTACGGTTACAGTAGATAAGGCAGCATAATCGCAAAAAATATGGCGAACACTTCAATTTAAAAAGAAAATAAGAAAAAGGAACGTAGATCGGCTAGTATTTAATTATTAAAATCAAAATATTTTAACATGTCATATAAAAGGAAAATTTGAAATTTCCGATTACATTACTGTCACCCTAATGCGAGCTTATGGGTTTAATGTGAAATTGGATAGTTTTAATAATGAAAAACATATAGTCAATATTGCTTCTAATTTATTTGCTAATTTTATTCGATCTTCTTGTATAAATATGGTAATTAAGTCCAAACTAAACTACTAAACAAAAACATGCAAATTAGTTAATATTTTGCTATAAAATTTTCTCATATCACTTCAAACGTATATTCTGCATGCATTTTGTCCACTAATGGATTCAATTAATTCTAAAAATATTATTTAAATGTATAATATTTAATTATAAAAATATTAAAGGCGTTTTCACGTAATCTAATGGCTTATAAAGCTGCAGACCGAATTTCGTGATGCTTTGGTAGGTTTAATATCCTATGAAATACAGATTTTTAAAATAAATGAAAATCAAAATAAAAGTAATCTCCAGCTTCCGGTGGACTGTTTCCGGTTAAAATTTAACCGTTTTTCATTTCCCTGTACAACATTTTATTCAAACGTGTTTTGTTAATTTTATTAAAGAATGTTTGAATTAATGTAAGCAAAATTAATATTTGATTATGCCCTTGGCATACTGATCTCGTAATACATTGTGAAATAAGATAGCTGTAAGCGGTTTATTTTTGCCCTTCAAAAAATGTTTTAGGCTATTATTATTAATAATAACAGGTTTAATAATAAGTTACTCTTCAACCAAATTTTTGGTTAAAATTTCGTGGCGCTCAAGACAATTTATTTTTTAACACTAACATCACTTAATTTCCATATAGGAAGGAACTTCTTTTATTTTTTCATAGAGGCATTGCCATTTTGGTTTGAACTTTGGTTTTTTTAGGGAATTCCTCATTTTTTTTGTCGAAGTTTCCTCCTCAGTACGCATAATAAAATGGGATTTACACATAAATAAATTTTTGTCAACATTAATATTAAAATAGTTTTCAAATATACCCACTCATTGTGATTTGTATATTCTTATTTATAAACTTAAGAAAAGAAATGTAATTAACTAATTTTTTTTTAATGTTTTGTAAATTTTATACTTTATTTACCTTTATTTGAAATTTCCAATTACGTACGTCATGTACGTCAATTTTCAAGGGTTTAATATAATTGAACAGTACCAGTTGAAATAATAACAAACGCAATATGTAATTAACATTGTTTTACATTTTTTGTTAATTTATTCGATTTTTGTTGTACTGAAATAAATATGGTAATCAAGTTGAAACTAAACGGGGTAATAAAAAATATGCAAATTAGTTAATAATTTACTATAAAATTCTTTTACATTATTATTTATCGATTGTAAATTTGACATGCTAATTAGGACATTTTTGTAATCAAACAATTAATTATTGTATATTTAACAAAAATATTTATCAAAGAGTTCGATATCAAGTTACAACTTGAAACCTCAAAATTTCCTGTTTTAAAAACGAGAAGTGGGGGTTTTTCTTAATATTTAATTAATTGCCTTAAGCATCTCAATGGAAAATTCAATTAACAAATCTATAATATCGTGGGCAGATAGTATAATAATATTCTGGTAGTTTTTATATCCATTGATATTCCGTGATTCACGCAATCTGCATAAAAACCGCAGTTTCCTTTTCTAAACATTTATAAAACAAGAGAATACATTATTCAAAGCTTAGTTTAACTTGAGTGATCTAACTGATCAGATCATCAACATGTTGTCAAAATGTGGTGTTTATGTGGCTTTATGCTTTTCTGTTTTAACTGTGCCAGTGGATTTACAAAAAGCCGAATTAAATGAAATGGAAACAGTTTTCGAAAATATTCAAGAAAATCAACATGTACTGAAAAACATAATGACGAAGTTAATTTTAAAATATACAGACTCAGATCCAACTCCAGAACCCCAGAGACCAAAAGGCTCAGAGATACAGGTGAAAATCTCAGATTCAAATTCAGATTCAGATTCTTGTACGTGTGTTCCGTATTATCAGTGTGATGAAAATACAAGAGAAGTAATCAAAGACGGACGTTACATTTTAAAGTCAAGGTAAATCATTAATTTATTTCTATAACTGCAATATTGCATAAATACATACTAAATGGCTAATCAACTTTTCACTTACAACGTTTTATGACGTAAAACAATATTTATAGCTCAACAATTAAGGTTACAACGTTCAATTTAGGTTTACGTGCAGTCTTACAGTTTAATTAATTAGTTTATCAATGCACTAAGACCTATTAAGTGTTACTCTTTACAGTCTCATAGTTGTTTTAACTAAATATTATTTTTTAGGCATGGAGAAGTCTGTAACGACCAAATCGAAGTTTGTTGCAATAAAAATAGTTTTAAATCGAGGACGTCGGTTAATGAGCCACATCAAAAGTGTGGTTATAGATACACCAATCTAGACAAAATCAATATGGGTAATCCAAACAAAAGCAAGCTTGGAGAATTTCCTTGGACCATCTTAATCAGAGATAGGAAAAGCTACGAATGTGTTGGGTCATTGATCCATCCTCAAGTCGTGTTAACAGCAGCACATTGTATTAATATGAGCTTGTCGTATTTGGCAGTTGCTGGAAAATTAGTGCTTGGTGAACCAAAGGAGCCACTTCAAACCCAAAGAGTTAAGGAAATTATTCCTCATCCACGTTTTGAACGTGATAATTTGCATTACGACTTGGCCCTGCTAGTATTAGAAAGTCCCTATAAACTTACAGAATATGTAAATACAATATGTTTGCCATCTCCTTCTCCACAAAAACTTGTGATAAATTATACCGATTGTGTCGCAAATGGTTGGGGTAAATTAACTTCAAACTCAATCGGTTATGAAAGAATTATGAAGAAAGTTGGATTGAGTTTACTGTCGCATCGGGAGTGTCAAAATATTTTAAGAGAAACTCGTCTAGGAAGATATTTTGAATTGGACGACAGTTTCACTTGTGCCTCAAGATTACGTGGGGAAAGTTTATGTGATGGTGATCGAGGCGCGCCATTAGCGTGTTCTATTCCCGGATACGAAGATCGATTTCAACAAGTTGGGGCCTTATCCTGGGGACTGTATTGCAACGAAGATCCCTCAGTTTTTTCCAAAATATCTCACGTTAGAAACTGGATAGACGAACAATTTGAATCATTCAATTTTGATAAAAGTTATTATACGGTTTAGTGAAGTAAACAATTGTGATTTCAAATTTGAATTTATGGTTCAAAAACCTCCTCTCATATTGAAGACTAAAATGTAGCATTATTATTACTAAAAATATTATTTATTTGTTTATTTATTCTTGCTGTGAAATGTTTTATATAAAATATCTTATATTATGTTTTGGTTTTAATTAAATTTTTTTAAGGAAATCCGCTGGTTAACCAATCTTATCAGTCAATATAATAGTATCTACCTGCAACTGCAGATTTAAATGTTGTGTCAGATTTTCTAACAATGAAGTGTAAATTAATTAATTTGCTCGACTACACAATGAAATGTAATTATGGTTTGCATAAGTTGACAACTAAAATTTGTAATAACGGAATTAGTTTGTAAGTAATTTACCAATTATTTAGAGCTGGAATTAATTTAAAGTTGTCTTTACGCCAAAAACAGTTATTAAGTTTCCATGGTCATCAGCAGTTGCTTGCTGCTGCATGCAACTCGACAGTTCAAGCATGGAAACTACAAACACATAAGTTTACCAAACTTTGCAACCAGAAGTCAGAATTCTCGAAAGAACTAATATTAAATAATTGTGGTTAGGATGTGTTACATGCGTTAATTATTACAAGTTAAATTAATTTTAGAGAACTAAATAACTGTCTAAATTTGGTGTTATGTTTACAACAATTATTTTCTCACACTGACTCCCAATTTTCGATAAAATTTAAATTGCCTTGGGACATTCAATTAGTAAATTTAGTTATTGTGTTAATTTAGTTTGGTTTGTACACAGTTGTAACCACACATAGGTGTTTCAAAAAATTTTATAGAATTAATTAGTTTGGTTAAACTCAAAGGTGTTCGTGTAAGTATGTTTTCATAGTTGGAACAGATAGAACATTTACGAGCATACAAAATAAAAATATATAATAATAATATATAAACTTGGGACATTAAAATTGAAATAAGTGATATAGAATAGTAACCTTCAAATTTTACGTTTGCAATTTGCAAATTGGCTTAATAATCCAATAATTATATAGCATTAATTATATATTATTCGTTAAACGAAACTTGATTTAAATTAGTTGAAGGTTTATACTTCTTCGCTTAGCATCGATGTTAATTATATAGTATAACTTTATCGCTACAATTATAATTATTAATTTGAAAATTTAGAAGAAAATTGTTCCGGAATTTGGAGTTAAAAATGGAAATTACATTTTCTTGTTTAAACCCTTTAACTTGACTACACAAATGCTTAGATTTTTAATTTTAAGCTTTGATTGGAAGAGGGTGAAATTTTTTATCTAAAAAGACGTTTCCTTATGCTACATTATGTCTCAAATAGTTATTAGCAAATTTAAACTAGATAAAATTATGAAAACAATTTTTGTTCTAACTTTTATTGTTTCAGAGAACTCAAAGAGTCCTAATTTTTTCATAATTACTTCTGAAAAACCTAATTTCCACTTTCTAATATAGCCCATTTTTCCTATTTGTCTGACGTAAAAGTGGTCTACAAATGAGTTAAACTAGGTTCAATTTTGTGTTAACTTCCGGAAAGAAAGAGCCAATTGCTATCAGCGTTCAAAATTGGTCATTTTCACTCTTTTTATCGCTTTTTAAATTTTTGCAAATGAGGTGCCAAGTTAACGCAAGGATACAGATTTTGAATAAACAATTAAAAGCAAAAATTTGTAAATTCAATAATCACACGTTTCCAAATTAAAAATTTCAAGCAAATCATTCCATTTTCTTATAATTTATATTTACTCAAAACTATCTAATACTCAAAAAGGATTACAGTAATCTATCCATCAGCTGGTTGATTTGTATGATCTTTAAGGTATTTCTCTTGATAGTAAAGTATATTGTTTATAATTAATATTCCAGAATGCACGAACATAATTTGGTGCCTTATTAACTTGTGAATTTGAATACAAAAAAGAAAAGACAGCAAAAAATATTAAAGGATTAAGTTATAATAAAAATAACCTTCAAATTTGACGTTATAAAATGGCATTATTTATGAGTCCCCTTAATAAAATTAATAAATTGACTTAATAATCGAATATAGAAATTGAAAAGAAAAACATAAAAGTGATAATAAAATTGAGTATTATATTGACGTTTATAAAAAAATTATTGCAGATGACGATAAATTAACATAATTTTTATTGGGCATAATAAGAAAGTTAAAAATTAGTGTAGTGTTAGGTAATACCTACTTTAAAAAATGATAAATCATTTTTTTACAAGCCAAGCCTTGTTTGTAAGGTGAAATAAAAATAAATATTCAGGTTTTAAATTAATAAAAGTGAGTAAAATTTTAAGAGTTTAGTATTTAATCTGAAGATATAAAATACTATTTTTTATTGTGTATCGTTAAATAGGCATTCGTTAATGCAATTATAGACACTCGGTTTTCTTGACTTTTTTATTACTTTAAATACCACTTCGGTAGCACCCTCGTATTTTTATAACTAGCTTATAACTGCCCATCCCTCAGGCACAGCTAACTAGAAGCTCAAATAGATAATCACCGTGTGCAGCTGCCCGTGTTCAAGGTTTTGTTAAAATCCCTATAACTTTAAATTTCCTAATAATAAGGTGATGGGTCCGACGTCCCTTTCAATTTAATTTTGGTTAAAAAAGTGGGCGACATTTAAAAGAGCCGCTAGTTTAAATTTTCCGTATTTACATTTATTTACATTCACATAAGGGTACGTTCGCACCGAGGACATCGACTTCAAATTTAGAAATTGTAGGGGGCAAAATATTTAACGCGCCAGTGGGAGCCTTCCTTTATACTGATCAAAAATGCAACAAAGCTAACTTGACACATTAAAAGAAAATTAACGGTTATAACATATTATTTCGGTGGTGATTGGTGTTAACGTGCTTGAAATTTCTGAGAATACGTAACAATTACGTTGTAGTATTTCCTCGTTCATAAATTATTGTAGCTGTTAAACATAATAATTATATGAAAAATGCTTTTATAATTAGTAATTACGTGATTATAAAAAGAACACATAAAATTAACATTCTTATTTTGGAAAATTTACTATTATGATTGACTTAATATGAAATATTTATAAAGTGCTAACGAGAGATGAAGCAGATGTCATAATTATATTGTAATAAAATTACCTCAAAATTATATACTACGTAATTAATTCGACATAGTCATTTAACAAGAAATTTAGACTTGTTAACTTGAGTTTATAACACGATTTACTAAAGCGCAAAGGTAAATATGTAATTGAAATTTTTGAAGAATCTTTCGTTTTCGAAAAAGTGCACATGACGGTAATCACATTTACTTTTATAAATTCCACATGTATTGGGGTGCCAAGAGATGTTATCAAATTAGAACACTAAAAATTAATTTGAAAACTAAAAAACTATGTGTATATTTTTAGCACCTGCGTTTATAACGACAGGGGGGCATATTGAAAAATTGCGTGATTAATTAAAACCAACCACACCTCATTAGTTTTTTCGATTGTCAGTAAGAAAGGTATGAACCTAATTAATCTAACATCTGATTATTAATTTTCCCAAAACGTTGAAGCCGAACACAATGGTAATATTGCCAAGTTTCGATTATGACAATTATATCAAGTCGTATAAGCTGAGACTAAATTTTAATAAGAGTAACTTGTGACAAAGCATTATTATGTTGGAACTTGCGTAATGTATCTTTATATAGTTCCATCGTATGATCTATACCACTAATTCAAATAACTTATTATATAAGAAGAGACAAAAGCTTTCGGCAAAGTTTTGAACAATAAAGAGGCGCTATGGTTACAACCTTGTAAGTTTGTTTTAATATCCGATTGATGTACCTTAAGTTGGAGCATGCTAATTCTCTCTAGACATTATTCCTGCATATACATCGCATTAAATGTAATAAAATCATTTGCTTTCATTCCCTCAAGTTTAATTTCCTTTGCTATAACGAAATTTATTTGTGTAAAGTCAAGTGTTAACGTTTCAATACCTTTCAACTCGGAAGTTTCATTTATAATTAATGAAATGTTTCAGGTAGCTCTTATTTTTCTCTAAAAAGAAATCAAGATTATTGTCTTTTCTTCCAAATTCTGCATTGTCTAATATTTGGCAAGTACAAAGAAAAACTAACTGCCAGTGTCTGAATTCATCACTCGAGCAAATTATATTTTATGACTCCAACTTATTGTTAAAATACAAATACTACAATTTAGGCTGCGGTTTCCGTATCCGCTGCCTTTCTGCCACTTTGCGGAAGTCTGACTAACGCTCTTAATATTATTTTCTAGTGGATCATTAAACTATAATAATCGGCGATCGTAACCAATAAGTAGCACTATATTTTTATAACTTTCCTATTAGAACCAAAAGTGGTTTATTAACAATAAATTTTATTTTTTTAAGATTGCTTTTTTTCAATAATAAAGCTCTTAGAAAAACAATTGAATCGAATCATCCATCGGTTTTATCCAAAATACAAAACTAATCTACCTGATAATAAGTTAATCTCAATGATTAAATAAAGTAGTTTTAACATCTCGTTCTGTTCTTAACTTTCAATTTAAAATTAATCTAAAAATTTAATATAATTTTGCTAAATTAGGGCGTTCGTCTTATTTTTCCTTTTAACGTTATAGTGTTTAAGAGCTTTTATATCTCTTAAACTGTTAAGAAGTAAATTAAGCAAATAACGAAAAGAAAATTAATATCTGCATTTAATGCGTTAAAACGTTAGTCCCTTTCTATGGGCGGGGTTGGGTGACTTATTAAATGTGATGTAACATACAAAAGATGAGCTTTTGTGTACAATTCTTGCTTGAAATTTTAAAAATGGTAAAATTAGTGAAGTACATTAAGAACGAACGTTGTATAATTTTGTCTTTATTAGCAAATAATATCACATTGTGTTGGAACATTTTCGTTAAGCAGCTTAAAAGTTCTTGATCAAATTAATAGTAATTATCTGTTAAAACGGTTAAATGTTTAGTATGCGCCATTATTAATTAATTAAATTAATTTTATGGTATCTGTAGGATTACAAGAAGTAATTTTGTTTTTAGAAAGGAAGCCTCGCGCCATCTAAGGTGAAAAGTTGCAACCTTAAATCTGTGCGAAGATTTACTTAGTTTTAAATGCACTTAAAATTTAACAACAGCAAATATATTAATTCGTTCATATTGTTCCTTCGATCGATCGATACATCAGTAACTTTTAAGAACACATTTTCTAACCGAAATGAGTTATTTGATAAGCTCGAATGATAAAGATGGAGAATAATGAAACTTTGAAAAGAAGCGGCATATATTATTTAGTTATAATGTTGATACAAAATTATAAAATCTAAATTTCAGCATTCGACATTAAACAAAATAATAGAGCGTCTATTTGAAGTTAACTCTTGAATAAACTTGAATTGTTTATTTAAAATAAATTAACGTTTGCATTTTGCGAACAAAACAAGTAAGAGTAAATTTGTAAGAGTAAAATAAGAGTAAAAATGTTGCAAACTCGACTGTTTCCATGAACGTTTCAATTTTACATAAGTTGCGGTAAAACTGTTGTTGTTAAAGTTTGGTAGTAATTATTTTGTTTTGTCGTTTATGTTAAAATCTGTAACAATTGGTTGTAAAATAATTAGTACTGGCCGGAAAAGGAAATCTCTGCTAGTTCCGCTGCGATAGGTCTAAGGGGATGCAGAATTATCCCCGATCATCAGCATCATGCTAATGGACAAGTTGGCTAATGACGGACCGCTGTTTACGTTAGCGCTTAATTCCGTTCTCTTCTTGTTCTCATGATTGTATAATATATTAAAGTTTATTATATTAGCAGCTTCAAATGTATATAAAATGAAAATTTGGGTTGCTAGATTAACCCGAATTTGATTTTCTGTAATATTCGCCAAAAATTATATAATGCGCCTACACAAATTAAAAATACATAATGAGATAACGCGGTTATTTCCCTCAACCACCTAACCACAATAGATTATTAGAATGCTATCGCTGCTGCAAAATTATACAATCTGAGGAAAGAATATTTTATGGCGTTACATAACTGTTACTACCGACTTCAAATTTATTTTTAAAGAACGTTCTAAGAATCAAAAATAGAAACAAAAATACAGCTAAGTATTGTTGGCATTAGAAGTTTAAGCAGTTAAAAGTCAATGATGCGTTTAGTCTATACTGCAGATTATTTCAACATCGTCGTTAACTTTGAATGCAGCGGTGATATGCATACGAACGCAAGGAAGTACGGCTAAAATTTTGTCCTTCCTTTTATTTTTTGAACTTCTTGACGGAACTAGTAAATTACAAAAACTATCTGAAAATGTGTTTCTCGTATATTTTCACTTTTGCTTAGCACCTTAAATAATTATTATACCAGAACTGGTATGTGTTTCTACTATTTCAACAGAATAATAGTGATGATAGCACCATATACGGTACTATAATATAAATTACTGCAAACCGAGATATTTTAATATTCAAATTTCCAATGGTCATTAGATACAATACCAGAAATTGCAGTTATGAGCAGATGATACCACATACAATTGCACATAAACATAACCCGGTTTTCCTGAGGTGCACTATACTACATAAGAATATTTAGCGTTAAATTGTTACATATATTGCATTCATGTTATAATTTTCCATTAATTTTAATGTTCCCGTACTAACTCGTATTAAATTAATAATTTATTGCATTGCTTAGTAGATCTTAACAAAATTGCAGTTTATCCACCGAAAAAATCATTTTAAATATTTTTTTATTATAATATACCTAATAATATTTTTATTTAGCACTGCATAGACTTTTTGTAAATCAATTGTTTTATTACAAATTTTAATCCTTCTATTTACTGTTTAAATACATGTGGGGTAGCTTTTTATAAGCTAATTATTTCGTAGCGTTTTTAAAAGTTAAATTATAAAACAATCAAAAGACATTTTTTATTTTATTGCCTCTTAGTAATTTACTGCAAAATAAAACTTAAAATTTAGGTCATACAAATATACCTAACTTTTACTAATCGATGTGGCTTAGAACTGTAACTAATACGTCGTAACCGCATTTGTCATACTTCTGTGATAAATTTATTTAAAAAACTGCATCTACTAGTTTTCAGTTAGTAAAAGTAATAGTTCAACAAAAAATATTAATTTTGGGATAATGAAATAAAATGATTATTTTATATCTCAGAAGTGTGATCAACTTTTCAAAAAAGTAAAATCGCGACTCCACTGTTTTTAAAAATTTCAACAAAGTTATTTCTATAAAGTTTCATGCTTTATAAATTTATGCTGAAATCCACTATACTGGTTCAAACTTCTTTAGAATAAAATTTCAAATTAAATATTTTTCATTTTAAATAGAACCCTTTCAAGTTTTCAGCTTGTTATTCTTATTAAAATGTTCTTTTTAGCAATATTTCAGTTGATATTTCTACTTGATAAGATAAGATAAGTATAGGATTTATTTACAAAATTTTCAAATACCTATTATAGTGCACTAAAGAGTAGGTATTGTTAAATTGCAATTATTTATTAAGAGTATTTTTTTATTTTTGTAAAAAATGATCAAAGATTTGCTACTTTTTGAAAACCTTCTTGTTGCCAAGTGTGTTAAGTTGAGCTGTACTAGGAGCTTATATTATTTTGCATTGCTAGGCTGGTCTACCGATGTGCCTGTCGCCCTGGTTTTTTGTTAATGGTGGCAACTCTTCAACCCACAGGAAGACCGATGGTTTCACGTGCCCTTCAAATCACGGAGCCGCTTATAAGAAAAAAAGTTTGATTCTTCTCAGGAATCAACGTAGCACCCTAGAATTAGTACATAGTTGATATCGTTAACTTTGAGAGAAATTACCTTTTCTTATCATTTTAATCACACAAAGTTGCATCACAATAATTTACGTTGGGTGATTTTTACTACATTCAAATGAAATAGTTCTTTAATTTTATACTTACTACTAAATTACAATTATACTCAAAAAAAACTTCAGGAATTCTTTTCCTATTTAAAACTTTTAGAATGGAATTCACCATAATTTTACCTCTTTTAAATAAAGTTTACTTGTTGTCGCATTTTTCAAACAAATCAGATTAAATTTCAAAAAGCACATCTGTTTGACTTTCAGTGGGCAATCCCGTATAAGTACTTGAAAAAATTAATAGGTATTATAAAAAGATAATTTTTAAATAAAAATAGCTTACTCAAAATTATGACTGTTATTAGTCAATTTTAAAAAAGTTGATGTTATGCAAAAATAGATAAAATACATTCTAATATTTAAAACAAGAAAGTTGTATTATCATTACCACAGTTATTTATTTATAGAAATATCCCGTTAACAACAAAAATTTTAAATCAATATACTAACACAGGGCTACCCAAAGGAGTGGGAATTTTTAACTGTAGGCTAATTCAACTATTACTTTCTACTAGATCTAAGGGAGGTAAAATCAAGTAGGTAAATCAAGTCATGCTTTTTTGTGCATTACAGGGTAAAAAGGTCATCCCTCTTCAAAGATGTAAAGATGTTATAAATATTTTTTTCTGGTATCTAGTAACTAAATTAATACCTCTCAAATTGCTAATATTCCACTAGACAAATTTTTTTTCTCTAACTGAAAAAATGAACCTTTAAAGACCTCTTTGCCCTTAGCTTCACTCTAACATATCAGTAATTTTAGTATGTTGTTAAGGACACCTTCCCCTACAATTGCGCCAAAATTGACCTTTACACGAATTATTACTGATATTTGGTCTTTTTTGATCTTCATTGCCAGGACTACTTTGAGGAATGGAAGTTGTATGTTTAAATGAACGTTTATATACAGTTTAGTGCAATAAGGAATTTTGAGTGTCTAATTAAGGATGATTTTTTGTATCAATAGGTTTAATTGAAAGTTTGAAAATCATAAAAGAATGTGATTCCCCCCTTAGATCAGCAGCTACCCTTAATTTTGAAAACTATGTATAAAAACAAATCTAAAACAACCAACGATTCTTGTTAAATAATAAAATAATTTGTTTAAGAAATACAATTAAGGGAAATTAACGTGTAGAAAATTGTGAAAAAATGCTAAAAAAATTTTCATCAACTAAAGTGAAAAAGAACTTCTACAAGTTTAAATATTTTAATAGCCAATAAATGAATGAACCTACACTTTCGGGATTTCAATTGCATTTTTAGTCTCAGTTGTCAAAATCTTAAGTGTAATTTTAAATCTCAATGAATTTAAATATATAATGCTAGATTTAAATAATAAAATGGAATTTTTACGAACTTAAGTAAGCCAAAAGAACGTGTTGTTGTAATGTAAATATTGACATTATTTAAACATTTAAATAATTTATTTACACTATTAACTTACGTTAAAAATAAATTGTTTTTAAATTTGTAATAAATAAAAAGTAGCATTGCCTTACTTACATGAAAGTGCATAAAATAACGTATATACCACAGGACTAAAGTGCATTATTAATCCCTCGCAAGATAATTCATCCACGGTTAACACATCATGCAAATTAACTTAACACTCAGGATTAATAATGCACTTTAGTCCCTTGTTATATAATAAACCACACGTATTAATCGCATTATTTGTAGTTGTCCCAGAAATAATACTACAAGTTCACAACGTTGCACCGTTGAATAACTCCTTAATAATTCTGACACAGACATAAATTTATCGAAACAAAATAAAGAACATTATTTAATCCTGATAGAGTTTTCTTGATCGTGTACGAAGTTTTGATTTACTCTTAGGAAATTAAAAAAGATATCGTTAAAAACACAAACTCGAGAAAGAAAAATTTTTAATTTGTTTTCTCTAGGTTGCAACAACTAACATTATAAAGACTTAAAGTTTTATTATTGAAAAACTTTTTAAAACTATCGTAGTTGGAAAATAACATTTTAAAATTAAAAGGGTAGAAAATGTAGAATAATAATCATCGTCATAAATTATTAAGATTTCAAGAGTGATTCAGTGGAATCCTTAGAGCAAGTGCTTGTACAATAATTAACTCTTATGGTTATTGTACGTAATTAGGGACAAAATAGAATGTTAAAACAAATGTAAGATGAAACCTTATAAGGAGATGACATCCTCCAACATAATTAATCAGTGGTAGAAAATGGTGAAAGATAAAAAAAATGAAAACTAATTTTAAAAGATAAGATACACGACACTTAAGAAATGGCAGGAAGTTGAAGCACCATAATTTTCATTCACTTTAGCGTAACAATTAGCTCGGTAACGAGAAGTAAAAACTTAATTTTAAATTATCGTTTGCAAGGAAAAAAGAAAAAAGAGAATATTATTAATAAGGAAAGTAATTATCTTAAAGGAAGTCTTTCAAATTTTGCAACAAAGAAGAAATAAAAATCCCTTCTTTTGTGTTGTTTGCTACAATAATAATCAATTAGTTTATTATATTTTTTATGTTATTGAGTAAAAATTTATATGATTCTCGTTATAGTTGAAAAGTGAATAAAGGAATAAAAGCGGTACTAACATAAGCGAGCAATAAAAGTCGGTATTTGGAGCAATAATTTTAAGACCCCTTCATTGGAAGTGTTTAGTTCTGCAGTAAATCCCAGTCGGTCCACTGTAAAGCAATCCAAGTCAGCAGCAGTTGGCGGCAATGATGATTTGTACAGCTTTTAATGATTGTAGAATTCATTTCACAAAATGCCCTACTTTAGCGTTCAGCTCTGACGATAAAACGTTTCCGTGTTATTATTATTATTACTACACGGTGGCGTTAATAATATTAAATTTAAGTTAGGTCAGTTTTTAATAAGTTACCATGTATGTATGTACTACGTATGGTGGAATAATTAAATTTTTTATTAAAAGTTTATACAGCGCCAAAGCAGCAATTGTACGTAAATGTTGCTACATTACAATTTTAATTTATGAAGCAACTTGAATAACTTTTTCAATTTTTACGATTTATCTCCACATTTAGTCGGTGAAGTTGCCCACCTTTTACAAAATTTATTAAATTACACGAGGTGTGCAAATTTAAGCCTTATTTTATGTGCCTATGCATTTATATTATATAAAGTGGTGCAGTTGAATGGAATTTAAACTTGGGATATTAATTAATGTTTAAGTTGAAAATTATAGCAAGTTTAAACTTATCCTGACAAACCATTATTCAAAACTGTCTATAATTGCGCCACACCATAGGCAAACCGCATAATCGTGCTGCAACTTTGTTAGTCTACTAATCAAAAGCGCATTAAATCTTCTATTTCATGCTGCAAAAGGTGAATTCGTTAAAATAAATTACAAAATTGATTGGGTGAACAACTAAACAGAAAAGCAATTTTGGTACAAATTTGTTGATTTTTAATCTTTTTGACCATCCCATCTGCCGATTGCATTATGATTCTTGTTCGCTATTACATTTAAATTCATTTCCACCAGGAAGGTTTAAAAAAATTCGATGCCATTAAGTTTTGCAACAATTTAACATCAAAGATATATTAACTGAAATGAAACATGAAGATTATAAAGGTTCAGTTATGTGTTACGAGAAGCTTCATAGCCTCAAACACTAGACTAATTTACTTTGTAAACATTTTCAGTTGTTCTGGGATTTCATCTTTTATTTTAGATTGTTAAACCTGAGAATGCTTCTAAAGCAGTACAAGCTTCACAGATTTTTGGACTGCAAAAACTTGAGTACAGTAATTATATAATGCACATTTTTTTATAACAATTTGGTAACATCCTACAGGATTCGCTGCCAAAAGATGCTTTTAGAAAAAGGGTATCTGTCATTTAATTTTTTTTTGCATTCGCATTGATTTTACAAAAATTACTCGTTCCATATTTTCCAATTCCTATTAGAAAACGTTTATATTATCTATATCAAATCCATTTTTTAAATTTACTATTGAAATGTTCTAAATTATTTAGTTCGTTTTTGTTAACTAAACCATGTTACAATTCGAAAGACATAGTGCAAAATTGTCAATTAGAATCTTGATTGAGACCACGTAAATTATGCATTCTTGTGATGCACAAATCCAATAAAATGTTTATGTACTTCCCCAATCCAATTTAAATAATTGAGCACTGCAATGTGTATTATTGTAATTTAAATTACAAATTTAATAATGAAATATACAACCTCATTACTAAATCACCTCTAGGGGTATTATAATAGTAACAATTTGCCGATCTTAAATTTTTTATTGCCCATTAGGAAAGAATCAATAAATTATAAAATAAACTAAAAATGTATGAAAATAAAATTATCCTCATTTACTTGTAACTTAATTCACAATTTGTAAATTAGTTTCCAAATAATCTACGTATACAATCGACTTCTTGTATCGCGTGGGGTTTTCAGTTCACAGATAAGCTTTAAATTATAACTGAAATACGATGACTTCAGGAGACGTGTTTCACGATCTCACGTATAATTAGAAGATTACAACTCGCGTTGATAACGCAGTGTAAAATATAGCTGCAGCACCTTCAAGATAGTGTAGTAATATCGTTCACAAAAAAAAACTCGAACGGAAAATTGCATAACACGTCGTTTGTAACGAGTGATTTAGTGGCTGTAAATCAATTAGTCCAGTTGATAATATTGAAACTTGCACGTTCCTGTGATAATTCAACAAGCTAAAGCAGTCATTTTCACTATCATAATCTATTGCAGTTGGAAAACTTAAAAAAAACCAAAATTGTCGTAATTAAAATGAAGTCGATAATAATTGATTCTAAAATTGGATTATTAAATTATAAATTAGCACTAACTCAAATTTTAACCGAAATAAAAGCTAAGCTAAGCTTATTACGGTATATGCCTACACAATTCAACATTAATTTCATTATACAAATAAAATTGGATTAAATTATTTTAACTTAAACTGATTTTATGTGTTCCATCAAAATTTACGTTTGTAAAATAAATTTTAGCATAATTGTATAATAGGAATTTTGTAAATATTTTGAATACATGCATGATGTTGAAAAATTAAAAGCCTAACAATAAAAATAATAATTATCGAAGCTCTATCGATATTTAAAGAGTAAAGCTTACGCTGCTGTAAGTGAAATTGTCGAATTTTTAATGATTGAAAACTGTAAAAGCTGACTAAATTTAGGTCAAATTTATGTACCTAATCAATCATTAATTTCTGGTTACTTTAAATGAAGGTACAGTCAATATGTGATGGATGACATGTTTTTTCATCTGAATTATTCGAATTTTCCAAATGGAAAAGAAAGTTTTATGTAATCTGTATTCGTTCCCTCGCATACAGTTTTTCGTGCTTTCCCATGCTATAAACATATTATGAGCAACAATTCATAAAAAATTAAATCTTTTAAATTTTCAGTCTGTTCAATATTCTCTCCATATTTTAGTAAAAGAAGAGAAAATAATCGCTCTTTATTAAAAGACGTCCGAGTCGCTCTATTTTATGCAAAACCAAATTGTGATATCAATATTTGAGGATTTTTGTCGTCAGAAAATTTTGAATAAGTCTCCGTCACAGATCATTAAGCTTAACAAAGCAAATATTTGCTTATTTTAGCTGTATTTAATGGATCGAGTTGTAAATATTTTTTTAGCAATTATACTTTAATGACCGAAAATTATAAATACGTTTTTTTTATATTTGTTGTATTTGCTTTTATTTTTATAAAAATAAATACTCAGTTTATACGAAGTGAACGACTAAAAGCAATAAAACACGTTTGTGTTATTTTTCTTAACTTCATCGTTAAAGATAAACCATATTTATGACTGCCGAAGATAAAATTGCAAATTTTAAACATTGATTTATTTAAAAAAAAAATAAAAATTTATATATAAGTAATAACATAATCCAAAATTATGTCTAAATACAGCTTTTCGCTTCAAAACATTTAATATCTAAGTGCATTGTATAACATTAAATGTTAAAGGAAAGTTGATAATAACAAAGTTGATAACAAGCAAAGATTTTGATGAAGATATAATTTTGTGTTAGAAATAATATTGAAAGTTATCGTCTACATTTAATGTTTTACTTGCATATTCGCAAAAGACATTTGAAGTAATTTAAATTTTAAGTAGCAAGTTTGGTAAGATATCAAACGATGTCAAATATATAATAAACTTAATTCGTCGTCATTTACGAACCTTGTAGTCGTACTCCAAAGTGACGTAAGTAAGTTTTAATAGTTTGAGAGCTCTCTAAGGTTCTCGAGAGTCCGAAGAGCGCGAACAATATTCATGTTGAACGATACCCCGGCGTATTGCACTGCTAATTGCCAGAAGTCCTACTTCTGACAAACTTTCTTAGGAAATTCTCTCAATCTGAACTAAACAAGAATATACAATTAAAAAGTTTTGTCTCAAAAAGATCCTCGCCTCGTTTTGCAATAACGTCAAGTTTTAATACATAAAGGCTTCTCTGAATTAAATTATCATATAAATCTACACTAACGGACAAGAGATGAAACCTCAAATGTATGTGACAATCCCATACTAGCGCATAGCTCTCTCGGTATAGTAATTAGTTTTGGAGCGATTGGTAACGCCGCAATTCCATCATCATGATTAATTTCATTCGTGTATGTTCTACCTGTCATATGTTTGACTTTGATTTATAAAATACACGAATGTTCTGTCCTGATTTTAACTTGATAAATTTTCTACTATTTTTTTACAAATACCACAAAAATTTATTTTATTTTTGAATCGAATCGCTCGACTACTAAAAATTTCATGTTTGCTTTGTAAACCAACTTTAAGTGTACTTTGAGTTTGCTAAAGTAAAACAACAACAATTTCTTCTCGTACCTAGTTTTTTTTTAATTTATAAGATCACGTTTCAGGTATCTACTACATTTTTAATTGGAATTTCTTATATCTGCAATTTTTTATTTTAATAGTGTGCTTTTTTGGAAACCTTATTAATTTTTGCTATAATATTAACTTAATATTTCACAAGGGTTTTCAAAAATAAACATTCATTAGTATTTAGAAGTAAAAAAACCCCGTGGATAGGCAACCACCACACCTCCTAAAATTTTCATGTTTTTCTTTTCGAATTTTATTCTATTTAAATATTCCTACATTATACGTTAAAATCTCACTGCATTTAATTTAAAAAACCAAAAATATAAAACTGAATGTTATTTCATTCCGAAGTTATTCCACATATTAAATTTTAAAATGCAAGAGCACGGAGTTTATCCAGAATAAAAATATAATATGCGATATTTCTAAAAGTAACCATTACTAAACTGAAAGATTTAATATAGTAAGAAAATTTAGTACAATCTAAGTTGTTAAATGTAGCATGAAATGATTTCAAAACCTCTTTATCAACCCTTACTTGTAATTTGTGTGAGTACATTTTATCAGCATTTACGTTCTATGATAACCAATTAAGAAAATTACAAACATTGTTTAATGATTATGGCTTAACGTGTTCACCTTTACAATTATTATTTTTGTAATTACACAATTCACGATTATATCCTGTTTTCTACCCATATAATATGACAAAATCAAATTTAAAAATATATTGTTTTCAAAATAAATAATTATTAAAATATAAGAAATATTTACTGCCTGAATAAACGTTCATAAAACGCAAAATTTTTTAGGGCCGATTCCACCATCGTAATTTAATAATTTAAATTAGTTGAAGATTTACTCCAAAAATTTAATACAACCGATACATTTTAGAGGACCATTAATTTAAAAGTCTATTATCTCAAAAAATTTTTGCAATATCCTGACTTCAAGCCAATCTAAAATCTGCACTTAAACTTCACACAAGAATGAACGATTTAATGGATAATCAATAGTCCGTATGGGACATGTATGAACTTTTCTTTTTAAGTTTTAAAGATTTCAGAGATGATGGTCCACGTCAAAATAATAAAAATTGAAATCTGCAATAGTTACGATACTTAATAGACTAAGACATAAATGAAAGTTTTTTGTTGGTTTGCCTGGAAAAGCTCCCCTATTATAAAATCTATTATGAAATCTTTTGAAAAATCATTAAATTTATTAATAAGATAATATACTGAATAATTAATAACCATCGCAAAATAATCAAAAATAATTTCTTAAAATTTAAATAAGATTGGAATAAACAATTCAATCAGTTCAGTGAATTGTAAAGCATTATCACAGATAACTATTTTAGTAATTGCTATCTGTGCTATTAGGTATTCAACTGAAAGGATACGCAATCTGCATATTCTAACAGTTACTTACATTACGTTTTATATTTCTAATTTTTTTAAATTGTTGTAGTCTTTCTTAAAGACTGAAAGGTTATAAACGATAATTTGTAGCTGCCAAACTAAAAATGTAATACAGTGCAACTTCGATTATTCGAGCTCCTACAGTAATCCAAACCTGACTAAATTTAGAACATTCTTTAATTTAATTAATAGCCTACAACACATAAAAATCTTAAATTAATTTTTCCAAATTTAGATGTAGGTAATATTAAAAATATGAATTTGCGGTTATGTTATAAATTACAGTACCAACAAATCAAATTTTGCAGTTAAATTCAATGATAATATTTGTGTAAATATATAAAAGAAAAACATTCTTTTCTTGTACATTTTTTTAAACTCTTTCATCTGCACATTCAATAATTAGAACATAGCCGTGGATTGTGGAGGTTGAACTACAGTATATGTACCAATAAAATAAATAATTTATTAAAAATTAAACCATCAGACCTAGGCAAATTAAAGTTTATTTTTTCGTTTCTCTAACAATTTTAAAAACCAAAAGTTAAAAAATAAATTTTGATACTTTATTGATAAACTGAAAATACCAGTGTTAAATACTTGATTTCAATAAATATGACCATGTAATACACGCCTTAAATGGCACTTAAAGTAAAGTATACACTAAAGCCTAACTTCTGGTAAGTACATAATTTATTATACTCATTTTACAAAAATTGTCTGAAACAAAATTACCTAAATTATCGGAATTGAAAGAATGATAAATTGTGATCAAACTTTTAGAAGGACATGTAAAATAATAATTTAACAAAATTTAAATATTCCAAAAAAGAAATTTCAAATCCACCGAAGCAGACAACTGTAAAATTAACGAAATAGAATTAACTTTCACTTTTAAATTTTCACTGTTCTATATTTCCCGATACAAATATTATTTGAGATTTATAAAAGGCTCTCGTTTCCTTTGAAATAAATTTTTTGTTGGATTTGACATCGAATGCTTAATTATTTAAATTAATATTAAATTTTATTTGCTGTAATTTTGAAAAATTACAATTGGTAAATAAATTAAACAAAAATTAGTTAGAACAAATGAAATTTTAACTTTTAACAAATTCTTTTAGCGTGGGTTTAAATTTATTGTTCTTTTTAACAAGCCCTGTGCTTCTTGAACTCTAAGAGATGAAATTTAAATTTGTTAGTTACAGAATAAGGTTCGCAACTTGAATCCTTAAGGTATAATAAAATTTATTTCTAAAAGTTACATCCTGGTTGTACTCCCAGGATAGTAACCTGTTTTTTATGTTCTTATGCAACAAAACCTTTTTAATTTTATTAAATAGTACCTAACATCTTAAAATTAATATTAAAAAAATTTAAGGAAAGTTTGCCAGCATAAAATCACTAACGAAATAAATTTTCCTTCGTATTGCGATCTTGAGACTTTTGTACACAATAAAATGTTATTTGCACAATAAAGTGTTGAGCACTTTTCTTATTTTCTGATTTCGATCGAGAAGACTTTAATGAGTTGCACTAAACAAAGACGTTTGTACTGACTTTTAACAATGTTTAAACGAGAACGGGAGTTTGTAAGTTTATTGAACTAAATTGTTTGATCAAACAACTTGCATTAGATATACATATGATATATGTACGTCTGATATAAAAATTCTTCGTTTAATTATTGTTATTTCATAAATTTTTCTTCATAAAAACAATATGTGAAAACGTATAGTGCAGATCAGAAGCTGTAAATTTTATTGACACTAAAACTTTAAAAGCCATTTCATTTTAATCTCCACTTTGTTTAGTTTATATTTTCATTATGACTGTGTCTGCAAAATATATTTTTATTGACGTTATCTTAATGTCGATATATAGAAAATATATTGTATCTCTATCTATTTTATATTTACAACGTCCTACTACGTAAACGAAGTTTTCAATTCTACCAAAGACGGATTCAAAACCCTCAAAGAAACCTTTACTAATGAGAAAATATAGTATAGAGCTGATATACTGAATTTTTAGTTCGTTAAATTTTATCTTATCGTGTATACCTAAAGGGTGTTAAGAAAATATAGAAAGGAAAATATTAACAATTTGACCAGTTCATTTATTTTTCAAGTTTTTAAAATTATTTTTCTTTGAGATAATTCGAAATACAATTTTGTTGGAAAAGAAGTTTTTGTAAAACTAACGAACTCAATAAAGACAATGGAAACTATTTCAATGAAAATTGTAGTGAGTTTTAACACAATGGAACGTAGCAATACAATAACTTACTTTAAAATGTCAAAAGTTCGCAAAGAGTTGGTTTTAATAGTCAAATCTTCATATACCTAATATTCTCATGTTTTTCAAGTATTCCATTTGTATTCAATTCTTGTAACGCAATGTATTTGAAAGCCACGAAACCGCTTATTCAGTAAAAGCTAACGTTTCCTTACTATAAAAGAAATAGCAGTGTAGCAAACCACGAACGAATATAAAACAAGATCTTTACACAACATTTTTCTAGTTTTTTAAGATGCATTTTCAAATCGAGTACCCAGTAAAATGTCTAACTAGTCATTGATCTTCAGAACGTATTTGGCCCTTACAAATTCGTGGAAGTTTAACCGTGATGGACTTTGAAGTGAGTCAATTTTTAAAATTAGATTTCCACTTTCGAAAAATTATTTCTCTCTACTTTTACCCGGGAGCAAATTCTGTTACATGAAAAGGTGTTAAAACGTGTGTGATCCAAATACTGAGATCAACAAACTACAAAAATCGAAGAGTAAAATAAAATGGAAGCAATTTACTAAATATTTCTATCAAAAGTAGTAGTTTGAAGTAAACTTTAAACTGAAATGACTGTATAAATGGCTATTTAGTGTTTTGAATGCTGTGGTTTGGAGTTTAGACAATTCAGTACTTTAAATCTTACCCAATAGTTAGAAAATAAGTAGCACCTTCCTCCTTCAATAACCGAAAACTAAGTTTTAAAAATTCATATAACAGAAAGATTCGATAAAAATAATTGAAAGAAAATAGAAAATAAGGAAGAAACTTAGAGATTGCACAGTACTAAATAGGATTATGAAAGAATTGATTTTGACAAAAGGCGCACCAAGAATGGAAAAGGAAAAGTTAACAAAGTATGCTTTATTCTAACAAATGCTGTTTCTATTGTATAAGTATTCTCAATTCTATGTTCTTTTTATTATTTTTTTAAGAAAATTTTTACAAACAAAGCCTGATGCTTAACAAAGATTCCGATCATCGAACTACAGATGATTGAATTTGTGGTGTATGATGAAAGACAGAAGTTTCATCTATTGATTATTATGATATTCAGCCCTTTTGATGGAAAATGTGGTAAGTAGAAAATTGGATTACTAAGTAGCATACCTTGCTATTACAATCGACTCTTATAAGCATCGAAAATTTAAATATTATTTAATGTTATTTTGTGTCATTAGGTTCGAGCAATAAGCAAGCGGTATTACCTGCAATTGCAAAAAGAAAGTTTTAAAACTAAAGATGAAACAAAAGTTGAAATTACCTTCACATTATATTTTTACAGCGTTTCAGATCCGGATAATCAGCAAAGAAGTTAAAAAAGAAAAGAAAATCAAGCAATCAAAATAATACCTACATACACAATTTAAGTTTGTAACGTATTTTCAGGTAGATACCTACATTACTTATTTTTTAAACTTAATTTCCGGTTCAAGAATAAAATTAGACTGTTTTAATGTTTTTTATTTGTTATACTAATTTATTTTGAAAAAGGAAAATGCAGAAATTAGATATGATGCACATAAAACTGACACACATTATGACATAAATTCAACTATTTCAATGAATAATATCTCAAGTCCTGATCAGCTCACCATGGATTAGAAAGGCCCAGGAAAAAAAACAATTTTGTGGGGGGCCTCAAACAACAATAATTGAGAAACACTGCTGTACATTGTAATCTTAACTAAATTCATCACTGGTTTTCTATTTTTCAGCCACTTTTGGCATTCAAGGAAGTGTGTGATTATGTTTGAGAGTGAGGAGACTATTTACAAAGACGGACATCTCTATTTTTCGAACAAATATAGTTTAGTATGTCATTCTGTTTTCTATAATGCTGCATAAAATAACATAAGATGTTAGTACCAAAGGTGGACATCAAGCATATCAAATTGAGTTTCAAAGTGATTATCATTTACAAATGCAGACGTATCCACATCAGCAATATTATCGTTATGCAGATGAGTGGATCGAGTGCTGCGAGCACAAGTACAAGAGATTTGTGAATTCGCTTTGATGTACAAACTGTCATTATCATCATAATCAATAAATTAAAAAAACGAAAATTTGTAGTGTATGATGCAGTCACAATAAAAAAATTGGTTCTATTGAAAATTGACATAAGAGACGTCCGCCTTATTGTAAATGTACTATTCCTCAAGTATCGTCTACAAAATATTCATTAAAAAATTATAGATAGTATATCAGAATAAAAATAGAAACGTATGTTTATTGAAGTTTTTCCAATAAATTTGAACAAAATGTTCAAAAAATTACAAAACTGAAAATAAATTCAATAAAGTCATTGAAATAGATCATCCAAAGAAAGGCATTGCGGTAGGTATTATGTGCGCAATTGCATAATGGAAACCAATAAATGAAAATTTATGTCTGTATTAGTCAACTTCGTCATAAAATGTATAAAATTTGTTTGTAAATAGTCAGTAAAGCCAATAGTTAAAATTAAGAATTATGGGGAAGAAATTATAAAATGTTTGTTTTTGGTTATAAATGTTTCTTTTTATTTTGATAAGCGATTAAGATATTAAAAATTGACGTTCCCCTACAAATCTTTAAGTATTTTATTCAAAAATTGGATGGCTGGGCAACTAGGGCAACTTTGTCCCACTTTACCATGTTTTTTTAGATTCTCTGCTAGAGTTGAATCGGGTTAAGAAAAACTAGTACGTGATAATGCGCAGATACGACAATTCGTTCAGTCGATTTATTCGTCGGTACTGGCATGTTCTCCTTCCACATGTACTGCATCAGTATTTCGCCTTACTGCTTCTTCTTAGCCCGAACCAACTCTACTGAAAGCTGTTGAAAATTAGAAAAATTTACTGTGTAACTTGCTATTATAGATATATAGCTTATTATTGATGATCTAGATCTATAATATAACCAAATGTTGAAGTCTCTAAAATGTTGCTTCTATTTTGATAATTTAAAAATTTGATCCAAAGTTAATCTCATTAATTGAAAACCTATACTTTCAAATGGTTAGGTTAATTGTAAACTATCTGAAAATTTTGGCTACGTACATTATGGGACGAAGTTACTCATAAAGGGTTAAAGTTACCCCAGCTGAGTATATAAAATGTACATGTAGTACCTACATATTCGTATAATATTTTAGAGTAGTAATATTATGGTGTAAAAATTAATGTAATAAATATTCCCTAAAATGTCTACACTTAATATAAAGTACTAATGATATTTTATTATTTGGGTATCAAATTAAAATTTAAGCCAAAGACTGAGATCAAATTATATAATCCGCAAATAATTATTTAATAGCAGATTTCTACACACAAAAGACTTGATTCAAATGAGTTAGAAGAAGCTGCCTGTTTTTCTTCGGTAATAAACAACTATCTACAAATTTTTAAAAACTTTATTAATTTTTCTTTCTTAAATTTAAATTTATAAACTTTTTTCTAATTTTTATCCTATATGAATAGATAACATTTATAATTTTGTCTTATTGCCAATTAACCGCAAATGTTTGAAAGTTATGTTAACGAAAAATTACAGATTTTTCGTTTTTGACGTCGGTTAATAAAAGTCCTGTAAGTTAGTTCCAACTATAGCTATTGGATTATAGATGTCGTGCTAGTAAAGGCACCAAAGCCGAACTGATATTTCTGTATATTCCGATAGAATGCGCTCGCATAAATTTTATAACCGTTTCAAACATAATTTTATTCCGTTTGCTTTTCGGATTTATTAAAAATTTAAAGAATAAAATGTTTTGATTAATTATAAACTAAGAATGAAACGCTCACTTTATGAAAAATCAACGAATGTTGATGAATAAAAAGACACTGAGACTGAACGCCCTATGTCTGTTTATATGGTTTTTATACCAAGGGTTAATATATTAAAATTGAATAATACTTTTTATAACTAACCATTAAAATGCACAAAGGTGCATCCTCTTCAAATAAGGGGTAAAATATTGTAGGTATTTCAATACCCCTTGATTTGAATGTATCGCATAAAAGGTAACGACGCTTTTTATACACCCGTAATTTTTTACATAATAATATTATATACAAGAAATTAGGCACGCTTTGAGTAGCATTTGGATTTTTATGCTGATGATGAACCATCACGCATAATTTATTTTTCAATTGAACCACTGAGAGGTCCTCACAAAAGGAATATGATTATTTTACAGTTTTTGCATATTATAACGATCTGAAACTGTTTTCAAACATTGACTAATGGAAAGCCTATTCCCTATTTGATATAAATAAATTTCTATTATCTAAACAGAAGAATGACGACGAATCACACCACCAAATAAACGAGTATCCGGCGATTGAATTCTAATACTTATTAAAAAACTGAAATTCTTTGTTAGTATACACGGAAAAAAAAAATTACTTGGTTGAAATAAAAACTATTTAAATCAAGAAAATCTCTTACTTGAATAGCCGCACGAAAATATTTTCTTTATTTAAGAAAAAAATATTCTTAATTTAGTTTTCTTAAATCATGTAAGAATATAGTTAAATTAAACATGGCTTTCTTAAATGAAGTAATAAAAAATTTACTTGATTCACATAGCTACCATTTTTAAATCAAGAGGTTCTGTTTTTAATAGCCGCAAATGAATATTTTCTTGATTTAAGAAAAATAATTTTTTTAAACCACGTAAGTTTATTGCTGAATTAAAATATGGTTTTCTTCAATGAAGTAACAAAAAATTTATTTGGTTCAAATAGATACCATTTGAATTAAAAAATTCTTTTTTAAATAGCTGCAAATAAATCAAACAAATATTTTAACATGTTTTATTATTATAATTATAATATATAATGTAACTATACTAGTACTATTATAGTACAAGGTTTGTATACAAACAGACTTACAAGTACCTACTATAACTAATATAACATTATTTAATGAAAACAGAATACTTATAAAATTTCTAGAATTACAGTTAAAGATTCTGATGAGGTGGAGTATGGATCGGTTGATAATGAATCCGCTTGGCTATCCTAAAAGAAATAATAATTATAGTTATTAAAGGATGTAAACATAAGGGAGCAGAAAAGCTGACGTTATAGCGTCCTCTAAAGTTAAAAAATTTCATGATAGAAGTTCAATTTTTTAACGCTAGAGCCTCCAGCGTAGAGCTTCGAAAAAGCTTAAGGTAGCATCTCGAGCGTTAAAAAAGTGAACTTCTGTCATGAACTTTTTTCATGGGAGAGGGGAGCTTTCTCGCTACCTATGGCGTTAACTTTTGTCTGTTTATATTAGCTATACTCTGTATACACTTACCACCGATTTCATAAAAGCTTTAACTGGCCGTTAAAAATAACGGTGAATTTCTATTGGCTTCTTATAGTTAAAGTTAGTTAAATTTAGCGCTTTTTTTAAAACTTTTATGAAACCGGGTCCAAAAGTAGTTGCAACACACGGAGTAGTTCAGTTGAACGTCAGCCAAGTAACTGAAAGTTAGTAAGTTTTTTAAGTAATAAATTAATTTATAATCGTTGCAAATATTTCTATAAATGCTAATTATTATTTTTAAAATAAGTAGGCAAAAACCGGGGCTGAGACAACTCGCCGCAGCCAACTTGCCGCGGTCCAACTCGCCACCGTCAACTGAAAAGAATTTGAATTTTATGATTAAATTTTTGAACGCTTAAATTTGGTCAAGTCCCCGGATATTTTCTACTTTTTGACGATTAAATCGATTTAGTCCATGTTTTTTTTTTGCAAAAATTTGCATGTTTCAGATCAGATTTTATGTTTTGTATCGAGAGTTCAAAGAATTAATAATTGAGTAACTGGTTGGAAAATCACTTATTAAAAAAGACATTTAATAAATAAATTGCATTTTATGGCTGCATGACACTTGTACTGATTTGTTAACAAATTTGGTAACAACTCATTGGTTGGTAAAACAAACCAATGTTAGTACCGATGCTGGTTGTTTAACCAATCAATGGGTCGTTACCAACTTTCTTAACATAGTACAAGGGTCACAAGATCTTTATGATCATTGATGATATGATGATAAGATCAATGGGTTGTTACCAACTTTCTTAACATAGTACAAGGGTCACAAGATCTTTATAGTAATCGTTAATCATTTAACGACCACTTAACGATGATTTTCCGACCAGTTACTCAACTATTAATTCTTTGAACGCTCGATACAAAACATAAAATCGGATCTGAAACATGCAAATTATTGCATCCATGGTTTTTATACGAGAACTTCACCAAATTTAAGCGTTCAAAAAGTTAATCATAAAATTTAAACTATTTTTAGTTGACGGCGGCGAGTTGGGTTAGCGACGAGTTAGTCCAGGGCAAGTTGACCGGCGGCAATTGGTCCGCGGCGAGTTGTCCTAAACCCAAAACCTTACTCACACATTCAAAGATTCAAGAATTGCTTTGAAAAATTTAGTAGTTCTACTTACTTGAAGTTGGAGATAAACTTTGGATCTTGCTGAAAATTTTTTTCGTACACCTTAAATTGGAATCAATTCCTTAATATCCTTTTCCTCCAATTGATTATAAACAATCCCATCAATTTGACTTTCTTAAACAAACCAAACTTAGTTAATATTCGTACATTAATTACCAGTATTAATTCAATCAAAATAATAAATAAATAAAATTAAATAAATAATTTTCTGTGACTACTACGTTAATTGAAACATTAATTTATAAAACATTACAATCGTGTTATTACTTTACATGATGCACTGTTAAAAATGCACAATTGCAAGATCTTATGTTCGAACTGCGTCATCTTGTCGCACGGGGGGTTCACAAAGAAGAGGTTCATAAAGATGTTCACACGGTCTATAAATAATAGAAATAAAATATACCCAAATAATATTAAAATCATTTTGAATATTAAACAGTAACAAAAAATAAATTAACGTAACGTTTACTTACTTTCAAAAACCTTCTGTAAATTTTCCAAATTCCATTTTAACAGTTTATCACTTACAAATTTATCCATAATAGTATGACACTAAACCATTTATAACTAAACTTATAGTCACAAGCAGAAAAATTACCCAATTTTTCAATAAATTAAAAAGTTGTACAATAACAATACGATACATATAATATGTACTTATGCAAATACGCAACAAGCTGGAATGGGATAATTGGATCGGGTACATCTAACCTGCATGAATATAATAACATGCGCATGGTTCATCCAAGTTTTTCTTCTTTGCTGACAACTACAAAATGATTTTACAACAATAAGTTACTCCTTTTAAGAATACGTTAACATTTATATCATTAGAAAAATAGTTTTCTTTGTTCAAGCTAAACATTCTTGGATCAAAATTATATTTCTAGTAAATTATATTCTTTCTTGAAGAAATCAGACATTTTTATTACCAGCATATTTTATCGTGTTAAGAAAACATATTTTTAAACGAAATAAATAATTTCAAGAAAATATTTATTCTTCATTTAAGAAAACCTTTTTTTCCGTGTAGTATCAAAATACTACAAAAAAAATTTTGTTGTTATTTAAACTATTAGTACTTATTTACTTTGAGATTGTAACTTGTAAAATTATATTTTGAATTATTTTAAAAACCTATAGGCCTTATGGCTAGAAGGCGCAATAAAGCATTCAGTTTATAAAGACAAATTTTGAAATTCGAAATTCTATGCATTTTAGATCATTTTGACGAAAAATTTAGAACATTTTACATGCGGCGCTTTTTCTATTATTATGATAATTAATTAATTATGATGTGTTTGTGTATGCAGATGAGACACCTAACTTTGTCTCAAAGGAAAAGATGATCAGAAAATAAAGAAGAAGCTATCCTTGTTTTAAAGATTACAAAAATTTAATCGAATCAAAAATATTTAATATAAACACTGCCCGTTTTACAACGTACCTAAATAAATAATAATAATATTATACTGATTTTTATGCAAAATTAGAAAATAGTAGGTTACTATTATAATCGCAAAGTGAAAATTTTGACATAAATGACTCAAATGTTCTATTTTGATTTTGTAAATGTTGATAACTCTTAATATTATAAAAATTTCTTAATTTATATTGTTATTTTTAATACATTATAATAAAGTAGATGTTTGTGCTGTCCCCCCCCCCCCCCCTTCCTAAAGTAAATGTCAGGATATGTTACTGGTATGTAATACCTTGATTATTGGGACACAAAGTATAAATACATAAATGATAAATGCATAATGTACAATAAGGACTTAAAGAGCATCTAAATTTGATTAAAAATTTTCATAAAAGACCTATTAATCTAAAACCTATCCTCAACACATTTAGTACATTGTCTTAATGACATGTCTCCACGACTCCTTACTTCCATACACATATGAATTATTAAAACCATAATATTTTCAAATTTAAAAATTCTTATAAAACTTATTTTATAAATACTGTAAGGAGGAAAAATATATTATTTATATCAGATCTCTCACAACACTCAGAAAAATACACATACGAAGGCTGAGAGGTAAGTCAGATGGTAAAAATAAAATAAAGGGTAGTTCACACTACATGATTTATCATATGACTTAGTCATAAGAAAAGTCATAGCTAAAATCATACCATCACAACAGCCAATCATAAAAGCCATACCTTCTATAATAGCAAAAATCATATAGTGTAAACGTAAAAAAATCCCTCATATGAGAAGTCATGTGACAAGTCATATGATAAATCATGTAGTGTGAACTACCCTTAAGAAATAACATTTTTTTGAAAACTATTTTATTTTTTAACAGTCTCATTTAAAGTCTATACGCTTCGTCCAACGTTTTTCCAATTTTTTTTTCCTTCCAAATAAAACCATTTCTGTAAGCCTTTGTAATAGACGTTTGTTTCATCAATAATGTCTTCGTCAAAGCCAAACTTTTTTCACCGAACCTTTTCTTCAAGTTTGGAAACAGCAAATAGTTACAGGGGCTAAATTTAAAGATTATACTTAGTGGATGTGAGAGCAATTCGAAACGTAAATCATGTAAGTTTTGTAGAAAGAGAACTTTCTTTTTGCCAAATGAGGTTGCTTTTTTTTCTTCAAAATCTGATTGAAACGATCCAATAAACTGAAATAATATTTACCGTTGATTTTTTTTTCTTTTTTCAAGGTAATCAATGTAAATTATTCCGCTTGCATACCAAAAAGTAGTCGCTATATGACCTTATTGGCCGATAAAACCACCTTGGCCTTCTTTGATGCTGGTTTTCCAGGAGAAATCTACTGGTTTGGTGGATGGTGTTGGTGGTTTGGTGGTTGATCCATGTTTTATCTACAGTTATGAACTAACGCAAAAAAAGACTTGCGTTAAACATTGGCAAACCAGCGTTTGAAGTTGTTACACGAATTCACTTTTAGATATTGCGCACACGTTCATCTGAGATGCCTACTATCTTAACTATCTCACGCACTGTCACTCTGCGATCTTTCAACAAGTGATTATGGATTTTGTCAATCATTTTTTCTGTGGTTGCTTCATTTGGGCGTCCTAAATGTTCGGTATTACTTGTGCTTGTACGACCACAACAAAGATCAGTGAACTACTTGTGCATCATTTTAATCGATAGTAAAGAGGGGTTAAAGAGATCTCATGACATATGTTAAGCTTTGTTTTAGATTCCGTAATAGTTTTTTCAAGTAAAAAAGAATGTTTTACCAACACAAGAAATTCACTTTTCTCCTTGTTTGTAAAAAATAAGACAGGTTGAATCATACGAATTCGTTCTTCAAAATCAATTCTCTCCAATTAGCTGAATTATGGAATTTTAAAGTTTCAACAAAACTTTGCAAATGTGCAAATGTTGGCACTTCCCTTGTAAGGTCTATACTGGTATAAAAAAATATAAATGAACTTAGCTCATGTACTGAAAAGTTTTAATTTTATAATATTTCAAGTACTAGGTACTTATAGTTATTTTAAGATTGAATTTTGGATTTTAAAATTTACTTAAAACCTTTTCACTTAAAAAGAATTTTCTTTTTTTAAACAAAAGTTTCAAAAATTTGTCTTGCTAAATCGAGGGTTTCATTGCGCCCTTTGTCTATAGGGCTGCAAATTTTTAAAATTTTACCACCATCTCCTCTTTATTTATTACATTAACTTGCAACATTATTAAAACTTTTGATAAGCTTACAAATTTTGTATTAGTAGTACCTATGTAATAAGTAGGTGTAGTACGTACTATACTGACTAAACGGACCTACAAGTTAACGTGGAATCCAATAGATATTAATATTTATTGCACCTCCTGTCGACGCATTTTTAAATGAAACATTGAAAAAAACCGTATTATTATTAACTAATGTATTTAAAGCGTTTGATGAAACTATAGTTTCAATTTACCTATCCAAATTTATTAATAATGTGCTTTTAACTATGGATGATGTCATCTTAAAAGTTGAATCCAGTCAAGTCGCGAAGTTTTACCAAAACGAGAACATTTGAATTCAAATTATTAGGTATTTGAACTGGCGGGTGTGAATCATAATTTACATACCAAAATTATTTCATTTTATTGTTTCAATTTGTTAAATTGTAAATCTAAAAGTTATGATTCATTCTGTTTCATTTTCTGTTGGTGACAAATCAGTTTTTCCACAATATTGTATTATTATTTAAAATTTCCAGATTATAAAATAATAATATTGTATAATTTTTACGGTTTGAGACTAATGGCTTTAGTATGTTTATTCTTTTAGCCTTCAAGAAAGTTTTTTCTTCAAGAAGTTTTAAATTTTTCAGCTAAATTTTATTCTTTTATAATGTTAAAACTAAAATCTTTGCAGCACTGTTCTCCAAATTTTATTTTTAGTACAATTATAAAAACTAACCAAAATATTGAAAAACCTATGGTGGTGATGAGGAACTCCAATTTTACTTGTGTATTTTTTATTTTTCTGTACCTTGAAAAACCTCTTATGTTCACAAACTTATAAAGTCTCGATTACAAAATTTTCAGTTTCCATAATAAAAATGATCTTTTATAAAATTTCATTGGACCAGGGTGACTTGAAGCAACAATTTTCAGTAGTACGTGTTCTTTAAAATTAAACCTCATTATGTTACAAACAAAAATGTTGTTCTATTATGTATACTCGTAAGTATAGGTACTATAGGTAATGAAACTCAGGCAATAATTTTAACTATATCTCAATTCAAAGTTTGTTTCCTAACTGAAGCTGTCCTATAAAAATTTGTCAATTTTTGACAAAACAACAAAACAAAAAAAATGCAAATTAAACACTATATTGCGTAAGTCGACGTGAGATAGATCAAATAGAGCGGGGTGAGAATTTGGTTTTCTTTTTCAAATTATGTTTCAAATTTACAAATAACAAATTAATGGTATCAAATCACTCTGGAGCAATTCTTGTTTTTAAAATATCGACCTTTCTGAAGTTTTCTAGGCAGACTAGTTATCTATTGGAAAAAAAAATCCTCTTGAACATTATCCCTCATCTTGATGCTGAAGCTTATACAAACAGTGTAATCTTTCATAATGATACTTTTTAATTCTTCCAAAGGTCCATTTTAAAGCATAATCTAAATTATTGATTAAAGTAACCGACATTTAATATTTAATTTGTGAAAGAAAAGCTCGATTTTCAAATTTTGAAAATGTATTTAAGAAAAACTATTTATACATAGAGAAAAATGGACTTGTTTTGATATGCATAATAGGTTGGCGTGTTGGTCCAGGCATGGACATGCTATTCATAATAGTAATTTAAAATTCTTTCAACATCCATGAGCTTTTTCTTTGCGTAACGCTATTCGCCAATTCGGCAGCTGATTTTTAGCTGTTCTCCTGATACCCGATGGAGGGGTAAATCAGAAGGCGGAGCCATGACCATCGCAAGCTTTGGGAAAAGCAACAGTGTGTTTCCACATTTAGTTTGGCGTTGAGCTTTGAGCGTAGCAGTTGATGTAGCTCTTCGTGTTTACATAGTAGCGATGCTTGAAACTTATTTTAATTTGTGATGTTGTAAAAAGTGCTTAGTATAAAATTTTAAAATGCAGTTCCTCAACATGCTTTCGGTATTCGTGGTGTGTATAAATTTAGTTTTAGTGAGTTGTAGAAGTTTGAAAAGTATAGAAGACGTGCCGCGAGGATGTGAATGGCAAATGCAATCAACACAAGATTCTGTTAATAATGAAGAGCCCGTACTTTCGTGTAAATTGAGAACTATTTCTGGTGCAGATACTTTGTTAGCTAATTTAAGTCAAGCTCAGACTGAACGTATCACAGCTTTAAGACTCGAATGTAGTGACGTATTATTTTTCGAAAGCAATTTAGAAGCAAATGAACACCACGGCAGTTTCTTGTCATCTTTACGTCGGCTCAAGGATTTAAGAATTGATTATTGTAAAATTCGTAATATTCCTCCAGGAGTTTTTTCATCGTTGAGAGAATTGAGACGTTTTTCGTTACGATCCCATAATTCGGATTGGTCGGCAATGACTTTGGAAATTCATCCCGAAAGCTTTAGGGGCATGATCGAATTGAGAAGTCTCGATCTCGGAGACAATAACATATGGACGACACCGTCGAGGTTGTTCTGTCCGCTTTATAGTTTGACGCTCTTAAATTTAACACGAAACAAGTTGCAAGATGTGGCTACGTTAAGTTTTTCAGATTGGGGTAGTGGTCCACTGTCTCCTGGCCATTCATGCGTCAACGGTTTAAAAGTATTAGATTTATCTTATAACGACGTTATAGTCATACCTGACAATGGATTATCGGGGCTACGATCGTTGGAAGAAATACATTTACAAAATAATGCCCTCTCCAACATCGGCGATCGTGCTTTCGTAGGCCTAAATGCTTTACACATGGTTAATTTGTCTAGCAATTGTTTGGTCGCATTGCCTCCAGAGTTGTTCTTGTCATCACGAGATTTGAGACGTTTATACCTGCAGAATAATTCTTTAAGTGTTCTTGCTCCGGGTTTATTGGAAGGCTTAGATCAATTAGAAGTGCTCGATTTATCGCGCAATGAACTGTCAACTCGTTGGGTTAATCGTGAAACATTTTCCGGTCTCGTTAGACTTGTTGTGTTAAATTTGGCTCATAACGGTTTAACGCGAATTGATTCAAACGTATTTCACGATCTGTATAGTTTACAAATTCTCACTTTAGATCACAATAATATTGATACAATTGCAGAAGGTGCTTTCGCCGAATTAAGAAATTTGCATGCTCTGACGATATCTTACAATAAGATCGCACGTATCGAATATCACGATTTTGATGGATTGTACGCATTGCACCAATTACTAATCGATTCCAATAGTATCGAATACATTCATCCTCAAGCATTTGAAAATCTAACAAATATGCAAGATTTAGGTTTAAATGGAAACAATTTAGGAGGTGTACCTGTCGGCCTGGGAACACTTCGATTCTTAAAAACACTTGATTTGGGAAAGAATCGCATCGAAACGCTTAATAATGCATCTTTTGAAGGTCTAGAATTGTTATACGGTCTTAGGTTGGTCGATAATCATATAGTTAACATTTCTAGAGACACATTTTCGACCTTACCATCTCTTCAGGTACTAAACTTGGCCTCAAACCGCATCCAATTTGTGGAACAAAGTGCGTTCTCAAGTAATCCGACACTTAAAGCAATCCGGCTTGATAGTAACGAATTAACGGACATTAGTGGTGTGTTTACTAACTTACAAAGCTTAGTTTGGTTAAATGTTTCGGCTAACAAATTGATGTGGTTTGATTACAGTCACTTACCTACAAATTTAGAATGGCTAGACATGCATCATAATCAAATTACGGAATTAGGAAACTATTACGACGTAAGAAATTCACTCAAAATTAAAATGCTAGATGTTAGTTTCAATTTAATCACCGAGGTTCAAGACAATTCGGTACCCGACAGTGTCGAGACGCTCTACATAAACAACAATAAAATTACTGTGGTGCACCCGGGGACATTTTTTAAGAAGAACTATTTACAAAAAGTCGTATTGTTTGGAAACGAAATAAAGTATATGGACTTGGCGGCGTTGAGTTTGAGTTTAATCGACGAAGATAGTGATTTACCGGAATTTTATATCGGCGGAAATCCGTTCGTGTGTGATTGTACCATGGAATGGTTGTTACGCATCAATCATATGGGTAACTCGCGACAGTATCCTCAAATTTTAGACTTGGACGAAATAACTTGTGAGTTGACACATTCTCGCGGTGCTCCACCTCAACCACTTTTAGATTTAAAGGCTTCGCAATTTCTTTGCCAGTACGAAACTCATTGTTTCGCTTTGTGTCATTGTTGTGATTTCGACGCGTGTGATTGCGAAATGACGTGTCCCACAAACTGTACCTGTTATCACGATCATACGTGGACTTCTAACGTAGTCGATTGTAGTAATGCAGGTTATACGAGTGTTCCCGGTAAAATTCCAATGGACGCCACTGAAATCTACCTGGACGGTAATAATTTAGGTGAGCTTGGCAGTCACGTATTTATTGGAAAAAAGAAACTCGAAGTTTTATTCTTAAATAACAGTAACATTCAAGCTATGCATAATAGAACATTTAATGGTGTAAAATCGTTAAAAGTGCTGCACATGGAAGACAACAAACTGCAAGAGTTGCGCGGGTTCGAGTTCGATCAGTTGGAGAAATTAAACGAATTATATTTAGATCATAATAAAATTTCATTTGTGGGTAATAAAACTTTTAAAAATATGAAAAAATTGGAAGTGTTAAAATTGAACGATAATGAAATTTTAAACTTTTCACCCTGGCAACAACTTGTGCCCGCGGCCGAGTCGGGTGTAACACCGCGCGTGACTTTAGACGGCAACAAGTGGTCGTGTGATTGTGTTTCTCTTGGGCGTTTGGAATTATGGCTTCGCGAGACGGGTGGCGATTTATCTAAATTATTATGCTTTGACAAAGACAACCACCAGACCGTTGCCGAAGCCATTCGTTTTTGTGACAACGCGGATAATGTCATTGCAACGTCCGTCGTACAAAAGGAAATCGTTACTAATAATCCATTACTTGGAGGAAACTACGTACCATTATTAGCTGCAACTTTGTTGGCGATAATTATTGTTTGTCTGCTAATGGCGGTTATGTTTATATTTCGTCAGGATGTTAAGTTGTGGGCTCATTCTAAATACGGCGTTCGAATTTTTCAAGAAAACTCTTCCATTGCTGCCAACGACGATCGAGATCGATTGTACGATTGCTATGTCGTTTACAGTCAAAAAGATGACGATTTGGTTTCCAGAATTATTGCGCCCGAGCTGGAACAATCTGGGTATTCGTTATGCTTACACTACAGAGACTTGCATCTCCTCAATAGTGCATCTTATCTAACCGACGCTATGGTCGGGGCGGCAGATGCTTCACGTCGTATTTTGTTGGTGATATCTCCAGCTTTGATAGCGACCGAGTGGTTGAGACCCGAGTTCAAAGCTGCTTTACAAACTGCGTTACGCAATACTCATCGGCATAAATTGGTTTGTGTTCTCAATGGTGAACCACTCGAACCAATGGATGCCGATTTGAGAAGTCTTCTTCGAGCTTGCGCTGTTGCCAGATGGGGGGAACGTCGTTTTTGGGAAAAATTACGTTACGCCATGCCAGATGTGGTGAACAATAAGTCACCTAGAACAAAGATTCCTGCCGATAACAGATGCAAAATAAGTGCGAGGTACACAGCTGCTCCGACAGCTCCGGATTCTTGGTACAAATACTCGATGCCGAGAATCCACGGTTCGACACCGACGCCTACTCAAAGCACTTACGTATCTGGAGAATCGGCAAGGAGCACCGAAGATGAAGGGGCCTCCAGCACTAGTAGTCAACATTATGGTTCCGAACAACTTAATCATAGTTACGTTTCCATCGATGGTAGACCACCACCCCAATACACGCAATATCCACAGTATCGAGAACCGACCCACGTTTATTCGACGATTCCAGATACTCCCACACTCACAAGAACTTATTTTGTGTAAGTGAAATTATGAATTTAGTGATAATTTTGAACCAATTACTTAAATTATTAATAATGTGCACATTTAAATTGTTAATTGTATATTTTGTACATAATTAAATTATTTATTCAATTCCTACAATAATTTGTAGATACGAAACGCTTATTAGTCATTAGTTTTAAGATTGTAAATATATTTCCTTAATTATAATTAAGCTAAGACTGTTAACGATATAGAATTTCAAAAACTACGTCAAATAAATATTTATATTCATATTTTGTTTCATTATCTTTGCTGCAGAAACATTAAAATGAAATAGAAAAGATAGATTAATTTCAAACAGTAATTTAATTTTGGCACTTTTGAAATGTAGGTAATAAAAAAAAGTAAAAGTATGAAGCAAAAGAAACAAAGTGATCGACAAAAATTTTGAAAATTCCAGTAGAAAGTGAGTAGACACTGATATTTTAATCGACATGATTGATTACTCTCAATCAAAATGATGATGTCGTGACCTCTTGTAAATTTACATTGATGTTGGTTGCCGTGTGGTATGTCAATTAAATTCTAACGATGGTTGATGATGTTACGACGTAAGTTATTTATTGTGTGTAATTTAAAAGTATACAAAAAGTTTTTTTAAAACTAAATTGCTATAGAATTTCCATCAAATTAAAAAACTACTATAGTTAATATTTTGGCCCAGCAAAACCACAAGTAGTTAAAAAAAAATTAGTTAATTTAATGCCCGGAGCAAGTTCAGTAGCTTCTTGCAAAAAAATATTAACCATAATATGCCTATTATTTCTAAAAAAATAAATGTGTGCCTACTTTAATATTTAATGTTATACCAACACAAAAACCAGCCAGTGCTCTAAAAAGATATCTTCTTGTTACGCTAGGCATGAGGGTTTTAAAAATTACCCTGGCTAACCGAAATTATTTCTTAAGATTTTTCAAATAAATAAGAGAAATTAAATTAGGCAGGCTCTGACAAAGTACCCCGAAGTAACCTGCAATGAACATAAATAGATAATGTTTGAGTGAATAAGAGGATTTATGAGGGGCAATTCGGCGTGGCCAAGTGCAATCTAAGTTAACTGACAGATTGCTGTTACGTGTATATCGAACTTGTCTAATCAAATCTTTAGTTGAAGTGAAATGGAGATAGTAAAGTGTAGGAATGTTTCTTAGCAAATTTAAGGTAGCAATTGGTTTCATCTATTGCTGATACAAACCATTTTTACTGTCACAAAGTTCCGGTTCACTTTAAGTAATAACTTGGTTGGTTACCTTTAAGTCATAAATTGTGCAAACTATCGGCAATAAAAACTATTGCATTATTGTAAATATTTACTTAGAATTTCCCTATATTACAGTTACGTAATAAAAAATTTAACAGTACTCGATATCGTTTGAAAAATGCCGCAGATATTCAAAGTCTCTTGAAAGAATCTTTTAACATTTCTTAATTAGGTAATTACAATCACAAAAATTAATTATTTTAATTAAAGAGAGACCGATAATAATTTATTTATAATAATCCGCATAACAAAATCGTTTTATTTTTGTAAGACAAAAATTTAAGGAAAACCAGAAGTTGAGAATTTTAGTTCTGGAAAGCGTCTAATGAATTTTTGGGTGATTCTAAAATACAGATAGGTATCGAATTAAAGAAATCTTGATTTCAAATAATAAAAAACGTTGTCTGAGTGGAAAGATTTTTAGAAATTCCTAAGGAACTAATTTTTTCAATTAAAACCTGTCGATATTGGATTTTGTGAGAAGTACAAGAAAAAATTTTAAAGTTCACAATGACCGAGCATAAAATTGCATTCGAAAAACTACCACTTTCCAAGAATTTTACGATTTCTAATTGTAACGATTTAGCTTTAAGAATTTTTGGGTTTACCGTAACTAAATTTAACAAAACTACTACCAATTTTATGACCACCAAAAGTAAGGAAAGGAATATTATGGATGGTCGAACCGTTTAGCAGCATTATTTGTCAACACTAATCAAGTTTTACACAACTGACAAGTTCACTGACATTGAATATTACCGATCACAGATACCGATTCACCTTGTAGATCTTGAAACTAAAGCAAATTTTTATAAAATTCGATTATGAACGGCGCTTGGTTTTTAATTCCAATCGCGCATTATAATGACAAGTCATCGTTTTGAAATTTTGTTTCTCTAAATTGAATTTACATTAACACCAACATATCCTTTTCACTTTAGCTTTTTTGTGAAGAACGTACAAAATACCACGATTCAAGTTTCTCAAACGAAACCCACAGGAATTTTTAATTCGATTAATTCAGAATCAAAAATTTTTAATTCAAAAGCTGTCATCGTTTTATTTATTATTAAAAACAATCCTCTTGCTTAATCAAACTTTTAATTTTGGCAATACGACCAAAAACCTGCTTTAGTGGTTAAATAATGCAAAATTTTGCCAAACGCGATTAAAAAAGTTGTTTAAAAACGACAAATGAGAACTCATACGCTCAATATTAGAACACGGATTGTATGCAAAAATAAAATTTATTGCTAATACGATTTAACCCTTGTTCTGCTTTAAAATTTCTTAATTTTTTTGAATTACATTTCAAGTTAATTAAATTTTAGACCTAAATTTTTTATATTCGGAAAATTTCACCTCAAATTCTTTTAGTTGCGTTATACCATTGTATATACTTATTATTGACTGGCACGCTTTTTTTAACCTTAATCCTTAACATTTTTTCGTGCTTAGTTATCCCAAGGTAAAACATATTAATATAAAGAGTACAATTTTACGTATTTGCTTTTAATTTTTAATAAAACATTTTTTCATGTTGGTTTATATGGCACAAATTATAACTTCTTGTGTGGGATGCGGTTATTTGAGATATGAAATTATGATTTTAATTTTACTAACTTATTATTTATGTGTTTTTTGTCACAATTTTGCCTAAAGATACAAATTTTATAACGAGGCCCGTTATTAATAATAAAAAAAACAATTTGAATAATTACGTGGTATGCCTCCTTCTTCAAATTCTTCTAAATTCTATAAACAAGGCACTATCGATACAAAAGAGCTTTAAAAACGCAACTTGCTCAGAGAAATAAATCATTAGTCTTTCTTCAACGTTTTAAGCTTTTTGCACATTTTAGCAGTTTTAAAATTTATTACCCGTAGTTAGTTATATTTTTATAATAAAAAGTAATGAATTTAATTGTTTATTTAAACGGTTCCGATCTGAAATGTTTATTCAAATCAGCCCATTTAAATTGAGTTTTTGCTAAATTATTGCAGGTGTTTGTATAATAAATAAGCTATTGATCTAGTCGTCCTTCATTTCAGCTTATTGAACTTGCGTTGTCTTCAAATCGGTAATAAAGAACAAAATTGGAAGTTATTTAAATTTATGTATGTGATGGTAAAAAATTAACTAATTGAAATTTTAAGGAAAATTTTGAGATTGTAGATTAAACAAACCTGAAGATTTTATTCAAACTGTTTGTTTAAGACGAATTAATGACGGACATTAACCATCATTATAGTGTTCACGGTTTTGGTACCGACATATCACGAAAAGAGATTGCAAAGCCTGCAGTTACTTACAAATTATAAAATTCCTCTAATATATTATTATGGTAATAAACGTTTAACATAAAAGTTATAAGGCTGGAAGATTATATCTCTTATTTGTACTTAGTACATTTGAAAATAATTTAATTTTTGATTGTAATAAGAAGCAGACTATTAGTTGCTCGTCTAAAATCGTCTAAATTAAATTTAAATTCGCGTTTAAAAAAATGCAATTTGGAAAAATAATTAACATTCCAAAAGGAAGTTGAAAAACTTGTTGAGCCAAGATTTGTAGCATTTGACTGCACACCTTTTTAACTTTCCTCTTAAAATCGTACCTACTAAAACTTTTATAACAAACACTTCTGCATTGAATATTTTAAGCACCACTAAAGACCACCCGGTATATGCGTTCAATAGGATTAAACAGATTAAAAGCATAACTAAAATGTACTTTGAAACACAAATTCAATTGTAATTAAAATATTTGTTATTATCGAAGGTAAGCAGCTTTAAAATGTTAAAAATTAAGTTTTAAAAAAGTACTGCTTGTGTAATAGGATTTAAGACTTATGGTAAAGTTAACCAAGAATTTGGACAATTTGTATGGCAAGCTTTTAGGCTTACAGGAAAAAACTATTCTGTACCTCTTGGCTTTTAAGTCAGCGTTTAAAATAATTATAATCCTCAACAAAACAATCGTCTCAGATGGATTTCATAAACGCACCTTTGTATCAGTAGTTAATTTTTTAAGACGATTAAACTGAGTGTAAATAATTTTGAAAATTAATTTAAAATATCTACATGTGTTAGTGTTTTCAAAACGGAAACTTCCCTACTTACTAGAATACTTTGGCTCCGGGGTCTATGAAGCAGAAATGCCGACGTAGGAAGTGTCACTTTTGGGGTTACCTCCCCATGTGCCGACCTTGTGAAAAATGTTGAAAGACAAACAAAAGATGCCATTATTTTACTGCTAATAGATTTCATAATTTTGAAATTGAGAAATGTCGCTTTCTGAAAATCAAAGAAATGCCGACGTGTGTTAATTAGCAATTTATTTTTGTCTTTCAAATGATGCCATTCTTAATTATTGGTTAATATTGAGTTTTATTACCGTGAAAAAATTCGTTATTGCAAAATCGTAAAGGCGCCTGCAATAACAATAATGACAAGTTTTGCTGATTTAATTATGATTTAATTTAATTACAAATATACTGATTATTTTGATCTACATTCGTATATAATTAGTTTGATGTAGGTACGAAGGATTAAATTTTGGATCTAATATTCGTGATTTTGTTAAGTTGTATTTGAGTAATTCAAAATGTAATGCAAAGTAAAACATATAAAAGGAAGAGAAAACTCATCAAAATTTTCCAGTCGATTAAATCGAATTAAATTTCATATAATAGAAAAATAATTGTTATATTCTATATTCAGAAGTGATTAGAGCTTCTCATCAGGTGAGATCAAAATCTTAGCAATCAAATCCAGTTAGCACAAAATAAAACTAATCGCCGGCGATGTAGTGTTGCAGCAATCCGATTGCTAATAATTTGTTGTATCATTCCCAGCGTCTGACAAACCAAAGTAGTATAAGATACTGATGACGATTTGAAGCCAGTAGTGTGTTAATTTTTCTTAATAAAAACTGCAAGAGTATATTATGTATGTGTTAGTGTGCGTTTATCGATTCGAATTAGGAAGCATCATGAAGCAACTCACAGGTAGACAATCTTTTCTATGTCTCTTGATTGTGTTTTCTTATATCGATGATTTTTTCAGCTACGTCTTGGTACTGAATGGCTAAATAAAATTTGTTATGGGGCTTGTAAAAAATTGACGTTAGATGCCATGTAGAAGTATTTTGGATGACTGCGAAAAACTGAACCCAGATAAATTGCATATTATCAGCGTCGGCGAATTGGAGTGCGATCTTGTTACTTGAAAATCTTTCACGTCGCAGGTAATTAAACTTTATTCACATGTTCCTGTTTTTTTCTTTTTCTTGTTTTACAGATAAGTGTTATTTTAGAAACATCCAGGAATTAAAGTGGTTAATCGAAACCATCTCGTAGTTGAGCTCAGGTGAGTTGCATTACAATTACTGTTTACATTAGAGACTTGGTGATGATATTTGCGTTTGTAGCATTCCAAATGCTATTATTTAAATTGGTTTGAAATCTACGCATCATCCTGTGTATATCCATCACGCGCAAGCGTTAGTATTTCGAAAATTTATCAAATTGGCATTCTTCCGTTTGTCACCATCTAAAATGGAGGTTTCATTTTTGTTCTGTGTAATGTTTGAGTTTTAAAAGCCACAAACTTTATTTTAATGAAGTGATCTTTTTAATAACCTTCAGTTTTATGTTTGTGGGTAAGCATTACATTGATATTTTCCATTTTTGAACGAAGTTTGACTTTGATAAATTTTAGCTTTTTATTACCACCTGTCTATTTCTGTGTTCGTCCATTTTGGTTTTCAACTTTTGTTTATGGTTTTCTGGAAGCAAACTTAAAGTGGAGCTGATATATTTCTATTGTTCAATCAGCGTGTTGGAGTCATTTCCATGAGGACGTTTTACTTTTAATTTCCATGGATGTTTATAATGGAGTTTTTGCACCTGGTTTTCATTCTTATCAGTCCACTTGAGCTGACCTTGTCCATTTGACGTCACCGCCCTATCGGCTTTGATTTTGATAATTTCGACGACGTGGGATGACCGGAAAACCATGGATTTTTATTTTGTTAAGAGCGTATTTAGGAAATTAGCTTACTTCAATAATTTACATCGACATTGAGATGTTACCGTTCGCAGGTGAATTGATTCTTGTTTAATTATTGCAGTTTTGTTATTTTTAGCTTTACATCTGAAACTCAGTTTGCACGATGAACCATTAATATTCCAGAGGTTCCAAAAGAATAGCGATGTTGAATCGGATTGATTGTAGTGGAAGGGTAAGTTGAAAAGGCAATTACTGTATTTAATTCTACTTGATGATATCTTTTGCGAATGAGTATTTGTAGTCAATGTTACCGACGTGTTATGTCTGCGTTGGGCAGTTTCCTAGATGCGCGATATTATTTTTGATGGGTTGTCTTCAGATGGCAACTCATTTGTATTTTTTTTGTTCTTTTATTTTGCATTTATTGTCCCAGGGTATCCCTTCAGGGTATTCTGGATTTAACTTGAATTGTTATGTGTTTGTGTCTCCTATATGGAGTTTTGGAATCAAGCATTGTCAACCCCACCTTTTATCTTGACTTTTGTTTTATAAATAAAACCAACCCTTCTACTATCGTGTTTTATTTAGAAGACTGGCGCCCGATTATATTTTTTCTTAGTTAGTTGCCAAAGATCGTCTGAATCACAACGTGAAAGAATCCACGAAACGCGCATGCGCGACCCATGCTCTGGTACTGGACGGGGGTGTAATCCCTTAGCTAGCCTGTCTGCCATTCCATCGCAGATCAGCGGGGCAAGCGACACAAATTAAGAGCAATTTGTGGTACACGTTGATGTTAAAAGTTCACTTGCTATTCAATATCTGTAACGATTGTGTCTGAGCTGTTGTCAGTTAGATACGCGATGATTCATTTTCATTAGTTTATTTCTTAACTGTTTATATTTTGTTTTGATAAACGACTCCATCAGACTTGGTTTACTTTTATCTTATTTTTTCATTTGGTAAATGCAAAGACAAATCTAGCTGGAGTTTATCTCGAAGGGCAGAAACAGTTTTCAAAAAATCTAAACTTTCACACCTGAGAAAATCAGAAGTTTTGTTTGAAAAGGGAGGCTATAGAATCTAGAAATTTTCATAGAATAAAAATTATCCTGAGAACCGCTCATTATGTGAAATTTAAATTTGTAAACCAACCCAAAATATTTGCTCAAGACGGAAGCAGCGAAAACATTCTAAGGATATTATGTTTTGTTTGCTCAGAGGGATAAAATACACAAATCAGTTTAAAGATTTTGAAACTGTTTAGTTACATCAATATTGCACCTACAAATTTACCAATAACATTAAAAAAATTCTAAGCACTACTCTGAGTGCTCACTCCTGATGTTTTCAACTGAGGAATGATAAACACATTTTAATTAAAAATTTTGAAAATGTTTACTATGCTAATACTGACGTATATCTGTAAATACATTAAAAAAATTCAGTTGCCAAAAATGGAAATTCCATCTTTTCCCAAATTAAAGATAAATTGAATGTGCTGATTTTATATTTAAACTGTTTAAAAAGAAATAAATTTTTACCCATAAATATTCTGAAAATATTAACTAATTTAAGTATGGCAAAACAGTAAAAGTATCGAAACAAATTTAAACTGTCAATGAGGTGGTTTCAGAAGGTGTAAAATAAGTTAGTACACTTGAGTCAATTGAGTCAAACAAATCATCATAATGTTAATAATTTCCGAATTACAAAGAGAGAAAATTCAACGTCGTTTGTAAACTGCTAATATTTGGAGTTTATAAATTTGTAGATTTGAACAACTGAAATTTTACTTGAAAATGAGTTTTTACAAATCTGGAGGTCGTACTGTAGATAATATCCAAGTTTTCTTGAATCAATTTTAAAATTTTATAAACCGCCAATTAGCAAAATATAATCACGTGACTTTTTATGTACGAATTATTAATGGAGAAATATAATTTAATTTAAAAATTATTTAAATTTGAAAAAAAATTACAAGTATATGTAATTTTGAGACCGAGTTACAAGATAAATTATTTAAAAACAAAATTATTGTTTTACTCGCAGCTTGACCTATGTCACTTCCTTCCTTATTGAAAAAGGGGGTCCAATTTATAACCATAAATATAGAAATTTGAATCTATACGCTGTGTTCTATAGGCAGTGCTGATTGCCCTATATACAAGGTACTTTTCAGAGCAGCCTTTAAACTTGACAAAAGGCATTATCTGCTTGCACATTCACAGGAGTCAAAAATTATATTATAAATTTAATTTTAAAAAAATGCAATGGGGCAATATATATCTGAACTTATTTTATTTAGTTTTCTAGTAATTTTTTATGTATAATTGGGATCTGAGATTAAATATTTTCTAGGGCCCCTTGAAGGTGTAACACGCCACTAGCCGTAAACGATTTAATTTTGAAAATATGCATGACTAAACTACAAATTAATTAAATTAAAATTAATTTCTTTTGTTGCGTTACTACTAAAAGTTAAAATTTTCTTGATATTAAAGCAAAAAATTGTTTTCTAAAGTGAATAAGAAGATATAACGTTTTCATAAAAAAAGAAATTGGAGTTACATTTTGCAAATTTGTAGCAATATTTGTCAATAAATCGCTTTGCTTTATATTTGAAAATATAGGGGGATAGCCAGCCTACACAGATATCGGAAAATAAGTATCAAACTGCAACTGACTTTTGCAAGATTACAAAATATTGATTTGTGAAAATAAATAAGTTTGTTAATTTTTAAGAAATTTACAAAAGCTAATAATAATTTTTATATTTCCAATCTATCAGTATAAGTTAATTTAAGCTTCTAAACTATCCCTGTAGGTACATATATGCATAATGTAAGCTGTACCTTAGAATCTATAACCTCTTTGAACTAAAATTTCATCGTAATTTTGGATCGCAATGGAAGCTTAAGCACTGCAGTTTTATTGACGTAAAGCTTGTACGTGTAGTATGTAGATATTTAATACCTATACCTATAGATACATAGAAATAAAAGGCTTTTAAATTTGTATTCACTTCAATGTTGGTGAAATGGAATAAAACACGGTAAATTGGACAACTTTTAGAATTCCAATTAATGTTACAATAAATTTCAGTATATATGACATAATTTATTTTCTAATTAATTATGTAGTACTAATGCATTTCAGCCATCGGTATATACTAATGCACTATACAGCAAAACTTTGTCTTATTTAAATTCTCTGTTTACTATACAAATATGTAGAAAATTATTGTTTCATTATATATTAGTATTTTAATTATATACCCAAATAAATGAGCCATGAGTGTAAAAAAGTGCTTTAAATAATGGAAAAATCATGCAAATTATAGAGTCCTTATCTAACCATAGTTACAAATTAACAAGATAATAAATATTAAAACTACTTGTACGAATGAAAAGAAATCCAAATTTGGTGAAACGTGTAGTAAATTTTAAATTCCAAATGTTTGTTTTCAAAATTTACGGCATGCTTTCTCCTATAATGAAGAAGAATAGTTTTATGATCAGTTCTTGTTTTATTTTTTCCTTAAATTAAGGAAATTAAGAGTTTCAAAGAGCGAAAAAATTGTCAACGCACGCGCAAGGGAGTCTGGACATCCGAGGTTCAAACCTAAACGTTAAAGAAATTTTCCCAGCAGTTTAGCATTCTTATAAAAGTGATCCACCCTAATTATTTTCTATTAACGTAATAAAACTGCTAGAACAAATTTAAGTCAATTAAGATATAAATTGAGCCAAGGCTTTTGTATCGAGACTTATTAAAATTTCAAATTGAAGTCATTAGTATAAGTTATTGTTTCTCCATATTATGCAGGCTATCGGTGCATAACTTTTTTAATCACGTCACGGTTTGTTTAAAGTAACATGCCGCTAAATAAGCACGACTAAATGAATAGTAAGGGTTAAGTACCTAAAGGAAGTAAGGCAATATTAAGGTGTAATAGTTAACTTCCTTTAAAACTTTATGCTTATTGGTTCGTTTTCAACATTGGGTTGTCCAACATCTAAACTGAAAATCTAAAAAATCCATCATGGTTTCTTTCACATCCGGCTTTTATTTAAAATGGCTGAATTTTTTAAATGTACTTAATTAAAACCTGACTGCATTTGAAATGTTTAGATTTTTGTCTAGAAAGGTAATACACCTTTTTTAATTAACTTAATAATATGAAGTTGACAAATTATAAAATTTTGAGTACTTAATTGGCTGCTTCTTTGGTATTACGAGTACTTTCATTTAAACTAACTTGCCAAGCTTTATATTTAAAACCACTTAACTGGAATTTTGCGTGGAATACTAATTTGGTTAATTATGACATTTTAGGAACTCTTGAAGTTTGGTTTCCGCTCAGCTCGAGTTAATTAATCACAAAGCGCACTAAATAGGTGAAATAATCAGAACGTCAACGTCACAGGCTGACCATTTCTTTTACTTCTTTTGATCGATATTTGTGTTTAATTTTTTAAATTACAAGCCTCAACTTTATTGGGATTTTGTTGATTTGCAACGTCACTTTTAATAGCACGCCAGATATTCATTTAGATAGTAGGTTTTTAAAGGAAAACCATCAACGGGAACCATAAAACCTTTAATTTTTAAATTATCTTTTTTAATAATGAAAAGCGTGATTACGCATAACTAATTTTTAAGTGACTATATAAACTATGCTTATCAATGTCACAATTATTATAATATGAAATTTATTGTTTTCTAACATTGTATGGCGAACTCGACAACGAAACCTATATAGCCTTGTCAGATAAATGAAAATGTTTCGTGAACTAACTGACATTTTAATGCAAAAACTTTCATTGCATAGTCGATCACATACTAAAATATTTGTGTTTAGTTTTCCATTAGGTTTCATTACTATCTGACATGTATACAAATTTGAACCAACACTGAATGAGCTTTTTTTTAAATACTACATGTTAATGGCTATGTAGGTTAATTGTAGCTAAATTGGGGTTAATTATAGAATTTAATTTTCCTGAAAGCTAATGATAACAGTTCGAAAACAATCGACACTTCATTATTAAAATACAAAATGTTCTCGTTGTTATTAAATTACCCCCAAACAAAAAAGTTGAACGTTTCGAATAATCGGCAATTAATTATTATTAAAATGCAAATTTTAAAAATATTACGAAGGTTATCCATTTTTATTGATTTCCTCTTTCCAAACAGCAAATTAGTTTCGTATCTAACCTTAAATTAAAAAAAAAATGCTCCGATGTTTATTTCATTCCTTTCGTAGTTCTTTGTCCCAGTAACATTATATTTTTATTCAATAGACAAAGGAACTGCTCTCAAATAAGATCATAGATTAGTTTCTATGATTGCGTTTCCTTATACAATTTTTGAAAAGAATACCTGATCTATTTGATATAAATAAAAGATACTGTAGTGTATACAAAAGTAACAATTTTTGAAATTGTCGACCGGCATATCTTTACGTTTCAGTTACACACAAGTGGACCCTCGATTGTTCATGCATCTGTTATATCCATTGCATTTGGATAGGCTGTCATAGGATAGGGTAAGGTCGCGTACTACAATCATTTTATAACGAGTTTTATATTACATTTTATTTATATTGGCAGCATTGTACTACAAACTTTACCTACAAACTGATGTTATCAATTTTTAGTTTGTTTTTGAAATCGAAATTCATATTATCTTTTAATTTATCAGTGGTAGCACACTGTATTTATATTTCGTTTTGCAATTTGATCCAATGCAATAATAGTAAGAACGAATCGGTTTTAAAAACTGCATTATTTGATATACAGATAAATTATATAGTAGGTACTACTCGTTGAAGTTACCAAAGAGCGATTTTTAAATTTAAAACTGACTCACCCTTTTATCTCCCCTCTTGTAAGTACACAATAGTTGAATAATTAGTTTAGGTATAGTGCGATGTTTGCAATGTTCCGATGCAAAACGTGTAGCAAGATAACAAATTTTATGAATTTTAAATAACGAAAATGTGAAAGTAAATATAAATAATAATTCATTATTTTAATAATCCAAATGAAGAAGCACGTATTATAGCATCGAGTTTTTTTAAGGATGTTTAACAACAGGAAATCTCGTGTATTAATGTCGAAACAAGTAATAAATCTATATTAAAAGTTATTACGGTGATACGAAGTACCAACAAATCCAATAAAAAAATATAGCTAAAAAGAACACAAAGCCATAATCCACGGAGTTAGCCCATGCCAGAACAGAGGGATGAACATACAGTTACAGTGCTAAGGGCGGGCGCAGCATCAAATGAGGGGATTAAATGTAACCCGGCAGTTTTACAATGACTGCCTGGACGAGTTGTGGTATATAAAATGCTAATTTACATGAAACGTCTGCTGCAGTTCAACTAGGGGTATTAAATGGTGCTCCGAATTGGAAGATTTTGAAGGGTTGTGTCAACATTCAAAGAGAATTGCATTTTTACGAAATCTTTTATTTCGCTGTTTCGTTTATGAGAATGAAAATTACTACTTTAACTTAATGAAATTTACAATGGAATGTTTATCAAGTAATACACCCAGCGAGAACAAATTAAATGTCACTACATGTGATTTTAGCGCTCACTTTGACTGGCACAGCGGGTCTCGCACCTAATCTCACATCTTTAAAGTCAAGGTCAACTGGTATGATAGATGAAACACCAAAGTGGTTATTGTTTAATGTCTTCGGAGGGGGTCTATCACAAAAAGTTAAAAATCCAAATTGAACCTCTGCAGGTAGGTAGATGAATCATATGAGTATTGTCAGTGCTTTTGATTTAAAAATTTTTTTACTATTTAATTTTATTAAGAGATTATAAGCATATTAATTGATTTTACAATCGAGTTTAAACGGCACCTAGGCGATGCTCCCTTTAAAAATTTTGTTTAGGTAAGTAATTCAAATTTTAGTCACGATCATTACCAAGTCAACCATCTCACATAAAAGCTGATCCATTTTGTACGATCGTTCTTAAACTGGAGACACCTTTTTGACACAAAAACATAACATTCTAGAATTTTTTCCATCTTAATACGTGGAAGATTCTAAAATAACAATTTATACTTCTTGCTATGTCGTTCTGTCTTGAATTTGATGGCACATTTTACACTAACTTAACATTTAAGTTTCTTTCGACTTATTCTGCAACAGGTTTTTAATTTTTCTGATCGAGGTTTCAAAGCGGTTCACTACGGGAGGTCAAAAGAACTAATTCTATTCCCGATCCATCAACTGTCTGTATTCAAATCCGACACAAACCAATCAGTCGGTCATTATTAATCACTCTAACTGTTAGTTGTTTATCATCTTACATATACATATACTATTTGGTCTTCTAAGATTGTATCAATATTTTTAAAAAGTTCCAACACCATCTTGTCACTTACCTACTCCACGATTAGCAAGCATAATATTCGAAAAATCGTTCCAATTTTCCAATATAAATTTTTATTTGTGCGCCCGATTTCCGAAAATCTTCCTGTGATTGATGGATGTTTTGAAACGTGCCCTACTATTTGAGACCGAAAAAATTAATGCAAGTGCTTTTTTATCATTTTTATTAACATGTTAAATTATAATTTTACTTTGCTGAAATTAAGTTGTCTCAAGTTTGACATAATGACTTTTTAACAAGTTTTTTTAAATAATTTCGTGTAGGTGTGAAATATTTAGATTGTTAGGCTTGGTTCTATTTAAATTAACGGTATTTTTGATTAAAAATAGTAATGGATAATAAAATTTTTAATTGAAGATAAACCACCGCACTTTGCACCAAGGAAAAATTTGGACGTTCCATTTGATTTTGCTCTGAATATGGCTCGAGGGTGGAGCACCAATATGATATTCACTTTAGACAGATTTTAAAATTACTAAACTCGTTTTTTGCCCAAGTTGGCCGGCCCTATTAAGTAGGCGCCGAAATATCGGTTGTCGAGTTTGAGTTTTTAAAGGCGTGCTTATACTTTATAACGAGATTCTCTAATAGTAAAATAAATAAAATTATATCTTCCGACCTGATTATTAATATATTAATGTTAAAAGTTCTGTCAAAAATAAATTAGGGAGATAATGCACGTTAAAAGTATGTACATCAGCTTTTAATTTCTGTTAAAACCGTAGCCGTAGAATTTTTTTGTTAATGTGGCATATAACATCGATTTTCATCCCACAACAAAATATCACGTGCCTTAACATTAATTGCTTTTGAAATTTGAATTTAACTTTGAAAACTATAAAGGAAGCACTTAATAATGACTTGAATATAACAAAAACATTTTACGAGATATTGACAAAGTAATTACTTTAATGAAAAATTTTAAAATAACAAGTCACCAATGAGAGAAAAGTTTTGAGTTTTTTTCTGTAAACATAACATCAAAGGCGTTCTTAAAAATTCTATTAAGAAAAGGCGTAAGTATAATTCAATTGAATTTTTGCAAATTGAATAGCCGGCTACATTAGGAGATAACCCAACATTATTATGAAAGAATCCGCTAAAAGAAGTTGTAATACAAAGACGTATTTTCAAAGAGTTTACAAATTTATATTAAATTTGAATTTACATTTTGCAATTTCTTTCTTTATTTAACTACCATGCAAAGGAGTAGCGAAAGAGTATTAACTTTAAAAGTTTTAAATATACTCTAATATTGCTAATGGACTCTTCTTCAAAACACAAAACTTTCTAGTCTTACACAACTTTTCATAAGAAGCATTTTTTTTTATTCTCAATATTCCACTTTAGATAATTATGGGCAAACATTTTTCTAGGTAATATTTAAGAAACCACAACATTAACCGAATAAATTCACGAAACGTTCTAGAAAATTTGAAAAATTAGCATGAGGTGAGGTTGGGATAACTCGATTTTATAAAGTTTCAATTCCTTTTTATTTTTGAACGTTAGATTGATGTGGGTCGTTTCGTGACCTATTAAAATCCTCTCGTGGCAAAGAAGAACCTACGTATTAAGATATCAGAGAAACTTGAAACAGTTTACTTTAGTTCAGCAAGTCCAAATAGAAGGTATTTGAAATACTTAACAAGGGCTACCTCCTTTTTTGCTTTTTGTTTGTCTACTAGTGAAAAGTAAACCTTTTGTGTAAGTAACATAAAAAATTTAAAACAAAGAAAAATTTGCAAAATAACAGCATGGCAGTATTGTTGTTGCTACCTACACGAGTTGTATGTGTCGTGTCCATCATTTACAATTCAAAACAGTGGTTACCCGCTTATGACCTATGAAGTGACCATTATTTACATTCCAAGATAGCTTCATATGTACATCTTACTATTTACATTTACTTAAACTTTCGGCCGTTCTATCTTTTCGAGGGTCCGCTAAAACAGCTATATAGAACCTTTTAGTGGATAGCTGTTAATGTTTCTTCAGACAGGTAAACCTGGGCCTTCAAAGTGCCCGTTTTCTCTATATTTCATATAAGCCATTTAACATGACAATAGGAAGAGAGTTACGAGCTTCGGTGCCCCGCCTGTCCCGAAATGTGGTAATTACACAAAATAAAATCAAAGTTATTATTTTTTTGTTTATATCCTAAATGCCGCACGTCGTGATTATTTAAGAATGTAGACACAACTTAGTTTATAGTTATTGGCTTATCCGTTAAGAATTTCAATTTGAATACAAGCGGCAATGGGTTTCAAAAAGTATTTTCTAATTTATTTTATTGTAGTCAACTTAATAAAATAAATAAAGTAAAATAGATTTTTGTTTTATTATTTATGTACGGGCATAATTTGAAACAATGTAGCAATTTTTATTTAAATTGTACCATAATATTATTTACTTTTTTTTGCAAAAATTTTCTTCGAGAAGTCCAATTTGTGGCACAAGTTCCTTTAAGTTAATAAATAAAATTTTTATGTCTTTTAATTAAATATGTAAATATGTTAACATAAAATTTTCTATTTGTTGAAGTTGATATTACTACTCTTGGCAGTTAAGTTGGAGAGATGATGGTGATTGTTACACGGAATCCAGCAGAGCTCACAGCACCATACGAATGTTTCACACTTCCATTAATAATAAATTAACACCATTTTCTTAATCAGTTTTACATTTGCTTCATTATGATAATTGGTTTAATCGTATTACACGAATTATTCCAGATCCAATATTTTAGCCATAAATTGTGTTTATTACATTGTCCATTGTTTTAATATTTTTTACAAAGTAGGTTTAGTGTATTCTTGAAACATAAATCGAGTTGTCACATAGTTAACCTAAGAGAAGTGTATTATTCTCAACTATAAATCAACATTTTAGCGCGATCCGAACGCGAATTACCATACTGGCCGTAACAGCTGGTTCTACATATATTTACATCCGTATGCAAGTAACCAACAACTACATAAGATCAAATAATCGAAATTTAATTCTTCCTAAAAACATTTAATTACGACGCACATAATATAACAAGAGCATCATTAAAATTTAAAACTGGAACGTTTTTTCTCAACAGTAGTTTATCGTTTTATATGATCTTCGTTCCACCATCCATCAGCTGCTGAAATCTTCATCTTCTGGGTTTTTTTAAATTGGGAGAAAAATCATTAAGATTTTTTACATAATTAATATGTTAATTTTCAATCTTTGAATAATGCTACCACTTTCATTTGAAATTCTAATACAAATTTACACTGATTTCAAATTAAATTGCTAAATACATTGGATAACTTTTAATAATGATTTGGTTTCGTTTAGAGAAAGTTTATGTAATAGATTTGAAAATCTTTTATTACCTATTTTATATTAAAAGTCTAAAAAAGTTCACAAATACTGTGCAAAAAATTGTTTTATTTTCAATAAATTTTGACATGGTTATGGCAGCGTTTCGAATAAAAGTCAGAGCATTATGATTATGATTACTATTAAAATCTAAATATTTTGTGCAATATTATAATCTCAGCAGAAAAACTGTTTTGAATGTCAAAAAAAATAATGAAATTAGTTTAAAATTCTAAAGTATAACGGACAAAATAATTAAAAACAATTTACACCATTAATGTTAATTTTCTAATTTTAATGTTACATTTTACGCCAAGCTAATTAGTTGAGTTTTCTACGTAAGTTAACTAAAGGAGTTTTGAATGAAAATTACCATTTTTAATTTAGTTCTTCATGTAAATCAAATAGAATAAAACTGTTATATCTTCGTACCAATCACATTAGTGTTGTTAGCATTGCTATAAAGTTTTCTCTATTAAGTATGTGAGAAGCTACTTCAAATTATGTGATAGAATGCTATTTAATTTACATTGCTAAGTACATCGGCTTTCATCCATTTTAAATCTGATCGTGTTTACATGAATGTATTAATTATTTTCGTGTCTTTAAAATTCACGCTTTTAAAAATTTCGATTCAATTTTGTTGTGGAAGGTGGCAGAGTGACAATGAAAAAAAGGCACCCTCTGGCTTAGTTTAATTATAACGTATTCTAAAACGTTTTTTCTTTTTCGAATATATCCACTACACGTATACTAAATATTCTGGATATAATACTACAATCATCTTCGCTTATTTTGGCATCATTTTAAAAAATAAATTTTATGCAATCTTGTTTAAAGAACAACCAACGGCTTTTGAAAGTACCTAACATTATTTCGTAATGGGTTTTAAAAAGATAAACAAACTTAAAAATCACATCATGTTTCAGCCATGACTGGTTTTTATTATTATTCCAATTTCGTGATATTTAAATATGTTGAAAATTCAGAACGATGCGATTTTTATCAGCATTCTATGTGTATTCCACCCATGGATGTGGTTAAGTTTTCTTGAAAATTTAATGACTTTGTATTTTAACATTATTTGTAACCAGATTTGCATTGTATTTGAATGCAACTCCATCTATTCAATATGCAGAAGGAGTGAAGTATGCATGTCTGGGATCCTCTTTATTGAGTTTCAATGTGTACGGTCAGCAATTTGAATAAATGAACGGTTAAACTTAGAGCATTCCATCTTATTTAAGTTTGGTCGACTGGTCCCCTTAGGTCATACAAATTACCTGATTATGGTTGAGTTTGTAATAAACTTTAACTTGATATTTATAACATCTAAGTCACTTTTATTGTATACACTTTGAATAAACGTGGGCAAAAACATTTATTTCCATCAAATTACTTTTTTGTAAACTTGTGTTACCGAACGTTCCAGCTTTATCTCGTTTGCATTACCAAAATTGAATCGTGCAGTGAAAGACTCGATATTGTTAAATCGTGGTAAAGTCAAGTTTTCTTAAACTTGCTTTGTTGTAAAAAAATTGGTGAGAAACGCGAATGTAGGTAACTGGGTAAAATAAATGTGTTAAAAAATTTATTATAAACAACAATGAAAAAATATTTAATTCATGATTAGCAAATAAAAAATTATAAGTAGTTTATAGTTATTTACATTTCGTTCGAGTCTAATGTGTATGATCATTGTGTATGTATTTTATTATTTGTTTGATGAAAAAGCAGGATTTCGAGTCATTAATAATGTAAATATTAGCAACCACCTACTAACTATACATAATTTTAAATAGGTACCTTCCACTACTTGCCCATTATTTCAAAATTAAAATGCAGCAATTTATTTAAAATAAATTGACAAGTTGTTCGAAATGTGTTAAACGTTTGTTATCTGTTAATAATATTTCAATGAAGATGAACAGATGTATTTGTTAATTTCATGTATTATTAATGAGATCCTTTATAGTTCTTGAAACATTGTTAGTTTTTGTTTTTATTTTTTGTATCTTGAAAAGTTGCTGAATCAGTAATTGATTTTGAAATAATAAATGTTATTAAGCACAAGTTGATAAGGGTAAAGCCACTCGAATAAAATATTAATATGTATTTAACATAATCAAATTTTAAATAAACAAAGTCAATATTTATCTTAATGTAGGTAAAACAAGGGGCGTCACAACAATATAAATTTAAATATCCTTGATATTTATCTTTAAATGGCTAAGTAATTTAAAATCTCATCTAAGAAACGTAGGTAATTAAAAATTATATTACCTTTTAGTTATTTTCGTCTTCTTATTTTATTGTTTATATATGTTATGGGGGGCGGTTTAAAATTTTTCTACCTGTTAATGATTAAAAAGGATCTAAAACCGTAGATCTTGAGTTAAAAAAGCAAATTATACATTGTAAAACGTTATTTATTTAAAAACTAATATTTTGTTCAACCATTATGGCAATTTTATTCCAAATCAATTATTATAATATTTATATTATTGATAAATAAGCGGCACTTTTACACTGTATAATGTGTATTATCTTGAAAGTTGGTTTAAGAAAATTTAAGTATTCTCTTAACATGAATTGTTAAAAAAATAAAATTTTCTAGATTAAAAAATATAATAACTCTATCGGGTATTAAGATGGGCCTAGTAGAGATAGCGTGAAATTATATCGCACTCTGTTGAACTCATGGCACAAGATGGGTAAACTAACTTTTGACGGTGGTGAAAAATTTTCATATTTTTTTTTGATTTTTAGAATCTACATAGTTACCATTTGGCAGTAAAAAAAGATCAAGCTATTTTGTTAAATATTTTAAAATATATAGCGGTATAGAAAACATAATTTTTATCGGTGATTTCTAAATTGCTATAAATCTTATAGTGATCAACGAAATAGCTTGATCTTTTTTTACCCCCAAAATGGTAACTACTATGTAGATTCTAAAAATCAATTTTATGGTTTATGAAAATTTTTCGCCGCCGTCAAAGGTTGGTTCACCCATCTTGCGCCATAAGTGCAACAGAGTGCGATATAGTTTCATGCTATCTCTACTAGGCCCCTCTAAACTTAATTCAATATAGCCTGAGAGTCTGGGAAAGTCCGAAAAAGTCTGGAAAAGTCTGAGAAAGTCTCGAGTAGTATAGGAAAGTCTGATGTACTGGGTGGTCTGGTGTACAAAATTTTGACCATGATTTACTCATAAACAATTTGAAGATTACATTTTCTGTGACCACTTCCTACTGTTGGTTCACTGAAAGAATTCTCATTAAACGTGCAAAGAATTAAAGATAATCTTACTAAATAAAAATCAATATTATGGGGTTAATATAAAAATTTTAAATTTTCAGAATTTGGAAGTATTTAATATTTAAAAGTTAAAAGTTTTCTGAACTAATCGTATGGTACCCGCAATCGCTTTTTGGAAAATAATTGATATTTGATTTATTCACCAGTATCATTAGAAAATGTCATCTAAAATATAGCAATATAAGGTTTATCTATTTTATCTGTTCTGAAATTAATGAAAACTTCAGAACGTATTTAAGAAAAATTAAAAATTTTCTTACGATTTTGAGATTTCGGGGTACATTTAAATAAAAATCTACCCCCTTGGACATCGCACACTTATAACTCACTTTACCTACATCACTGGAGAAAGATTAATTTTCACCTACCTTATCTGCTACAAATCCATCCACCATTACGACCCTACCTGCATTAAACAAAAATATATTTTTAGCATTATGGAAAAACAGTCAAAAAATTTGTATTTACCTTTAATCCTGATGTCCCTTCTTTCGATGTCCCTCCATGGTCTTCTCCATCTTCACCATTAACACCAGACAAAACTGCACAATTTATTATACCGTTCCGATTACTAATGCAAAAATGTTTTAATGAAAACACTTTAAACTACTCTTTCACTTTAAAAATTAGAAACAAAAATGATTCGCGAAAATTAAAGCTTCCATCAAGCTTTTCACTTAAAAACGAACTCGACACTGTTACCGACCGCGGAATTTTAAAAGAACGGTTGCAAATAATTAACGCGAATTAAAAAAATAATCCTATAAATAAAAATTTAATTATTATTGGGTTAATATTAAATTTAATTATTGTTTGCTTACCAAAGATTATTTACGGTCACTCCAAGATACAGATATTTTGAAGACCACAGTTTTTCTGAACCCTTCTACTGGTTGGTCAAAAAAAGAATTTCCACCAAACGTGGAAGGAATTTAAAAGAATCCTGTAAATAAAAAATTCTTTAATATTGGGTTAATAGAGGATTTCTGTATAATACAATTATTACTGTCAGATTGTTTAATTTTTTGCTATTTTTGTTATTTGACTAAAATTAATTTAAAAATTTAAATTGTCTTAAGTTTACTTTAAATATTAATTAATTTTTACAATAGATTGTCAAAAATGAATCGTCAAAGAGCTGAATGTAAAAAAAACCAAGGAGGGGTTAATTTTTAAGGACCTCCACATTAAAACACACTAAACAAAATATATTCATCAGAAAAAGTTATTCTCAGGCATTAGGTGTTCATATTTCCAAATAGTGGCAAAATTGCGTCTTGGATTAGCTTCAGAAAATGTAAGTAAAATTTTGAAAAACTATAAAAATTTGGTGACCCCATCAGTAGACCACATAAAATTCGACTAATGAGAATTTGCTGGTAAATATAGAATTTCCTTCTTGGATTGCATACCTTTGCTACTACATATTATATTATATTCCATTTTAGACTTTTATTCGAGGTTATATTTTATTAATTTTATTTGGCAGTGTCCATTATCATTTGGTCGTTATGAGACATCCAAATAATGTAGTAGCAAATAATAAACAAAATTTATAATAATCATTTTAAAAAATGAAATTATATTATAAGTTGTTTCAGAGTCATAAAAAAAGAAACTTGAAAATGGAAACTATATTTAAATTTTATTACAAAAATATGGTTACACACAACTGCGGACAAACAAACAAACCAACTATTGAATGGTCAATTATTAAGGCTGTTGCTACAATTATAAATTCTTCTGTTACTACCCTTAAATGACACAGCAAATCAAAAACAAAGTCACTGTAAAAATGTTTTTAGGAACAATAATTCCCCATCGTTCAGAAATCTCCAGAATGACACTGCAGGAAACTTAAGACGTTCTCAATTTTGTTTTAAGGTGAGAAAAATGCCTTAATATAAATATAAATAATTTATCACTTTTATTTATTACTTAATTGCAATAAATATTGAAAGACTTTTATTAATATTATTTATGTATCCCGATGGTGCATTTGCGTGGGCTTTAATTTTTTCACGGTAATACGTTTTCAAAATTTAATATCCAGCCATTCAATTCATTTTAACATAAAAATATACGGTTAATCTGCATTTTATGAGATTCTATAAACTTAATTTACCGATCGTTTTTACACCACTTAAAAAGTAGACAATGTCAAGTTAAATAAAAAAGGGAGTCAACTAAAAGTTAATAATAAAAGATCTTTTAATTAGATATAATTAGGATACATTTTTTGTGGTTATTTGTTCTAAGCTACCGTATAAACTAAAAGGGTTTTAGTAGTTTCTTCATAATTTAACCACGTTCTGATGGTATATCATGATAATAATTTTTTTTAAATATCTTTTTATCCTTGACGGTTTCAAAAATTGCTTAATTAAACTTTAAGAACAAAACAAAGGATATTATTACCTTTTTTGCTATTTGCGATTGTTAATTTTTGTTATAATGAAGCATAAATCTACCATTTATTCTTTTAATAATACTATAAAAGTCTAGAAGTTTTGATATTCAAACAAATCATTTATTTTGTTTAACTATTAATATCGAAATGATCAATAACTGTCGTATAAAAATCTGTACGAGCTTTTTATAACTAAATATGCAATTTTATTATCTAACCTGGCTTTAAAATTCCGATTCGGAATAAATTAGACCATTATAAAAGAATTTTAAACAAATACGTGTTTTTGTCGGCAACATTTAAAAAATTTATTGCAACATCAGCAGTGAAAAATTAATTAAATACGAACCGACCTTGTCAATCAGTATTTCTGAAATTTTACCTGATGCACTAAAATTTCAACAATTTTCAAGAAAATTAAGAGGAGGAAACTTAAAGCGAAGCAGCTGATTTGTAGTAAATTTACAGACATAAGACAGGTGCATCTAACATTGTGCCCAAGGCGTGTCTGTTTGTTTTAAGAAAAGTTATGTTTGCATTGTGCCTAAATTAGACCTGAAATTATAATCACAAGAGGCTCGTGATTATAGAGTTCCTTGCCGAAATCGCAATGTAAATTTTACTTTCGAGCTAGACAGGTATACAAGTTCAACCTTTTTTTTTGTCTAAATGGCTAACTATTATCTGGCGCTTGTTAACAACAATTTTCAATTTGAAGTCACGAGGAAATAAGTTAACATATTTATATAAGTATAATTTGTTCTCTTTTGTTGCGTTCGCCAATTATTATTAGATACAAAATAAAGGAAACGTTTTATTTTACTAATATTTTTATGTTGTTGAACCGACTACCTAAACATGTTTGCTAGCACAGAATGGTCAATAGCGAAGTCTTAAAAAATTTACCCTTGTTTAGCAATGTCAATTAAACCCCCAGTTCTCTAACAAATTTAAGTTGGTAATCAAATTTGATTGTCAGTTATCAAATTAAGCATAGCTATGTCAAATTAGGTTTATCAGTCGAGATGGATTTGATCAAATTAATTAAATTACTTACTATTTTGACAGAAACCAAAATTTTACAAATTATTTTTGTTCAACACTCCCAAGTTAGTTATTAATAGCTGCATACATTTTTAATAAATTCGCTGCACACGTATTTTCGGAAACGAAAAAGAGGTTTGTTTCAATGCAGGATTGTAGTAGTGTAATTGAATAAATTTTTCATTTAATATTTTATAATTTTATTTTCTGCAGGCATAATTTATAAGATACTCAATAAGTAGCGTACACATCCTGTAATACATTATACACTAAATGCGCAATAATAAGAGTAGGTAATGTAAAACGAACTAATTATGTTCAAGTCTGAGTATATTTTACTGAACATAGTCATAAATTATTTGTAGGAAGGTATAGAAAATGACGCTAATTGTACGTAGTGCAATCAAATCTGTGACAACTATACAACAAAGTTTCAATTTTTAAAATAAAAAGTTTGGTAATTAATATTTTAACTTACTATAAAATAGAGATAATTTTAAAGAATTACTTAATTTGTTATTTTTTTTATTCATTTAACCTAATAACCAGGTTATTTTTTGAGAGAGGCTTTTACTATACCGGATTAGAACCTCCTGGACAGGATTCTGGATCAAATTTATACCACTAAAAACAACTCTGAAAGTCATTAATGTCAAGTAAATTTATAATTACTAAAATTTAAATTTGAGAAGAGCAATTTTTATAAATTCAGCTTAAGTTAGTTGGGAGCTTAAAAGTGAATTTTTTTTGAAAAAAAAAATGATTGAATAATAATAAAAGAAAATTTACTGTCATTTTAAACTTTTCTGCGAAGAATAATAATAACTGCTGATTTGTTTGTTAATTAATCAAATTGTAAATTTTAACCTCCTGAAATACTTTTGGCAATTAAAATTTTTTTGTTATAAATTGCATTATTATAAACAAAATAACTTTTTTATTAACAAATTTGGGTAAAAGTCAGCATTAAATTCAATTTATCTTTAATTTAGGGAAAAAAGTTACAGTTTTAAAATAATATTTTCCTTAACCTTAGATGGTGTTTTCAAAAATATGAAAAAAGAGAAAAGCTTCATCGTCATTTGCATAATTATAATACTTTCTGAAGTTAAATTTTAATATTTTGTATCAAACGCAATTCACTATTTAGAGTCAGTTAACTAAAATAGCAACGAATAAGTACTGCTTGATAATATAGTCATTATAAATTTTAATAGGGAGTTATAAAACTTTTGAGTATAATGGTTCGGTGGTATATAAAATGATGGTAAAATTTTTAATGTGCGGTATTGTGTTTCCATTTGGAACTATTCCAACTAAACTAAACGGATGAAGCTTTTTGAGAGAGGTCAGTAATTACTATTTAAAATTGCTGCTGCTTCAGACATATTATCTTAAAAGAGCCCCCCCCCTCTCACACTATTTGTCACCTATGTAGTTTGCCTGGTGCTGATTCTATTGCACTAATATTTAATACCATACTCCCATATACATAGGCAATTATGGTTTCATTCATTTTGAAACCATACAATACAAAATTTGATAAGTATTGAAAATGTTGTTAACATACTTCTCGAGTTACCTAAATGCTACAGCAGAATAGACAAACTTTATTAATATTGTAACCAACGAGATAAGAGGTTAACTAAATAGTTGAGTCGATTGCATTTAGTACTAAATGTTCTAACTTATCTAATATTAGCGCTTTAGTTATACAATATTATGTCCTACGTACACGAGTTGAAGTTATCCACAACCAGCAATAGCCACACGAATTGTGTCTAAAAGCTCTTATTATGCAGTACTCTATAGTAAATGTTTAACCATAACACCAAATTCTAATTCTATAAATTTTCGTTTAGACAGACTTATTTTATTTGTTATAAGTAAAATCAAATTGCTCAAATTCTCTTCGTTAACATTTAATGCTTTAAGGTTTTAGAAGCTTCAACAACAATAAAAATAAAATATTACTCAATCGTAAATTACTTTTTTTAACTGTTGCTTCAGGCACAATTTAAATTGGTTTATCTTAAAAAAACTTTAAATAAATAAACCAAACATTATGACTACTACCTATTTTGAAAATTGAAACAATTTAAATTAATCTTCAACAATGTGTATTAAAACACCCCCCTTTTCTGGTTGATGGTTGAAAAATTCATCTGTAATTTCAATTAAAATAAACAGAGTTGCAAAATAAATATTGAATCTTAAGATAAGATAAAATTATTCTTCAAATAATATGGCTTAGGAAAAGTAGGTACTACACTCATTTTAATATTTACCTACTACTAATTTAAATAAAAAATAAATTAAATTAATTTTTTAAATTCTGCACATAAATTGAAAACGGATTATTAAATTAATTATACTCTCGAACATAAGCAAGTGTTTTATTTGTTCATTAAATTTTAATTACTAATATATGACCATCATCATTCATTAACTTGGGTTAACCAAAGACGTTTTCACACAGCCAATCCTTTTTTTCATTATTTATAACACATTAGAATTGAATATTATAATTGAAAGTTAATTTAGTAAAGTGTAAATCTGGTTTTGTGTTAGATGGTATCATAGATTTTAAGACGAATGACCGTTTCGTGACGTGCTATAAGAGGTTTTTTATTACAAACAGAGCTTTTAAAAATGATAATTGACGTATTTTATTGGTATTATTTATAAAATTTTCGAATCAACACTAATTAATAAAACAGTAGCAAATCAAAATTTAATTAAAATTGTTGATAGCTTAAAATGTCTATACAACGCTCGTAAATAAGTTTTATAATCGTGTAGTCTTTAGTAATTAACTAATTATTATTACTAAAAATAAATGTTGGCTAAGGCTATTGCTCCTTATACTAAATCATCCTTATGTATCAAACATACGATCAGCTGTTAATTTTAGTAGGCGTATAACTTTACTACCTGTATATTTTATAAATGAAGTAAAAAAATTACTTCATAATTCTCAACTTTTAACCAGCTCGTGTAAAGTATGTAAGGCATGGTTCTATGACATCACAGTAATGGCATGTTAAAAACTTGCGTTTAATTAAATTTCCAGTGATTATAAATTAATTGTATTGTCTAATTAATGCGTATTAAAGAATCGTTAAAATAATAAAGAGAAATAATATTAATGTTAAAAAGTTTTTATGTGTTGAGCAGCCGGTCAGGAATTTAAAAATTTTAAAAACAACGAAAAAATGTAAAGGAATTATTATAATAAATGCGACTCGTACTTCACTTTCGTGGTTTGAACACTTTTTATATTTTATTTCTTGTTCTTCTTCTAATAACAAGGTATCAAAAAGAACAAGACAAAAAAGCTCTTAGGTTATGACGAAAATACTGTTCTAAGGCAAAACTTTAACTAACACTTTTATTTAAATCTAAACCCTAAAGACGTAACTCCACTTTAAAGCAATTTTTCTCACTTGCACCCTAAAATAAAATTGAAAACTATTTTTGTAATTTTTGCCAAGTTATGTGAAAGAGATTTATGTTGTAACTGCTACATTTTTTCCTAACCAAAATTTTGATTTTTTTTAATGGTTTGTTTCACACAAAAACACTAAAATAGAACATTATTAAATTGAAAATTTAATAGGGATCTTGGAACGTCCTGGAAAATAATTTTAGCTGTCCACTAAACATAGTCAAGATCTTCTCTGCTTTGACAATTTATTAAGTCTTCTAAAAATTTAAACAAATATTTTGCCCGAACTAACTTCTCATAATATTGAAGAAATATTTATTTAAAGTTTTTACTTTTCACAGAAACTTCGCCATACAAGGTTTCTTATTATTAGCAGCCATTCGCTTTGAAATAGCACTTGCGTGTCACTAAGTAGAGAGTACACTTAATTCAGACCTGAGTTTTTAATTTGGATACTTTCTCAGTAACTCATAAATTTGTAATTTGTAAATCCTATATTAAAGGTATATTCAGTTTACATAAAATTGAATGACTATTTCAGTTTATCGAGATAATACGGTGTGACTTCCACTTCTCAATTTTTTATGTAAGGGTAAGTTTTATTTCAAAAATCAAAAACCGCATTGACTGTTACTATATAGGTCTATTACCAGAAATGGAATCTGGTACTTTCACCTTTCTTCGTCGAGTGGTCTACCACTGTGCTAACCGTGTAGTGTTTACCCTACAATTACCAATTATTTTTTATAAAATATGCATTTTGGTTAATAATTTAAAAATTTATAAAAGTAATCCTATATCAAATCGTATGTCAAAAAGAGAATATAACTCATTCGTCACGCGATACTGTTTGCTACAATCGAAATTAAACATTTACTTGGGTACAAAATAATCACAGTGATAATAACTTCATCAGCTTGTTTTGGTTTTTTGCCATAATAAATTACATTTTCTTACTCCAGTAGTTAAAGTTTGTCAGCTCGGGTACATGAAAATAAAAATCTTGAGATTTTCAAAGTTGAACCATTAAAGTTTAAAAAATAATTTGTTTATATGAGTCGATAAGCATAAACATCCTACGAAAATTTTATTGGAAAACAATAACTCTTTTCCCAAGTCTGAAGATACCCTACATTTTGATAGTTGCTTTTTAATTATATGGAAAAATGTTAGACTGATGATGTCCATACAGATTTTTTTGAAATTTACAGTTTGTATATCGTAGGCTTACAGGTAAAATTGAAGTAATTTGAACGAACGCGCCCTAAAAAATTAAAGACTCCTGCCTGGAAAAACGCCAATGTTTCATTTATTCTCGAAAAGATTTAAATTGAGGTGATTATTAATGACCGAGCTAGGAAATGTGCAACATTTCTACTTTATTTTATGGCTTTGTCAGTTTTACCTGTAAGCATATATACTGAGAAAATTGAAGCCTATTGAAAAATTCTGATTTGCTTTAATTTTCTCTTAGTTCCTATAATACAAAATTTTTCGATTTTAAAAAATAAAACACCAATCAACATTTTGGTTCATCTCTCAATTTTTTAACATGAAATTAACCCTATCTTTTTTACTTCAAGTCATAACAACAACGTTCCAATTATAAAATATATTTTTGGTTTTTTGATTTCGGATAAATAAATAAGGTGCAATTGTTGAAAAAATGGAGCATCAAAATATTTACTTGGTCTAATTAAATGTGGATTATCATCTAAAATTGTAATTTTGTTTTACTATAAATAAAATTTACCTATTTTTGTTGGCTATAAATGAATATAAGGGATAAAGGGAAGATCTAAAGTTATTTTAAGTTTAATGAAGAATAAAGTCTGTTAAATTAGAGCTAAATTGTGTACATACTAATTGTGTAGATAAATATTATCTACACAGAAAAAAATGTATACTTAAAAGTAGAACAATTTGTGCCTAAATTGTCTACAGGTACAAATTGTGTAAAAATTTAGCACAATTTGTGCTATAAAATAGTACAATTGCGCTAGAGATGACTGAATTTGACTAAAATTAAGTACAATTGTACCTAATTTTCACCCAATTTGTACTTGTAGACAATCTAGGCACAAATTGTTCTACTTTTAAGTAGTACACCTTTTTTTTCTGTGTAACAATAACTTGAAAAGAAATAATGTGAAATTAACATTTTGAGTTTAAAAGACATTCAAAACAAAAAAATCGTGATTTTTGCTGTGAATTGTTAAAATTATCAATTTTAAACAAAGACACTTTTTTTATGAAGAATCCAATTATACATCGTATCTGCTGCAACGTCTAACAATAATAACACTGTGTGTGTATGTGCTGTAACAATAATAACAATTTCCTTAAGGGTGCTATAAGAAAAGCAAAAGTTGACTCTTTTCTCCGCCATACATCACGGAAAATACAATGAAAACTTCGATTCCCCGTAAAAGCTCCTTAATAATATTCTATTTAAAAATGCGTAGCTCCATCAGTTTTTCATTTTACAGATTAACTAGAAAATTAAGATTTTAATTTGTAGTGGAAATGGTAAATCACATTTTTTTTGAATATGAAATTAAGCCATAAGATATAAAAAAAATAAATAAGCAAGTTCTTTAGAAAGATTGGGTGACACTGTCTTAAACTTCAATAATGAAGCAAAACTTCCACTCTAGGTACGGGACGTACGAGAAAACTTCACCGTTTATTGAAGCAGTTCATCGGGTGCGCACCCTTAAAACCAAGGTAGGTCTTCTACAACTACTATAAAATTTCGTCACTTACTACTTGTTGATAGAAGTTAATCGTAATACTGATATACCACTACGTAAGCCTCGTTAAAAAAAATTTTTCAATTTTTACTTTAAATTTCTTGTTTAAAATTTTTCAATGGAAAGTCGTCGTCACGTCGTGACGTATCATTTATTATTTTTTTATATTATGTAGATATAATTTTCTCATTGTGGAATACAACCATCGTTAACAAGTTAAGATATTGCACTAAAATTATAAAATAAAATAAGAAGTACTAGTAGATTAAATATTTCATTTTGAAATTTTTTGCAGTGGTTTCATAAATACTTTTGTATCTTCAAATGCTTAAAAAACTTCAGCTTTCCTTAGGTTTTCAACATAAATTTCCGTCCGCAGAAAAGCTATTTACTAGTACGTCACCCTTTGCACCTAGAGTTTGGTGAAAAAATTCTTTCAATACAACCAAGGGAGAGCCCCGTTAAAAATATAGATTCCAATTTCAAAAGTAAAAAATTTTTATACTTCCTCCATGGTATCCGATATATCATTCATTCATTCATTCATTCATTAAGCTTTTTACGTTCTAAGTAGAACCTGGCTTTTCCCTTTTTGGGAATTACAAATCCGATTAGTGGGGTGGATTAGTCCCTATATTACCTATTTTCGATAAATCAATATCTATTTCACCACACCGTGTGGATGTCCACTGAAAGGTCGAGCTAAGAAATTCTGTATGGTGCGCGATTTGAACCCAGAATTTCCGCTCTGTACTCAACCAGCGGTCACATCACTCCACGGCTGTGGCTTATATATCACTGGCAGAAAAATTCTAACATACTACTCATGAGCCGAGAAACTAAATTCAGCCCTAGATTAATATCCAATATTTATCAAAAGTTTTTACTTCTACACTTTTAAGTGTTTAAAAACATAAAATTTTGAACGCATCTTTCAATATACCCAAATAATAAGCCCTAGTAAAAATATTGTTACCAATTTCAGAAAATAAAGGATTGAAATCCACCCTTGTACTATAAGAAAATTTGCAACTTAGTCTCCTTTAAGTATTTGATGTTAAAATTTCTTTCCTCATCGATGGTACGCAAATAACCTTTGGTAAAAATTTCTAGCATGTGCTCAGGAGCCGAGAGGTTGAATCATTCTATCTCTAAATTTTATCTAATACTTTTAAAAAACTTTAATTTCTACACCTTTAAGTGTTTACTGATATTGTTTTGTAACGTATCCTTCAACGAAAAAACTTAAAAAAATGTTTCACACTATATACTCAAGATAATCCCAGTAAAATGTTGTTTCGAATTTCAAAGGTTGAAGGGTTGAAAAGCTATTCTCGTAGTATGATACGAAAATTTACAATTTAAGCTCTTACAAGTGTTTGAGTTAAACTTTCGTATACCTCATCTATAGTGACTACTAATTGTGACCTATAAACAAATGGCAAAAATTTTAAGTATATGCTCAGGAGCCGAAGGGTTGAATTCTATCCCAAAATTTATATTCTACATCTACAAGCCAAATAAAATTTTGTGTATTTCTTTTAATGACTCTAACCCAAAGATACTCTAGAAACTATTTAATTTTGAACTTCATATGATAAGGGGTTGAAATATCACCTTTGAATAAAACTAACTTTTACAAATTTAAAGAGTGCAAACTTAAACAATTTATGGGTTACCACAGATGATCTAGCTTGAAATTTAAAATAAAACTCCTGAAAGTGTGGAAATTTTAAAATATATTTTTCATTCTACTTGTTTTGCCGTATTTTATAGAAAAGTTTGATGGTTCTATGGTAGTTATTTTGACGACACTTCTAGAGAACTGAAAACACTTGAAAAACACTTAAAGCACCCTAGAAACTGATGGTAAAAACACTAAAAAAATATCTGTAGTGTTTAATTTTGGAAAAATTCAGAAGGTGTAATCATTAGAAAAATAAGAGAACAAAATTTTTACTTTGTCTAATTGAATATGAATAATTTTCTAAAATAATTTCTTTCTTGTATAATGAAAATTTGAATAGGTAGTAGAAATTCAAATCTTATATAACTTAAAACACAATTAACAATTTCGTTAGTAATTTTTTTTATATCAAAAATAAAATTTACGAAATTTTTTTATTTTTATTCGCTATAAATGGGAATAGCTCTTGAGGGGTGATCTAAAGTGTTTTCAATTATTCATATTTTTTCTAACAAATAATAATTAGAAACACATTTCCTTAAATTAAAAAATTTCTTAAAATTAAACAAAGATTGGGTTACATAGTAATGTAGAAAATCCACTTTGGCTACACGGGTGCACGAGAAAACTTCACTGCTTGTTGAAGCAATTCACCGGATGCGCACCCCTGAAACCAAGGTGGACCTGCTACAGCTAATAAAAAGTTTCTTCACTTACTACTTGTTGATAGAATTCAATCATGGCACTGCAACACCACCACGTAAGTCCCTATAAAAAAAGAAAATAAAAACATTAGGTTATTTGGTTTTGAAAAAATGTTCAATTTTTACATTAATTTTCTTGTTTAAAATTTTGGGTAAAAGTGCGTACATTTACATTCCATTATAATGTCGCGTCTCGTCGTGACGTATCATTTATTTATTTTTTATGTACTCGGTACCTATGTACGTTTAATTTGCTTGTCGTGGAGTACAACCACTGTTAACAGGTTAAAACTTCACTTATATGTTAAAAATAAAATAAAATGTAGTCGATTAAGTATTTACTTTTTAATTTTTTGCAACTTTTCGCAATCGTTTTGTAAAAAGTATTCTTGTGATCTCAAATGCTTAGAAAACCTCGGTTTTCCAACATACATTTCCCATTTTTGTCCGCAGAAAACTTATTTACGATCGTTGAAACGCAACATAATATTTCTATTAGCCACACAAACTATTAAATCAAATTCAAATTACTATTTAAAATCGTTTAATTGAGAAAATAATTTAAATCTTAAGGTATTAATCAACCCCCAGATTTGAAATAGACTCGTCCAAATAAAATTACCTGTAAGTTAAAGACGTAGAAAATGGAAATTTATTAAACCAATAGAATCGCGTAAAGTGCATGAGTCCACGTGGACTAGAAAATTCTAGAATAATTTAGAAAAATGTTTGATCTAAAATCTTAATAATCGAGTTAATTTGAATGTAATTAGTAACAACAATTTGAAGATAATTATTAACACTAAAATATATTGAAAATTGCAACTAATACAGCCTACTTACTTACATTTACTTTGTTTCCAAGCAGCAATCGCCAGCCACCCACAAACACTTTAGAAGTTTTTAAGTTAAATGAAACCGAATTTGTTTTTACTTATGAAAATTACATTTCTGTAATACATAGCATACAATCACAAAAATCAAAATAATTTCTTAATTAGTTTAATTTGAATGCAATAATCACTCCCGATGTTAAACAAGCACAATTAAAAACTAAAATGCATCGTCATACTGCGTAATAAACGCGTTAGTGACCAATTGTTTTTTTAACAACCAATAAAATTAGCGGCACATCAGTAACAGGTATACGTAACCATGGCGACGGTTTGATTTTGTTCGAACTTGCAGATTTTAGAATATTAAAGATTACAATTCTAGGAATTACGACACAAAATAAAATAAAATTATTTTAAACTTTATAGCGATTAACAAAAATATCAATTAAGCATTAGTTTTAAAATAACTAATTAAAATTTAAATTGTCTTATGGGGTTTAAATTAGTACCCCAGTAAAATTAGAACTTATTTTGTTCGTGTTTTTCAATATAACCAAAAAAAAGCCCTACTGGAAAAGTTTGTTTCTAATTTTAGAGGGTAACTCTTTTTTTGAAACTTTCACCGCATCCACCCTAGCATCAAAAAATATTATCATTTAAAATGTCGAATTCCAAACCCAAAATATTACTACCCCAGTAAAATTAGTACTTCATCTCGTACACCTTTGGAGAAAATGTTTTTAAAGTAAATGTACCCCTTTTTGTAGGTATATAAGACATATCAAAATACTTCATATCAAAATAATATTTTTTACAACTGGCTACACAGTGCTTGATGTTAAAATTTGATATGTCGAATTTCTGCCCGCTTAATTTATATTACTACCCCAATAAAATTAGCACACTTGATCCATTACAGCTTTAAGGGCATGGTGAAAACATTTTGTACATGTCTTTTAAAATAACCAAAAGAAGCCCTGAAAAATTGTGGTTACTAATTTCAGAAAAGAAGGCATTGAAATCCACCTTTGCATCATCATATTATAAAACTTTAGAACTTAGGCTTCTTTAGGTCTTTGATTTTAAAATTTTGTATTCCTTGTTTATGGTATCCTATAAACCAGGGGTCTCAAACTGGGTTTCAAACAAATATTTTTGCAGCCCGAATAAACTTCAGTTTTTGATTTATTGGGTTAACTTACCCCTAAGTTTATATACGAAAGGATATTGATAAATTCTTAGCCTACTACAGAAGCAAAAAAGAATATTTTGTCATTTTACATAGTTCTACTTAATCCTTTTTGCAGAAAATTTTTGGTGCTTTTAAGTCTTTTAAAATAAATGTTTCTCCTTGATCTAAAAACCAACTTTCCACAGCTTCATCATGTCAGAGATGGAAGAAAATTTGCTGCCTTTCCAGCTTCTCTTTAGTTTGAGAATAAGATAATAATTTGAAGAAGCTAAATCAGATGATTGAAAAGAGATGATCCACAAATTCACACCCAAAATCACGAAGTTTATTCATATCAACATGTGATTTGTCGTACGAAATCAATACTTCTGCGTCTCTTTCAATTATATTTTCGAACATTTTTTTTTAGTAATGTTTAACGCTCCTGCTATAAACCATAGGTAAAAATTTCAAGCATATAGTACTCAGAAGCTCAGTGGTTGAATTCCACCCCAAGATTTATATTTAATCAGTGGCGGATTTAGCACTTGTGAGGCCCCAGGCGCAATTCAATTTTGAGGCCCCCCTTTTCAATATTTCCACAGCTGTTACATTTTACAGCAATGGTTTTCAACTTCCGGTACCCAGAGGAGAGACGTTGGCGCCGCAGGCGATTTTTTTAAAAATACTATTTAATTTATATGGGAATATTTCACCTGAGGTTACGTGAGTTGACTACGAACGCTCAATACCCGGTTCAAATCCGGGTGAAGTTACAACTTTATTCTGGCCGTCTCGCTGGTCCTCCAGTTTTGGGGGTTTTATGTCGGGTTGCCTCCTAGTCGTAGATAAAAAATATAAAATGCTTATAAAACCAAACAGCGCTTGGCGATGTTTGGGAATTGGAAAACATCGTAGAGCGTTACAAAAATCGAATAATTCATTTCATTTTTTTTTATTTTGAGAGCTAAATTTTTAGGCCCCCTTGATTTTTAAGGCTCGAAGCGCCTATTTGGAAATCCGCCACTGACAGAAAATTCAAATTTTTTTAAATTTTAGTACTGACTTTCAAGTAAAATTATTGGTTAGGTATGTGGTTGTAATGTCAGGTGTTAATGTTTGTAATGTTAGGTGGATTTAACAATTATGCCACTGGTATTTTTGCCTAAACTGTGTCGTGGAAGAAAAAAGTTTTCCATTTAAAACAAAAAAACCTAACAGAGGTTATTAATTAAGGATATCCTTACATTTTCTTCGAAAAGCCCTGAAGATGGACTAATTAAAGTTTAAAGTCCGAAACGTCGGCAATTCAAATTATTGTTTCAATGACCTATTCCCAACTATAAATTATTAATTTACAATCCTAATGTAGCGACCAATAATAGAGGTACCTAATTTTATTGCAATGACCAATACGATGTACTTATTAACAGCTTTTCATACAAAAAAACTTAAATAAAATAATTTTATTTTGAGAGCTGAATTTTGAGGCCCCTTGGATTTTCGAGGCCCGAAGCGCGCGCTTCCTGCGCCTAATGGGAAATCCGCCACTGTATTTAATACTTTTTTATAAAAATTGTAATTTTTCCACTTTTAAATTAGCATCTGATGTTTTTTTCAATATAACCAAGGAAGTCCTGTTAAAAAGTATTAAAAGCAGGCGGTAAAAATTTGAGAGATATAACTGTAGACTCAGGAGCCGAGAGGTTAAATTCCACCCCCTTAAAATCTTACAAAAAATTAAAATTTCAATAGGTACCTTTACGTATTTGCTGATAAGATTTTATACGTTTTTTTTAATATTACCACGGAAGCCCTGGAAAATAATAATTTATCTCAAAGAAAAAATGTTTTGTTCAACATTTTTTAAATTTATCTGGAGAGTGAACAGGGCAAGGATGAAGTTAACTTTCCAGCTTTAAATTTAATATATTTTAGTATTTTACCAAAAAAGCATAAAAAATTACTCTTAAATGGTCAACTTTAGTTTGGTCAACGCTAGTCTTTCCCATTGCTACCTACGCAGCAGAGACGTGGACTATCAAAAAAGCAGATAGCAACAAAATAAATGCCTTTGAGATGTGGTGCTATAGGAGGATGCTGAGAATATCCTGGGTGGCACACAGAACTAACGTCTCCATATTACAAGAACTGAATATAGCCAAACGACTACTCACCAGAATAAGACAGCAATATCTCATATATTTCGGTCATATTGCCCGAAGAACAGACAAGATGGAGAACCTCGTGGTACAAGGAAAGATGGATGGACGACGATCAAGAGGAAGGTCTCCGACGCGATGGGTGGACCAGGCAAAGCCGCTAATAGACGAGAACTTACCGGGTGCAACACAACGTGCCCAGGACCGAGAACAATGGCGAACAATAGTTAGCAATATAAATTGACGCAGTGTGTTGAAAAGATGTCACCACACTCTTTAAGAGTAAGGATCGAAGAGAGAGAAATGGTCAACATACAACTACCAAGTAGAAAAGCTTGAGCTCTACTTTATGGAGGTTTAGTGTTAAATATCACAAACAAAAAATTTAATTCAAACTTATATGAACGTCCATGGGCTGCTTAACACTGAAAATTAAAATATAAATTATTAGTAAATAAATTCCACGTTTTGAGTTTATTAAATCACAACAAAAATGTTTAATGAAAGTAAAACTTTGCACAAAGTTGTGTCGAGTTTTCGTAATTTTCTCTTGCTTGTAGAAAGTTAATGAACAAATCCAGCAATGCAGAATATAAAAGCAATGGTTTATCGATACAAACAATAAAACTTAATAACTTGGTTATTGAAAACAAATTTTTACTTTCGAAGTAACAAAAAATATTTGTGTTTCAACATAAAAATTCGAATTTAAAAAGTTGATTCTTGTTACAAACTTCGCGGTGGTCTTCGTAATTATGGGTTTCTGAAATAATAACATTGGCGTTCGAGAAGTAAATCATGTGAACCTCTGTTTAGTGAAACAAGAATCTAGTTAGCATGGCATTTAGATAATTCACAGAAGAGTCGTGTTTTAATTTTCTCAGAGATAAACAAACATTTGGATTATTTTCAATTAATAAATTATCCCAATTGTATGGCTTTCGTCGTGACGTTTCACCACAGAACTTGAAGCAGCTTAATTTTTTAAGTGCTCCAGCTTGGAGCAAAAGTCAAGTCTCCTCACCAAAGCCGTTTTTGTTCAACTTTTTTCAAGTGATAAATTAGGAGACAACGATAACCTCTCGTTAAATTTAAAAAAGATGAAATTAATTAAGAAAAATTAATCATAATTTATATTGTTCCACAATAATTTATCAATAAAAGTTAGCATCTGTCCCACTCGCAGGAAGTCTAATAAATCAGTTGTAGATCAAAGAAACCAAGTGTTTTGAACGCAAACCTCAACTGTTGAAGCAGTGTCAACATACTTGGAGCAACTCCAAATTATTATCTACGTTAATTTTTATTTTGTAAAAATTTAATTAAAATTAAAAAAAATTGTTGGAGTTTATACTGGAAAATAATATATAGCAGTTTATTTTATAAAAGTTTGCGTGTAACACAATCATAGAATTAAAATTAATTTTATTACGAGGAGCTTTTTGCTATCGACAGCGCACAATAGCAAACTCATAAATAGTTATCGTTTCATTTAAATATTAAAGTGATTTAAGCCTTGCGATAATATCAAACCGTGGCTATTTTCACACACATTTTTTTTTGATATCGCGTAAAAAATTAACAATATTTATGATATTTTAATTTAAATTTAGTCCTGACTTTTTTAGCCTTTTTAGTGCTTTTATTATGACCTTTCTTTTAAATTTTAATTAAATAATATTTTATCAGTAGGGAAGATGACGTGTGACTTGTCAACCCACCAATCGTGGGGTGAGTGAAGCAATAAATTATTACTACGTTACATTTTACAATCATGGATATTACGTGTCATGTAGTGGAGGTTATTTTATTTAATTTTTTTGTGCATTCTACTTTTTACTCCTAATCGTTTATAAAGACCGTATCTAAATACCATCTATAAGAAAGAAACAGAACGTATATTTTAAACACGCTAAGGAAATGCAGTATTGATTGTATAAAGCCGCTTAAAATTTGAATTCGTTGGGTCGTGGTCGGTTTAAATTCGTAATCATGCTGGTGGTGAAAACGGGGTGAGTTTGTTCCATCATATTTTCTTGCAACTTATTTAATAACCCAATTGTCTACTAGATACGTAACTTTTTGCGTTACTAACAGACAGATAGATAGGTAATAAAATGAGTCCTGTCATAGAACTTTTAGTATATTGATTAGGACAGTTATACGAGCAACTTTCAAGAATAAATTACATCATTAACTTTTAATTCTGTCGGTTTTCCATTCAGTAATGCATTTTTATTTCCTTAAAGGCGTCAATTATCTTTTCAGCGTTGCTATAAAGTTTTTTATTTTAAGGATTTATTTTAAGGATTGTTGAATTTGAATATCTAATTTTGAACCACTTCGCTCGTAATCGAGAATTAGTGTAAAATTTTGGAACTCTCCGCCGATATTGATTGTACAACATATTTCAAGATGTAATTGATTACCCGCCAAATGTAACAACAAAAAAAGCGGTGAACAAACGTCCCAACTTGTCCAACATTGGAAACTCATTTTGTTACATGCTCTACTTACAGTTACATAACATTGCAATTTATATACCAAATACTTCCGAAACATATCGATGTAAATTGGGCAAACATACTGAAATACACACACAATTTTTCCAATAACAACGTTAACTCTAGATATATGGAGAATGTTAAACATTAAAGCAACAATTAAATTAAATTATGTTGGATTTGCAAAATTGTTAAATATTTCTAGATCTATAAATTTTGTATAGTAGGTAAACTAATTGTTGTTTAGTTCCTTATCTGTTTATAATACATATTTATTATTAAATTATACTTTTTAGTCGTAACAAAAGTCATTAATCACAATTACTTAATTATAATTACCGACGAATGTGATCGAAAATGAGGGGTTTGCTCGTCTAGTCATATGTTAAGCGACTTGAAAAATTAATATTATATTGTTTTTTAAATTCCACAGTGGTCGAAAGCTCAAGGAAACGAAAATAAATTATCATGTTATCTGCTATGAAAAAAATAATTATAGGTTATATGATGCGTTTTAAATATAATTTTATTTAGAATTCCTGACCAACCACAAACTTGTTGAGTGGTCATTTGAAACTTGAAAAATTGTTGCCTCGCTATCGCTTTTTCCTTTTTGAAAGTTTTCAAGTAGGAAAAGGGAAAACCTAGCAAATATTTTTTCCAATTAAAACCGAAGTAATTCAATACGGAATGTAATTCCAGTTGAAAAGTTTAAAATTCTTAATAATCTACTACAACATTACAAACTAGGAATTTGTCGAAGTTTTGAAAATGTTTTTAATAGCTTCTATTAATTAACTGCATTCCAACAACTTGAAAATACTGTTTTATTAATTCACTACTCAAACATTGTAAAATTTCGACAAAATTTTTCGTAATCAAATTTGAATTTCATATTTTACTATTTACATTGTTTTTATGACATATTAAATTAACCAATTATTGCACGAACAAGCAATAAATTAGTTTAACCATTGTTAACGCTTTTATCACTTATTAATTATTACATTTGGGTAGATTAATAAAATTTATTATTGTTACAGTCACGTAGAAGCACTTACAATTTATTTAAATCATTTGCAGGTCTGTAATTAAATGTAATTCTATTTGTTTTTCTAAGTACTACTTAGTTTAAAAATGAATAACCTACGAGGATAGGAGGAAAATTTGCAATTACAGTAAACATTTGATTATCTTGATTAAACGATATTGAATGACAAAATTGACTTCGAAACTCCCCCATGCGATTGCATTAAAACAAAGTTAATAAATTAATTTTATGGTTACTTAATAGCGGTATTAATTTACATGAAATTTGGTGTTATAAATTAATATAGTATTGTGTTTATATAGTACCACGTATTTAGTATACAACAGTTATAATAGCATTGTGCTCTGTAATTACATTATGCACTTACATGCTATCCTCCCGATTCCGTATAGCTGTCATATAATTGAGATTTCATTGTATATTATGTTTTATGTAAATGTGGGCAACAATAAATTATTAGGTATAATGAAACAATTCAATAATGTAACTTCAAAACTAATAGTAGATTCCACTACTCAGGGGCGGATCGGACCCACTGGAAGCTCAAGTTTTAGTGCGGAAAATTTTAAGACGTCCCACTGTAACGACGGCCTTTAGCAAATTATAAATTATTGTATCGGAATAGCAAATTACATAATATTATATGGTAAAATGTACCTATACAAAATTTGCCGTAGGAAATTCGTTAAACCCATTTTTATTATTAAATGCAAAAATAAATAAACTAAAATGGAGGATTTAATAATGTTGACGTTGTTGCATGTTTGACGATAACGAAGTATCCGGTTTATTTTAAACTGTTTGATGTAATGAACAAGGGTTGGATTACATGGTTTCTATAGAACTTGAACCTAAATTACAATCTGAGTATACAGAGCGGTGCAAAAAAAGTTGCTCAAAAACAGTTCCGTCATATTGCCAGTTCGCCCCTGGTACTACTCCATCGTTTAAATATAAATAATAAATCAGACAATAAAAATTACATCAAGTTTAATTATTAGCAAATTTGATGCCCGAATGTATACTACGATTTTGCTATAATTCAGATTATTGTATGATCATGATAAATAGGCATCCATTTAATTTATCATAGATAATAATAAAAGCACATAACGCATATTACCGTTAGGTTTAGTCGTTTGGAAATTATAGTCATAGAATTTATTAAACCATATTTAGGAAATATGCTCCTCACTATCTCGAAACAAAATCAGCAATTGCAATATTTGATGTAATCCAAATTTCATTTAATAAGCACTTTTATTATTTGAAAGTTTCGAGAGAAACAATGGAATATTTTTATTAAAAGTACCTAATTCGTTTTTACTGTAATTAATAGAGCAATTATTGTAAAACATGCGAAGTATGCATATTTCGGAAAACCAACATGGCAAAAAATTTGATTAAGATATAACTTTTGTACACTTGGTTCACATTCGTTCTTTTTTTACCAAAAATCAAAATTACAGAGTTTAATGAATAACGAGAATTATAAAAAGATTACGTGGCTGGCAGACAGAACAAAATCCCATTATTACATTTTAAGTTGCTTTTAAATTTTTTAATAATAATTCCAAGCACATGTTGTAGTTAATTTTGGAAAACAACTTAAATTTGATAATTTTTGCCAATGCATCCGTGGTGCATTCATACATTTTTTAGTGTGCGAGTAAATTTTTGGTTCTTAAATTAGCTCGTTAATCATGAAAGTTAAAACGGGTAGAGGTAAAGCCACTAGCTATTCAACAAATTCTTATTAAATTATCTGTTAGCGATAATAATTACTACCCAAGAGGACACCCGTGTAGCCTAAGAAGTTGAAAAACTGGCTTGCCTGACTAATATGATATAAATTACAGTTGTAAAATAATTATGTTGTCTGCAAAGACATCTCTGATTGGATAATGATATTGACATTGTGTACTCTGTATTATTAAAGGCTTGTTTCCAGTACCAGCGTATTAACCGGTAATCACGAGAGGAAACCCATCGCCCAAATAGACGTATCTCTCATATGTTCCACTATTTCGTACTTGAAATATGGGATTAACCACTTATTAACTTTAATTAAATTCTATTACGAAATATCTTTATTATAAAATTTTGACTTTAAATTATACTGGTAATTTAAATTCATTGTGATGTAATCAGATGAGAAATTTTTAACAATATAAATAATATCGTTTTAAACTGATTAATCAACAGATTTTCATAATTGATACCATTTTGCTAGGTTTTGATTGGAGGATTATAATGTCTATAGAAATGCATATCAATGTGAAATGTTGTGTTGACAGAAGTCGTGCTTGTTTCTAAACACATCACACTGACATCATAATCAAGCTAACAAAACAACAACTGAAAGTTGAAGATATTAGTGTAACATAGCTACGATAAGGATAAGGATACAACTTGTTCACAAGTTTTCAAGAGTCGCATTGATAAAAGCGTATCTAAAGCACCTGTAATTAACAACTATTCGCACTCAAAGTAGGTAGAGCGTTGTTAAAGTTAATCTTTCCATTATACATATTTGCTTCTCAGTATCTTAAAGCTCTGTCAATTTAATGAAAAGTATTAAGGATTTGTTTTTACCTACTTAAGGATTATAAATTGTCGTGATAAAATTAACAAGAATGTAGTTGATAAACTTGCTACCTGAATCTACCTCTTAAAAGCGTTTAATTAAATTAATCACAAATTAAAATTTCATTTAATGTTTGTAAATTTGTTGCTTATCTTTGAAAGAACAGATAATTGTAATCCCTTTTGGGATTTATTGGCGGTAGAGTTGGCACTTGTAAATTATAGTCCGAGTTTCCAAAATTATCATTAGTATCTTTTATCACCTTTTTTTCAGATTTTTTCAAAATTAGAAGTCACATTCGCTTAAATTTCTTTATTAGTCAAATAAGCAAGATGTTGAGACAAACCTGTACAACTATGACCTAAACAAAAGCAATAACAGCAAAAAAATAGGAAAGTATTAAATTGACAACGATTTTTTAATCTTGTTAATTTTAGCCTTTATTATGTGAATGAAATTATTGTAATAAAAGTTTAAAGTCGAGAAAAGTTTCTAAAAAAAGATGTAGTGAATAAACTTTAGTTATTTAATAGGTTGGTACGAGTATAAACATTAACAAACCCCGGTGGTTTAATTAATATTAGTGCAGCATTGCAAACTATTTAAAAGTCTTATTGTTACAATAAAAAAAGTATTTGAGTGCAAACTAATAGTTTTAGCTCTTTGCTCTTTCAGGAAACGTATGTATCTAGAAGTTTATGAAAATAATCACATGAACTTTTTGAAAACAAAAAAACCAAATGAAATTTTCATTCTCCGAAAAATTTAAGTCTCTTAGAAAAGGAAAGAGGTAGATTAAAATGAAGAAACATGGAGGTAATAAAAAGCTAATTATGGGTTTGGAGATAAAGATGACTGCTGAGTAACAAAAAATTAAGAAACACATTGAGACATGAAGAGTATATAAAATAAAAAGAAAATGGGCTTCTGAAAGACAACAAATATGAAATTACAATAAAACTGTATTTGCAAAATAAAAGCTAAAAAAATTATAATATAATAACTAATCTAACATAAAAAAAACCACAGAAAAAATTAAATCGCAAGCGGAAAAAGTTGTTAATGCATAATAAACCAATTTATTATCAACCTTAAGGTTAATAATTTTATTATATGTAATTTCCATTAGATAATAATATCAATCAACACCAATATTGCAGAAATAAAATGATCTGAAAAACGTGGGGACTAAAACTAAACATGGTTCTTTGGTTTTACACCAAAGTTGTGATACCCACAATTACACATGCATCTCTTATCTGGTGGCATAAAGACAGAAAAAAGGATAGTATTACTAAATTCAACAAGTTACTTGCCAGTTTGGGAATTATAGAGGCAATGTTAACGACACCCACTGCAGCCATAGAGACGCTGGTAAGACTACCTCTTCCACACTTACTGATGGAGATCTAAATCTACAGGCTAATAACAAATGATCAGAGGTTGATAACCTCCAAGGAAGGATATCACACCATGATTTTTAACTCTATTAGGAGAAAAACTTAATATGCTATGCATGCAATCAGACAGAACCAAAACTGTAAGAGACTTCCATAAACCTTTTAAAGTAGTAATACCTGAGATGGGGATAGAAGATACCAAGCAGGAGGTCAGAGCTGAATATGACACTATCTGGTACACAGATGAATCCATAGCGGATATTAGTACTGGAGTAGGAGTTAATGGAGGTAGAACAGGGGTTGCTTTTGGTATAAACCTGGGCTGATACGTCACTGTCTTTCAGGAAAAAATTATCGCAATAATGATCTGTGCAGAAAAGATGATGAGAGGAGCTTATGTAAATAGACGAACCTGCATTATGTCCAACAGCCAAATATCACTCTGGGCTTTGAAAGAAGTTGAAAGACAATCTAAAACCGTGAAGCAATGCCTTGATGCACTGGGGGCGCTGGCAAGATACAAGTAGTGAATTTAAGCTCACACAGGCATCAAGAAAAACAAACAAGCAGACTTTCTTGCAAGGATAGCTGCAGGGAAATACTTGGTAGAACCAGTACTATATTGTGGGATAGTATTAGAATTACAAATAAATCATTTTTTTGTTAAAACTTTTTCAAAAATTTGAGCCTCCCTGTACTAAGAAACTTTTGTTACCTACTAAAGACATTAGCAAAAAAAGTCAATTATAATACATTTTTATGCTTATGACTTAATTCTTTCAAATATCTCTGACGACTTCCTGATATTTGGAATATCACTTTTTCCAATTTGTAAACACTAACTAACTTCATGCCAAGTTAAATAAAGCTTGTAAAAGAATAACATAAGTTTAAATATTTTAATTTTGTCATCGCTTTGACAACCTAATTACATAGAAGTTCGAAAAATTAATTGCTTAGATGAATTGAATAATTATTGTCAAAAACCGAAATAGAACAATAATTAGTTACTGCACAAACACGAAACATAGATTTTATTTTTTATTTAAGGTTTTTTCGTAATTTTTACTGTTTTCGTGTTGCAATCTGGTCGTTTATGTCTTAAAGAAAATGACCAATGAACGAAGATCATTTTCTTAAATAATGTAGGAACTAATTTATTTCTGATTGGTTAAAACTCATCAGAAATAATCGATTGATTCCTTCTTAGTTTTTTTATTAAAAGTAAAGTGCCTTCTTTAGAACAAAATGAAAAAATTTCACACATAAAGCAAAAAATTCGCTAAAACGCAAAAAATGATGACAAAACCTTAATTTCATAAAGATCTGTGCGTGACAAGGTGTAATGTATCCTATTTAGAACACAAATAACAACCTAAAAGTAACTGTGAATAATTGTAAATTTACTCCAGATTGTACCTTGGTAAATGGTTAATAATATTGGTGGGATAGAAGATAATCGCTTGCGGGCCAAATCTAATCCAGGTGAAACTGAAACTAAATTATTCGTTGCAATTATTACCATAATAAATAGAAAGGAAGAAACCAATGGTTAGTGTTGTTCAGAATTCACAAAAAGTGAAAACTAAAATATCCAACCACAAAGTCTGAACAGGTTAAATACTCAGTTTTTAAAAAAATATTAAGATCAATATCAACTACTGCTAATTATGTCATTTTAAGACGATTACAAAAATTTAAATAATCGTTAGTTTCCCATAAGCACGAAAACAGAAAAGTTTAGAATTTGAGAATTTTTCTCAAATATTAGTTTTGAAATTTATTTTTTATTGTGGGAAACTAGCGGTTATTTAAATTTTTGTAACATTCTGAACGACATAAACCATAAAATATGCAATGAAGCACTTGGAGCAATACGCGTATCATGCGAATTTTTCGACATGCTTTACATGGCCAGTCCGCCTCTGCAAATAACTAGAAAAATAATAAAATTACAATTGTTTTAGCTTCTCAATTTTGGAGGTCATCGTAGGCTCGGGTTTTTAAACGGCTTGATCATTAATCAATCATTTATGTAGACTTCTGAAAATTATGAAGGCGAAACAATTATTTTTCTAGTTGCCCAATATAATTCTTGTTGAGCAAATTTGTTTTGACATTTAAATTATCATAAAGATTGCAACATTAAAAAAACATTTTTTGATTGAAATTTATGGTTTTTTGTTGCTGGCAATAAACTTGAACAATAGCAACAATTATTTTGCATTTAGCGTTTGAAAGTGAATACCAAACCAAGGTGCCCATAAGTAGGTATTTTAATGTAAAACGGAGATTAAAAGTAAAAAGAATTCAACTGATTTTCTATTTCCTCTTTCTTATCTTTAAAAGCTAATTGGACTGCGTAAATTTCGTTTATCACTTCGAAATCTTGTAGTTTTTATGGTAAATTTTTCACTTCCTTACAAAACAAAAAATGTTTAGCAGCCACTACTACGGTGAAAGATTTCACTCCATAAAACTGCACGTAAAGTATTTTATGACTTGCAGAACAATTTGAGGGTATCCAACTGCGAAAACAACCGCATCTACCCCAATTTTAAAAGGTAAAACCGTCAACTTTGCAACAAAGGCCTCCCTTGAAGATCTCACCGAAGAGTGGTCAAGAAATATAATTTAAAAACGCAGATGCTTGAACGAATTGACATGAAAAATCGAATATTTTTACATTGAGTGACGAAGCGAAATTTTGTGTCGGTTTTTGAAATAAGATTTACGAGTTATGACAGCTTTCTTGAAATTCGACCAACTTTTACAGTTTTATTGGTTTATGATATTCTTCCCTATTTTGTATGGTGACACTTGTGGTGGTATAAAAACATTAACAGAATTTAACAATACTCACAATTGCTTTATGGTACGTGTGCAAGGCTTTTTAACCAAAACAAGTTGTAAATTTTGCCAAGCCAATTCGAGCAATTCTTGTACATTTTTCTTTAAATTAAAACGTATTTATCTGAGAGGCATTCGTTTAAACCCACAAATATTCCAACTATAACTTATTCGAAGTAATCAAAACGCGTCTGCATATAAATAAGATATTCTGAGTGTCAAGTGCCAAAATTAAATTAAAATTTTAAATCTAAAATGCATGTTTTACTTGATAGGTGGGTTAATTTTATTTTTATTTTTCAATATACTACTTCGCAGTTATTCGTGTTAGTAAGTGTTAATTGCATAAAGGCCGCCAGCCAATAGCTCTTCTAAAAAAGGAAGGGTTATATGAGCTTATGAGTTTAACTAAAAGGAATGTTTTATAATTAATTGAACTCCAAAAATAAAATTATTAATTTTTTCAGTTTGAACATTAGGTACATGAAATTAATTAAGAAAGCACTGGTCATGTGACCCGTAACTCGGAATCCCGGAACCCGGAAATCAGAGCGCGAAAAATGAATTGTGCGCTGTGTGATAAATTTCATCGACCACTTTCGGACTTTATTGGAAACTGAATATAATCTTATTTCATCATATCTACTTAAATATACCTATTGTTGGATTAAGCTAGTATTTATAACTTCATCTTACGTTTACGAGATAATTTCATTAAAAATATTCATAGTTTGAACGATGTTTTTCGAATTTTGAGGAAGAAAACTCCCACGAGAAAGGGGAAAATTCGACGAATACGCGATTCCTCAGTACCACTTAAGAGTATGAATATTAAATATTTTACTATTATTTATATATTTTACAATAATTACATACTATACAGATTTATTTAATATTGGAAAATGTTAAAAATGGCTTGTGGTGATATTGACATTGCTTCCACAGCAAAATATCGAAGCAAGTCCGATCCTGTCATGTACGAGGAACTATTAAAATATTAATTATTCTCTAATTTTTGTAACAAACTTTACAACAATTAGAGTAATTTTTAGCACTCATGTACTAAACCATTAATCTTTAAAATATGAAGTTGACATTTTGAAAGTTGAAAAATTCTTTTATGAGTTTTAAAAAGAAAATTAAAGACCACACTTTGTATTTTTAATAAGTTGACTTTTGCTTACCAGCTGCTTATGATTGACATGTTACTCACATTTCTATAAAAAATAATCTGGTTGGACTAAAATTTCTCAATTTACTAACAAGTAGGACCTCTTGGTGGCTTAAAAGAAGCAGTTACCATTGTACTTATTAACTACATAAATAGTTAACTTATGTTATTTTAAACTTCTTAAAAGGTGTTGAAAGGGTTCGCTAAATTCTATTGTTGGATGACACTACACACAAATGCCGAATTTTTCGTCTTATTATCGAGTTAATCAATTTGAAGAGGAAAAAAGTGGCGAGGATTTAAAAAATTTGATTTATTAGTAGCAGCTTTATTAAAATTGTAACGAATTTCGTATTATCAAACTTGAATGAATTTATTAATCTCAATTGAGCAACTACAAAAGTCAGATAAAACAACCATTGTCCACTGTCAGCTTTTGTCAACTTGTCAATCACTCACTCCCCCAAAAATAACAAGGATATTTTCTATACAATCTGTTCACCCATGCATTTCGCTATGTTAGATGATATCCTTTTAGAAGTTTTCCTGTAACGAGCATAGAGTAATTTTTTGCACAAAATTTTAATAAGTTTAATTAAGATAGTGTCACACACGAGCACCGAAGTTAATGAAGTTTGTTACGTGTTGCAATAATGAACCGCCTCGGTGCAAACTTACAAATTTGTTTTGAACTCTAGAAAACTTTTGGTGGGCTAGTAAATATAATTTTGAATTTCCAATTTCTAAGTTTTATCGGTCATTCCGGATTATAATAGAACGTCGGAAGCAGGATTATGATATTAACTTTCTGATTAATTGATTAAAATCTTTCGGAATTGGCATATGACAGCAACATAGGGGAGATCCTAAGATATCTCAGATATGTGTTTTCAGTTGATCACTCACAGCGGTCTTACTACAAGTTGATGAACTTGGATTTAAGTTTAGTGTTGCAAAGTTAACTAAAAGGGATATTTAAACTAAAATATTCTAACGTATATTTTACATTTAAACTGAGAAAACAATTCTATACAATAATGTGAAGAGTTTGAAAATTTATTAGATTAAAAATAAAATGAGGCAACTTACAGTAAGCCCAATCTTTTTTTAAAAAAGCGCTTAGTATTGTAATCCTGTGGAACATGTCTAATGTCAATCAAAATGAAATTTCTTGTATGATTCAGGTATGCAAATTATCGGTGAACGTTATTTGCAATTAAATTAACCTAGTCTGTTGGAATTTCTTCAAAATTACTGTAAAAATATTCGGTTAGCTCAAAGGTTGTCTGATACTTCTATATTGTTTATATTTTATTGAAATTGGAAAAATAAATAAGGAAAGAAAAATAAGCACTTCTTATAAAAGAACGTTAACTTCACCACGAGTGCTTTTCAAAAAGACGAATGAATAGTTAATGTATTTTTAAAAAGAACATAGGCAAGATTGACTTACCCTAGCCAATCAAAAGAAAAATGAAATCATTGTGATTCTAATGAAAACAATTTTCAATGCACAATACCCTGAGAATTCCATTTGTCGTATACTAGTTGGTTAAAATCAAAAATTGGAATAAATACAAAAGTAATATCAGATATTGATTAGTCCTGACTTAACTAAACCTAATTACAGAAAATTATTGTTGAAACATTTAAATACTGAGAAAATTAATATGGGGCGATATTGATCATTTATATTTCCTTCTGCATTTGACAAATAGCCTGGTTAGGGTTAGTTCAATGGGGTATATCGATTGTTCATCTCCATTTAGTTGATTTGTTTTTTTCTTCTCCGAGGATCAGAAGTAGAGGAAATACCCTCAGATTTAAGTTGATCCTTTATTAGTCACTCCAAAATGTTTGTTCTATAAAAGCCAAACATTAATTATTGTTTTGGAAAATATTATTTATGAATGAACTAACAGAAAGGGCGAAAATCACTTTAAAAATTAAAAAGTAATATCCTGTTTTATAACCGGATAATGTATGTTTAATAATAATTTCTAAATACAGCTCAAAGCAATGTATTCGAAAAGAGGATGTTTTAATAGGCATGGTATCTCTTGTACCGCGCCTACATTGTATATTATTTATTACTTAAAAGACTTCCTACGATTTTTGCTTGTTTACTAGTAGCATATATCTCACAGTAGGAATTCATATTTTTACTATTGTAAGGTAGCACTCGAGTTTTTGTCCTTAACATAATTGAACTTAAAGATTTGTGTGCTGTTCTTCTTTGTACTCCTGTTTAAATAACCCGTACCTTTTATTGCAGAGAAAACTAAATCATTAGTCCTTTGTTCGAAAGATTGATATACTTAAGCAGTTAAGTGTGTGGACCACCGACATCGATTTGTTATTCAACAAATTCTTGCTTAACGAAAACAATTACACAAATTGCTCAAATCCTGTAGCAAATGCTTATGGGCGCTCGAACCGCTCACATAGCTTTTTGTATAATATGTATAGCAGGCGCAAGCTCCCGAAGAAAACATACTAAACTTTTAAAAAATTTATTAGGTTCCCCTAATAGAAAATTTAAATTAAATTTAAAAATCTGTTATAATACAATATGTGCTCGTAAGAAGTTGGCGACATACGGGAAATCTGATTAAAGCTTTTTGAAATTTAATTATAAACAGGTGACGCCGTTTTGAAACGATATATCGTATGACAAACAATATGTGATCAGGTTACTTTTTTAAGCTTAAGCCAACCAAGCTGGTGGAGGTATTTTCTAAAAGGCAAATTCCTTAAAAAAGAGTTTAAAATTTTAATTGTCGATTTAATAAGCTATTAAGTTAAATATTTGATTTTTTAAATTAGATAGCTCGGATTTCAAGATAGGAAATTTTAATTGCCTTTTATTATAACAAATTGATTGGATCAAGTGCTTAACTGATGGTTAAATGAAGAATCGATAGATCTGGAAATGAACGTTTAAAAGGAAATATTCCATTGGGATTCAAAAAAACTCGTCTAGATTAAATTTCTTGCTGAAATATGTATGAATTAAGATTTATTGCATTACTCTTATTCCACATTTCAGGAAACTTCGTTAAGACTGCATTTCAAATTCATGGTGATTTAGGTAAACCAATTTCCATTTATCTCTAAATTAACTAGGGCATTTTAAAATATTAAATTTTTAAGCGTCATTATTTGTCTGCCCGATGCGTACATTTCGTAATACAGAAGTAATTACTTTAATTGTAAATTTAAGGTTGCTTTTCAAGTGCGATCAAATTTCAAAAATTAAAAAGGAGCATATGGAGAGTGCTGTAGTGGCCAGCAGGTTGAATAAAGTGCCACGTGTGCCGGCTTATGAAATGACCACACGCAAACCGACTTATCAGGTTAATATTAATATTAAAAATAAAGAAAATCATAAAATTTTCAAGTCTGTCCTTGAAAAGGTTGAAGTAGTAGCTTTTGGCTAAAAATTAAGAAAGCTGCCAACACTCGAAAAAATTTTGGCAAACATCTCGATGTATTCAAGAGCTGACTTCTGAATACGTTTCCGTACATAACTTTGTGGTCAAAATATAAATTGCACGTGATAAAAATAATACTCGAAGATTTTCTATTTCCTATTTCATTTTTGTTGTTACAAATAAACTAAAATGCATGCAGTAAATCACTTTTATATAAATGATGAAGCTCCCTTAAATTATTAGTTAGGGCAAGTGCTGGATTTCCTCCACCCTGATGATGATGCTCCCTCGTTTCTTTAGTTTATTTATGGCATCGTATATTTTGAATTAATTTTGTACTTGAATTAAAAAAATCTACGTGAATTAAGTAAAAACAAATTATCCGCATCGAAAAGTGTGAAAGTATTCTGGGTTTGTAAATTAAGATCTATTAACGACGGTTGTTCAAAACTAACGACCACCGATTTGTCAGTCAAATGTCACTGAAACGCTGTTATATTTTTACAGCAGTTATTTCTAGTTTATTTTTAATCGTTTCGGTGACTATACAAACACTTTATTGTTTTATTTTGACTATTTGCTACTGCTTTAATGTTAATTTGACGAAACAAACAAAACGATAAAGTTTTGAGGAAATACAAAAAGTTACTAAATAGTTAACTGTATTTATTTATTTACGAGCACAATACTGAAAGTATTAAATTTCATGTTTATCATAAAATTAAAAGCAGTGATAATAACTATAAAGTTTTCGTAATTTCGTTTACTTTTCATTATTTTAAAGTCAGACTTCTTCTTCTTTCACATATGGTGCCACATTTTGATAGAAATGGGGTTGCTTTTATAGGAGCTTTGTGACCCATTTCATGAGGAGGATTACTCCCCTGTCCACAACACTGTCTGTTTTATTATTTATAAACATTTTTTTTCTTTTATATGGTTCCTCATACTATAACTTTAACAATTATTAAATAACGACTATTTTACTTGCTTTAATTCAAAGCATCACTTTTTATTATAGATAATCTTGTATTTTATTATTTTTTATCTATTATTGTCTTTAACTTTTCGCTTTACTTTATTTGTTTTGTTTTTTACTGGGATGTTGCTGTACTCAAAATTAATTTCTTCTTAGCATGATTTGCTCTCTATAATTATGTAAATATCAACAAATTTGCTTTTAAATTTCTACCTATTTATAGTTTCATTTCTCTTCTATTTTTGCTCATATTATATTCATGCATTGTTGAATGCTGAATCTTGACGTCTTTAATCACTGATGCCCATCGTTTTACATTAGAAATTGATCTATCTGATTAATTCTTCGTGTACCTGAAATAACCCAAGTTTTTTTAAGCAGGTGTACATTGTTTTTAGATTTAATTTTTGGGTAATTTTACTTAATTTTAGCCCGTCATTTCAGGGAGTGAAAACGTAGTTGCATCTTTAAATTTTGATGTTCTCTCATGGGCGTTCTTCCTGCGACTGCTGCTAACTAGGAAAAGAAATTTTTAATTAAAAGTAAGTGAAATTTTATAGGTTTAAGTTATAATTTTCTAGTTTAAAAAATAACAAAAGAAATAAATTATGGTTTGAGATGTTTTGATGATGAAATAGATTGACTCTAAATAAAAGTTATAGTTACATTTTCGATCCAATAAAAAAACATTATTTTTTTTAAATCGTTTCATTTAAAAAATTCAGAATTTTCAAGCAATTCTAAAAAATATAAAAGTTTAAAGTTTTTAAACCTTTTGACTTCATTTAATCCATAACTCTAAAACCAAAATGCAATATATTGGAAGATCAATCAAGAGTAATTTATTTTGTTGATTTAGTTCTTTCTAAGCCACAGCAGTGGAGTGATGTGATCGCTGGTTGAGTATAGAGCGGAAATTCTGGGTTCAAATCGCGGATTGCACAGAATTTCTTGGCTCGGCCTTCCGGTGGGCATTTACACTCCTGTGGTGATCCCTGATGTTTGTGTCGACGTTATTACTGTTGATACGGCTGCGTCACACACGAGAGTTTACAAGACAGGTTAAGGTAGACAGGGAATGAAGCCATGGGCCTTCTAGGCCTGTAGAGCTGTAATATATATATATATAGTTCTTTCTAAAAAAATTCCAAAAACACCCATAGTTTACAAATATTTACTACAAAGTTTTTTATTGTTTTTAAGTCAGTCAATTGGGTACTGGTTTGGATTACTTCCGCATGTACATGTACACAACTGCTTCGTTTCTTTTATTTTATCAGTTATAACTTGAATTTTATATTATGCGATTCAAGTATTATTTTTGTAAAGAATTCGTAGTATCGATCTTTAATTTATTAAATTACAAAAGGGGAGATAAATTCAACTTAATTTTAAAATGTATATTGCATTATTTAAATTTGTATTACGTACCTAATCAAATTTAATTAAAATTAATTTGTTGGTTAAAATTGACATCCATAATTTAAGAATTAAACTATAAAACAAGTATTTATAGCGGTATGCAACATTTTAACTATTTCAGTTTATGAACTGTTGGCAGTGTGAACGTATACTTATTAAAGTCTATAACCGTAATAAAGTTTATGACCAACCTGCTAATTGGATTGAACCAATAATTTTTTAATCATTTACAGATTGGCGGATACTAAACCTAATATTTGGTACTATTCAAAATGTGGCAAAAGAAGTACTCGTGATGAAAATTTACTAAAAAAACTCATTCGGTGGCGAAGATAAAATTATAAAATATGCACATAACTTGCTTTCTGTGAACAATACTGAATGGTTCTCTACAGCAGTAAATGCACAAGAATGGAAATAACAAATGAGTTCTTAACCTACCTGTATGGAACTGGAAAAGCTTACTCACTGTGCGTGTGAGGTCTGTAATAGGAGAAGCACCTTAAAAATTAAATAATTAATTATCTCGTCATAGAATTTAAACCACCGCCTAATTTTTCCAAATATCTAAAAAAAATAATTTAATTAATTTTTAAAGCTGCCCATTAGAGAATAATGGACAGATGATACTACTAGTATAAACATTGTGTTAAAAGCTAAAAAAAACAACCTACTTTTTTTTATCCCGATAGGTAACAAAAATTATATTTTTCCATCAAAGTGAAAAGGTTTGAAATTTTAATTACTGAAAACTTTGAGTGCTTTATTGATCACTGTAGCTGATATCTGTTACGTTAAGCAAAGTTTTAATTAGATTAAGTCATATTTAGTCTATTTAAATTAATTTGGTTTTATTAAGATTGGCGTGTATGCATTCCTATTAAATCTCATTAAGTGAAGTAACTAAATGAGACTAAACTGCTCGTGAGAAGTCAAAAGATGAAACAAGACACTTAAAAGAATATTAAAGAAGATCATAAAAAAAGAACAGTTTGAAATCTTTGCTAATTGCTTAAGGAAATGTGAATTAAATTTGGATTCTGCCAAACAATGGTAATGCACTTGTGCGATTCTTCTCGAGTCTTACAGCTTCTTTTATGCAAGTATTACTTTAAGAGTAGACGATTGTGATCCTTAACTCTTCGGTAATAAGGATTTCAATGAGATTTCCAGCAAGACATGCATCGATTAATTTCTTGGTCGTAGACGTTTAGAAGTTTACTTATTCCAGAAGCAGAACGGAAGCGACGTATATATGTATAGTACAATATTTGAAGTGTAGTTTACTGTGGATTAATTAAAATTGCGGATTACTTTAAAAATCCATAAATTATAATACCTACTCAGTGATTTACCGTTTTAAAATTGTGGAAAACCACCTGTCAACCTTATTTGTTTAGATTTTAGTTAAGTGTTATCAACATTTCGATCGATTAATCAGCTTAATTACGATTCTCTAAGTAGAAGCTTTTGAAAAGTGCAGAGAAGTGGATTTCAAATTTTCTTATTCGTTTGCTGCCGAGCGAATGGGTTCGAATTCCACGTTCGCTTGTGTCGTAAAAAGTGCATAGGGCAATAAATAGTTTTAATTTTTCTATGCGTGGTTTGAATTTTAACGTAAGAGATAGAAGTCAAGATAAGTCGATCTAATTAAGTTGGAACTTAATAGAACATCAATTAAGGCAAATTAAACCCGAAGTCATTGACGTATTATAATAGATAGTTTTCCACTATATTAAGTCTAATCTATAATATTAGGAAACGTTTCGTATGGCGGCGGTACCGAAATAGAATTCATTCTGCTGTTACAAATGTATTAATTAAAGTCCCCAAAAAATTTTTTAATTTGCATATTCGGTTCCATTGACTACATTTTTATATATTTGCTGGAACATTTGTGCAAATTAAAAAAATGAAATGAATACAAATAAGAATATATGAATACAAAAATAATAAAAAGCTACACGACGCATAAGCGGTTTTCCTTTTATCTTTTGAAAAAAAAGGTGATAATACAATATTCATAATTTTTTCTTTTGCAGATTTTCAGATTGCACTATGCAACTTTACAAATGATAAAAGCTGCATTTTATGAAATTGTAAATCGATGAGAAAGTAACTGAAACTAACTTTGTGGTATGCACATCACGTAGACGAGATCATGGCCCAGACAATGTGGCATAAAAGTAGCAATGACGAAACATGAGGAAACATTACGTCGTCATTGTGGCTTCTAAGCTTTCTTCTAGTACACCAGAAACAATTTTAACGTAAAATGAGTTTATAGCAGCTAAATACGCGTGACTATTTCACATGAAAACTTGGAAAAGCTTATAGGATTGTCGGTTAAATGGGGTGTCTGCATAGTATGCATGCAGCTCGTATAGGCAGGGTTGAAACTTTTACGTGTACCGAATATTTTCTTATTTTTACTACCCTGCTTTATTTTATACTTTACAAATCAAATATATTTTGTATACCAGCGTGCAAAACTCAAATTTCGAACTACTACTTTATTTTTTTCTAACTTTTTCTGATGTAAACTTCCTCTGAGCTTAGTTTTATTTTTACTTTTTGATTTTTCAGCTTTTAATTCCAAATGGAAGGCGCCCTACATAAATGAAACGGGATAAATACGAGTGGGATTTGGCTCTAAAATTTGACATTCTGGAAGTTTGACATGTTCAGTCGATTTCCCAACTTTTTGTTTAGTTTATACATGGGATACCTACGCACAACATAATTTAAGTGCTACCATCTTTGTATGCAAAATAAATAGTTGTACGTTTGTTCTCTGAAGAAGCAATGCATAGAATATTAAATTTTTGATTGCAGCTTTTCTCACAGTTTTACGATTGAAATAATGATGGTATAACAAATTGCCGTAGATCGGTGGGCCGGTTTCTCTTTGAAGACAAACTTAGACCTAACTATGAAAATATATTTTATATTGAAATAAATAATTATTTGACCCCCTAAGAAGAGGGGGGTTGCTTATGTAGGAAACTCTTTGGAGTTGAACAAACTGATGTTATTGTAGTGGTTAAAAAATTTCGGATTGAATTGTTAGATGTGATTTATAGAAATAAAGACATAAGTCAAGATGGGTGTATTGCATACAAGAATGGAAGATTAGTAAATAAACTGCCATATCCGTGTCTCGTATTGTTACGCTCGGTGGTTTAAGCAATCTAGTTAACAATATGCAATTAATCAATCCGAAGTAAATAAAGAATTATTCGTTAATATGTACCTGTCAGCAGTATAGACTGCAGCCGCAACTTATTAGTCATATTACATTTCGAATCCACCCTTCTGGCTATGAGGGCAGTTCAATCAACAAGAGGAACCTGTAATTATAAAAAGGTTAATCAAAAAGGAAAGCGCAGGTATATTTTGTGTTATTTTTCGAAAACCTACTACAAGTTGTTTTTGTTTTACTTTTTATATACATAATAATAACGAATATTAATAATGTTGTAGTGAATATTGAAATTTGACCATCTGTCGGTTTCGCATGGTTATTTATTATTCTTTTAATGAAATTGCCGGATAACCGCAAAATGAAATCATTAAGTTGTAGATAAACAATGAAAATTAAAATTATAAAATTGCTTCTGTTCTAGGAATCGAAACGAACATACGTAATTTTACATTGATTCATACTTTTAATTGCGATATCTGCATATTTAAAAGAATTTATTTTAATAATGTCAGGTAATTCCCCGAGCGATAGCTGTCGTTTTGTGTGATATCGAACTGTAAATCTAGCGATATGTAAATATTTTGTAATGGAAATTGCAATTTTCCTAAATAGACATAAAAAAATTTATTTTACACTCAGCAAAAATTGCTAATTAATTTGTGGTAAAAGGTGAAACTCAAGGTGCACGAAATAATTTAGAAATTTAGTTTTATTAAAAAATAAAGTAAAATGATGGTGCACTATATTTAGGTTAGGGGTTAAGCAAAATTTTAGAGTGTGAAATCGGCAAATAAATGAGTTTTTGTAATCGCCAACGTTCTTTTTGACCAAAGTGAAAAAATCGATTTATTTAGAAATGAAACTTTTTTATTTTCAGAAACGTGATTACATAAAAATGAAACTTATATAAATACTTTATAAATTTTTTAATAAATTGATTCGTTCTACCTGTTCTACGAAGTGTATGTTAAAGAACGCCGCGGATGAGTTGACTAATTTTGGTTATAAATTTATGATTACCATAGTGAAGATATCTATCAAATTTCAGTAAATTTGATTTAAATGTTTCAGCTTGACCGATGATTAATTTTACACTCATTGACTAACATTTTATGGAATTATGGTATGCCCGCCCGTATATTCTACTCAAAAGCAACAATTCTTCTATCCATTACATCAGAAGGAAGAAAAACATAAAAATCATAGGAAATTTTAAAATCAAGCTCGTAGTTGATACGTGTACCTATTACCTATTCATCTTTTATGTTTGTGTTTTTAAAAAAACTTGATGGAATTTTAAATTAAAGTTAAACAAGAATCCAATTCAGATGTTTGTAATAATTCATGTAGTCGCTAATATATTATTATAATTTGTTAAATAATATTTTTGCAAGTTATTGCCACCCGAATAACTACCAAATAGAATTTAATGGTAGATGTGGGAAATTGGTATAAAACATAACGGACTAATTACTCCAAGGACTGGTCAATTAAAAGCCATCCGTCGAGAAGTAACAGTGGAGATTTACCAAAACGATCTCGTGGGGTCCTAGGTTAGTGCAGATGTGACCAGTCTGACTCTGTTTAATAGAGCTACAAAGGGGTAGTAAAGTAAGTGTATCAACGGTCATCGCTTTGGGATAGCTCTAAAAATTAAATCCTAAGAGTTAAATATGACATTAAAGGTTTACTTCAACGTTATAATGTTTTTGAAACAAAGCTTTATACTATACCCAACCACCATAAATGAACTCAAACTCGACATTTAAAAACTGTTGTTTTGTTCTAGCGTTTTGTCCAATAGACATCGCACCACAAGATTATTTACATAAAATAAATATATAATAAAATTAAATAATGTATTGGACATGTTTAATAGTGTGAAATAAATGTTGACTAACTAAACATCCTACTTTAGTTGATTAAATCGATAGAAGTGAATAAATGGGAAGTGCAGGGCTGCATTATAAGTAAGAAAGGGATCCAATTAAATTATTTGAAAAATGTATTACAATAACAGCTAACGTGTTAAAGTTTAACTCGGTGCATCTGCCTTCGTTTTATTTGTAGAATTTCCTATTGTTCATTTAAAGGTGTTTTGGAAAAATTTTAACTAGGCAGGTATTTAAAATTAGCTGGCTATCTATGATCAAAACGACAAACTTACTTTATGTGAAGGGCTGAACCCTTTCAACACAAGGGGTTCATAATTAATGATCTAAACCGCTAAAGTATCTTCGAAAATCTTAAACTTGTACGTTGCTGCAGTAAAAGAGGCAAGTGATTTGAAACTTAGTGGCTGATATTATCTCATAAGAAAGACTAATGATGGGACATCAGTATTTTAAAGGCTTGGCGACTTATCGATTCTAAATGTGATAAGCTATGCTGAGGTTAAATAAATTATTAAAAATAGTATGTATGAGAAATGTGTCTTTGAGGTTACTAAATGTGTGGTTTGTTTCGTGATACTGTGAATTTAATGTATTATATTTGTCGCTCGATGTTACAGCTATTTTGTATATGTCACAATTTAATGTATATTGTTGATGATATCTAACCATTATCACTACTGAATTATACAAACTAGAAATTGAACATAACCGCTTCATATTATTTCTGGTTTCTATTACATTACAATTAATGAACATGTCAACTACCAGGGTATAAAACATTCAAAACTTTAGTAAAATTACAATTTAAAAGATTAATTAAAATGGACTGCCGATGAGATCTATTAAGATCCGAGGTGCGCTCTTTCGTCTATCTGTAACTTTGATCTTAGAAATAAAAGCTCCCGTAATTATTACTATAAACTTTTATAAAATATTTACAAATATTTTGATTAGGTTAGCCAACTAATGAAATAAATAAATTAATCTAAATTGCAATTTTATAAGTACAAAGTTATTGTGCCAGTGTAGTTAAAATTAGTTTTTAATTGAATTCATGTGCAAAACGCTACTCATAAACGCTTTTAATTAATTTTATAATTGCAAAGTTTAATAAATCTAGTTAAGTATGTTTTACACAAACAAATTATAGATTAATTATGTAGAAGCTGTTAAAATTATAGAAGCAAACTTACTCTCCAATTCAATATGGGGATTGTTTCGGTTGTGTGTAATTAAGCTGTCGAACCACTTGACGCGAGTACTCTATGTAAACTCATTCCAAATCAAACATCAACCAGATTTGCCCAACTTTGCTAATACGAAGTCGCTTCAACGAGCGAGTAAACAGTAGATTTAATTTTTGCAATTTTAAGAACGCCACTGGAAATCTCCATTTACAAGAGTTCCATATTTGCATTTTTCTGCATGATTTGCATGCTTTCTTGAAACTGGATCACCATAGCACACGTTAGCTATTGGTGCATACAAAAGAAGTAGCAATTATAAAAAGTTAACTACAGGGTAGATTAGAAAAGAAGGGTTTCACAGCAGATTGAAATCTAGACTTTAGTTTACGTGTAGGGTATACAAATAAATTTCAGATAGCTGTAAACTGATTTTATTGTTTTTTTTTTTGATCTTAAATGTCTCCAAGTTTTTTTTCCGGTGTCAGTGCGTGTGCAGCTGGTGGTGCAAAAATATTTTGCAAATATTTACTTGTTTTATTAGTTTTGCAGTAAAAAGGTTTAACGAAAAGTTCTAAACAGTTCAAATTTCTTGAAAACTTTAATAAATTAAAATCAAAAAATTTTAATTAAATGAATTCTAACGCGGAGAATTCACTTATAAGTAAACAAAATATCCCTGTGTCTAGCAGGACAGGTAAGAATCTTGAAGAACTGTAAGGATAATTTTAATTATTGTCACCCTTTATTCAACCAACCATAGTTAAATGCTTAGAATTTCTTAAATATCTTGGAAGAAAAGTTAATTTTTAAATTCTATAAATAATTCAAATGTTGGTTTTAAAACGAATGGTTTTGGAAAGTCGTGATTTTTTAGCTAGGGTTTAAGTAAACTCCACTCAACGTTCGAGTTTGATCGGTTAATCAATTTTCAAAATTTTGAAAATAAAAATTTCTTTCAAGCAAACCGCCTAAAAATGCATCTATAAAATGTATATTATCTGGTAAAACAAAACCATTACATTAATTAGAACAAGCAAATGAATTAAAACCTAAAAGATAACCACATAATATCAAAAAATACCGTTTTTAATTTGAAATCCAATTATTATACATAGCAGAGCAAAATAACAGTACAACTTAAAATAAAATAATATTTAGAGGATGGTAAAATTTCACCAAGTGTAACTAAACTGCACTTTACAGCACAAAAGTAATAACTATACTCTCTTTGGATTCAACACCCGGTTCGTATATGAATGAATTTTTCATTTGCAATAGATTCATTCAGATCATTTCAAAATGTTTGTATCTATAGCATCCTTGATCCTTATTATTAGTCAATTTTTAAATGTATTTATCTATTGGAATTTAGAAAACATGGATTTATTCCTACCATCTCAATATACGTGGTAGTTTTCAGATTTCGGATTAAGCCATTCTTCTGACTTTCTTATACCCTCATCCAGATCTATCTATAGTGCCAAAATTACTATTTTTTACCATAAAACAGTTTTTGCTTTCGAATTCGCTTTACATATTCACAAAGTATTGAATTTTTTTTCATATAATCAGTTTCAGATAAAATCTTGTACGTAACACGTTGAATAATTCCTTATTATCGTACTTATTGCTTTTCCGAATTACTGAGTCATTCATATATTGGATTACCGAGTACGTTAACAAATCTTATTTTATAACTGATAACAAATAAAAAAAGAGACTTTTACCAAAGATGCGCGATGGTAGATAATAAGTATTTTACAGTTTGAAATATTTGAACAGTTTGCAAATTTAGGAAGCAGCTGCTGCCTTTGTATTTTAAAATCTCGATAACTTTTTAACCTTTGCAGAGCCTCTCTAATGCAAACGTCATCAGCGCGAGTATCTACCATATAATTAACGTAATTATTTGAAATATAAATGTACCTAATGTAGGTATTTATGCTTCAAAGTTTACACTGGTAAAATTAAAGTTTAATGGCATTGTAATGGAAAACACCCATATAAAGTATTTAAAAAGTAAATGTGCATGTTCACATCAAGTACTTACTTAATAGAATAAATTAAGATTTGTAGTTGTTGAAGTAGGCATTATGTGATTGCATTTGCTTTTTAGTAGGTATTTAAATATAATAACGATAACGTCTCTACTGCAATCAGTAGTTTATGTAAATTGCGTTTAATTTAAGTCAAATATCAAATTTAAAAAACAGATCCCTATAAACTCCTAAGTGTACTATACCCACATTAAAATTTTATGAAAATAAAACCGAAACGTACAGTTTAATATTAAATATCACAAATTCTAATAGGAACAATTAATTTTTGGCATTTCTATTCTAAATTTTGCCTAATTTAGCAATATAAATATATTTATTTATACAAACACGTCTGCTTGAAAAGAAAATTTTAAATTTAAATATTATAAAGAATGCAAGACTATAAATTAATCGATTGGCAGTTTGACAGGTCATAAAAGCGCTGTAGGTGAGCAAAACTTTATTTGCTTTTTAGCAAGACTCGAAACTGCTTGTTAGACACCTAACAAGTCATATCTTTGATCTAGCACAACTGATTTAAACAAAAAATATCAATTCTATTATAATTTCAAATAAGAAACAATTTTTTGTTCCTTAAACTTTTTAATTTAATTTTTAATTACAACAAAATAAAACCATTACCATTACAAAAGAAATAATTAATCACACTGTGATATACATACATATTTTTTTTTATAGAAAAAAAGAAAACGGATCTGAAAGGTAGGATACGCGCTAATTTCAAAATTAGCTTGATTGAGATTCGAACTCGCAGGTCTCTCCGTATGCAGGCACGATTTCTTCATTATCGTCGACAAAGTAAATGTAATTTAATTAAAATTTAAATTTAAATTGTGTTACATTTTAGGTGTTTAATTTAACACTCCGTATAAATCGTTGGTGCAATATCTATATATACAAAACTATGACAGCTTGACATCTTAAAAATTGCTTTATTTTTTTAACGAATATGGTAGGTACTGAAAATAAATTTAATATTTTGCATATAGATTGTGTGTAGGTATGTACGTGCATAATTCAAAATCCTTTTTAGTCGATGGAATTTTACAGAATAAATGTGTTGAAGTTTTAATTAATTAAATAATATCAAATATGGATTAAACACCCCGTATAAAAAGTACGATTTTACGTTAGTTATTTCACAATGTAAATATTAAACTGCAAAATTAATTTTGATCCGTCAGAACAAAAAACAAGTGCGAAAATATGTACAGTCCATAATAGAAAATCGGGACGAATATCAAATTAGGTTCGTGATCTGTCAATCAACTAAGATAAAATAAAATTTATATTATAACAAAAATTGGCTAAAAAAATACATACGATACAGTTGAAATCACGTACGATGAGTTTGACGTCACGACCATCTGAATTTTTTTCCGAAACATTTCAAAACTCTAATATTCACCTTTATTTTTATTCTATGTAAAATGTAATAGTTGATGACGTAAGGGTCTTCTTTTGTGATTTTATCTGTAATGAATTTAATTATATTCATATTTTAGCAAAATGACCATTCTATATGCTCGAACGCATATCATAATAACCAACTTATTCTCAGCCTAATGGTGATTAATATGCATAACAAGATAGAGTAGCTTTTAGTTTATATGAAGTCCACTAAACTAGTACCTCGAGGCTTTAAATGTAACCAAATTAATCAGAATTACAAATTTACTAACTTTGAATTTAGTTGTACCTGTATTCTCTTAGGTTAAATTCAGATCTGATCTTTCTAAATTAGATTGCAATAACACTTTGATTTATTGAATAAAATTTTAGAATGATAAGGTTTTGAGGACTACAGTACCCAATAGACTCCTATACTTCAATAAAAGTTTATATTTTTGAGTAACTCTTAGGTAAATTAGGTGCAACTCCACAATTAATTAACTTAATTAAATCTTGTTTTCGAGTTTGTTCTAAGATTCATCCAAACTTTTAATACCAAAAAGCACTTAAAGTAACATACGTAAGTCGCATCCCTGGTGATAAATAGAAAATACCATAAAGCCGTTAGCATCAAGCACAACAGAGATTCAAAAACGTAATAAAATTTTATATTTTGTTCAGGAAAAAAATGGTGGATGTAATACAACATGGTTACAACAAATTTTAGAAATTTGGGCGTACTTTATTTCCTTGTTTACCAGTTTTAAACATTAATGGTCGAGATTTTGTCAAATATTTGAAAATCTTCACAAAAAAGATTTAAAAAATTTCGAATAAAATGTTTCAAGTTTTACTATTGCTATAATTAGTTTATTATTGATGTTTAATTTATTTTGAAAGTTATTATATAATAAAATTAAAGTATTTAAAATGTATTTTAATTTGTTAAATAGCCAATTGATGGAAAAATGGTGTGGCTTGTTAAACAGGTTTTGTTTTTAAAATTATTGCTATTATAAAAGTTAATGGACATAATATAAAACATTATACAACAAAACTAAGTTCATCGCAAGAATTTTTTCTTTTGGGCCAAGTTTTTGTGCTAATGGAGAAGACAAGTTTGATGGTTACGTACTTCAAGTGGTAAAGTGATACAAGCGATGCAGTTGGGATTTAAAAGTCACGTCCTAAGACGAATATACAGGGCATTAGTGGATTTTATTGCAAAACTTTCATAATTATAAAATTTGACCCAAGTGAGATAAAATACACTTCAACGGTGCCGACCGAAAAAAATATTCTATTATACTTGTTTGTTTGCTTGCTTGAAAAGTGAAGTTGCATATTTATTTGCAATTCACTCTCAGAAAAAGCAACTTTCGAGAGACTTTGTTAGGTAACAATTAAAATATAAAATATTTTGACATAATCGAGTATTCATAAAGATAGCAATCTGAGGCGGTTACGGCTAACTAGACAACGATTTGTAGCAAATATGTGGGTGGAAAGCTGAAATGTGGTTGGTGTTGACAGTCATTGTCTAGACGTAACAAAAAATATGAAGTCATAAAACAAATAACACAAAAGAATTATGGATTAAAAATGTTTACTTAAAATTTTTTTTATTTATTTCGAACAATTTATAACACTAAAAGGGATGCGATTCCATCAGCTACATCAGACGCCATAGGCGATTTTTTGAAAATTTTTAAGTTGATGGTTAAAAGATTCTGTGTTGGTTATGCTACTAATTTCATAATAAAATTTTAAATTGCATCGTTTAAAACCACTTAATACTTATTTGATACTCGAAGAATCTAATTGAATATTATTAATTTTGAATTGCTCCATATAAAACGAATATAATTTGATAGATAATTAAGATAAAACATGTGCACATTAGAACGCAGCTGTTAATCGTGATTGAAAATAATTACGTTACTAATAATATATTGATAAATGATAAGAAAAAAACACTATAGAGCAATTATTCGCTTTAAAGTATCCCATAAGTAAAACTTATTAAATGTTGACACAAATTTGAAAATTAATTAAAAACAACGCTGTAAGTAATTAAAATTTAATTATATTGGACAACCGACAACGATATTGTTTATTTAACAAATTGATAAAATTAATGAAACGATAATCGTGATACTGAAAATAATACAAGCAGCACTGACCACCATGCTGGTTTAATAGATTTGATTTAACTGAAAAACTTTAGCTTAAATCTTTTGTTTACTCGTCCTTCAATTTTTCTTTTTTTCTCGTGAACATTCCGGTTTCGTTACTGAAATTTTCACACAAATTTTAATTATGAAAGCTCACAATTTAACAACGTGTCGGTACTTAGCTTAACAGGTGCATCTCTAGTAAATATTTTCGCACGTGTTTATGGTTAGCTGGCAGAGATGATCGTTTGCTGTCTGACTGTGTGACTTCTGTGGTTGTTTTTTATGTTATTTCGACTAATGACACAATTTGTCTGCGTTTCAAGTCGCTAGCTTAAAGACCACCAGTGTATAAATAAAACAAATTTAAAAATAGGTAGCTTTTGAAAACATTTAAATAACAAACAAATTGAAACTAATTATCTTAACGAAACTTTAAATAAATTCCATTGGTAAATTTTATGTTTAGAAATAAACTCGAATTTTTGAGCTTTTTCAGCGATTAATGTGTACTTCTTCCGGAAAATTTGTTCGGCTATAACCCGTTAATGTATCTGTTGGCTGCTCAATTTTGATTGTGGCTGTTAATTTTAAAAACTAAATGTCGTTTCTGAAGGAAGTTAATAATATATGGATCCACTTCAACATTTAATATATCACTGTTACGGTAGTGCACATATTGTAACTGTTGCTAAATTTATTACTTTGGTATGCTTCTTCTTCAAGTTGTTTTATTCCTCCAACACGACACATAAATTACACATAAACATATATAGCAAAACTTTTCACGACGACAAAGTCTATTAAAAATTTTCTGAGAAAAGTTAATTCTCGGTTATTTTTCAAAAAAAAGCGGTGGTAAATGTGATCGTGATAATCAAATTAGGAAAGTGACTAAATATAAGCAGTCAGCAGCTGCGGTGCTAAGCCAGCGTAAGTAACCCATTTTCACAAGAGCTTTACGCGTAAGCGCATTCTTACCACACGGTTCGATTCAAAATTTATGTATTTGTTCAAATAAAATAATTAGTGCGTTTCTATAAATCTCCTAGAATTTAACAAACCAGTAACTGTTTTGAATAAGGCATCCTGTCGTGACGAGCGACGCCAAAATGTCTTAAGACTAATCCGTGTAACATATTTGTGTCTGGATCTTTTGTTAGGTAATTTAATCTTAGCTGTGTTATTTTTACTAACTAATCGACAATTCGTTACAATACCAAAATGTATTTTGGTTACAATGATGTTTCAACCGTTCTTAAATTACTCTTCGTTTTGGAAATGGAAAGCTTTTAAGACTGAAGGAATAAAGTTGATATCGCATCTCTCATTTTTATGTGCTTTAACTATATAAGTATTTGTTGCAATTGTTACAGTTTTATGTTATAGTTTATGTACCCAAGAGTGGACTGACTGTTAAAAAATTTTAATGTTAAATGCCGTTGGAGTTACACTAATAAATATAAAACTTTTAATAAAATTGTGACTTTATTTTAACTTACGCCTATCTTCCTAATTCGGTTTGGAAACAGAAATTGTGTGGAAAAATAAGACACAAAACGTAATTTTTTAAAAGCCATTTTTTTACATGTACAGGTCATATTTGATAGTCTGTGGTACTAACAGAGATGCATAAGATGTTTTTAAATGTTTCACCAAAATTTCGAGCAGTGGTGAACACCAATACCGCAAGCCTATATTTTTCGACAGATTAGGAACGGAAAAGTGAAAAAAAATCTACAATATACAAGAACTTGATAGTTAAAGTTTATGCGTGGTAGCCGTTTATTAAGGTTTCTCTCTTGAATAGCCAAATTTGAGATGTATAAGAGCGTAAAATATCACTCTATTTTCCCTAAGGCTCGACAGAATTTTGTACTTTTACGTGCTATTGCAATTAAGGTATTAAAACAGCAGAATATAAGTAGAACGAAATTAAGTTTTTCCAAAGGAGAAAACTTATCTCTCCCTGCTCTTCCAATTTCCATTTATTTCAATTAAATTCAAATTCAATTGCAGGTATAATTATACAATTAAATTAATAAATTGCCAAAGGTCGTTGTGATGGCATTAATTGGTATCAATCCGGTCCTGTATGTTTTGGAATCACTTGAAAACCTGTAAATTGACGCCGAGGCATTAATAGCTTCTCGAGACAAGGTGGTAGCTTGAACCTTAGGGCAAACCAAGCTCACCTTCTTAAATACCTTAATGTATAGTTTCGCTCTAATACAGTAGTCTCCCACAATCAATTTGTATACACAGCTTGACGTACTAATTTATTTTGAAGAGAAACACAAGTACTTACGTGTTTCTGTAAATATTAAACAAAAGTTTTAATGCATGTGCAAATTGTATTTACTTTAAACTAATAATATCCTAAAAGCTGGGCGGAAAGAAAACGTGTGTGTGGAATTAGTGTGCAACTTGGGTAGAAGTAAACATTTGTCTACAAGAGAAGATTAAATCAAATATCAAATAAAGTTATACAAATGGTAGAGAAACTTTGTTGTTTGTTCGAAGGCGCCATGCACTTTCGAAAAGTATTTTGCAATTTTTTCGAACCTTTGGGTAGATTTAAAACGAAAAAGTAACAATGCAAGCACTGGTCTCAATTCGAGTAAATTAATCGATTAATGAAATTCTGTAGACTGAGATTAAGATTCCACGTGAAAGTTTCGACTTTGAAGGTTTAGTTTCTCAAAGCCGTTTGGCATTCTCGGCTGCATGCTTGCCCTACGACCGCACTTTTGTCAAGCTCACGATATCACTTTGACCAAACGAAAATTATGTATCTCTTCCTGTACGAAACATGAAAGCTAATTAAGACGGATAATTTATTCCGTTTGATGGTGAGTCGTAGAAGAATTAATATCGTAATTCAAGCGGGTGCTTTTATTTATTAATAAAATATTATTTCGTTTATTTTAAACTTCCAGCTTTTAATACCGACTTAGTTTGATATTACAAAAGTTTTCGCAATATTTTAGTTTCCACTGACCACTACGGACTTGCCATACTTAAAAGTTTTCCTGTATCGGAATATTTTCGAGGTTGGGGTTAACTTCCTAGTTGGTATTTTGTGTAAACAGATCTTGATGAATAAATTTAATAATAACTTGAAATTATTTTGGAAATTACTTGAATTCCTCTGACGAATCTCAAATCTTTGGAACACGTAGTAATATTTTATGTAGTAGCTAGACGACGCTGTCGTCGGCGTCGTATACTACTACTTCCCTCGCCGCATTTTCACAGTTCGTGTAAATATAAATTGAAAAAACTATCCCAATGAAATAAAAGCAAACGGTCACGTAATTTAATATGTAATAGTTCTAATGGCATGGTGAGGTCGCATGCTAATGTATATTGAGATAGGACCTGCGTGCTACGTGGTAATGCAAAAGGATAACGTAGCTACTTTATTATGGTATATCGCAATATACGTTTTTAATGAAACTGTTAACGGTTTAACGAAAATCGTTAAAGAGCGTATTTTAATTTATAATTCCAAAACATATTTAACGCTTCAAGTCAATGGAACAGGTAGCATGCGATTGCTTAGCCCAATTATTTTATTTGACATTTTTAGATAGAAACGTAACACGCACAATGGTGTGCTACAATACTTAATATTTAGCTGCTACTTTTATGAAGCTGCCGACAGGTAAATGTCGTTGATCAGCGTTAGTCACGCCATCATAAATATATCAACTGCATTGGTCACTTACCCTTCTAATATATTTAAGCACCTCGCATAAACCTATCAGTAAGACATGCAAAGGAAACTCGTTTTTCTAACCAAACTTTGTGTAAATCGTGCAAATAAAACAGAAAAGCCGCGGTATCTTATTACTGCTAAGTTTGTTATGAGGGTATCAAACGTGTATTTAATTATCACCTCCTTTAATATTTATCGCTACCCTTAACACTAACTTCGATTTAATTATCGAGAATCTTGTAACCTCTTTTCGTGTATTTTAATGAACCACGTTTATTATTTTCTCTTTTACAACATTAATATTTATATGTAATTTGCGTTTTTTAAATTAATTTCAAACCTTGTTATCTTTTACTTATTTTAATAAAAAAATTTTGAATTCATCCACTATTTATTGTTTTAACGAAGCAAAATTTTTAAAGTTTCCACCTGGTGGCTATTTTTCTTCATATTTTTGAACAATTTTCTTGTTTATTTTTTAAAAATAAAAATAATAATCCAATATGATTCCTTATCATTTCGTTCTTTACCTTTCTATCTACCTACCAATCGCGTTATTATGATTTAAATTTGTAATTATAAATTCACCCACACTAATTTCTAAATATGAACATCTGTGGTACTATAATATACAGAGCGTTTAATCTTCTAAATGTTGGTATTAGAGTTTTACTCCTGGGGTCGTTGATTAGTTTCATTATAGTAGAGATGAATTCCATTCACGCTTGTCATAACAGTAATATCACCCATGATTTATTTTTTTATAGTGTACTTACTTAGAACCTCATTTTGACTTTTATTTTATATTATGTGAAAATGCTTCGACCTAAAATAACTGGCAAATTGGTAATATTTTACGTTTGGTAAAAATAAGAATATCTAACAAATTGCCCATATGTCGCATTAATAAATCAGTTACTAACAAGCACACGAGGTATGCAATGTGGTATGACAGCTTTTTACTAGCGTTACTAATTCAGACGCCCCCGTGTAATAAGATTAATATTTTAGAAATATTGCTTCTTGGGGGATTCTTCATACACTAACCCTCTTATTTATCAAAAGTTATTTCGTGTCAAAATTTAGCTTATGTTTACAATCATAAGTTGCGAGGAAGGCAAAAATAGATTCACCATATGATGATACTTAAACTTTCAAAGATTCATATAAGTAATATGACGACAGAATCAAAACTTCGGCCAGCAAAACTAATCTATTTTCTCGAAATTGTGCTGAGTATCAGGTCAGTCTATAAGTTTGCTAGGTATTTTTCTGATATTAGGAAACAAAGCAAATAAAAACATATTTTATTATTTTAATCCATAATATATTTTTCTTCGCTAGCGACATCTTATTGGTAAATTTATAAAGTTGTTAAGTGGCTATTGAAATAAATTGCATGAGTCGATGACAGTGTAATTAATTTAAATTAGCTCACAATAAATGTTAAAACTTTTTAAAAATTGCATTTATAAAAATTTCCTACAAAATTTATTTATTTTTTTATTGTCTCTATGTTTAATTACAATCCGTTCAAGTAACGTAGACGATAAGTAACATACAACATTTATAATAAAAAAAAATACATTAGAGAAGTCCTCCGATCCAAAATTAAGTTGAACTGCATTGATTCTAATCCAAAGAGAATCTTTGTGCCCTCTGCCGTCGGTCTCCTTGGGTTGATAAATTGCCACTGTTAACAAAAAAATCAGGATCACATAAACATCTTTATGTCATTTTGGCAAGTTAGATATCGGAAATAAAAGCAATTGACCCCATTAGTGATGTCGTCACAGTGCACAGAATTACCAACTATTGGCCAATTCATTCATGAAATGTTTCAAATTTGTTCACATGAACACTAAACACTAAGTTAATATTAACCAATAGTTGACCAATTTAGGTTGGTAATTGTTGGCGTTGTAACGTCGCTCTAATGGAGTTAACTATATTATAATCAAAGAATTTACAGTGTCACTAACAGTAACTGTTAACTGAGGCTACTTTTGGTAAAATGCAAGTCCCATATTTTTTTCTTCTTCAAAAAATAATACCTGATACGTCAAAAAATTGGAGAGCGCACTCCCGAATTTTCAAAATAAGTTCCAAATTGCATAGAAATCAAAAAAAAGTAAGTTGTGTATCAAAAACACTGTGTTAGTTGAAGGCTAACTTTAGAAATTAGAGATCACACTTTAAAATAAAATAAAATTAAGTATATTAATGTGTAGATTATTTTCCTCATATTACTTAATCTGGTGCTCTCTGTACCCTCAGACTTCTAGAGTTTGTACCCATTTCTTTACAGTTAAGAGAGGGATTTGGCGTTTCAATTTCCCAATATTGATCTCTTAACTGCTATTGCATTTAATAAGATTTTTGGTTTACCAATTTTTATATTATACTTGTAGCATTTCCCCCTCTAACATTCTTTTACTCAATGACTAAATAATTTTATGTGTAAAATTAAAAGTTATAGTTAAAATTTAAAATTTGAACGCTTTTAGAAAGAAGTTTATTAGAAGATAGGTGGTAGAAATAGCGAACAAACTCTCAGAAAGATCGGAGACAATTGTCGAATCAGCAATTTTGATAATTTTTGAAAAAAATAATTATTTTACTCATAGTCTGAGAGTCTCAGAAGTGAGCTAAGTCGACGGGTTGGAGACCGAACTCTGGGCTAGAAGCCCTAGGTTCGATCTCCAACGCGGCTACAAAATTTGTCCGACTTCATTATGATCCTCTCCTCTCGGAAGGCAATGGCAAACCACCGCACCGAGAGTAATCTGCCAAGAAAACTATTATTTAATAATAGCATATTAAATTGGTCGCCAACCTCCGATAGGAGACGGCACCTTAAGAAGAAGAAGAAAAATTAATAGTCTAAATGATAAGTAGACAAAACCCATTAAATTTGTCAAAACAACGTTAATAATTTTTTATATGTAAATTTAGAGGTGAAGAAAATCATGTCAAAAATTTAACAGTTACCCTCCTGCCCTTAATTTTCTAACATCGGAGCCGGTTGGAACACAGAAGTTAAGTATCTTGACTCGAAATGCTTGGTTTGATTTTGGATGAAGTAAGAATTTTATTCTATCCGTCTCTATGCAGAAGGAAGAAGATGATAAACAATTGTTCATCATGAATCTGTCACGTTGCTCGGATTTTTTGTTCATCTTATGCTCAAAATTGTGGTATACAATATTGAAGAAAATAAAATTTTTATAGCACCATTTTAGACGTAGGATGAAGAGAGTAAACAAATTATCGTACAAAATCCAAACTTTGATAGGTAATAACTTTCCAAAATTAAAGGTAGTTGTTGACATCAGAGGTAATCTCATTTTTAATGTGTTTTGCCTGCCTTCCAACTTTATCTACTATAACAAAAAAACTATTAATGATGTTTCAAACGCTGAAATCTTCTCATTTATATGACTAAAAGTCTAAAAATAAAATTTAATTGCAGATGTAATTGTAGGAATAATTACTAGTGAATTGGGCATAAATAAAAATACAAAATTCACTACATACTAAATTAATGTATCTACTCATTTACAAGGAAAATCACCGAGTACTGCTCTGGATTGTTACTGAGACTATGAAGCTGGACAAAAAACTGTTTGGATGTCGATTTATTTACCCAGTATAAATAGAAATAGAATTAACTTTGAAAATTAAATTAACATTTAAAATTATTGTAAAACCATGAAAATAATTCATCCAAAAAGCAAATTACCCACTAAAAAGATTGGGTTAAAGCCTAAATTAATATAATTTAAACCAACATCTACCTTACAACCAATTGAGAGTTGAATTGCAAAAAGTTTCACAAAAACCCGGTTTTGAGATTAATGTCTACAAGTGAATGAAAAGACAAAAAATACAGGTATCAAAAGCTGCTAAATTATTTAACAAGTAGATTATAACAGATTGTCTCTGTAGAAAAGCGATGCACCAATTACTATACAAAAGTAAACAATTCGAAAGATTAAACTACGTGAATAACTCAATATTTTTGAAAAATATTAACAAATTCAACTTTCAGGTGTAACTCAACTGATAACCACACATGTTTTAATTTTGAAATAATATATTAGTTAAACTTTGGTACATTTTTTAGCAAACAGAATCTATAGCCAATTATAAAATTCGTTGTAAAATGAAACTTTCTAATAAACTTTTTTTCGATGCCGATTCTCATCAAAATATAAATTGACATTTCCTTTTGTGTTTCTTTATAACGAAATTATAAATATGTAAAACTTGTGATTTGAAATAATAACGAAAAAAATCTCAAATTGCTTTATTCCTAGTTGTAACAGATTTTACTCACAAATTAAAGATAACAAGATAAGCATTTTTGATTATTCCAAACGTTCTTTTTTGTGCCAAGAAAATAAACATGTTCGAGTTCTCAAAAACACCTGCAAGAAAGTCATTTTTAACCACCACAACACAAAAACCGTATGTTGAATTTGTTTAACTCTTATATAATTGATTATCCAACTTTCGGAAAATTATTAATGATAAAAAGTACGATTTGAATGATACAACAATGGTTTGTGTTTTTTAAACCAAAGACCACAGGTGATGGTTCCTACCATATTGTAACATAGAAGAACAAAGTTTGAAGTGAATTACAAATTAAAATGTTTATGTTGTAGGGAGCACCGGACGTATATTTAAAATAGGTGCTTAAAATCTACAAATGGTTTTGGCAGATTTTAAATCTGATACACAAATTTGGTGAAGGAATCGTGTTCTTTTAATGGGATACAAAGTGAAAACATATTTTAAGTTGTCACATTTCTACCGGAAACGCATCCCGTCTATCCATATGGAGACTTTTAGGCAGTTGCCGCAAATATTTTAATTTTTGACATATTGATACTAATGATTATGGTCTTATTTGTATGTTAAGTTTATTAAAGCCCTTAAAATTAAAATTTTAAATGAGACGCTGGGGAGTCATAAATTCGACAACCGTTGAGGATAGGTAAAAAACTTCTTTTGGGATTCTGGTAAATTTCACTTTTAGTGTCGTTCTATTGAAAACCCCGTCAGGAGGCAATGATGATTTTAGACAAGTTTAGAAATCTAACCTAATAAATTAAGGGTAACCACACTTGAGATTAATTTACAACCTTTTTCTTCGAGTAGAAAGTTTGAGTTTTGTTGAAGTCTTCTTCCATGGACCAAAAATGTTGTTAATATATTCATCCATTGAAAGCAACTTTCCAAAATTAATTGTCCCTTCTGAAAGAAAAGACAAAGAATTTTTCTTTTACACCAATTTTGACACAGTAGTTTATCACCAAATTAAAAAAAGTTAAAAATGACATTCGTTAAAATTCACCGGTTATAACAATGTACCAGAGGCATCTGTTTGTGCAAATTATAGATAACATCAGATTTGAGCTGTGAAAACACAACGAAATAAATTTGTTTGACAATTTACACCTGCTTTAACATTTTAATTTTCAATATTATAAATCTTTTTTATCATTTGAAGGATTACATTTCTTTTGTTTAAATTAACGTTTTGAAATATAAATTAAAACAAGCAGCAGCAGGATGAATGTGTAGGTGGAAAATTGCAATTGTGAAAATAACAAGCATTTAATTTATTAAGTCAGTGTTTCTTAATTATAGAGCACTGAATTAATAACAAATTGTAGTTACTTGTCTTATAACAGACTTCAATTTGCATCTTTAACTAGTTTCTCGTGGTAAATACAAGCAGAAGCAGATTACTACTTTACACTAACTGTATTTAAAATTAAAACGTCACAATTATCTGTATGATTCGAAATTATCTAATAACATTAACACTTGAAATGCTTACTGTTAATTAAATAGTGTTATTGCAAGTTTTCTAAAAACAACATTAAAGTAATTAAAATTGTGAATGTCGTGCGAGCACCAACAACCATTTCAAAATAAATTAAAATTGAAATCCATTCCTTTCTTTTTCACAACTTGCAATGCATTTAAATAATTTTTGCCGTGATGTGTTCTGCGTTCAACAAATTCATGTCATTGATTGATTATTTTAATAAAACACGCTTTATAATGAAGAAAGTTGTGCTGCCAATTTTAAAATCACATTACGTTTTGAAAAGGTCATTGGTATTATGCAGGAAGACGGATTATGCACTGCTGCTGCACATAATTTTTTTTCAAAATAAAATCAGGATCTGCAGGGGTAATATCTTGCATGCTGATCGTCCTTAAATGGATTACTATGTTCGCCTTATTTATTTGGTCTATTGAAATTATCCGTCTAATATTATACTAAGCATGGCATGTTTTACTTTGATGAAATCATATGAATGTCAACACATCATAATAATCTACATAGAATAGCTTCCTATTAATATGTCATACACCTACCCACATTTAGTTTAATTAAGCGGTTGAAATATCGCATGCTAGAAAAACAAACTGATATATTTAAAAATAAGTTTTCAAATAATTTTAATGTTGAAAAGAATTTCTAATTTAAAAAATAAATAGGTGTTGGGGCATAGGAAATTTTCAAGAAAAGGTTGAAATTCTATGCTAGAGAAAATTGCGAAAAATGACATTGGTCATACCCACTTTTGGTCTAAAAAATGAATGAGCAATTGAATTACTATACCATAAGAAATAATTCGTAAATTAATTATTATCTCGTGGAAAATGAAATATAATAATGTGGAATTTTATAATCAGTCTTCGGTATTTTGATCTAGTCTGCACATTCCTCATAAAAATTTGAATCGTTTACTTGGTTATTTTCATCAGAATTTAGCTTTTCTCCAATTGCGAATTTTAAAAGTAACAGAAGTCAAAGAACTGTACCTAATACATTAAAAGATGGTCTTATATAATATAGAAATAACCTTTTAAAGGCAAAATGAGACTAAAGAAAAAAGTGGGGGCTAAAAAACATTAATCAATATTTAGGAAAAGATTTGATTGAACTAATCACCCAGAACCAATTTATTCCAAATCATTTAAACTGTAAAAATGCTTCCTTACGAAAACAACTTTTATATTTTAAAATTTTTTTTTATCAGCGGAAGTCTATTGAGATATACCGATGTAACTCAGTAGTTAAAAATTATGTAAACATTGACCTTCAAGATGACTTAAGCGGATATTAAAATCATTATAACAAACAAATTATATTTTATTATATAAGCACATTTTAATAACAGAGCAATAAATTTTAAATTTGTATTTGAATTTGTAACAAATTAACGAATATTCATATTTTATCAAGGCGAGTAGGAAACATTAAAGAGTCCAATTCAATTTGCAGTAAAGTATAAAATAAACAGTTAAGGGGTAAAACTATGTCAATACGTTCCGACATTCCCAAAATTAAAATCATAAAGTGACTAGCAAATTACAGAGATTTCTGTTTAGGTAGCGTCATGTTGGTCAATACAAAAATAGAAGTTACTGATGTAGTCGAGTACCACACAAATATTTTACATCCTTTAATTTACATTTGTATCGTTATTTGTCAAATAGAAAGGAATTTATAGGAGATAAATATAAGAAAAATAACAGCTGAATTATACCATTCATTTATAATCTTTTGAAGTTTAAAATTTATAAGATACGGTAAGATTCATCAGGAATAAAATTATTTCTAAGACAATGGAAGTCATTTTTACGAGTATCTTAGAATATTAACAGGATGCTGGGTATGTCGACACTACGGCACATGGAGTGCACTGCTGTAAAAGTTTTAAGCTACTTCTCGGCAAATATAAATTATTCGTGAGCCATCAATGCTGGCTGGAGCTTTCAAGCAACCACGCAGGTATCTTGATCAAATTACTAAAACTCGTGGGACAAAAAGCTCGCTATTCACAGTTTTAGAGCAATCAACGGCAGGCCAACACAAGTGATGTTTTTTATTGGCCTTCTTGAAATTTTTATACCGCGATCTCATCATAAGCGATTCTACTTAGGTATGCAATGTAAAGTTTAGGAAAATGAGAATGACAAATAAAATATTTAATCCCAAGAAAAAAAAACATAAAATTTTCACTATTTTTCAGCATTAATTATGGAGAAGCAAAGTTTAGGTTTGGTAAATGAATATTAGAGGTAATTTTCTCGAAGCAAAACCATAGATTACGCTTTAATATTCCTGTATATGAAGGATTTTTTGCCCATACTTCCTTTATTACGTATATTACGGAAGTTGCTTAACTTACATTAGCAAATATCAAGTTCTTTGTAGTACATTATGCGAAATTATGTAGAAGCAAATTTTATGGTTAATATTATATGAGTGGTATTAACACTCTTAGGAGACCTTTTTTTATTACTATGAAAAATTTCGGTTCGTTATCTGAAAAGACGAAAGTGTAAAAGAATTTTACCAAAGCATTTATAATTACTTAGCTTTGTAATCCGTCACGGTCTAATTAATGAAGAGCCGGTGCTTCAAAGTTAAGTGGACACAGTATGCCGCTACCGGTGATAAAAAAACTCTTACTTTATTGGCATTTCTCAAACACGTTAAATTCTTTGTGTGCCAAACAACGTGGTGGCCGAAGTGTTTGAAAAAGATAAATAAATCTGAGAGGAAATTAAAGGAAACTACATTTTTAAAAGGCGGCTACAAAATAAACAAAAACTTATTTATCCCCTGGGACATTTATTTATTTTTAGTAAATTATCGAACAAATTATAGAAAAATATATTTCTTTGATTTTTTTAATAAAGCAGGATGGAGTTAAACTTTAGAATGACGCATGTATTGTATACTTTAGAAAACATGGAGCTTTATCTTCAACCCTAGATCATAAAAACCGAGTTTATCCATTGTAATCACACTGTGCAGTGGTATGTTAGTCCTATATGGTATACAAATAGGATAACAATTTCTACACAAACAGGTTTTATATGGTACACAACACAATAAGCATGAGTTTGTTAATATTAATTTTATTTTACAACTGTTTTATTAAAAATGCTACCAGTTTTGCTACCTGGCGTCAGCACTAATTAATTAAACTAAATTCTAAAAATATTTTATTAACAGTGTAAAATGCAAATGAAAAGATAATAAAACTACTAATTTATTTTTAAGTCGTCATAAAACAAAGTTAGCTCGATTTCGTTCGAGTGGTTAAGCCGTAGACTTACACAAAAGTTTTTTTTCACATTACCTTCCAGCGAAACAAAATTATTTGTGACGTGGTTTGGATCCCATGTTAACTTGTAGGTCTGTTTGTTCGGTAAATATCATCATCTACAAACTTGTGATTTGTTTATCGCGATTTTAAAATGGTTTATCCGTAAATCAGTCAAACCCACTAACCGTTAAGATATGACCGTCTATCCGGTCATAGATATAATTATATACAAATCTGTTTATAATATCTTTCGAAGTTGTCTGATACTTAGTTACCACTCGTTCCTGTCCTATCATAGATAGCCGTCAAATTAAAATATAATAAAACTACTAATTATTATTAAAGTTTTTTAGAGATAAAACTCGATTTTGATGGTTCGGTAAAACTGTAGACTTACACACCTTTAAGACCGAACTATCTTAAATTTATTGAATTACATAGAATCTATCTGAAACGCTTCGTTATTATACCTTTTATGAGTATGGACATAAAAGTTACCAAATCTTTTATGTATCGTAAAAATATAGTTGATCAAACTTGTTACACTGGTGACCATAAGTCAAATTTTCAAATAATTGTTTGGTATTATTAAAATATAATTTGATTTACTGCTCTAAAGAATAAGTTTAGTGCGAGTTTACAAAAAACGCTTATTTAATTCGAAAGTCACACGGGTGGGTTCAGGTTTGAAGATAAGGAATGACCATAAATTCTCTTGTTAACGGACAGTTTTAAGGTGTATACTATTTTCTACATACAAAAAAATTCGTATAAGACCGCTATTCTGTTGTAAAATATTGTTGTGATTAACATAAATTTGATGTTGACTAAACCTTTCCTTTTTTTTACTGCAATACTTCAATTAAGTAATACACACACATACATCAGTTAACATTAACTGGCACCTGAAGTTTTACATTTAATGCTACGATATTAGAATATTATATAATTTACAGGGTGGCCACTTATGAAAAATTAAAATTTAATATTGTGAACATAAATTTCAAGTCAATAAAATGTTTTCCTTCGCACTTTATTGTAATGACTAATGTTGAAAAATGATGCGGAAAAACTTTAAATCCTGATTAAAATTTGTCTTCCTTTATCATGTAGAACAAATTTCTTTTTAAAATCTGTTTAAAAACCTCAGAAAAGTAAGCACTACGTATTACGTCAAATTTCCCATATTGAATTTTTGTTATTCTTATTTTTTAATCATTTTTCTTCTTTGTTTTCATTAGCAGATATTTTTTCATTATCCTATACATTTTTTTATAAAGAAAATCAGTTTAAAATATTACTATATCCAATATTGTTTTCTAATTTTACGATACAAAAGAAATTTGTATAAGTGATAGAACCTCTAACTTTTTTCTAAACATAAATTATTGTAATTTAATTTAATGGAATCGAATTCCTAGTCAATCAAAGTTTTCTTTCGAGGAAACTATTTTATGTACATACCTAAATTACAATAATATTAACTAGAATGTCAAAAGCAAAGCAACAATTACTATCTCCTACTAACCAAGACATGTTTGAGAATTCTTGATAATATAGATGGGATGGATCGGCGTCATGCTGAGATCCAAACGAAGCCAATATACAAGTGATATACTTGAAAATAAAACGGCACTATAGTTATGGAAATTTTTATTATACAACAATCAAAAATATTTATAAAATATGACACCTTTCATTATTAGAATTCGACAGACTGCTAACAAATTGCTAATAGCGTACTTAATTTTAGCCGTATCAACATCGTATCACTAGTTTGGGGTTGCCAGATTTTAGAAAAGGGGCTACATTATACTAAATATCCGACATGGGATTATAATATTTTACATCAACTTATAACTGGATCAACTTTTATTACCCTTTTCTTAAACACTGCAGCCACATGCTCCAACAGAATACAGAAAAGCTACTTAAAACAGTTAATGACCAGCTCACCACCGGTGGTCGGTCAATTCTCACTCCTCGTTCTTAATGATGGTGCCTTTCAAAAGAAACCGAATTTGCCGATCGTGAATATTATACAACCAATTCTCATAAATCGAAACCATTTTAACCTTGTCAAATCAGTGTGACAGTTGCAGTGTTAACATGAATGTCGTTACAAAAAAGCACAAAGAGAAGATGCGCTATGTTTACTGAGGACCTAACATGTGTCACCGGATAAGGGATGTCACAAACAGAATGCGCGCTATTGACTGTTACCGAACGGTTTGCCAGCCACTATTTGTTCCATCACTAACAAAGACCACTGCGTGTTTGGAACAGAATATAAATAATTCTAATAGATTATACAATAGCTGATTTTTAAAGCTCTTTTATTGGGCAGATTTACCAACCACCACTATAAATTTCGGTGAGCTTACATTATTCTTCTTCTGTTAAAAATTTATAGAAAACCACACTTTAAATTATTTTCCCTGGGCTTTGTCAATAAGTTTTTCAGTAAAAAGTTAATAAATTTGTACTAGGAAAAGCTGCAACAACGGAAAACAGATCCTCGACATAAAATGCTTGGAAAAACTTTGACTTTAAATTGTGTTGGAAGTTAATTTTTCTAATTGGTGCAGTCGATTAAGTTGCTCTTATTTATTAAAACAAACACAGTGCATTAGAGTGTTTTCAGAATTAAATTAAATTTTAGCACACAGGAAAATTTTAATTGAGTTAAGTTATTATAAAAACTGGTACCATAAATACTGAGAAACCAACATTAACATCGAGAATTCATAATCTCTTGACATTGTGCTATATTATTCTATAAAGTTAATAATTTATAGAACCCGAATAACTTGATAAAATATGTATCTTCTCGGTTTACATAACCAGAAGTCGGAACCACTTTTTAGATTTGGCATGCTTATCCAAAATTTCGCATTACAATTCCTATTGTCATCTCATTCTCTTCTTGCGGTAGACGTCTTGAAATTTAGTATAAACCGAGACGGTCCGTCATAAAATGATTAAGAGGGTTAATTTTATTTGATAAAGGCAAACACAAATTGATAAAATAATTATTTGGTATCTCCGAACTAATCGCATTATCGATCACAGAATAATTTAAATTTGATACAGAACCTTTTAGCTTGAATACCACAATGACCTTGTAATTCGATACTTTATTAAAAGCTTATAAATGTTTAACTTTACATAACAGTGAACAAATTTGAGATAAGTTTGGAAACATCCTGATAATAATTAACTACCCAGAATTTCCGAAAAATGTGCTGGGTTGAGAAGGCAAAAAGTTTAGCCAGAAGGTTACAGGTGGGTAAAATTAAATAAAACTATTCGTTTATAAATTATGTGTGCAAATTTGAAAACATTTTTCTAAAGTTTGGTTTAAAGGACTATCATCATGGAGGCTAAACCTTGTTAGCCCACAAGTTTATTGTGGGCTCGTGTACGGTGGACCACAAACTATTTCGTTTGTTGTAGAATTATATTTCAAATTTAATTTCACTTTCAGGCATTCCAACGACAACTTACATGTTTCGATCTTATTACTAGGTTTCATCATAGAAGGAAATAATTCAATGTGTTGTTCCAATTAATATTAATCCTCAATCTGTAATAAATTACTGTATGCAAATTAGAGAGAATTTTTTCAAAGTTTGATCGTAGAGAACACTGTTGAGATAAAACCTCGGTTTTTTTGGAGTGAACCAAGTTTAAAACTTAATATTGTTGAGATTAAAATCTTAAATTTAATTCTATAACAAACGAAATAGTTTTTAGTACTACTGAAGAACGTTTAGTGAGTTTAATCTCATCAAACTTGTGGCTGTGGAGGTTTTACCTCGATGATAGTCTTTTACGACCAAACTTTTGAAAATGCACTTGAATTTACATATAATTTATGAACAAGTACTCGTATCTATATAGGTCGTACAGTTTTAAATTGTAAAAGTTGTACACGGTATATCCAGAATAAGAATGCAACGCTTGAGGGGTTTCGCAAAAAGATCTCTTAAACATGTAGCACTTTTGAGCGAGATTCAATCCTCACAGATACCCAACTGCATAATTTATTGCTGAGTAGTTACCAAGCTAAATTGTCAAGATAAGATGATAATACAGAATACTGTAATTGACCTTACAGTTTGACGTGGAATGCAAACCACAGCACAAGTAAATTTTTAATTAGCTGTGATTTAAATCATCAGTTAAGAGGTGGTAATACGTGAAAAAGTACTCACCATTTTAAAGATTATCTAAAGCATTTATGAAATTTTCTCTTTTATGAATATTTTGAATATGTATTTAGATTTATTATAAGCAATTCAAGCTTTAAGATACTGACACTAATTTAATTTCTTAGAGATACAGAGCTGGGGTTCATATTATAAATTTAGATAAGATTATTTTATATTTTCGGTGATATACGGGTTGATAGGTTTATTGTTTGAAATTATTGAATTATAGGTACAATACATATAAATAACTTAATGATTTAACAGTAAACTAAATTAAACAACAGAATGCCGAATAGTCAAACATTAATTTTAATTTTTATTGAAACCTCAGTTTGTGTGATTTACCTATAATAATTTATATAATATTGATACCATTTGCCTATAATAACCTCAAGAGTATTCCTCTTAGTAGAGTAGTCATCAAAACTTTAGAAAGATCCTCCATGGTTTCATTTTATTACTAAATTATTATTAAATTTTTTAAGTAGGTATTATTAAATAATATAAATTGTGAACCTAAATATTAAAATTTAAATTAATTTTGCTTCTGCTTCATTAATTTTTACCTCACAATTTTCCTATGTAAGAAAATTTTTCTTTTAATTAAAGGCAATATTTAATGTTGCCTTTGTATTTTAATTCTTACAGTTATTTTAATTAGTTTTACGTTTTTAAATTTATTTCTTACAGTTTTCTTAATTATTTTTCAATTTAATTTTATTTTATTACTTTTACTGCCATATTATAATTTATTATTCTTGCGTTTCTGCAGATGTTCATTTTGCTTTTACCATTATTTGCATTAAAAGCTACGTTTTCATTTTCTAAAAATTAAATTCCGTTCTTCTTTTAATTTTGATTTTTAAATTGTTCAGCGTTATATCCCGTTCCCCGGTTTTGAAATAATTAAATTATAGTTTTGCAATTTTCATTAATTTCGTAGGCGTTCCCCTATTTTCGTTTTCTAACATGATGTTTCTTATTGTGTTTTGACTTAAATTTACAGTTGAAATTTATTTTTTATTTATTTTTTTTGAATTTTAAATCTTTAGTAATAAGCAAATAATAGAAACAATTCGGACGATTCCGATTTGCATGCAATACTTTTTGGTGTCCTGAAAGACGCTATTGAGGGTGTGAAAACATCTGCAGCACACGAGCCAGTTGTTTTTAGATCTTTGATGGGTATTGCGGGTCTCGTGACTCTTAGTATTTCTCAAGTGCTAACATGACTTTTCTCACTTAGTTTTCTCACATCTAATTAATTAAGTGCAGGAGTTTAAATAATTACGCAGACTATCGTTTCTGAAAATGATTAAACTTATGGAATACACACTATTGTTAATTTAGCGTAAATAGTGAACAGCGGGGGGTGGTCAACAGGAGATGGCATACAGTTAACCACCCACACGTTATACTGTAAACAACTTTTCTGAATAGTACAATTTGTATTGTCTGAACTATTGTAGTCCCTTACACAGACAGTCAAAACCAGAGTAAACTCGTGAAATAACGAAAAACACTAAAATTATTTTTTTGCACACTCAAAAACGTCGAGCTGCTCTATCCTTCTAAAAATTTAAATTTATTTTCATTAAAGCTACCCCCTCGATATTAAATTACAATGGACTAAACGAAGACTCTAATGTTAGTCGATACATCATCAATTTGCCACGCCACTGTAATTGATAGTGTATTGAAAACTATTTATGGAAACAGGAACTAAAAGCATCGTTTAATGAATGTGGGTTCAACTGCAAAATATTTTAGGACACGTGAAGCTGGATGTGTCCATTGTCTAGCAATGGACAATCACTGCATTATTGGGTTTGTGGGCCACCGCAGTTGTGAAAACAACCTTTAATAAATTGACATTTGAAAACTATTTGTCTTGTGATGGCAATTTTACTCTGACATTTATTACTATTAAATTCAATTAAAATAGACAATTACTTGTGATAATAAATACATTTTAAATTGATTTTTATTAATTTACTGCTACATTATGCACGAGAGATGAGACTGATGTACATACAAAGTTAACGGTTATTCTTGTACTTTTATAAATTGAACAAGGTAAACACCAAGAACTTGGTAGGAATGCAATTTTGAAATTAAAATTTCTTTTTTAATAGCATCGTAACCTACTAGCACAAAATTGTTTTAGTTTTATTATTCCGATTTTTCCTAATCTAATTTGCAAAGTGCTAGTTTCGAATCTCGGTTAAGTCAAAATTTTATTTTGATGCAATATTGGAAATTGCGGATTTCTCTACGGATGTCCCCTAATTTGCATTTAAGCTCCCGAATGTTTTATCGAAAAGTTTCTGAAAAGAGTTTTTGTGACACTAACATAACAGAACGATAAGAGAAACAAGAGAGTAGCGGAAAATTAAGTAAATTTTTCTTACATCAACAAAACACTTGAACAATTTGCAAACTTACTACAATACAACCCTTTTTGGATGGAATACAGCAACTACAACGGAACTAATATGCGATGGTAAAGTATTGTTTAGCTGTAAGCCCCGGGGTAGACTTATGATATAAGATGTGTAATACAACTTGGCACGCATTACAGAATCTTGTTTATGACGTCATCTTTTCCCTTGACGGCAATTACAAGAAACGTCAAGTTTTTGAGATGTAGAAACGAATATCTCTCAAGAAAGTTAGTCAAACGTGTACAAATGTAAGATTTGTGATAAAATAACAGACGTTTTGCGACATTTAAACATTTTTGCTAAAAAGTAAGTAAATAATGAAACCTATTCTGGAAAATGGAATAATAGCGTTACGCTGGAACGGTGCTTAATAAAATAACAGGTCTGAATTATTTTTAAAAAAGGAGTACTTATAATAAGCTTCTTTCTTTACCTTCCTTCCAATATATTGTTAGTGGTTAAGATATAACGTAATGGTATATCTTATACAATACTTTTGTTTTTTTGCTGCTGGCTATGTTCTTAGGACTGTGTGTTTATTTCTGTAATTTATTCTTTGTGCTGCGGGCCAAAAATGTGTTACAATTTATAATACCATATGTGCAAGATTAAGTATTGTTGCTAAGCATATAGAAATTCTTATTGTACCAGATAACTACAATCTTCAAAATTATTCTTCTCAAATAAAATAACAAGCTTTAAAATTGCACCAGTAAGAGAAAATTTAGGAAAGCTTAAGTGTATACTTGCGGTGTATTATTTGGTTATTACTCAAATAACGTATGAGAATTGCAAATTTCACCGATGGGTCAACTCTAAAGAGAGATCGATTTATTTAATCTTGGCTCAAAAATTCCAGTTAATTGAAACATTAAAATGTAAAGAATGCTTTTGTGATGGCTATGGTTTGATTTTAATAACGCTCTAAAGCAATTAGATTCAATCAACACATAGTGCCTGCTATATTAACATGCATTTATGACAATGAAGTGCAATAACCATTTATTTTACTATTTTAACTAGTAATTATTCTTAATTAGCCAATAAAAGTTTATATTTAGCAACCACTCAATAGGATAAAGAATTTAAAAACTAGGAAGACAACAACTGTACATTCTAATTTTAGAAATTGATACACTATACCCATCAACTACTAAATTCAATTTATTAGTTTTATTTTTAACTTGAATAATTATTATTGTTATCTGAAATGGCTGGAGCGGAGGTTCCAAAACTGTTAGTTTTCTTATTACTGGGTATTTTTTGGAAACTTTTACGTTTGTTACCCTATCTGGCGTAGTTTTTGAGATAATCAGCATGGAAGGACAAGCCTTGTTTTTTGTTTAAAAAAGTGTTCAACGTATAGAACTTTAAATTAAAACGATTACAAAAGACTAATTTGCCAATGTCAAATACGACTGGCATATACAGTAAAGATTTTATAGAGGACTTTCGTTGCTTTTTGTATTTCAATTTAAAAGCTTCTAAAGAAACAAAAAAAATACACTGTTAGTGTAGGTGAGATGTTTTCCCATCATTAGTTTTCTTTATTGGTTAAGAGTGTTACAGTGAAGATCTAAAGGTAAATAACACTAAAACAATATTATTTAGTCTTTTTTTTTGGGAAATGCAGAAACAAACCGCTTGTTAAAATTTTTTAGTAAAATTATTTGAACAATAAAATTAGGTAAACTTCCTAGAAAGTCTAAGATACATTTATTTGATTCCTGAAATTATTTCCGCTGTGCAGGAAGTCCACGTGAGAAATCTCCTCCTGCTTGTATAATTTTGTACATCCTTTTAAAAATTGTGGCAATTTGTAAAATTATCAAACGCATGCACGCATTTTGTCTTGTAAACCATATTGCAAATTATTCGAACCATTTTACTATTACCTGCCCGCATTTTGGGTAAAATGGAAAAGTAATAAAAATAATATCAAATCTTATTAAGCTAATACTTCATAAAATGTTCGTTTTGCAAAGTGTGAGGGTAAACTTAATAGCTAAAAAATGATAGCGGTAGCCTTTCTAATATAAGACATGTGACATCGAAATATACTTTTGTAAATGATATCCGTTAGGGGAATAAGATTATTATTAAAAACACATCGGGGCGGAAAAAAATGTTGATATGGGAAAAGAGAACCAACATGGCTATTCTATTGTTAGCGAAGAAATCAGCCTCTTGTCAAAATGACTCATTTCAGATAAAGGGTTTCCTCTGTTTGAATGACGGTGAGGGTTCTAATTGAATATAACACACAAATAGATAATTCTCTAATTTATCCATCATCAATTATTAAATTAGTCTACATGAATTAGAAATGATAAGTTCATTAAATTATAAATTTATTTGGTGCTGGGATTATCAGAAAAGTAAATTTAGTCTGGAGTTGATTGAACGTATTTTTTTGTAGTTACCATAACAGAGAATAGGTTTTAGCTTTGTACAACAGCAAAAACCTTGGAAATACAATTGTCATGATAATTAGGTTCGTTTACATAATTAAACTTGCTGGGGCATGGTGCTGAATTATCCGGTCAGTATTTAATATCAAAATAACGAACAATTATTATAGTTGTGCTAAACTAATGTTATAAAATACAGTGTAGAGGGTCTATATTTATTAAATTTATTGAAACTGTAAAAACATAAATTTTCAGCACATGTGAAGTTGTCAAGTTATAGGGGTCCATTCGACACGTTTCAGTAATTAGTTCAATTAGTGAACTGGTCAGTTTGAAACTATTAACAATAACCCATTTTGCATTGCCTTCGTTATATTTTAATGAAACAAATTTGCAAGATATTGAATATTGGGTTTAATAATATTTCTTGGTCCGTAAGAGAATTACCTATACGAAGACGATTTCCGACGTTTTCTTTGAAAGTCCCGTTTTCATATATTTTACGGATATCCTCCGGTAATGCGTGGTCTGTGTTGTCAGTGTGACATCACACATGCACTTCAAAGGCAGAAAGCACAAAGGGCTTAAATGATACGATCCCGTTCAATCGATGCCGTCGATCTAAAACAAATGCAATTTCTTTTTCCATTTGTGGTGGTATCAATGAATAAGATGATTTGGATAAACAATTTCTTCCATAGCTTTTCTTTCAACCTTTCATTTTATGTAGTAAAGGAAAACATTAAACTTTAAAAACCTTCGTGGGAGCATGAAACTGACAAAAGTGATTGACAGAATTATTTAATCCAGATCTTGTTTTTTGTAAAGCGGAATTTTTCAAGAAGGATTCATTTCAGAAACGCATCACTATTAATAAGTTATTATTGAAATGAAAGCTAGACAACAGTGTTATTTTTATATACGGTTAATCCATTAAAGAATGCCGGTTAAAGAATGGACATCTTAATCTCTTGTTATCTACAAATCGTTAGGGATCGGAACGTATGATCTAAACTTACACTCTGTCGATTCGAATTTGGGTAAAATTATTAATATTCTTACTCAACACTTAACAATTTATTCAGTGGCTGAATATATTAATTGAATAATTACAGATTAATCTGACAATTACGTTTTAGCAATACTCAATCAATAGTTATCATGATTACCGATAACTTGCTGCAATAATGCCATGTCACTTACCAAGTCGGTTATTATTTTAATTTATAAGCAAGAATGCGTATGAGTTATTTAACTACCAACTGCTACTATAAAAATTCTTCACTCGTCAATTTCCCTTTCAAATTGCAAGAAAACTGAAATCTTGAATACTTCAAAAATACGTATGTAGGTACAGTAAATTTCTAAACTTGATAATGTGGCATTTAAATCATTAATTAAATCTGATTTAGAAAAGGAAATTAGAGCAAATAATTGCTAAAGAAACACTCATATTATAATAGCAGAGCATTATCCTATTGCAAAGCTGTATTTTGTAATTTGAATCTAAAATTAATTTAATCTGTATGAAATAAAGTGAAAATAAGTCAAGAGATCGAAAATTTCCTGAAAATTGTAAAAACTCGCACAATCGAGATGTTAATCCCGTAAAAGCATGGGCATTTTAGGGCCGAAAACAAGAAGCGTTCTCCCCTGAAATGTACTATAGAAATCTTCTGAAGGAAATTAATGAAAGATGATTTAGGGTGATTTGAAAGAAATCAGGGAATGAATCGAAGATAAACTGAAATCCGGTTAATTAAAATATAGCAGTAGCATTCCTGATGTGATTATATGTATGCAGGCACACAGGAAAGTTTTAATTCTAGGTAGATTTAATCCTGCAACCCCGAAAGCCTCCACAAAAGTTGAAATAATTTGTAAGTTGTAATACATAGGTTAAATAGGTTCAAACTCGCTGACCTAACAAATAAGGTTTTATGTTTTAAATATTTTGTAATAATCTGAATTCCTACAAAAGCTACTCGAAGTTTTATAAATTTTTGGCCTTAGTAAATAAAGGGAACACTCGCAGAAGTGATTTTTCTGCAGTTCATTGTTATTGTGAATTGTAAATCAAACGAAGATGCTTATTGTCGTATTCAAATGGATTATTAAATTTGATGGGAGTAAAAATAAACAAAACTCACTCTTGAAGCTTATGCAGGATCGGGCACAGACTGCACAGACTTCTTCGTTTAATAAGAGAGTTATAAAATTTTATCCATGATCTCATTAGTGGAGTATATTAGGAGAAAATCTCAGATGTAGTTATGATTTTAAATTATCTTTTAAATCGTTAATCCTATTAATAAAATATTTATGTAGGAACGTAAGACAAATTCAGTCACTTACAAAGATGTCATTCTACATTTGATTCAAATTCCTAATTGCGACTTAAATTTTTGAATACCTAATATTTTTAATTTAGATTAAAAGTCACATCATTTTCCAATAAAATTAATTACAATTGATTGAGTTTTGATTTTGTTCTGTTAGATCTTTAGATGCTAAATTAACAATATTAATTATTATGTCTAGATCAAAGCGTTCACAGGACATGCCCCAAAAATTTAACTTGTAGAGGTGATTAAAAAAAATTTAATCTAAAGTATGTGCGAGCGAGTTCAAATGTTTATCTCAAAGTTTGTCATAAATTAAATTTTTTAAATAATAATTTCAAGCTGAAAGGAGCCAAATAAAAAATTGTTATCTGTTAATCAGCAACACTTTGGTGTATGAAATTCTTTTCCAACTTATGACAAATTACCACTGGATCTATTATTTTAATAAACTATACAAAGATATATTAGTGTTAAACAGAAGCTGTCCTAGAATTTTAATGGCGTTATCAATCACGTAAACATGTCACAAAATTAAGTGGACAAACATAAGTCAATTAAAACTAATTTATTCAAACTTAGCGTTCTTTTGTATTAAAGCTTTAGTACCCATACATACTTGGTGATTTGTTTTGATCACCAACTTTACATAATATTAATAGTATGAAAGTTTTAAATGTGCTAAATAAATATTTTAACGTTATTACTACGTTTGAATTAATCTTTATTTGATTTAGAGCCGCTTTAGTTTTAAGCCGAATCGGCTTTTCCTACAAAACCTTGCCTAAATTAATCATTCCATTTTTAAATTATATGTTTAACAAAAGAATAAAATTTAGTAACAGAATAATTCATATTTTCAATTTGTTTACATTAATTATTAATAATTCCGTAAAAAACCTCTGATATTTTACGTCCCAACTGAAAGTCGAAAAAGTACAAGTGCACACAGAAGTATTAATTAAATTTTAATTTTTAATATCCATGTACCCCAATAATATCAATTTTAAGCGAGAAATTATAGGAAATTAAGAGATGTCGTTCGATTTGAAACAAAATAATTTTTTATTTTTAATTAAATTGATATCTACAAAAGTTTCTTTATGAAATTTTTAATTCTTAATTTAAGCGGATTAACGCTTTCAGCTTCATTTTAAAAACCGAGAACAAAGTTTTTAGATGTCTTTGTTGGATGAACAAATATAAAACAGTGTCTAAACCGTAATTCTAAATTGTATTTGAAACTTTAATGGAAACAAGGTTTTCCTCATTTTCCTAGATTCTCTAATTTTTGTTTGTCTTTTTGTAGACGTTTTAAGTTCCTCCAGAGAGTGATTTCACCTGTGGAAGGTTCCAGGACATGATGTATACGTGAAGAATAGCAAATACAAATAGCCACATCTGTAGTTGACCACCCCACGATACCTTTTAGCTATTCAGTGTATTGGGTACTTTCCGAAACGTGACCTACGTCGACACCATAATTCTTATTTTGGAAAAATTTCAGATCAATAATTTGAATAACTTTCAAATTTCAAGGTTTGTCGAAGATTGTAGTGATCTCAATTTTTCTGATTTTATGTAATTGGTTGTTAAAATCATTCGTTATCTTTGTTTAATAATTATTATATATTTATACTTGCTTTGTATTTATTTACATATAGTATTATTATTTTATTCAATACTACTCAATGCATATTATGCATTTCTATAAATAAATTAGATATAAATTACTACGTGGATATTAATGAAATAAATAAATAAATTGCACCCTTCTCGTATACAAATTATTTACTAGTTTTACTATTTGTTTCGATTATATACAACCAATGATGAACAAAATACTATTAAAAAACGACAATTAATTATATGAACAATTAAATCAAATTTAAATGTATCCAAATGGAAAACTGTACTAGCTAAATCATTAAATGCATTGTAGTAGATGCAATTAGTAACAAAGCATAATTAATAATTTATACATTAGCAGAGTGGAATTTATATATTTACAAATTTAACATTTTTTTTTAATAATTGAAAGGGTTAGGAAAACAAGAGATTGATAGTGTTATCTAATGTTCAATTTAACGTAACTTGCCAGATTCATTTTGGCCTCCTTTTCTTTGTCTTAGGGTAATTATCGGAGAGGATTAGGGATATGAGGGTAAAAAGGTGTCTGATAAGCACTTTAACCACGTAGATGATTAACAGTTATTGTTAATCCTTTTTTTTTTTTCATTTAGTACGCACTTTCAATTCCGTTTAATTTGTTTTATATTATTATAAATAGCCATTTAAACAAGCATCACTTAGAATACTTTTCATATTTTTATTTTAATCGATCATCAACCTAAGATTTTTAAAAAAACTTTACACTGTAAAACTTCAAAAAAAGTATATTAAGTTTCTCGTCTTGAAACAAACTCATATAAAAGAATGCCACTGTAATGATAATAATTTATTAGATAAAACTCACGTTGTCATGTTTGCCCTACATTTTGAACAATTTGGGAACAAATTTTATAGTTCCATTTTTATAAATTTAGCGATTGAAATGCTAAGTGCTTTGAGTTTATAATTTTTATATATTGTCCTTTATGACTTTGTTTTTTATCATAAACTTTTGCAAGAAAATATACTTTTTCCATAAGATAAAAGTTCCCTTAAAGTTAAAAACTTGAAACAGCCATTAAGGGACCCTAATATAACACACACCGAAAGATAATGCAAAATGCTATTCAAGTTTTTTATATTAACGTTGGTTAGGATGCAATAATGAACAATAAATCACAAAATCTTCAATATGTTGCCTATGAATCAGATATGAAATATTAATAATAATTGCAGGTGTGGGACGAGATAAATTTTTTATTAATACGGGACAGTGATGCGTTTTCATAAATACAAATATTACTAGGGAGAAGAGAAGTACGAGTAACGAAAATCTTGCAGCTGGGGTGTAAAATGTGATGCAGCTATGCTATAAATAAAGCGATGGCTTTTCCGAACCTTAAAGGAAGATGCACATTTGTTGCATAATAATGACAAATGTGAGTGCGACTGCAGGTCACCTGCTTCAGACTAGAAAACTGTAATCCCGAAGGAAACCACAAGTTTATTCGCTCTTAAAACAATTTCTGACATCCTCTATGTCCTTACATTTTTATCTCAATAATTAAATTTGTAATTTATTAGTAGAGAAATCTAAATTGTGGCAACGCTTATAAAAAAGTAATTAAAGAACCACTCGCGGCGATTTTATTAAAATATACTAATTTAAATGAAGATTCTAATCAACGTCACTCTGTCTTAAATACTCGTTGGGTTTTGATTATCATGTTTCATTTTTCTTAACAAAATAATGATAACTTTTAACAGGAAATGTCAATTAACCATGAGGAAAACATTTCCAGTTTATACGAAACTCAAAAATGGAAGAGTATTTTTGTACGATACTAAAGGTAAATTGAAAGGATTGTCGTGCATCTTCAAACATAATGAAATGTTGCGTTTCATCACAAAAAGATTTTGACAACGATGACTCCTTGATCTTTCAAATCTGAAAATTTTCTTTCCTGAAAGGAAATATCAAAGTCACCTACAGCGCAAATCTTTAAATGATATTTTGGTGTGCTTTCTTTTTCATTTGGGTTGTATTACGGTCAGTGCAGAACTCGACGAACTTTGATCTTGTTACTGGAATATATCCAATATATGATGTCATGAATGGAGTATTACAAAATCTCTTGAGTGGTAATCAGTCATTGTTACCGAGGCCACCTAAGTGTGATTTGTGCCCGTATCTATTGTGTCTCACGAGAATTGCATTGTCCGTGCTCTGACTTGTATCAGGAATGAATTAAAGTTTGAATTTAAGCGTTCGGTCATGATTAAACATTTAGCGACCTCGAGCCACCGAAGAAGACAAAAAAATTAGTTTTCATATTATCCCTAATACTTTTTTTTAGCGGAATAACTAAAATTGTATCCATACTAATGGAGTAGTATTTTACTTGATGAAGCCTGAAGCCATCTCTTATGTACATAGCTTGCTTGGTTTAATCTATAAACTGAAAACTGTATTTATAATGTAATGCAAATTAGGAAAATATGCTTTCGTTTATATGAAGTTGTTTTTGTTATTGAAAGTTTACTTTTGCATATTTCAACGTAAATTAATTTCTTTCAGCCGGCAACCAGATAATTATATATAAATGCATTTTAGCTCTCAAATTATCCAATTTTAAAAACAAATTGTAAGTCATATAATTTACAGTTTATTGTTATAACACATAATTCAGTTAATTGTTAAAACCACGTTACTAAATACTTTATTAAACGTCGGATTATGGTTGTAAAAATGTAGCATTAAACCAACTTTACCCAACTTTTATGTAATTTTCTAAATCACGACACGAAATTATCAAAGAACGGCGTGTAACTAGTCACGACTGCAAAGTAAACTATTTTTTTATTTTTTAAATTTCATGATATACAATCTACCCATTAAAGTTCACGTAATTGTCTTAACGTAATTTAAATTTGGTTATTAACCAATAAAAAATTATGATGGTCGTGCATTAAAAGATGAACTTGTAAATAACCGTGATTAAACAAACTGGAAGTTTTTTTGATTATCCCAGATGGACTAAAGCACTTTTTTTTTGCAAATTTACTAAAAAAAACTCAAGTACCTACTCGACAATAAGGATATATCAATAAGTTTTGATTTTGTTTTTTGATTTTTGTACAGATTTTCAACTTTGTGCATCTATGAATAATGGCTACATTGTTTAACTTTAGTGGTTATAATATTAAAACTGACAAAATATTTCTATTTCTTCTTTTTTCGATATGCAATTCCTTTCTGGAATTATTCAAGTTCACACATTTAGGTTTGCAGTATTTTTTCGAAAAATTTACTAAATGCTTTTCACAATTTATTACTTCGCCTGGAATCAAACTTAGTACCTCGACATTAGCACTAAGTGAAGTTCTATGGTTTACTAAAAATTCCTCAAAATTCTTTCTATTATCTTTGTTTAAAACTCGAGTCGTAAATAAAATATCTAGATGTGAAGAAGAAAAGCAAAAACCGAAAGAAGACCTTATGACGGAAGCAAATTTTATCAGAATATCTAAAGGACTATTCGAAATTTTTTTAAAATAATCTAGCGTGTACTGTTTAAAAAAAGTAAATTTGTTTTGGAATCCTCAAAACCAGAAGATCCAGTACAGTTAAAAGTGTACATCGAGAAGATAATACGACAGTAACAATTAATTTAAATTTAATGTGACATTTTGACTGATAAGGAAGCTATCAAAGAAATCCACACTTTATTGATTCTTCTTGTCTATTTATACTTCCACTTTACAACGCTGTTGTTTGAATAAATTGCATAAGTACTTAAATATTTTATTACTTTGTGATCAATATTAAGTGCACTCTACGAGTGCAGTTTTCAGGTTAATTGAAAAATATATAATTAACTAGGTACTATTTTGCTTTCCGATTAGCATCTTTCAATTAAATAGACACAATACCGGGAATTATACCTTGGTATACTACCTATATAATGCAACAGCAAGACCAGTTTAGTTACAAGATAATTATTTGGTAACGACAGCTGAAAGTTGGTAAAATCCATCAAGTAAGTGGTATGCAATTAAGTCAAAATATAATTACTATTTTTGTTTCAGCTTAATATCTCAATATTATATTTCGAAAAATCATTTATGTAAAGTAAGTTGTTACATGGTACTCCTAGTTGAATATCTAAACATGGTAATCAAGGATGGTGTTTTGTGGTAACACAATCTGCGGTTTGCTACAACTTACAAACGAGATCTAATTACTTTCCATGCTGCAAAATTCTATTTTCCACTTAAAAAATTCTATTATTTTTTATGTCACAGGGCAGAAACTTGCTAATTCAAAACTCGAGCAATTAAATTTTATTAGAACGAAACGAAGAGCGTCCAAATTTGGATTAAAATTAAATACTCGCTTTTTCATCCTGAATTCTTTTTAAAATTTTAAAATGTTGGACGAATTGTTTGAGCAAAGGCTAAAAGTATTTGAATTACTAAAATATTTCAAACGATGTAAATAATAATTATACAAATTAATAGTCAAACCTACGTAGGAGGTTAGAAACTTAGTCGATCAAACTTAAGTCTACAGCTTAACTGCATTCATTACTAGTAATAATGAATAGCTCTTTCTGAAATTACAAATTATTGATTTTACAAGTAAACCAAATTAGATTCATATAAGTGATTTAGTTAACTTTTACTATTAAAACCTTAAAATAATTTTAATTAAACGGTAGGTCACGTGATTGGTGGTTAACGTTTCGAGCTCATTATTAAATCATTTTCAAGACTACAATAGACAAATAATAAAAGTGGTTATAATATTGAGGTTGAAGAACAGGAGATGTTGAGCTTTGAAATTTAAAATAACAGTTACCCATGCTTAGGAGGATTGGTGGAATATCTGTTTAGGTTTTTAACTCTTTTTGTGTATACGTCAGTATAATATTTATACTGAAACACCAATGGAAATGGAGTAAATGTTCAGTATTAAAATAATTTCTTTGGCTTGAAAAATCAGTGCAGAAGAGAAGCAAAATAAAAATAAAAACAAAATAAAATAAAAGCAATAGCTGAATTCTAATCCTGAAAAAATCTTGTTCATATTTGCTAATCAAATTAACACAGAATTAATTTTTGTTTTCAGATCAACAGTTTTAAATAAGCCTAAGCTCTCTTTAATAAAAACTACTTACATACATTGTAACCTAATAAAAAGTTAGGGTAACTTATAGATTATAATTTATTAAACTTGTAACTGCAACTTGTACATTTGCACTTTTATAAAGTAGGCCCCAGGAAATGAATTTTTCAGGCTTATAAATATACATTCATTTTCATATTATATTTATGTCGTATGTATGTATATTATGGAAGAAAATCTAGCTCAACTGAGTTAATTTATATTCAGGCTCTTTTTCAGTTGCTTTATCAGAAAATGAACTTAATTTACTTACATAAATACACTTTGTTTTGAAATTTTCTAATAAAATCGCCAGCGGCGCTTTTTGTTATTATTAATTTCTCAACTTTCAAAGCAAAACATTCTATTCTTATCATTATATCTTGCTGAACCTATTACCTACTTATTACTAAATTTAATTTTATTTGCTAGATCTTTTAAGTAGCCATGGTGTTATTTTGATTTTGCCTGATAATTGTTACATCTTTGATGGATAGGGAACCCCAAAACAATTTGCTAGTGCAAAATATTGCAGGAAGTTTTGTGTACTTAATTTTTTGTGCTGTACAAATGTATTATTAAAAATAATATGTTAAAAATACCCAATAATAGCTTAGATGGTATTCTATCTGCTTTTTTTCGGTTTTCCTCACGAGCTATCAAACGTGTCAATTCTTATTTCAAATTCGAGCATACAGAATGGTGCAAAATAAAAGTTCAACTTGGACCAAATGTCATTCAACGAAGTAAACTAATAAACCTATTCAGCTATGTTAAACAAAATGATTTAATTTATAATAAATTGTTAGCAGGAGAAAATTTTGAGTTTACTGTTAATATTAGAAAGTACGCTAACGATGTGATAATAAAATTAAAAACTTATTTGTAAAAAGAATCTCATCAAAAAATTACCTGAAATAAAACGTGAAACAGGTATGCCTTAATTATACATCATTGAGACATGCTGGGAAGATCTAGTTTGCACCACCATTGTAACTTATCAACAAGTTAAAATTGAAGTAAATTTTTTTAATTATTTCTTGTTCCGCTTCCAACCCATGATGAACCCAAAGAAGAAAAAGGGACTTACCACGCCCCGCTAACAACTACAATTACTGCTAACGATACCCGTTATTTCAGATACGACCACAAATATAATTTTACTACCATTCGATCTGCAACTCATATTGAATTTTGACCTAAGGAATTTAAACGCGACCAAAAACAAGTTATTGCACGAACCAATTATTTTTTGAATGTAAACGGCACCAATATAAATTATTGATAAATTGAACAAGTTAACCTCTTCACTGACGTGGAGCATATGGCTTTTCGATAAAATATGCCTACCTCATTATTTTGACAACATTAAATTATTTTTAAATTGAGGAATTCACACAAGGTGAATTTTCTCAAAAATTACCTGCTGAACAAATATGACTCGATGAAGGAACCCCATAAAATTATTATTTATTGGGAAGAATCGGAAGTTATTGTGGAAATATTTTGGACGTTAAATTAAATAATTAAAGAAAATTTATATACGAAACATGATAATTATAACGTCACCGTCATGATACCGAAAAAATAAATTGCAGTTTTAGTGGTATAAAATGCAGTGAAATAACAGATGGTGGACGGTACAAAACAAACATCGCTGATATTAATTACGAAATGATCATAACAAGGGTAAAATCGAATATATTGGACGTTATATAAGGAAAAGTGCTAACAGATGATAATTACTTATTCTTTTATCTCGCATCTGTTGCTTCCTTAATTAACAGATTTTGATAAAACGAGTTTATACTTCAAGCTTTAGTGAGGTGTTGTTTATATCATAAACGGACTTATCGCGTTTGGATGTTCATCGAGGGTTAACATTTTTCTCTATCGATCAAGTTCAAGTTTCAACATTTTTGTAAACATTAATTACGAACTTTTTTCTTACAAAACCACGATACACAAATGGCTATCGTTTCCCATTGTTCGTTAATCTTCAAGTGCTATCAATTAAAGAAGGTGCTTATTATGTTTGTCAGTATTTTTTGAGACAATGCCCACGATAGATACGTATATATTTTGGAAAGATTAATAAAACCTACAATTACCACAACCTGCAAGATTTAAATACAAATTACCTCGTTAGCATTTAACAAATTATGTTGAAATGTTCCTGAAACTTTGGTAGAGCAATTAATTAAAATTAAGAAAATTATACATCAGAAGGATTTTTGAAAATCGAAGTGGTTCGAATGTAATAATTGTGAATGCTTGAAATTTTGTTGATTGCATCGTTGCATGGTATATATTATATCAGTTGTAAAATCGATAATTTTTTTAATAATATATCAGTATGTGTGTGGTAGTAAAAGTGATGAGACAACAAGCGTGTGGTGATTTACTCAGGTGGGTGGTCCATGTAATTGAATGTTTGATCGCGGTGTACCATAGTCAAACCCGATAATTACTGATCTCTGCTTTACTGCTCATAGATTATTGTAAATTATTGACTGGAAATTATACACATATTATTATCGTTTCAAAATGGTATTATGTTGAAGTTATAAAACAGCACGTAGTCTAAGTACCTAATGTGTATATTGAAACAGGGGCGGACTGGTGTCATAATTTTAATGCAGAAATGATTGAAACAGCTTTCTGTGGTGATGGGCTCTTAAATATAAGACAAGATAAGATTAATAATTTGCAAGAAGGATGTGACATAAAATACTGACAGATAAATCTGTGAAAACTTGAAAAGTTATTATGGATATATACTTGGCTGCAAAGTCTGTTTTTACATTGAAATTTTCTATTGAATAAAAATACTAATTATTCAAAGTGAAGATTGTAGAAAAAGGAGGTCAGAGATTGATGGTGAAGGGGGGTGACCTTGAATGCTCAATACTCGATTCGAATCCGGATAAAGTAACAACTTTATTCTGGTCGTCTCTCTGGTCCTCCACGTTGAGGATTTTTCGTCGGGCTGGGTCCTCGTCGTAGGTAAAAAATATAAAATGCTCACAAACGGTTATAAAAACCGAAAAATAAAAAGATTGTGAAAAACTTGAATTATTTTATATTTTATCTTTTTACTTTAAAATATGTTTTTAAATAAAAAAATAAAGTAATAATCAAACAATAATTCCTTATGATGCCCTTCCCTTACGCAGACATGTAAATTTTTATTTTTTAATGACAGATTAATAATGATTTTTTATGTTGAGCTAAATCCTCTAGCCCTAACCCTACTTAGACAGTGCTCATGGTCTCATAAGATTGAACTTTGTGAAGACTTCAAAATCGCAGTTTTCAATATAGTAGCAACAACAGCCGCAGTAGAGAACTTGCAGACAATTTTGGAAAGTTTATTTTCGGTTTATGGTCTCTCGGGGATATCTAGGAGACAGGAAGGGATTTCCCCGGTCATCACCTTATTCATACTCTTCAATAAATGTTTTTCTTATCGCTCATCGTAATAACAAAATGATTTAAATAAAAACATTTGTGTATAAAAACTAACATTTTAGATTTTCTTCCCATAAATTCCAATTTGAAAGTCAAGGGGTCTCAAGAATATCGTTGTTTTTCTGAAAACTCCTGATTTAGTCTAATTGTCAAGTTAAAAAAATGCAGAATACAAAATTAATATTGCTTTCGGAAAAAAAAATATTTTTAAATCTTTTTTTAATTAGATTAATTTTCGAATTCTTATGTGATTTTGAAAGCTGTAGTTTTAGCTAGAACCTTTGCTTGTTTATGTTGAACGCTAAATATTTAAATGAAATCAGATCTACTACTTTTAAAGAACACATGACCAGTCCGCCCCTGTAAGTAGCAAACTTAATTTTTATTTTGAAACTATTTATTACAGTGTAGGTACTTGAATCATACAGACATCAACTACGTAATAATTATCGTGTACAAATCCTAGCCCTCGGAATATTCCTCAATTAATTTTTATTTGCTTTGTAAATTGGACGACCACTAATTTACCTTGCTTAATTAAATTAAACAATGGAAACAATTTGCAAATTTAAATACACAGTGAATAATTATGTACTTTTATGGCTACTAATAACGAGAAGGTTGAGATATCTCTTAATTACAAATGGCGCTATTGTCTTCGTCGTGTACAAACCTATTATTAAACGTTACCTCCTCCAACAAACATATTTAATTTATTTTTAGGGTAAACTTCATTTTTAATTAATTTACCATAAAATATTATTTATATCGGCGAACGAACTAATGGTACAAAACCAAAAATAAGGGATATTCAAACAGATGGTTATAATAGCAAAGCAATGAAGCGAAAAAGCCACAAAATATTACAAGCAGTCATGTGCTAGCTCACAAAAACCTAGTTTTTTTAATTAGAAAAATTACAAACACCATATTTTAAAATTTTGAAAAAATAGTAAGAAAAAGTACAACTGTAATTTCCTAGCGAATAACCAAATCAAAGTTAATTCGACCGTTATAAAAAGTTTGAATTAGTTTTCCGGTTTTACCAAACTTTGTTTATCAATATTAAACATTTTTCGTTGCACTCTGTGTTTGCCTTTTTTAATTAAACATCAAATAAAATATTTTTCGGTTCTGTACCCTTTCCTGTACTAATAATTAGAAAGTTGTCAATTGAATTCGTAAAAATTGATCATAATTAATTTATTTTTGATATATTCCACCCATTTCGTGTAAGAAGTTACAACACTGAGAGAAATACACTTTAAAGACAAATGAAAACGTACTTGAATCAACAATTTTTAAACATGAAAAGCAACCTAAGCTGGAAATCTTTAAATTGAAAATGTAACTTTTAATTTTAGTATGAAAACTGTACAAAAAGCATTGTAGACTTAAAAGCGAACCATATTGAGATAAAAGTAAAACATGTTTTATTTTAATATGTTAAGTGTTGAAGTAAATGGTTAAAACTTTTAATTTAAAATAGCAACACATCAATTCAAAGATAAAGATTATTGTATTTTAAAGGTACAAAATGTTGAATGAGAAGTGAAAAATTTTCTAATTAAAAGTGCAACAACTTGATTCAAAAGTGAATAATTGTAGTATGAGGGATTTTATATTAAAAATGCAGTTTTTAAATTTAAAAATTTATTCGAATACAAAAACAATCATATAAATAATTATTATTATTATAGATGCCTTCTTGGTGTTTTTCTATAGGTGCCCTTAAACCTTTCAGATGGCGGTAATATTGAATTTAATTAAATTGCTAAAATACAGAGTCTTCTTCACCAACTAAAAACAATAAAAAATGTAAATAAATAATTCAATCACCATTATCAATTAAATATTTGTAAAAGTGTTACTTACCTCTGATTTTAGTAGTTTTTGCAATTTGCAAAAGATTTTGTAGACAGGATCGGAATTGCGAATATTACTTTCATAATTTTTCTTTATTCTTTCTTTGAACGTTTCCCATTCGCACCATGCAGTAAAATGTTCTTCATTTGGATATAAAATATTAAAGTCAATCTGTAATAAAAACATGAAATTAGGATAAATTATTAGGGTTTACATAAATATTTTCATACCAATTGTAGAGTTCTCAAATCGCTTGAATTTAAGCCAAGCATTACCGAACTCGATACTATACTAGATAATTCGTCACCAGCTATGACGTCACCGTCATTCTAAAAGACCATCAGCAGAAATTAATCTTGAAATTATTCTAAAATAAAAGTGTTGCTGTTAATTTTATTTGTTGGTCTTAATATTAAAAGTGTTCACTTTTGAAATACATACATCTTTCCTTTTCCAAGCAATCAGTTCTTAGAATTCCATTCGCAAATCAACGGTTTTATTATTTCGGCGTATCTCCTTTTTTCATATATTTCTATGATCGATATGTAACACTACATACTGAAATAGAAAAATAATCATGTTAAAAATAATTAATACATTATCGCACTTGATCGTGCAATTTCATGGGGTTTTCTTACTTTATAAATCGGAATACAAATTCTCCAAGTTAAATTCTTGTAAAAGTTTAAATAATTTTTCATTATCCTCATCACAAGGATAAACATCACATCGGTAGTGCTTCCGTTCAGATTATCTGCAGTTGAATATCGTTATTGGTAGCACTTCTCATCCGCGATTTCTGCCATTAGCATTTTATTGATTTTAAATCACAATAACTAACAAAATCCTTTACACCTTGCACGTTAAACTAACTAAAAGAAACACTTCGTCACTGTTACACGTTATGTCAATTATTATTTATGAACTATTCTGTAGATGCAAAATTTTATTCTCAGCTGTTTTATCAACTCGCACATGAATTGTAACTATTTTATGTATCAGCCATTGCACAGATAGAATGGGGGTTATGAATAAAAGTGAGCATGAAGTATATACTCAAAATTTTGAATTAAAAATCTCAAATTATACTAATAAAATTTATAAGTAGATGATGAGCATGAGTAGGTACGCTTATTATGAGAGTATCTACTTTTGTGCTTAATTATTTTTGAATTTTATTCATACAATTCCGAGAAAAATTTCAAAATTATGAGTATATACTTCATGCTCACTTTTATTCATAACCCCCATTGTGTCACGCATACAAGTTCAATTTACACTTGAAATTTTAGAATTAACATTGAAACTTTTAATTTGAGCAAGTAATTTTTAATTTTACCATGCACACTTTAAAATTAAAAATGTTTCTTTTAAAAACGCAAAAAATTATATGAAAATGAAAACTTTTAAATCTAAAGTGTTAACATTTAATTTTAAAGTATGAAATTTCTCTGGGTGAAGAAATGTTGTGCATAGGAGCGCCACGACCACCAACCCGAAATCGTTAAATTACATTGTATTTGGGTAAAAAAATTTAGGGCAAGAGTGCTAAGTTGCTAACATCGTTAGAAATTTTTAAACAACGGTTTGAAAAAATTTTAGGTTACAGATGTGTAATAGAAATTCCAAAAAAAGCTCATTTTATGGAACGAACTATAATTTTGACCTACCTTAATAAATTTCAAATATTAAAATTAAATTTAACTTAATGCATTTTAAACAGTTCCACACAAATCGCTTTAAGACTTGTAATTTTTGTTTCATTTTTGAAAAATTTCAGAAAAAAATTTTTGATTGATGGTTTGGTCACAACAAAAAATTAAATTTGGCTTACTGACCAAACAATTTGCTTCTACCTAGATCTTCCAAGTATACACTTACAAAGTGAATCGATAAATCGATTTATCAATTCATGAAGTCAAATCTTTAGACAAGTCATATATTAACCATTGTGGTTACCTAAAATGTGGGTCTTTAACCATTGTTAAACGTCATAACAAAGCTGGGGTGCGTTTATAGCCGCAACAAACTGTAGAAACTCACGCTTTACTGATTTGCAACAAAGATACCTCTGAATCTTCCAATTGTGATAAAATTTTCAGTGGCGCGCTAATACACCCCTGATGAATTACGTGATTAAATGAATTATGTATGTGCAATTAGTGCGATTGCTAGTACGGTGATGCTGTTACCTGATAATTTGAAAATATGAATCATTCTGTTTTGGATTGCCGAGGGATAAAAATATGAGTACGTCACTGTGTGCGTTAAAAAGTTGTGGTCGTGCTTGGTTAGTACCTCGAAAGAAGTCAATATTAGAGCAGGTGATGGAGTAAAATTATAAAACTGCTTCTAACCGCATAAAACCATCCCATTGAATGCAATCCTATTCATCGTCATAGTTCCATTTTTGCCTTGGCCACACGTACCTTGTACGAATGTGTCTGAAAACTACCTTTTAGCTGAAACAGAAAGTAGCTCTTCAGCTTATCCTTTTTAATTTTAACGAACCCAATAAATTATAACTTTAATTTAAAAAGGGAAATCTTGACATAGTTTCAGTTTCAAGTTTTCGACCAGCTGTAGAAGATTATGAAGTAGACAAATTTGTCGACGTTTCAAGATAGAGAAGTAGAACGAATGTGTTAGTAATTTGTAAAACAACCCATTTAGATAAGATAGAACCCAATAGAATTGCATATCTTAAACGACCCTTACACTACATCATTATGGACGCGTTAAATTTATATGGAAATAAGAGAGATTCTTTCCAATCGATAATGGGTTTTATCAAAGTAGGTATGAGTTATCCGGCTTCGACCACGATTATGAGATCTATCATTGTAAATGTCGGATTAGCATACTTTATTTCTTAACTTGGTTAAGAGGGTAGCATAACAAAATTAAACTTTATCAACAAATTTTCGTGGCTTATACGGCACATTTATTAACCTACTTTTGCGTAAACACGCTTTCAAAAAATATCTAATGAAAAATAGTGAAAACTACTACAGTTATTTTATTAGTAAAATTTCAGTACTAAGTGAAACAAGGAAATAGGAAATGGCATATTTTCTTTTAAATTCAATTCTCGACAATTTCTACAGCAATAATTGCCCAAATCAAGTTATGTTAATATTTTGAGTTTTTCTCGAATTAAATTGATTATATCGGCTCTTTTGGAATACAAAGTATTGTAAACGCGTAAAGTACGGAGCCTTAAATTTGCAAATGATAATAACCAAATTTTTCTTGTTAATTTAATTTTATTATCAAACACTCGTCGGCACGATGTAATATTTAGATTGAATTGAAATGGCTTGAATTTACAACGTTCCCGTTTCTTGTGGAAAATTTTCTAACCAAATGGAACAACGACAAGATTTTGCACTCGTCGAGTGCAGTTCGATTACATTTAGTTGAACGATTTTACGGTTATGGATTTTCAAAATAACCACAAACAACAAATCCGTAGTATACATAATATTTGCTCGATACGTTTAATTTCATTTTTATATTTTTGTTTACCCCCAGCTACGAAAACATTAACGTAATAGCTTTTCTAGGCGTAATATCACCACCAAGTTTTCCCAAAGCTTTCATTCTTTATATGGATGTATTCAAATCAAAACGATATCTTTTGATAATCTGAATAACTTGATAATATTTCGATTACTTGTGTCTCTTACGTATAACTAGATTTGTTTCATGCTAAGTAGAAAATCGGAACGATGCAGCCAGCCACTTTATGATTCGATTAAGTTTAGGGGTTTACTAATGTCGTATAGGGATCTCGATATTGTACCCCTTTCTTATTGTTGGTTGGCTTACCACTTAATTAGTTTATTTATACTAACTGCACTAAATATTTAAATTTTATAATTTAAATTTTACTTGAGGGAAAATTCAACGAGGGTGCTAAAATCATTATTAGATATGACTAAAAACTAAATTAAATCTGTGCGTTACCATTATGTGTATCGGCAAACCATAAGAAATCACGAAAATTATTCATATAAAATTTTGTCAGTTCTTTTTCAAACTCGAGTCTGGATGATCATCAAGGGTGGATATTAGTTCAACCGTTTTCATTGTGTATCGACTGTCTCACGTCTTCTAAACGACGGAAAACTAATTTGTAGCCGAATATCCCAACAAATAAGGCCGGAACTTGGGGAGTGACATGATCTGACATAGCAAATTGCATTGGCATCCAAATTACGGGCACGAAGAAGTAAATTAGTTGACAATTTCTATAGACATTTTTTCATTCAATTTTCTTTTTCTCTGTTATTCCAATTAAGGTTTTTTTTAATAAGCTGCATCTGAAAATTTTCTTCCGCATTTCGAACCAATCAATTGAATTTTTTTTAATAGCAAATATTTTTTGTAGGCACGATTTAAAAAAAAAAGTGCTGACGTGGCAAATGTAAAGACGAATCAATTGGTTTCCTAAACGGCCAATTTAGTGCAATTGCATCAATTTATATTTTCCCCATTTTGGACATGTACGATACAGTCCCTATTGAGAAGAAAATTAACGTTTGCAATACAAGGTGCTACTAAATTTTCTGAAACTAACATAAAAGTTAATAGCTTCCTTTTTGAAGGCTGAAGGTGAAATTTACCTACTTTGAGACTTAATTGCAAAATCGAAAACTTCAAGTAGTATAGAAACTACGAGTTCAGATAGACTTCAAATATTTGTAAGTACAAAATTATTTATGCCGTGATCCAAATTCCACGTTAAGCTGCAGATCCTCTTTTAGTTAATTAGGCCTAAAAGGTTTATCCTAATAATTGTAAAATGATTTCTCTCTAACTTGAATTGAATATTAGATTATGAAGAAAAACTCCCTTTTTGAAACAAATTTAATTTGGTGTAGGTCCTTTCTGAGTTACAATTCTAAAGTAGGTCGAAAGCTTAGTATCACGAGAAAATTAACTTCGCAAGTCCTATCTATCGTCTCTTTACGAAAATGAATAAAGAAAATTTTTAGTTTTTCTCAATAAACTTTTCAAAGAACCTACGTAGAATAAATCCTAGTTCGTTCATATGTGGTTAAACAAGTACGTAATGAAATAATTTAATATTCTTTTTCGCAGCTGCAAATTTATAGTAAAAAAATTTAATTGGGTGCTAAATTCCAGTTTAATCATATTTGAAATTTGTCGGTCTACCTTTTATTCATCCTGCTGTGGCAATATTAGGTCGAGTAACTAACTACATGAGTGACAAATTTGAAATAATTTATTATCCCAAGATTTTCCCACGAGAACAAATTGTTAGGTAAAAACGAGTATCGTCGATGATACGATTCGTTGATAATTCCTGAAAATGTAAGTTTCTCAAATTATTTACCTGAAATATTATGAATATGTGCAGTGTCTATATAAGAATAATTAGATTGGCAATGTTCTTAGTAAACCTACGATAATAATAATAAATCAAAATATTTAAACTAAAGCACGTGCCGATTGTATAGCGCTAAAGGTACTCCGTCTAACAGGAGAACATAACATGCATAAGATATTTAACATTCCAATGTGACGTACTCTATGAATTACTGAATGGATACATTGCACGGGCTGCCATCTACATGCAGATACTTCGTTAAAACAATTTTGAATGAAAGCGACTACTATCTCCATCTATGGTACAACAGCTCAAAAGAGACTGTTTAAAATTGATTTCTACATCTAAGGAAGTTATTTTCAAATTTACAGTTACGAGTGCTGCCATCTACGTTAGAGTAGCTAATTCTATTTCTTTAATTGCGTCCGTAATGTAGAAAAATGTTGACTGGTTGGCCTTCTACAGAACTCGGTATATTGAAAAGCCATCAGCTGAATTTTTGAAGAAGAAATCGACAAGACCGAAAAGTGATGGTGGACTGCATAAGTGGTACAAAGTAATCTGTAAGCTAAAAGCTTCTTCAGAACTTCTTTCAAGGTCTCTGGAATGTACAAAATTTTATGATCACGATTAAAATTTCAAGTTACAGGTATCTTTTGAAAATTTGTGATCAGCAGGGCAAATAAAAATTAATTTAAGATAGGAAATTTTTAGTTCACATGTTTATCAATAGATTATTTCAGCGTTGGAAATGCCAATCTGGAAATAATTTTTATATGTTCAAAAAAACTTTCGTGAAGATGAACTTTTTATTTTCAAAATAGTTATAAATAGGCACAGTACCAGTAAAGCGGAGTTATTTCGATAAAATGAGGTAATTCGATAACACAATTTTGTATTAATATCTTAGCTCTATCTGTTGAGTGAATCTGTAAGCTGGGCTCATTCAAGGGATGAAAAAAAAAACTCAAAAACACAATTTGATTTAAATTTGTTCTTTAATTAGTTCAGACTTCTTTGTGATCTTAATGACGAATTTAATTGGTATATTTTCTTTGTGCAAAGAAAACGGTAACAACTAACAAATTAATATGTACTCAAAGTGTGAAGGTAGTCATCAGATTTATAAAAAAAATTGTAATTTGCTGGGGAAATTCACCAAAGTGAAATATTACCAAAAAAAGACTAGATCGTACCAAAATTCTAAATACAATCAGGATACAAAGCGAAAGTCATTAGAAGAATGATCAAAGTCGTATAAGTAGACGAAAATTGAAAAGGAAAATTTGTTAAGGATTTCCTTACATGTGCATTTTAGAATTTATATAAAAATATGTGTCGAGACTATTTGGATAATCTATTCAAGTACCATTTCTTCGATATTTGGGAAAAATCTTAGTCTAACAACTTCAGTTTTCTAAAATAATTTTTATTTATACCAGAAGATATTGGCACCGGCGTCTTTTGGTTACCACATTTGAACTTGTCAATACTTAAACCTTTTTAAGTGGGTTGCTGGAAAAGTTTCCGGAATCTAAAATTGCTAATGGCGTTAATTTTTTTTCACCATCATATTTTAGGCCACCTATGTATATGGCAGTGTTGGTTTTATAAAGATGTTGACAATTAGAGGTTGGCAACCAAGTTGCTGGTTTGTGGGTTCCCTAACGCGGGGACGCCTCGTTGTCTTTGTACTGTGTTAAATAAAGCAATAATTTAATTTTTTTGCATTTTTATGATAAGCAATAAATAATGTAACTCTATTTCGCCTTATTATTTTTAGGTATAAACCCGAAAATAAACAACACTCCAGCGTTTGAGTACTGTTAAAACATTTCAAACGTTGGTTTCGGAGGTATCAACTTCAGAGTAGCAAAAATGTTCTTTAAATTGGTTCCCTAATCGTTTTCTGTCCAATTTACATTTTTCGATTCAGTCAAATCGACTTTGTCTTATTTCCTTTTTATCATTAGTTTTCAGTAAGTGAAACTAACGTTTAAGCCCATGTAAAAAAAATCTGCATATTATCTTCAACTTACTCCGCACAATTGCTGAAGACACTTAAGATTTTCATAATATTTATTGGTGTGTGCATCTTAAGATCTTTGCCAGTATAAGATAAACAAACTCCACAGACTCTGTTTTATTATTTATAGAAAAAAGTAGATTAAAATTTTATTTCATCTACTTCAATTTATTAATTTATTTTTTTATAGTACATAATTTTTCTCTTTCTCGAGGCTTAAATATAATGGACGGCTCTCTTACAGTCATATGAAAATATTCTACATACATTGACAGTGGGATCAAATTATAAATACCTCCTTACCTATCCATCCTTTTAGAGTACACCGAAAATGTGAAATTTGGAAGGTTCGGAAGTTTTGGGGCCTAAAAATTTATTGAATATAAAGTGAAAGAAATGTATGGGATATAATGGAAGGTGTGTTACTTTTTTTTCATAGTATTACACTTTAATAAAATGTAATCTTAACGCACGTCAGCTCATCAAAATTTATCGGTATTTGGAGTGTTTTAAATTAACAGTATAGTTTTAAAAAATTTTTATACTTGATTGCGAGATCTTAAAAATTTAGATCATTTAATAAAATAAAGTTATTAACGAGTATACGGGGCAGGGGAAAAATTTCCCCGATGGTCTGAAATTTTAAGCTATTCTTATTTTTATTTTAAGGCGCCTCTCTACCTGCTTGAAATGCAGTGCCTAGAATAAGTTCACTTTGTGCCCTTAATAATGAATATTTTTAAATGATTAAAAAAAAATTAATTAGATAAAACATGAAAAAGAATTTAAACACTAAAAGCTTATATTTTCCGATGTTTAAAAGTTCATGTTAGAAATTAAAAAGATACTAATTGACAAAATTTTAATTTTGATTTTGAACTGAAAACGTCATTACGCAGTACAGGTGCATTTAAATAGACATTAACCTATACCAATTCTTTTAAAATACTATGTTTTCCTACTTAAAAATTTCCATTGTAAGAGAGAAAGTTTTAATGAATAACTCTACACTTTTGTGATTTAATATTTAGAATAAATAATTTTACAAAACGTTTTTTTAAGCTTGAAAAATATGATTCGAAATATTTGAGATTTAATTTCGTGGAGAAACTGTCAGATTTAATATAAGTTCTTCTTATATCAAAAATAGGATTTTTGGTATTGTTTGTACATTTCAAGAACGGACGTCAATTTGAAGTCGTCTCAAGGGATGTTTCTAAAGCCCTCCAATTATTTGTAGTCGTTATAGATTTTCAGCGAGCCGTCTCATTTAAGTCAACTACTGGACGTTGATAAGTGGAATTCATTGCTTATGTATAAAAGGATTGCTGCACATAAAATAAAAGTTTTAGCGAGCGAATGCAAACTAGACGAAGCAAATAGAAATAAGTTTTATTGCAGTTGGTGTAATTAGCTTCTCCTGTTTAATTTCTACTGCTTCATAGCAGGGATTACTTGCACCCTATGATGTTTCTTATCCCCTAAGGGATTTCGATCCCCAGTATCGACAGTATTTAGTTAATCCGTTGATGCTCTTCTAATTTACTGGATTTCCTTCATGATGCAGTACAAAACTGTGTTCTAAACTTTTTTCTTTAAAATTTTCTGTTTATATGTCCGTCTAAATTTATTTTAGTAGGAATCGTATAAATAGTAAAGCACTAAAAAATTATATTTGAGCACGCCAAACCAATATATCATATGTAATGTAATCTACGACATTTTTTGTTGTCACATGTGTTTCCAGCAATATTAATTTGTTTTTAAATTGCAGTAATAATATCAGCACATACTGTAAATAACCACAAACAAGACAATTTGTCTTAAAAACAAACGAGATGTCTCTTATTAGCTGTTTTTTGAAACATACGCCGGATTATTTTTATTTTCTTACTTCTATTTTTACTAATATTACTTATGTATATTAGAATTTCAAGTTACAAAATACAAAACATTCTTATAATTAACTGAAACTAGACGCTTAAGAATTTAATATCAAATTACAAATTAACAAGTTAAGAAAGCGTGATAAAATTTAATTTATTTTATAATCTTTACAGTCTAGCTCTACAAGGGTGGACTGACCCCTGAAAGAATCTCTTTTTTTCAGATTTGTGTAATTTCTAATGTAATTTAGTTTTCTAGAGCATTTTATGCATTTAGTTCTAATAATGTATAGTATACATTGTATACTTTGCACAATTGTAAATTCTACCATATCTTTCAGCTCAAATAATGTTTTCCAGTCCTGAATTTTTTTATTTGGTTTAAACGTGACTTTAATGTAAGTACATTTTTTATGGAAAAACAACATTGGCACCACTTATTTTTAACTTTTTTTTTTAAAGAAAATACATCAAAAGAAAAGTTGGGTTTGAACTTGTAAGATCCACTGCATGACTAATTAAAACATATTGCTTCATGAAACGAAATAAAATATTAAGTCAAATATCAAAGTGTTTGAATGCGCTGTGTAATTTGTCAACGTGCTCAGCAATTCTTCAGTTAAATTACATACCAGATGTACATTTAATAAAATTTGTAGTCTGTAATTTAATAACTAAAGCTCGACTAATTTCACAACTTTTTTGATATAAATTTTATACTTACAAATTGGTTCACTTTTTTGAATAAAACTCGACCTTTTTTAATTATTTATAGTTTTATTGCTTCCTGTTTTATTAATTTCACAATAAAAAGAATAAATGAGGGATGGGAAAAATGGGAGTTGGGAAGTTTCACATGTAAAGCTTGTAATGATTTATTCCATTTTTCTAATTTTTTTCTAACAAAGACTGCATTTTTATTTTATGAATTTCTTTTCGTGTTTAGAAAAACTCGCATCTCTTTGATTTGTTGTTTTAAAAATTTAATTGCGACATAACAAAAATTACACGCCGGATATTCTTCATTAAATTTACAATGTAAAATCTTTCGTTTTCTGCTGTAACATGAAAATATCTATGAAAGTACCTACTTCATTATTCGTTATGCTGCAAGACGAACTAATAAACTCAATGTAAGCGAATTCAAACACAATTGTCTAATTTGCGAAAATCTAATTCTGAAGTCGTTTTACGAGTTAACTCAATCCAATTGCAGAACGTTGTTAATCCCTTTGTGCCCTTTTAGTGCACCCACAAAAAACACCCCTTCATATAGTTAGATACTTAATTACAATTGCTTTGAATACATTTTTAAATTAATTTTTAAATAAAATTTCTCGTGTACGCCCCGCAATTTTAATTTTCCTACACAAACAAATTCTAAATAGTAATTTGATTATGCAAATCGGTCCTGAAATTTAAAGTACCACAAATAAACAAATTCAAAATATGACTTTTGCGACGTGCACGTGAAAATGCAACAAATTTAAATTATTTAATAAACCAGCACCACCTCACGGTGCTTGGATGTAACACCAAGTTCCCTGCTTTTTCGACAGATACCGCGTGCTTTCCTTCTTGAACTCGAAATTCAAATTAAAAATTGAAAATTTGAAAGAATCACAACTTTAAGTCTCTTTCTACTTGGTGTATAATTTGCAAGACAGATTGTTGTTCTACTTGAATAAATATTAGATCCGTAGGCACATTATAATTTACTTAACGGTTCCAAGGAGAACTAGAACAAATAATTGCATAAACATGTAAATAGAACGGCAAGAAGTAAGAGCTAATCAATTTATGTGCAAACAAAAAAAATGTCATTAACGTGAGCAATTCGCTTCCGCTTAATTACACGTGGGATGAATAATTAATTTGGTGTTTAGGAGAAGGATTATCATATTTTTCGTAAATCGTTAAAGGCGACGATTTTCGGCAATTTATTTCATACTGATCTTTGTTTATGTTTTGAGTATGAAATGTAGCAGTGGCTGAGCTGTAAATAAAAGAAAAAGAAGCAAACGGATATAACTAAATCTATTTAAAGATATAAAAACTCATAAAGTTTGACAGTTTTCTTTTACTCATATGAAAATCTAAGCCAAGATCTTCAGGTTAGGACTTTGTAATTCGTTTTCCTGGTTACTAAAATCCTTCAAAGAGGTTTTCTTTGTTATTCGGTAAATATTTCACGTATGGTTTCCCTACATGTCACGACAACAAATAGGATTTGAAGACGAACTTATTGGAAACGAATTCAATTGACAGTAGTGAATTTTAGTTGCATTAGAGAAAATTGAAAATACCAAATTACTTTCGGCACATGAAGAAAATTCACTAGAAAAACAACAAACTCATTTTAGTTCTAATAAAGCCCTGTTGCTTTAGAGTCGACATCAAAGAAACTTAACGTGCAATTTCCCTTTTCCTTCTGATGCATACAAATGCACGGACTATTTATTAGAATTTTATTTCCCATTTAACTAATAACGGTTAAAAATATGTTATACTTTTTATTTTTATTTTCAAATTTACTATTTATAAAATTATGTACTAATAATTCAAGTAGATTTCTTTGATGGGTTGGAAAGAGGGGTGCAGATAATACGTCCTTAGATTTTCTGCATGAGAATTATACGATAATTATTTATTGGCTCGAAAACAGAACTAAATAGATTTCTCTAATTAGAGACTCTGTTTTCGCCGTGCACTTAAAGTTTAGTGTTCGTTTTGAGGAAACAAACAAAATAAGGTTTTATAAAGATAATCACGCACGAATAGAATGATTACTAATACCAGCCATACACGTTACTAAAAAGTATCAGTATTCAAGCTATCTCACGCTTCGCGTTCAGAATTCATGATATAGCTTTAAAAATTAGATTTCCAGAAACTCAATTCTGGAAATGAACAAGAAATGCTAAAGTTAACGCCGAAAAACACTTTTAAGTCGCCATATTTATTAAATTAATCTGGCTACTTGCTTAATTCTATTAGGACTTATTTAGGAACAAGGGACGTCATTACTAATAAAATGGAATCAATGCTGTGATACATTTCTTAAGCAAGGTATTATTGGATCTTTTTAAAACCACGATCGAATATTCTATTTAATGTGATTACTTAGTTGGGTTTTATAAGATGGTTATGTTATCATATTTGAGTTGAATTTAGCGATTTTGTAGCAAGGCAAATTGCATTAAAGAAAACTCAAAACGAGAAGCTCAAAGGAAGGTCTGTCGATCCCATCTCGCATTCAGAAAACGTGGAGGGTTTCGTATCAAGTCCTGTTCTATCCTTTGTATGTTCTGTGTCACGGTCCGGTATCTTTCTTGATTCACCTTATTGACAGACTAACTTATCTTTTCACGTATTTTACTTCTTAATACTACTTCTAAATTATGCTATCATACAAAAGTTTCATTATTCAAATGCGACTTTATATTTCTCTAATGTAAGATTAAATAGTAAAAACATTTAATTTTTTAGAAACAACATTGAAATACATCATATCACATACCAAACGTAAGGAAAGGACGTGTTAGTTTACAATTTACTGAGCTGAATGTCAATATGAAAAATGAAATGAATTATGTGAATGTTAAATTGACGGGTTCACCACGAAATATTGTCAAAAGAATTTCTCATAATGTTTTTATAATTCTTGACAACAATGACCTACCTTAAAACAGTACAATTTGTGCGGAAATTGGGCTGAGACTGCATACTCAACTTCAAAATTCAAAAATGGGAAGTAATTTATTAGTCACAACAACTACTATTCATTTTTTAAGTTTAATTTTAGATTTTTTCTTCACCATTAGCTACCACTATTTTAAATAGCATCTCTGTCTTTTGGTATTGTACTTCTTTCTAAAGGTGAAAATAATCATAAATTAAGTTTAAAAGATTTAATTTAGTCGATCTGTTAAAAATATTTTTTTTTAATAATTTCTGTTTCTCCTCAAAAAGACTCCTAAAATATCTATGAAGAAGTTTAAACGGATTGACTGAATAAAATATTTTTAATATAAAATTTTAATTATAGTTTGTTGTGATTAGGGGTGGGGGAGATAAAGCTTACGATGCAATAAACATTAGTTTAAGCTTCCATAATTATATTAGCATATCTAAATAGACCTGTGTTTGTTTATACTAAATTTACTTAAAATCGATAGTTATTGAGTCTGGCTAGTTTGAAAGCACTGCAACACAACAAATACAATCAGTGAACTGCACAGTCAATAAAATAACAATGAAAATTCAGGGTATTTCTATAAGGCATCTTCAAAGTTTTGCAGGTAATATTTGTGTGAACATCGATACAATAACAAAATTTATTCTATAAAATTGCGAAGCTTTTTTATACTAATTAAAATTAGACGATTTAATGATGATTAAGAAAATTTTATTCATAAATGAATTTTGGAAAATAAATAAGAAGAAGAACAATATTAAAAATAAAATATTTAATATAGCAAAGTTGAATCCTAATTAGTCTTGAAAGTTTAGGAACCTCAACTCAAATCCTAAGCTGGTGTAAAGTAATAATATGAAGAATAGATTTGAATTAAAAAGTTAACGAAAAAATTGCAAATACGAAAGCTGATAGCAGCAAGAAAAATTCTATAGCAAATGAAATACAGAGAAGCTGACTGAGAATTCAAGAAATAATAAGAACAAGGAAACAAACTTTTTGATGACCAACGAACAAACTTCATTAAGAAAGATGAAAAAGTTGAAGAAATTAATAAATATTATCATGTGGATGCTGTAGATTCAAAAAATGCAATTCGAGAGAATTTCTGAAGAGCAAAAAAAAAAGGAAAAAGAAAAAGAGTATGAAAGAATCTCAAGGAAACTGAAGGAAATTTGCGAACGATAAAAAAACGCTGAGGTAATAAAAACCAATCAGAAATTAAAATTGAAGCAAACGAAGAAAGTTTATATACCAACAACCCAGCAGAGTGGCATGGAGTGAAACGTAAGCGATTACGAATAAGTAGTTACGTGTTCGAATCCCCATTCACTTGTTGGACTGGTGTTAAAAACCTAGTAATTTATGTAGTACATTAAAAAGTATATTTAAAGTTAGCATTAAGCGGAAGGCAGCGCGTGAAATGCGTCCATTTTTGAATTTTTCAAGCGAAAAAAATATGGAACTAATTAAAACTGAACAAATTATTAAATATTTCGATGTCATATGTACACAAATAAAAGAAAATCGTTGAAAATTACGAAGAGAAATCATCGGAGAAACAAAAACAAAAACAAGATATAGAGAATTGAAGGTTCCAATAGCAAGGCAAGGAAAATTTGGAACCAACAACATTTTGAAAGTCAATGAAAACATTCCACCAAATATAAAGAAAATGGTAAATTTCAAATTTTAAAAGGATGAATAAATTTAAGGAAGAGAAAATGTAACCTTAAAATTAATTTCAGGTTTGAGTATGTTGAAATGTTTAATATTTTAAAATCTTTCAGGTGGTAAAGACATGAAAGTTTATTTGGGTCTATTAGAGTGTAATAGATTGAGGGGGTTGCTAGAGTTGATGTCAAAGCTGAAGAGAGTAAGAGTGATGATGAGGCGTTATCCTGCACTATGGATGCACAAAGTTAGCGAACAAGAATTGGAGAAATGATTTTTAAGGTTGCTCTCTATGCGATAATGTACATTTTGGTTATTAGAATTAGAAAATTTATATATTTAAATCAGTGAAAGTAAAAATAAGTACAAAATTAAAAATTCAGAAATGTTCTAGTTAACTCAACTTTTAAGTTAAAAATTTTATTTATTATTGCGAAAATTTAATTGTACCTAAGTAAAGGAAATCGTCACCGTAAGAAAGAATGAATTTGAAAATATTATTAATTTTATTTTACTACTTTGATATTGAGAAATTTTATTAATTAGAACGAATTAGGAAAAGGAAGAGTTTTATAAAAGCAAGGATTACAAATCAAATATTTATATTCATAAGCTTAATTTCGGTCTTTTTAATTGGGTTTAACAATTTTGATTCGGGGCTCATTTACAAAAGAAAATAAAAAATATTTATAATGTTTGTAAGTTTAAAATAAATCTTCTAAGAACTTTACCAAAGATTTTTACTTTTTCTGTGCCGTTTTTGTGTTGAAGTGATAAATGTTACAAATGAGACTTGATAGAATTCCTGATTATTCCAATATAGAAATTTAGTTTAATACAAAAAACAAACAAACCAAAATTGCATCCCGTTTTCTATAAGAACGACAGATGTGATTTCTGTTTCACAAAATCTTTCTAAAAAATCACTACATATATGAATTTTGTGCAATTTGAAATTTTTCTTTGAAGTTGCAAGACACTGTGTGAATTGAAGTCTTGAAGTCCTCAAAATTGATTTATTTAAATTGTGTCCATTTGTTAGTAATTATTCTTTACTCTGTTAATGGAGTAAATTTTTCTTGAGTCTGTTTTGACACTGCGGATTTATCTCTTCCTGGATACTGGATAGATTTGGGTAGAATTCTCTAGAATCAGAACATGCGCGTAATATGAAATAAATATACTTTACCATTAAACTTCATTAATTAAATAACAGTTTGACCTAATTATTTTCCAAAATGCAGAAAAATGGAAAGAGCGAATATAGGTATGAAATGCACCAAACATTGATTTTCATTTTTCTTGCTAGAAATAGCATAACAGTGTTTTGAAAGGTGAAAAAATTTAAAGGTGTTTTTACAAATGAATTTGAAACCCGAAGGCGAACTGCGTCTGAAGTTGTGATCATTTGCGCAGATAAAAAGTATTGTTTTGGCAAACAACTTAATGTCTTATCAGATTAATAATTAACTAGCAATATCTCGAAGCTATAAGTAATGAGAACTGAAATGATTAGTAAACCAAATATGGCGGGGTAGTGTAGTACCTAACAGTAATGATGCTACTTGAAAATAATATGCTTCAAGTAATCTTAAATCATCAAAATGAAACGACCTGCCGCGTACATATGACGAGGGTCCACATTAATAACATAAGATACCATCTCACTTCCTACCACATTGGACGGTTATGAAACAATAAACAACTACACAGCACTTTATTAACTCCGGTTTAAACCACGGCGGCCGACTTCTTTAGTGGCCCATACTCTAGGTTTATGCAGATTTTATTTCTAAACTTAATTTTAGTATTGCTGCAGTAAAACAAATTAAGTACTTAACAGACTTGAATTAATTCAACCCTTAACTAACGTTGCTTGCTATTTTCTACTCCCTACTTCCACGTAACACATAACCGCACAACATCCCACTACTAATATCTAACCGACAAAAATTCCTTTAATTTTAAAATTTTTGCATAATAAAAATGCAATATAAAATGTTTATGTGGGTTATCAACCGGTAAATATGAAAATGAAAAACATGTACGACCGAAGTGGAGCACTGCAACTGCACCGCTTCCTCGCTAATGTTTATTTCCACATGAGATCAAATTAAACTATTTTATCAGTCGAGGAGGACATTTACTTGACTCCTATAAATTAATCTTTTTCTGTAATCTAGTAGGATTAAACCGTTAAGGTTAACTGCTCTATATGGTTCTTTTCCACCATCGCTTATCTTTTGCTGCACCAATGAGTAACTAAATAGTTTTAAATAGCTTTTCCACCAAATCTCATCAGTAGTTTGGGTCGAAAGGATATCAAACTTTAAGCGTTCACTACAAGGATTAGAATGAAATTAAATATTCCAATCTTACGTGTGGTATTTGAATAATAAACTATTTTTACGCCGGCGATTATCTCGACAATATCTAAAACACGAAATATTTTGAAGTATGTCAAAATCCATGTTTACTTAATTTGAACCAATCGCCGCCTGATTATCAGAGATACACTCTTGTTGTATTGAATTTAATTCAAAACTTGCTCATTTGACGTTGCTAAAATGGGCAAGATACATGGAAAGAAGTATAAATAAATTAATGTACTTAAACTCAAGCCAAAAACACAAATACATGGGTAAAATAACATATGGTGAAATTTTAATAAGCAAATTGTTAATTTAATGTAGTTTATACAAGTAGAAAACGTAAATAAAGCACGAGCGATTTTACATCCATTTACATATTATATTTTCCAGCATGAGCGATTCGTGCTGTACTTGATATTTGTACATATTCCAAAAGTATTGCATTTATTCAAAATACACGGTACAATATTGCACGATTTTGGTTTCATTATGTGTAAACAATTTGCAGGAAAATTTAGTTAAGATAAAGGTATTATGGATGAATTTTCAATTAAAAACGTGGTTATTTTACTGAATTAGTCGGTTTACACATTAAGTTCATTTTATCACGTTCGCCAGCATTTCAAAAATTTATATTATGTAAATAGAATCAACAAAACATGTTGTGACTACTTTACAAGCAATTTATTAATTCCATCACTAAAATTTTGGTAAAGCAGTGCTGTTCTTACAATTAGTAGCTATATCGTAACTTTACATCTATGTCAGCACTGTAGCGCCTCCTTTCGGTGCACTATAATGATTGATTGATCACAAAAAAAATATTAGAACCAGTGCATCCTTTATGAAAATAAATGTTGGCATTGCAGCGCTTCCTGGTGGTACAGGGTGATTATCCTTATCTCAAAATTTATATTTGCAAAAATCTGTGTAATAGTTTTATCTCATCTTGGGCATCCACGCAGAGAGGATTTTGTTGATGAAGTTAGTCATCTCATTATTTGGTTCTGTTTTATTAAAGAAATTGGTTGACCTAGTGCACAAAAAGCTCTGCCAAATGTCATTCTTTTGCACGGTAGTAGAAACACCACAGGTAATTTAATCTTTGTTAATCTGAAGAATTCTAGTGATTATTCTGAAAGATAAATGCGGTAAGTTGATTTGAAATTGCCATAATTTCAAATTATTGATTTAGATTAGAACAGTAGTTGCAAATACTTATTTTTATTATAATTTTAAGTACTAATAGAGTTACATTATTGTTTTATGTTTGTCAATTTGCTGCTGTTGATAATTCATTTTTCAGTTTGAATTTTCGAGTTCAAACAAACGATTTGGATTTATAAATTGATCTCAGAGACAACGACTGATATACAAGGAAGACTAATTCGATTGCTGCTTAACTCCAAGTTTAAGATGTGTATAATCAGCTTTTCACTTAGTAAGTGCTGACCAACCTCTTTGTTGTATTTTAGATAAACAGCCATGGCAAGGTAAGCTGGCAGAATTTAATTCATGCAGCAAGGACAGTGCTTCTATGGCAGTATTACTCACTGCTATCTGCGGTTTACAGTCTGTTTGTAGTAGTTACTATTGTAAGGAATATTGTTTAATATAATAAGCTTAAAATTTAATTAAGTTTGTTTCAGATTCACGTTTTTGCTGTTAAGCAAAGCACCCGTTAAAGGTAATTCAATGTTAATCTATGTTAAACCAGACTTGCTAAACAATAAAACGTGAAATACAAAAAATGTACTGAAAGATCACTAATTACAGCTTATAAATTGGTACCAATTATTATTAGACAATAATTATGATTTACGCGAGTGTAGGAAAAGTGTCCACGCCTTGTCCTTCGTATATGAATGAAAATGCTAATTAAAGTTACATACCGACAATGCATTGTGTTTATTTGTATAGTAGATATTATTATGCAAGATTTCTATTCTTGTACTTTGTCATAGTTGTGCTAAATATTTGCAAATTACAATCGTATAAACATGTTTTGCAATAATCAAAATTTATGTATCACTAACAGTAAAGCCTCTTTAGGCTTACCTTACAAGGTTAATTTAGAACGACAGCAACATTCCAAATCAATAACAGCGAAGGTACAGGTGAAAGCAAAATTTTAAATTGTAATGAAGAAGGCGACGTGGTCGTATCAATTCGATAAAAAAATAAACACAAAAAATCTTGCTCGTGTGTCAAAAAAGAAAACGTTTAAGGTTTGACATGAACTTTTTTGTAACATATAGTTGCTTCTGTAAATCGAACTTCTACAAATACTTGACAAGACCCGAGACTTAATACGATAAGGGTATTAAAGAGAAAAAGGATGTAACACTCTTTTTAACAATCTTCCTAACGATTTTTTATTGTTTCGGCTTTTCTGAAAATCTGAAAATTAAAAACATTTATTTTTCAAAATAAAAAGGAAGCAAAAAATTTGCCCATTTTGCTGACTTCCTTTTGTTATTTAAATTTTCCATTGTTCCTATTGTTTTTTAATATTTATCGCTGCTGGAATTATGTAAATTTAACCAATATTTTCTTATAACCGCAAACCGTAATCGTAATAAAGCGTAATGAAAATTGTATCGAGAGCACAAGAAAATTACAAGCTCTTATATTAAAAGTGGATGACTTGCATTAAAGTAATTAAGTTATGTGCCTTTAGCAACTGTTTAAAATGCACCTCATTCAACAGCTTTAGTTATTATCACATCCACTGTTATTATTCTGTTTTAAATTAGTTCAACAACTCCAAAATATAAATATCACACTATTTAAAAATTTTACTCGAACTAGTAAAAGGCAAATGCAATATTTTCTTATTTATGATTTATTTCCTTTGTTAATAATGTATAGTACAGCAATAGCGGACGTATAAATTACTCGCAAGGGGTATTTTTTTAAAACAAAACGCCTTGGGCGATTTTTTGAAAACTTTTAATATACAGATACTCAACTGTTAGTATGCTAAGCTAACTTTAACATGTGTTTAAAGCTGTTGTACCTAGTTTAGTCCATAAAATATAAATTCACTTAAAAAAATTAATCTTCGGTTTAAGGTGACCAGGCACTGGTTACCGATCTTAGCTAGTTAGGCATTTCTTAGGTGCTTTTGTAAATCCAATTTTTTCAAAGTAGGATAAGTTGCCTATTTCCAGGCGTTTTAAAATTAATTTAAATTTAGTGTTCCTTTAGAGGCAGGAAGAATATTTGGGTGATATTGCTCGCCCCCCCCCCCGTCAAAATAAGAACGATTTGAATTTTTTAATAAAATACTGTTATAAATAAATTTAGTGCAGGACACCTGCAAGATGCAATCAGGATCGAGGTACTACCTGGTAATGGTACTGCAAATGACAGTAGAATTTGATCCAATAAGTCATCCCCCTGCTCACCCCTAAGAGAGTTTATATTATCAACACAATTTATAAATTGATTTTTAACGCGGTAAGGTTTAAAAAGTACGCAATAAAATAAAGCATAAAAATATTTTCATAGAGCTGAGTTGGTGACTCACGATTATAAACTTCAGCGATTACCTAAACTACAGTTGGGTAGGAATTTATCTCTTTGAATAATTACTAAAAATTTCGTGTGTGCAAACACGAAGACAAAAGTTAATTTAAATGTAAATCGATGATGGTGTAGCAGGTAGATGTAACTCATTTTATGGTGATTACCAGAGTTCTTCGTAGAACCAACTTTTTTATTTTGTACAATATTGTTAATATTTAAATTATATAGAATGCAGTCGTTAAATCTTCTAGTTTAAATTCCACCAAATTTACATAAATTTTTGCATCTACTATTTTAGAAAAATTTTAAAATTGCTTTTTGACGTCTTGTCTTATCTGAGCGACGGTTGCTATTTTCGACATTAGGTAACTAAATTAGGTTTTTAATGGTAACAATAGCACAGAAATGCAGTATCATTTGATCAAGATTAAATAAATTATTTTAAAATTTCTTCTGCAATAGATGAGGCCAGAAAGATATACACTGCGAAGTTCACCAGCGATCAGGAGCATCGTCTCTATTGTTGTTTTTTTGATGTAAATCAGAACGAATCAATTTGGAAATGTCAAACCAGCAGAGATTTAAATGAGCTATGTATGTAATCACTTCTACTATAGCACAACAAACGGAATTAATATTTCTGCAGTTGCATTGAACTAATTTGAACGCCAGCTTAAACCAAACTTTAATAATGACGTCTAATCGCTCAAGTAAAATTATATTAGTTTGTTGAAGTAGGTAATTTTGCAATACATAATAATTAATTCTATACTTAGGATAATAATATATTGCACAATTAGGGCATTATAAACATTAAGGATGTTTTAGAGGTTCTTCAGTTATCAACTTATTAATAGTAGCGTTTGCGGTAATCCGACTTCCTATACAACATTTTCTATTCTTGTTAATATTTCCAAAGAAACAAAAACAATGAAAGACCTTTCTTTTGTCATTCACATCACATAAAATTTATATTGTGTCATCAAAATACATAAAATAGTTGTCGAAAAACTTTCTTTAGGCTTAAACTTGCACAATTTACAAAGCTCTTGTCGCTTATTGCTCTCTTTAAATATTTACATTTTGAGTTGTAACTTTCAAACAGTTAAGTATATCAAAATTAGGTGCTATGGTAAGTATTATATTTTATTATCAAAAATGAACCTAATTACAATTTACAAATATTTGGCTATTAAAACTGTTGGTGTTAGTTAACCCACAAAAACAATGAACAAAACAGAATAATTGTGAATGCTTGCTCATTTTGGACAAAATAAGAATGAAAGGTTTTCAATGTATTTAATTTAACTCCCAGTGCTACCTTGCAAATAAGACTAATCTATCAAATTTGTCAGTAATAATTAAAATTTACTGTTCAGTAGGCTCGAAACTAAAAATTATTATTGTAAATGTTACAAATCTTAAAATGTACTAACCTTAGTTTAACAAGAACTGAATTTTTATTTTAAAAGACAAGGGCAACTCTTTAATACGTTATTCCATTTGAAGCATCAAGTTTGGGAAATGGAAAAGTGTCAATTTAGTCAAAAAAATTTTAAATATCTGAAAATTCTGAATACATTTTCATGAAAATGAAAATTCGTATGGAATACCAAAAGGGCTGAATATGTTAAATTCTCATTGTTGCATTAAAAATGATTTATAAATTGTTTAATGTGCCTTATTATTGTTGTTGATATTACTACAAAATCACTTCATTCATTGTTATTACCTTTTATTAATTACTACGTCATTGTTAAATTTCTTCTTTTATTTTTATTGTTATAAAATTCTATATTCATTGTTCTGCATTTAATAACTTTTAATAACAGTTGATACGTATATATTTTGTATTGTTTGCCATTTTAATAACAAAAAAAAAGAAAGTTGTGTACAGAATGTTTCAAAAGAATGGTTTGGTATTTATGACGATCAAATCGTCAGTTTGCGCCTAACGTGGCTTCAATTTTTAAATTAATTTTTATTTATGCAAGGAAGCAAAAGCACCGCAAGTGATTTAATTTTATTTAATGTATGTGTAATTTTTAAATTTTAGTCACAATACTTACGCTATTCGGGTGAGAAAACATGGATATATCAGATGAAATTTGAAGGTCTGCTATATAGGTCTATCTTTCTAGAACAGCCTAAATTCTTTCGTCAGATTATTCCTGATTTTAAAATGTGATTAATGTTTACATCTTGAACTGTTTTTGTATTTCAAATATTATGTCAAACCCCTACTTTATTTTACGATTCCATTGATTGAGCTTCTCAATTTATTTTCAGCTTTGTTTAGTGACGTGGTGTCCTATTTTTTCTCTTGTTATCGACGCTGGACATAAGCAATAGCCATTTTTAAGAATAAAATTGCCAATAGAGTAAATACAAAGTTGTGCTCGGTATGCCTTTATATATTTTAAATAGCTTTTCAATTTTAAATTTAAATGCCCTGTCGCATTTTCAGTCGTGATCAGAGAACGCCTAAATAAGGAATGCAATTAAAGGTGGACGGACAGTACGCCGAGGTCCAGTTGGATGGCTTTCCAAGTCCCCTGACGTTACATCATTAGTATTTTGCCTAAGGATATTTGAAGTGCTTAGTTTATTAGACCCTAATTAATGATTTAGCCGATTTACAAGTACGACTAGCAGAAATGTAAAAATAATAATAAAATTTCTTCAAACGAGGTTTAGCAAAAAGTTAAATTTAATACCATATGAGAAAATTAGGTGAGTTAAATTTTTGAAACTAAAAATATCTTGTATCTCTAAAAACCCATTTTTAGCCTTGTTCTTGCCATAAGTGGACCATCCTAAATAACTAAAGCATTTCCAAAAGTTTCTTGTCCTTATTAGGTACATCTTTTTCATTCTTTCGTCCACTTTTCTAAAAATGATGAAATGGAAGTGAAAAACAAAACATCTAATATTATTACAAAAACAAGTTATAAGTAACAAATAAGTAAAAATTTCAAGCAAATGGATTTAGCTTTTATGTTGACAATCATAACTTTTACAGATCCATTTTCTTGAAAGTACATTTATTAATAATAGAGCTTGACAAAGAGATTTTCTAGTCTAAATATGATATACCACATCTTAAAATTTTTTAGAGCTTATTAAAAATACAAAAAGAAATCCGGGAAAATATTTTGAATTCCCAAATTGAGCATTTCAGATTTAAAATTATAACGGCAGGAAGTCCAAGTCTAACTGCACGACAAGCGCGAGCTTGGTAAAGTTTTACTAGCCTCAGGATAAAAGGACGCTTGTCGACCCAATTTATAATATTGTTTTCGGTCTGGTGATTACCAAAAGAATTTCTAAATTAAAACACAATGAATAAAACGATGCAAAAACTTATTACGGTTTGCCTTTTGTAGCTTATTCTTCCGTACTTCATTCATCTAGTTGACTTTTTACTAACATAAATACTTCTACTACCAGATTGCTTGAGACCTGAACGCCTTTTCGAAAGGACGAATATTTTATTAAATAATAACAGTAATCTTTACGTAGGTATAGGTAATAACAATAGTAATGAAAGTTTCCGGAAAAAGTTATTAGTATGTATGTTATTGTTGTTAAGTATGTAGTTTGCTGATTACATGGGACAATACAATGAAAATGCCATTCTCTTACAATAAAGCTCGTTGCAATGTGTATACATAACACTCATGGTATAAGAGGCAATATACGACAAAAAACAATAGCTCAATGAGGATCACCAACTGTTTATACAAAGGATAATTGTCTACATATTGCATTCGTGAAATGCTTGTCATTCGAGTCCTTAACAGCAATTACTGTTTTCAATTTTAATTTTCATGCAATTTCAACCAACGATTTTTAATAATATTAACCCCGTCAACTAATCCCGCCTGTTTGGCGATAATAAAACATTATTTTTTAATTAAAATTAATAAAGATTGTCGACTAAGTAGAAATTTTGTCGAATAACTAAAAATATCTACTACTGAGCATTTAAGCTTTTCAAATTTAACTGCTAGCGGCGTTTTCATTTAAATTTATACTAAAATTTCATTTCGCTTTTAGAGTAATTTTAGTAATTATTTCTTTAATACTAAATGTGATTTATTTTCACAAAATTACAAACTTTCTTATACGTCTATAATTTTCAAAGGGGGTTCAATTTTCCAATTTTCGAGTGATACGCACAAACTTGATAAAATAATTTTCTCAAATTACGAGAATAATCTATTTTTAAAAGTTTTTTAATTATTTACAAAATGCTTGTAAAAGTTAATTTTATACATCAAGATTAACTGAAATTGCAAGTTTGAAACTTTCTTACGGTAATTTCATAAATTGTTATAATGAATTTTAATTAAAGTTTCTGTCAGGCCTTTTTTTTGCCGGCGTCCACGGCAGACCACCGACGTTTTTAAAGACGAGATCGACTAACGTCGCTTAAAAATTAGTAGCGACATAATTTTTGTTAAATTTCCTTTAGGAATAATAATCGCTCGTTTAATCAAAACTGTTTTAATGAAAAATAAATCAAAGAGGATGAAGCTTTTATAATTCAAACTTGGCATGTAAAATTGCAGTTACTGATCTATTTAATGGCGAAGTCGCACATAAACTATTTTTTAATGGTTAATTTTAATTAACTTTTGCTGTTTCAGTAATTAAAAATTATATTTAATAAATAAAGTTACATGGTAATTATTTAATGATGTAACGTTCACAAAAAAATTTAAAGAGAATATGAAAATTTTATGGATTGGTTTCCTCATTTCTGGATATAAAGAAATTAAATCTTGTTTTAATTAGTTCCTAAAATTTTGGTAAATCATTAAAAGCGCTGTTTTTCGTTTTGACAAAACTTTAATTAACGTCTTTGTTACGTGATCACGTGGAATTTTCTTTTGAATAGAAAATTTTTGTAAGTCTGCACGTGTTCGAATTGAATGCTAAAATTGTATCAAAGCTTTTATCAATTTAACTTTACAATTTTAAATTAGGAATTTTTATTCTACACCTAAAGAAATTTTTAAAATTGGGTATAAATTTTGAGTTCGTCAGGTTTAAATGTTTAATTCGTTAAGTAATAATTAGGTTATGAATTTTATTTGAAAATTATGCGGACAACTGTGAATTTATATGTAATAATTGTAGGTTTAAGCAAACCACCTCTAATCACAATTTAGTTGCATAAATCACTATCAATCATAATTATTATATTATAACACAAGTGCAGTACTTTTAAAAATGAAATCAAACACATGGATGAAAGGTAAATTATAGGTGATTTATCAAGAATAAATAAACTATAATTGTGTGAATTTACCGGTTGATATATGAAATATAGTTGAACTAATCATTGTTCTATCAAAGTTTTCCATTTCTCAATTGTTAATCGTGCTGAAATAAACCCGATCCTGTCTGTTAATTTTATAATCATACAAATTAAATTTCAGTCGATTTCTTACAGAAAAGAAAATCCTATATGTATTATAGTTTTCTGTTTATGGCTTTTGATACAGCGTGTTAATATATTTTGCAGTTGTTTTAGCTGCAGCTAAAACAACAACGATGCATGCATCTGTATCGATTAACTGCATATCGAGAGACAGAGGCGGAATTGCGCTAAAAGTTTTGGGGCAACCCTAACGACTACTACAACAAATTAAAAAATTCCAGAAAAATAAATGTTTTTATAATTCCAGAACTTCACATTGAGAACCAAAAAGAGATCATCTTTAAATTATTAATTACTTGGCGATAATCGATAATAAGAATTGACAATACTGGAGAAAAACGCCTTAATAGACCACGGCTATTTTGACCTCATTTACGATTTTACTCATGACACTGATCTCACAAATGATGTAACAACTAATCTATTAAGGTGTTTCAATTTTATATATTTTCTCGCAAAATTCTTGTGACACTAATTTTCGGTACGGTCCTGATCCTTTATTAGATTTGTCATGATGTTTTGTTTCAACAATCTTTTCATTAGTTACAGCTTTCTTTTAAAATATTCTAAATGTTTTGATTAAAATTTATTCATATGCTACTATTATTATTACTAACTTTTATTGGTTATTGCATTCAAAATTTTAAACCAGGTACTTAGTCGATAATAAAAGTACAAAATAAAAAGAAAAGTAAACAAAAAACTTTTTTGCAAGTATAGTGGGCAATGTTGAGCACTTTTGACTTCGTAGCAATAATTCAAGAAAGTTTAGCATAATTAAGGTACTTGCCAAGTTGCTTTTAAATTTTAATTAGAACATTCTTATAAAATTATATCAGTTCACGTAACTACTCCACGATAAACCATATATTAAAAAACGGATACCTATGCATGAAAGGAACTACAAGCAAAAACTGTGGCAAGCGGCCATCTATCATTTTATAATTACTCGTAAGTCAGTTTATAGTAAAATCCAATTTTGAATTATCAACTTGCGTTATTATACTTTAACTACATTCTTAGTAAACTTACAAAGTAGAAACTTGTTTAAATATTCTTTAATGGAAATAATTGGTACGTTTTTGTATCATTATTTTACAAAATTAACATTTTTTTGTTTATAACGAATTCTTCTATAATTTTAATCATCATTATCATAATATATTTTTAATTTGGCCGCCGCAATTTTCTCATTAGTATGTCTTTTCATAACAACGGTTTTTAATTTAATTAACCGATGATTTTTAAAAATACAATAAGCACTGCCTTGCTTATAATTTGGATATTTTAATTGAAACGTTTGTGCATTACGTAGCCATTGAAAAGACTCTAATTTGAGGTTTTAATTAAATAAATTTGAAAATTAATTTTTTGTTTATTTCAACGCTTCGGAGCCCCCTGGTGTGTTTTTCACCACCCCGCCGAGCCATTCGTCCTCAAAATCGTTCTTTAATTTCCGTTTAAAAAATGTTAAATAAAGTTTTCAGTCTACTCAATTCTCTATTACAAGACTCTTAAATAATGGAATAATTATTGCTGGTTCAACTGATGCAATATAACCGTAACAAAATAAAATTGAAAGTTAAATTAGTTTTCTGACAAAAAAGTAAAACTGGACGTTTCTGGCATGTATTGACGTTTAACAAGAAATTGAAAATTTTATAACATCACTGAAAGCTTTTAACTTTATGGTATGGAAATGTTGGTTAAATAACAATTTATCAAAACTTTCATATTTGTGGTTTTTAATTATTAAGCGTGGAATCCAGCTTTACGATAATATGCGACTTTTATATTATATATCCTAAGCTTAGGATGTCACGTATTATGGTACTATATTATTCTTGACACCAATTTCTAGCAATTTGTCTTCTTGAAGTTGCAATCTTAAAACACAACTAAATTATGTTCATAATTTTTGATATATAGCAGATATCAAGTTTTGTAAATCATTAATTACAAAGATAGCTGACGTACAATTATGAAGTCCTTAATTAACTTTAAGTTAAAAATCCAAACTCTTGAACCAAAATCTTCCTGGGTCGTATTACAAAGGTTCTACTGTATGATAACCCTTTTCGAAACCAAATCCGTTCTTGTCAAGCTAATTTGAAATTGAAGTAACCCAAAAATTCAATTTACTCTAGCGAATTTGTAACGCATAAAATATATTTGTAAATCAATTTTTTAAGATTTGCAAGCTTGAATTTCTGTCGTAAAGTTATGCGATTCTATTACTAAAGCTATTCGTTGCTTTGCAGCTGGGTTACCCGTAAAGCTGTCAAACAATATGTTTACATATACGATTACAGTTTGAAAATTAACACTAGCTATTATTAAGTGCGAAATTGTATGCTCTATAAACAAGCAGAACAATAAAGTCGAATTAAACAACCATATAAAATTCAAGCCAATTCAATACGGACGTCAAAGTGTCGTGGCTTGTTTTATTATCCCTTGGTTACATATTAAAATAGCCATAACACACAAATTAGAGCTTCGCTACTATTATGGTAAGCTATCTAAAATAAGGTATTGCAGCGCCACCTCACGGCAATTCGAAACGAGTAGTATGGTAAAAAGAAAATGTTTAAACGCTAGTTATAATTTTCATTGAACTGTAATATCACAGGCTGTCTTAATATATTCATTAACAAAGGGTTGAACTAGTGTGTCGATGCAGAAAATATTCCATGTAACACATGGCAGTTGTCATAGCCAGTTGTAATTAAATTCTGTATCACATGATTTGTATTCAAATGAGAAATTGATTAATGAAAATTTGAAATATGTATACCCACAAGCACGTGCAAAGCATAAAAAAGTCCCTAACTTTTTCGTCATAATGAAGAAGTTTTAAAAAATTGGTAACTTAACCCAACTTTTATTCGGCCTCGGGAAAATGAAGCAGCCCTTGCAACAGCGATAAAATTTAATAGTACTAAAGGTGTTAATTGCAATTCGAGACTTAAAATTAGTGCGTTACGCATTCAATCGTTATTAACATTCCTACATATTCAAATTACATCTGATTTAATCAAATTTAGCACGGATCCTTTAAAGCTTTGTGTGTCTGCTCATAAACGCATTTGATTGTTCGTGCGTAATTTCTAGTTAAATTAATTTCGATCTTTAAAATCTTTTATGTCGAAGATATTGCTTTGTTAAAATTCACGTCTGTTTATTGTTCATCTTATTAAATTTGCTTCAAAAGCTACAATATAAACAAATTCAAAAAAATGCACAGTCAATGAAAAATGAAACCATCCAGCTTAATATATTGCTGCAATAAGCTGCACATCAATTTAGATTTAAATTTTTGTTTTTTAGAATTTATTTTGAATGTAGAATATTTATAATTATTTGTAGAATTACTAAATGCAATGGTACCTACGTTATAACACACAAAAATTATTTTAGCCTTTATACTTATTATAGAGTGAGGGTGCTAATTTAGATGGTAGATGAACTTAGCAAACCTAAAACCATTAACTTTGTATAATCTTGGAGGGTATTCCATACCCCCCAAACCCCCCGGTCACATAAGCCAACGTAATGTACGCATATACTATGTCACTGATTTTAATAAATTGCAATTGCTCTAAATGGAATATTTCATGTTTTGGTATTAGGACCGGAGGGTATAAATTACCCCCCCTTCCCAAAATCAGGAGATTTAATGTTATACAATTTGTTGATATACGCAATAAACTTTGTCAATTACACATTAATCAAAATTATCCAAATAAAATGAATTTGTTTTCTCATTTGTATAATTGTTTTTCACTGATGAATCACAGATGAAGATGAGACGTTACGTGAAAGCCATAGTTAATCACATTGAAAGATCACTCGAGAAAATTACGAGAAATCAAACAAGCGCTGCATCTCTAAAACTATAGAGATTAGAATAACATTTTTGTTTTAGTTTTACGCAGAATTTTATCTATTCGTGGGTTCTTCGGTTTGACTCAAGGAAGAACAAATGTTCGATGTTGGAAAAGAGTAGATAAACTCTATTAAAAAAACGGAGATATTCCAAAAACGCCTTCATGGTAATGGGCTCCATCAAGCTGATAAAAAGATGGCAAAATGTATCAGCTCCACTCAAATTTTGCTGTTGTAAAACCATAATCAAAAGTTGAAAACAAAAATTTATCAAAATTCAAACCTTCGTTAAATGTAATTCTTACCCACAGACTTAAAACTGAAGGTTTATTAAAAAGATCACTTTAAAAATGGAAATAAAATTTTCAAACGTGGTTAATAAAAAATAAAAATTTATTAAGGAAAAATACCAAGCAAAAATAATATCATTTGATATGCTACATAAAAATAAAACAAGTTTTTCGTTAGAGTACAATCAATCATTTTCCAGCGACTATCACGTATATGTGCCACTTGCGTAAATGGAAGATGAGGTAGTTTTTAACACAAATAAAAAAAAATTGATCGCTATATCTACATAGTACTTACATAATATATTCTATGTATCTACGTATTATTTACATTTATTTAAGCTTAAATCGGGTTGCTCTTATCGTATAACAATTTTAATTCTTGATCATATCTATAACAAATTAAAAGAAATATAAAAATTCTTCATATTTTAGTTAGAATTGGATTCACATCTGAAAGGTGTCACTAGTAAAACTTTTAGTTTTTCTTGACATTTATTGTATTAACATAGGGATTTGATACGTAGTTTCACCTGGGTCAATTAGCAATTTGTTACTTAGGTGAATTCAAAATTTTTGATTTAAAAAAGTGATCTAAAATTGACCAAAGCTAATCTTGGGAATTAAATTTTTTTTGAGGATTAACTTTCTACAAGATCTAGTGTCATGTGAGGTCGACCCATGTAACAAAATTTCTTATTTCAATAGTAAAATTTTTTTTTTTAATTAAAATTATTTTGAATGATGCTATAAGTCATAACTCGGAAGTTGAAGAGGAGGGAGTAGTTGAATTCACATATGGAAGAGAATCGTAAAGATTGCATTTTATTTTTGAATATTTTATATAAACAACGTTTCGCATACTAAGTGATTATCAGGTACCTATAAATAATGAGCATTTTTTGTAAGGAAGTAATAATTAACGAGTTCTTAAAGTATTTTAATATGCGATGTCAAAACTTTGTGTAAAATTAATCTTAGTTGGAAAATCCTGAAAATAAATTATTAAAATTAATGAAATTTAATCCTTGATGTATAAATGAAACCGCTGAGCATTACATTATGTTGCTTTTCGAACAACCGCACATACTTCACTCTTGCTTTATATGACGTACAGTTCGGTTACTGTAAGTATAACAAGATGGGCAAAATACGCGTTTATGATAAACACGCACTTAAATTTTCATAAAATTAATAAAACCTGCTTAAACAAAAGCATTTGAAATCGTCAAACAGACCAAGAGACTGACGAAGCAAAGCCAAACGGTAACCGAACACTGAAAAGTATTTCAACAAAGTTTGATGGAATTGAACCGAATTAAATGCACCCCAGTTGATAAAAAGTGAATGTTGTGTTATATGTACCTGCTGCGGTCGAATTTAATTAAACTTGCTCACATCTGACAAAGTTACAAGTATAATTGCATTCCGACAGTAACATTGCATCTAACAAGCGCATCCTTCCCGGACCAAGATCGATTTGTAAAACTCCCCACAGATATTTAATCTGTCTCTTATTTTACACATCCAAATCTATCTAACACGTTAACCCTCACAACAAATTTTTGCAATTAAGTTAATCGAATTAAACACGTTTAATTTTAATTTAGTTGGAGGTAAGATTTATTTGGCAATTTATCGAAACGCACGAGTGCCAGCCAATGCGAAAAAAATGTTTCAAAACTTATATTTCTAAAGTGTCACCTAAATGTGTAAATGCGACGAAGACTCCAACTTGTTTCAAACATGGATTAGCTATTTTGAAACACAGAAATCGTTTGCAGATATCTACGCCTAAAAAGTTTAGAAGGCTCGGATTACTTTACTTTCATGTTTTAGGCTACGTCTCAAAACGCTCCAACTTTAAAAATACTTTAAAAGCTTTATAATCTAAAAAAAATTTTTAAAATATGGATGTTAAATTTTGTTCCTCGTGTCAACTTCATTAGTGTAATGAGTTTCACTACCGCTAATTTTATTTAAAAAAATTCACGGTGAATGACCGACCGGCTTGCTGATTCCTTTTTTAAAAATGTCAAAATATTCTGTGGGTGTAAAAAATCTAGGAAAAATATTCTAAAGGGTAATTGTTAATAACGTGGCGGTATTGTGAGGGAGACAAAAAGTCACGTCAATCTTGCAAGTTATATTGATACAATCGTGATGCGACCTGCCTCGAAGAATGCAATAATGCCCGTAAATATCACGAACTAGGGTCACGAAGAAAACTTGCACTATTTGATGAGACACCAAGAATTTTTAAAAGTAAAAGTGACTGCTTTGCTACACAAAAACGATATTTAAATTTATGGAAGGTCTGCTTTGAATTTCTCATTCGTCTAAATGTTTGCTAATTAGGTAGATCAATCAAATTAATTGATTAATCAGCATGATTGATGATTTCAAACCATATTTAGTCCTTTAGCTTAATTTATTTTGATTTTTCCAATACGGTTCGTTTGAAAAATTGGTTTTTAATGTCAAAATTTTTTTAACTGCCTAATGAAAATAATTGTATAATTATTTATATAAACCTATTAAGGGAGTAATGTGATTAAAAGTTTCAGCATGAACAGGTAGTACTATCGTTAGTAAAGGAAACTACTAATGAATAATGTAAGCTATCCTTCTGAGTGAATTAGATTTTCAGCAGATCTCATGAAAATTCAAAACATCTCAATTCAATTTGTACTTATACATAATTTTCACCAAAGTGAATTAAATAAAACGGGAACATTTTTTATCGATTACTCCTGAATGTGTGAAAATGATAAAATAAATTTTTATTGTTACTGCGAGCGAAAGGGCCGGTGAATTTTACTCATGAAAAACCTTGCAGTTTTAAACGGTTTATAAAAATTTTAACCGAATTGAAATGAAAGGGATTTTAACAAGTGGTAATAGTGCACCTAAAATGCGACCCCAGTATAAAGGTCGTGGTCAAGACACCGATCCAGAAGTTGCATTATGCATGAGAGGATCTGTTTTCCAGCTCGTTGGATTCGGAATAGTAACATGTGTCCTTTTACTGCCGTCTATTTGGTCTTCTCGAGCACTTTGAAATGTTTTGAGTCCAACAGTAATAGCAACGTCTTAAAGGAAATGGCAAACATAAAAATATTAAGTATATTTCCACTTGTTCGACCTCTTTTCTCCAATGTATCCAATTTCGCTTAAATTTCATTTCAAAAACTGTTGAAATTATGATAGTTTATGAGAACATTGTAGTACATGGCAACTCAGTTACGAACCTTCGATCCAATGTGATATACTTTTGAAACTTTGTATATAAAAATAACTATTTCAAGTTCCGTTTTTATTTTTAAACGTCACTAAAAGATGTCATTTTGTTAATCTGTACCCCTTCAAGGTAAAAGTTTTACTATTTTGTTGTCGTGACGTCACGTGCAAGCTATTTGTTACTTTTAGTGCCTCTGGTGGCGGCTGTAATCAAGATACTAGCCTTGCTATCTCGAACAGAACGTTCATAACACAATTTTAAAATAAGACTTTTGATTGCATTAACTTGACAATTTTGAAAACAATTTAAATATTGAATTGTTACTTTATGAAAAGCTCGTGATTTGGTTAACCTTATTATGCGTCTCGTTTTATTTTCTATCAAATAGGTATAAAATAATAATACCTACAGATACTGCCGATTAAAAATAAAAAATTTTTTTTGCCTTTTGGGTTTCCACGTGCTCTCTAGATCTATCGCATAGTAATAATTTGCAGTATTGCTATTTTAACACAAAGGCTTCCATATCTAAATTTTATTCAAATACGTCGAATACTAAAATTTCAAATTGAAAGTTTTTTATGTTGCAAAAATACATTATTTGATTGCGATTTTATAATTTCCATAGTCCATTCTATGCACAATGTGCTTCCGTCGTTTCCGATTTAAGCATTTCCGCCATTTAATTCAGCCGAAGATAGGGTTTTAATGTTTAAATAATTTTTAGTACTAAAATAAACGAAAACGGGTATTTTATGTTGAATATTTGAAAGGTAGGTACCTATGTATTTTACAACTCAATACCAGAAGTTGGTATTCAAAGGATTGACTGAAGTAATTTAAACTTGGTTCTTATTAAACTTTAATTAAGACGATAAAGTATTAAGTAAGTGCTTATAATAAAATGTCACTAAACCTGACATTTACGTTAAATGCTTAACATAAATTAATAAGTTTTACAATTATTAAATTACCAGAATTATTAACGACTTATTGAAAATTTGTTTTAAATCATCGGGTTTTTACTAAAATAAGCGTACCTACGGTAATTATTGCTGTTGGTAAAGTTTAACATTTTAATTACATTAATCTGCTATAAGCAACTTAACAAATTAAAAATGTTGGTTCTATTGGGCCATATCTATATCCCATTAAAATCATATACCGACTATATTGCTAAAACGGAAATATAATGAGAATGTGCAACTTAATTACAGAGAAATTAAACCCTCTCCCTGCTCGTTAGCATTGCAGCAGTGTTTAATTTGCAGCTGCTTCGTCCACAGTGAAGGGTAGGTAAAATGTACTGATGGTGATGACGTATTATGACCGATTCGTAATTAATTGGATAGGAAAAAGCATCGTTATCATGTCATAGTTTTTCTTCGTGTGCTGTTATCAAATGTGTGCACGAAAACCCTTCTGCGATGTTGCATGACACCGAAATTCATTACAAAGTACGGAAATTTCATTTTAAATGAATCAAACCGGTTAGTATGTAGATTTAAAAAAAATAAGGAACCGTAGAAAATATTGTGACTACCGTCGTGTGCTTAACGATAAGACAATATTGTATGGGAATAATGACATCCTTAATATGAAACGGAATGAACGTATAACAAAGACATTCTCAGATATCACATTATCTGCTAACGATGTAGACAATATTTGAAATTGCCACTTATATGTTTTAATGAGACCAAATTAAAAACAATGTGGTTTCTGTTTCAATGTAAAAGCTGTCGCTCTTCATTTTTACAATTTTATTTTTCAAATATCGTAAATAATAATATCGAAATTTTTAAACAAGATTAAATTCTAAAGCCTACGTTTAAACTTTCAGCTGAATTTGTTAATATTACAAATGATCTATTGCTGTAAAAATGTCATATTTATATTAAAATAAATTTAGATTAATCGTTCGAAATATCTGATATAACATACACTAAAAGCTTTTTATGGAATGGATTTGAAAAAGAATTAACAGTAAAATATTGGAGACAGTTTCGTGTAACAAAATATTCAGTGGCGGATCTTACGCCTTCAAGAGCCCCAAGGTGGAAAAGTTTCTGGATTCCTTTTTTCTATCCTGTATTTGAACCTAAGGAAATTTTTAAGAAAACGCCAAAGTAGCTAGTCAGTCCCTGGACAAAAACATTTCTAGAAAACAAAGAAAAACTTTAAATTATAAATTTTACTTCTGTGAAAATTGATAAAATATAAATGTTTGTGAGTGTTTTTAAATTATGTAAATTATGTTTTTATTGATTTAATTAAATCCGTTCGTTTGTATAATTTAGGGTTGTTTTAAAATACAGTTGTAAATAGGTAGACACTTACGCAATTTATTTTTGTTATTGTTGGTTATGCTAATTTTGTTCAATTTTTCTTTTTAATAAATATTAATTATTGTAAAACAATAACAAATATTTGAATTTTAAATATGAATGTCAAAAGATATCCAAACAAATTTTGTGAAAATGGTGCTTTATAAAATTCATGAATTTGATTTACCCTCGGAGCAGAAAGCTTTCTTGGCTGTGGTATTACAATTAGGTAGCCGCAAAAAATGTTTCAGGAATGTTATTATGTAAGTTTATTTTATACAAGATAATCAAATCGATCTGCTTCCAATGTTTGATTTCGAAAAGATAATACTACAAATTCGCACCTAATCCAATTTGATATTACAAAGAAATTATCGGGCATACCCACAGACTGCATTATTTGTTAAAAAAAATCTAAACCGGAAATTAAACGTGAAACGTGATTGATACATTAATGCTCAGCTTTTCAACCAAAATCATGAAGTTTCGTAGATTAGCACTCAACGTTTCTCCCACAATAGTCAAGTTCAAAGTAAAATTACTCGGATTACAGGGTCTTGAGGTTATACCTTCCTATCGTTCAAAATTTTAACTAGAAATTAAAATAAAATTGCTTGTAAAAATTCTATACACAAATTAACAAGGCTTTTTAGAAAAAAAAGAAACAATTTTAGTGGTCTCAGTTGTAAGAAAAAGCTGAACAAGATATAAATAATTAAATTTCATAAACAGATATTTTATTCCTTATAATTTTTAATTTTGAAGGGGGCCTCGAAAATAGCAGTTATTCGAGCATCGTATTTTCTCTGAATGATCCTAGTTACAAGTTTCGAAACAAAACCTCCGAGGCAAGAAAGAAGAATATTTCGTATGTTAGGAGTGTTAAATTTAATTTCAAATTTGAAGATATGTAAAATAAAAGTACAAATTTTATTGCTTTCTGCAGAGTTATTTTTTCTCACATAGTAGAATATTATGGTATCACCAATAAATTTACCGTTTTGTTCTGTATCGATAAACCTGCCCTAATTGAAGAAACTATTTAATTATGTTGGCTCTATTGATTTCTTCTGTAATCTGAGTGTGTCATTTTATTTAATTGTTGTGGCATGTCTGCAAATATTCATAGTCATCTTTTCATCAATTATTTGAAAGAGAAGTAATCAGATTGATCAGAGGTCAAGTGAATACCGTCAATTAAATTATAACCTGTAGTTTCGTGCAAAATATTGGTATTGTGAGCTATTCCTAATAAGTACTTAACAGTTAACTCATTTCAATGTGTACAAAAGCTGCAGTGTAATATATTGAGCATAAAATAGATGTTCCCAAAAGCTACGATAAAAATGAACATTAATGTAAGGATAATAAAATGTATACCCTCATTCAATTTTGTTAATAACTACCACCGCTTCGATCTTATTTGTGTAAAATAAATTTCACACTTTACACTCCATATCCCGAACCAACGTACACAACAAGCAATGGCTGGTCTGGTTTTGATCTTCGAAGCGAAATTAAAAACTGCAGTCACCAAAACTTTATTTACTCTTTTTTGGAAGCAAATAAACATTTTATATTGTTCGTCTCAATAAAGAAATTCATATTTAAAACGGTACGAATAGACTGCCTCTTGCAATAGAAAAAACGATAAAATTCGACACTGCGTAACAGATCAAACAATAAAAGTGTATGTATTGCTGAATATTGAATAGCAGCAGCCTTTGATGACATTCTTTGTAAGTATCATATAAAATGTAACAGAATGTTATAGGTATCGTAAAACGTGAATTCTCAATTGGGAAACCATGTATAAAAATAATGTAAAAATATACTAATAACTTATAGTTTTTCTTCATTTTGGTATTGTAAGTCGTTCCTGAAATACAATAAAATAAATAAGAATTAAATAAATTTAATAATTATTCAATGTTAGTTTTGGCAACGCTCACGCGATTCCAGAGACATATTAAGAATATCGAAAATGTCGAAAACGATATAATTTACTTATCGAATCAAATAGACACAATAATTATTTTTTTAGCATCTGCTTAAATAATTGTAACAAAAAACTCACAAACATTTAAATGTTTATAATTAAATTTATTGTTATTTAAACGATGGAAAATTAAAATGTAAAACGACACGCCATAAAAAGGTGTTTAGTATATTTTTTGTGATTCTAAAATAGAGATATGGTTAATAATATTAAAATATTGATTTAAGCTCGGTCTGCTGAACGAAATACACTAAGCGTCTGAATACGATTTAATTCTTGGCTGCATAATTAAAGTTTTTTAATCACAAATCAGCAATTAAGCTTAAAATGAACTTGTTTTATTAAAGCAAATTTGTAATGTATTTTCTGAAGCAGTTTTATATTCGCTACGTTACCAAATTCCTGCACACGTGCTGAACGTGATGGAACGTATAGGGGTGTAAAAATCCCCCTAACTCATAATAAAGCAATGGCTAAATGAGCCTATCTTTGTGTAAAGCCTGGGATATATCCTAAAATTAGCCACACTTTGAAGTTTTGTTTGTAATTAAGTTATTTAGTTTCTATTCACGCGAATTACGTCTCTTTATTTAGAATGATATTGAAAATTCAGTTTCTGAATTTATATACATACACCATTGATATTTCCATTTCCACATATCCGCATTGTACACAACATAAAGTCAAACGTTTTGCAAGAAATGAATACAGCGCATTCATTCCACTTACCACACTTGATGCTGTTGCTTAGATTTCTAAAAGAGCTTTTACCCAGATTATAAATTTTAATTGAAGCGTTTTCGCATACTGACGTTTTAAATTTTCTCAGTGGATTGAAATATGTACTTAACAAAACAAATAATTACATCTCATAAACTGTAATTTTGTTTAATTTGTTTTGTATCTCAAAAATGCTTGCGTTAGGAAAATTGCATTGCTCAAATCGGGGGTAGGTTACTGTGCCCCCGCAAGCGCTACTATATTTATTTTGAATTCTTCTAGTTCGTGAAGAATTTTTGAACATTTAAAAAGAATTGATTACAAAATATCAAATTAGTACCTACAACAATTTTCTAAATATAATTTATTTCTTTTAATTTGCAGTAATTACAAAATATAATTTTATGGGATTATTATTTAATTTGATTAAAATAGTTATGCTCGATTCGTTTTATTTTATCGTAAAGCTATTTCGAATCCAATTTTGAATTACACATAATAACGGGTTTATATGTAGCCGTTGGCGCTTACAATATATGGTCGCCATTTAATTAGCTAACAATCGGGTTCTAAACGAAAGACCCATCACTCACCCTTGTCACTATTTTTAAATTTTTGTTCGTAACGTATTAGTTTAGTGGAAATATATTTGGGGTCGTTTTGTTGTAAAAATGCAATTGAGACTTATAAATTTGAAAGATTTTAATTAAATTTAAAATTTGCACGACATATATCTAACTGAAAATACTTTTTGAGGTAGGTAGCAATGTGATTACAAAGGTTGCATGCCATTCTATACGAGCAGCCAATATCTTTAAGTGCAGGTTATACGTAACTATAGGTTTGGGATCTCGAGTTATTGGTTCCCTTTCAGAGGAGTCGTTAAAAAATTTAAAACGAATTACCGATATTTATTGCCAGAATTATACTGTCAAGTTATAAATAGAAATCATCGTGAAAAATTAGATTAGTCAAATCAATTCAATTTTTTTTTGTTTAAAATAACAGAAAATTGAAAGCTCGCTTCAGGGATCTACCGGTTTGTCCGGTATATAGGTCACGAGAGCGCTCCAGATTGATAATTAAACGTTTTGTGCAAGAGAAGAGTACAAAAACCTTTCAGTTTCGTAAGTAGTATTTCAACGGATTAGCTATCATAATCAAATAGCCCCACGATATTATAACCTTCCTACCTGATAATAAATAATAGAATTAAACTCGATCCATTGATCCGTTATATTAGCTCAAGACGTTTTATTTTTAGTATCAAAGTTTTAAAACTGCCTTCTTCATTTACGTCATGTAAATATGGATTTAGGGTTGATTTATCTAAAACCCGTCCTATAGTTACCATATCTAAAACACGTTTTTGAATGATAAAGCTAAAATAATCCTAAAATAACGCTAACCAATTTTCTTATTTTTCTTATTTGTTGACACTTAAAATTATAAATTAAAATAATATTTTTAATCTGTTTTTATTAGACGTAAGGGTAATTTTGTGACCCCTATAATTTTTGAACTTAATTTACCAAGAATTTCACCCGACATTAATTTATCGACTGGCAAAATTATAGCTTTTTCGATGCAGAAATTATTTTACGATTACTTTTCAAACATGGAAGCTTAATTGCTTTGGGTAAACGTTTTTTAATGCTTTTTTATTAACTGCTTAATATGTAACTTAGCGGGACACACGGTCTAAAACTGTTTATATTATTTCTTTATATTTTATATAGAAGAAATTAAATTAAATTAAATTTTTTTAAATTAATTTCCGAAAAATTCCGCTCTACATTCAAGCGGGAGTCACGGCAAGCAACCATTAAAATAAAATTTAATCGGTTTTTGTAATACTTGTCGTTCTTTGTATTTCTGAAGAGGCAAAATGTGGGATCATAAATCACCGAAATGAAGTTTAGTGTATGAAGAGTTACGATACACTTGCACATAATTAATCAATGAGTGGATAACTTCAGTTTATTTTAAAATTATACGTGCAAATATTTCAAATTCTATACATAAGTGCCCTTTTAACGTTTAAGCATGTGTAAACATGTGTAAATGGGCCATTTCAACATTGAGTAAGAGGTGACATGACGTATGATTTCCGTTATCTCAGTCGTCTACCCTCCAACGTGACTGCTTGTGTATTGTCTAATCGAATAGATATGCATACATTTGAAAGATTTTAAGATTTCCGAAATGACTTAAGAGATTTAAAAGGCTTTGCCATTCTTTGAAAGGATGCTATAAATAAATTTATATGGGATATGTAAAATTAAAGAGCAAATGTTGCACAATTCGTCCATAAGCACAAAAGAAGTGTCAAAGGACACGAAAAAGGCTATTTCCATATCATTTCCAATCGATTTTCTATTGTCTGTCGGTATTTTCTTTATACGCAAACGCTTGAATAATTTTAATTAATTATATAAACTTGCAACAAAGTAACGAGTTAATTTACATTAAATGTTATTTACTAACCAACGTTTCAAATTACAAACATCCAACATTTTGTTTCATCAAAGCTGCTATAAGATATGAGGAGCTTTCACATCAGAGGGCATGCTACTTGAGTAATTAAATATAAGTAGCACATTGTTAAAAAATTACTCCTAATTACATAAGAAGTATTTATTATAGTGGAACTTTATCTAATATTATTGTTAATTAAAATTATTTTCGATCGAATTTTCACGTTCTTGATGCATATTTTCTTTTCAAGCCTTTCTGAGTATTTCCATATTGGGTTTGGGTTCATCATATTTTTCAAAACCTCGACACCATCATAGGTAAAAAACTTATTGGAAAAGATTGTGTATTTTTTCTATAGCAATGTGAAATTAAATCTTTCAGTCATGGTTGGAGATAAAATAATATTGTATGTAGCTTATAAAATTAATTTTTAAATAAAAGATTTTTAAAATTTAAGTAAGATTTCATTGGCCTTAAAATATCCTGCAATTTTTTCCACTAGACCAGATTTTCGGGTAAAAACAAAATTAATACGAATTATAAATCAAAATAAAAACTCCCCAAAATCGTATGATGAAAGTCAAAGTTAAACAAATTGTTTCAAAAACCAAATTTGTCAAATGAAAGAGCCCTCTCCAGTTTTTGATTTTGAGCTCGGTCTGGAAGATAGTAAAAATTGTCTCAAAAGGTATCAAATATTACTAAAGTATCACACACAAAAACCAAAAATGATGGATTTTTTCTACCCCTATTATGATTTTTGAGATATATCTCTCCGTAGAACTCCAATTTTTATTAATTTTTACTGAAAAAGGCGTTGTTTTTCAAGCTATTGTCTATTCATCCGACGCAAAAATGATCCACAGATGATTTAACCTAGACTTTTTTGAAAGGTGTTTTTCAGTTGTTCCATATTTATTTATTCGTTTTCGATGTATCGAATGCCAAAATGTATAAGTTAAGATTTAGAATAAATAAAATTCTACGTCAAAATTAATAAAAAATAATTGTTCAAGTCTTAGGTTTACAGAAAATAGAGCTACCTTTGTTAAAAATATGTATAAATTAGATTTTTGAAAATATTTTTAATTAAGGTGCAAGCCACGGAAAACTAAATCTGGTAAATGGAGTAGATATTTCAACAATTCATACCTACCAGTTTTCCCATTGCTATTAAAGCACCTTTGGAGGCAATTGCATTATCCTGATAGAAGATAACTTTTGCAATCCGAGTTTCTTCTGACAAATCTTGTCATCTAGTTAATCCAGTTAGTTGGAGAGTTGAGGTTCTAATAATTCATACTTCAAGAGACTCAGTTTCTCCATTTCCAAAACATATTTATAGGTATAGATCCATTATCCTGATGAAAGATGACTATTTCTTTTGCAAACCAGGTCGTCAAATTTTGTTATTCAGAATTTATTTAGCTGGTTCAGTAGGTTAGTGTAATATTCCCCAGTTGTGGTTTTACTTTTTTTTAAAGTAATTCATAAAAGCAATCAATTTTTGCATCCAAGAAACACTGACTATGATCTTCTCGAAAGATAAAATTGCTTTTGTCTCCTTTTGTACAGAACCACCGATTTCACCCATTGCTGAAATTATTTTTTATATTCGGCTTATAGTGGTGAATCCACGTTTCATCCGAATCCAAATAAACCAAAAATACTTAACAATTTGTCAAATTAGTGCTTTCAATTTTTAATAAATTTTTTTTAATTAAAACAAAGGTAATACAAAATTATTTTATATTCAGATTATTTCAGTTAATTTAGGTAAAATTATTGCAATTAGTTATTCCGTCAGATTGAGATTATTCAATTTGTGATTAATTAATGAAATTTTTCTAAAAGAAAACAAAATAATTATAAGTCCTAAATGCATTTCCACATGAAAAACTTTCCACATTATTTAGTTGTGCTACTCCTAAGCTTTAAATTACAAAACTTTTTTGTGTTAGGCGAAGGTAAATTAAAATAAAACACAATAATGACATTGTTATAAAATTAGTTGCGTTGTTTTGTTTCAATTTACCTCACAATTGCGGTAAATTTGTTTGCTAAAATCTTGTAATTACTGTTGAAACAAAATTAAATTTTTTTAAGTTAATATTTAGATTCTTGAAGTGCAATTAACCGTGTATGTTCTAGGACGAAGTTGGGGGGAAGTATTTATAGTGTTTCCAAAATATTTTGTCGACATAAACACCCCCTCGCAACCACATTTCTATTTATTCTGGTTTACTAACATAATATCACAGCTAATATACATACAAAGGTAACCAACCCTTGTGCAAATGAAGCAAATATCTGAATTTTGTGCCTAATTTAATCTTTTAGTAGGTTGAAGTAATGTTTGCTTATTTTACCTTAGGGTTGTAACTTTAAAACAAACTTAGGCGTTAAAATTTCACATTACTAAGATTCAATTGCAATAAATTTAAGCTCGAAATAATACTATTACGAATTACAGTTTTATTATTGGATAAGAATGTATAGGTAAGATAGGTAAGTATACTAATTAAGAATATTTTTTGTCAAGTGAAAGAAAAATAATGATTAGACTAATAGTACACGTAAAAGATTGGTTCTATTTTAACAAGAATTATATAATGCAGCCAAAGCTTGCAGGTTCGCTTTTGATGTGATTTTGTTGAAATTTTATTAGAAAGGTCCCCTTTTGCCATAATATTGTGTATGCGAATTTCAGCTCTAACTTAGAGTCTATAGATGCTCTGGTTGACCACAAACATCAAACCTACAACAGCATAATACGTCGTAGGAGACCCTTCCGTTATAAAAAGCCGCGAAAAGAAAGACATTTTGACCCTCCAAGGGAGTGAAGCACTTGCTACCCTCCGTGCAGTTAACCTATGAAGGTTGCACGATTGTGAACTTTAAGTAATCGACCATAAAGCTTAAAACATTTTCAGTTTAATGATGTTGAAATTGAGCTTTCAAAATATCTCCAAGAAAATGTATGAATATGAAATGACATATGTTTTGAATGTGCAAGCTGATGCATTAAATATAAAGCAATTTAGGCATTTTCCACCGGGGTACCTACTTACATAACATATTAAATTATTTATTAATTGATTTCCGTATCGTGTCCATTCTAAATCGTGTCAAGAAATTACTAACCAGAAGTAATAGTGGATAAGAAATAACTCCCGAGGTGATTTTTCTTCCGATTACCGGGGGCCATCAAAAAACAATGACAAGCAAATTAAGTTATAACGAAAAAGTTATAACAACTTCTGGAGGGCTTTCCTCGTTCACGCTAACGGTTACTTAAGTTGTTACTTTGTAGGTATGTAAATCATATGTGATTGTGCTGTAAGAAATAATAAAAGTAAAAAATTGACGCGAAACTGGAGCTGAGAGACTGATGTTTTAATTAAAATCCAATCTTATGGCATGTGTGTAATTAAGTTTTGGGGGAATATTAATTCTGTCAGAAACATGTTTGCATTGTGTTAGCGTCATTGTCCCGACTGCAGTTAACCGTGCGTAAATTTTTAATTTATATTGTAATTTTCATTAAGAAATTCTTTGTTTTTATGAAAATTTAAAAAAATTGCTTTTTCACTTGTCGAGTTGTACGATAACCTTACTGCGAGGTGGAAAATTAAATTTAATTGCTATTTATTGCCTTCACACCAGGCTATCAAATCGCAATACCGACACCATAACTAAATGCCACAATTAAAGCCCTTAAATCGCCCACAATAGAACTGACTCGCCTACTCCACTTTGAATAGAACAATGATAGTGGCAAAGATGAAAATTATGTACAAAATTAAAATTTATTAGTTTGCGACGACCATATGGTGAAAGCTGCGGGTGTCCACAACGGGAGAATCTAATGAAACGCTACACAGGATTTGAATTAGGCAGTTGAAACATCTACAAACTCGAAGTGGTACAACAATTCCCTACTTCAAATTATTTGCTATTTTATTGCCTCAAAAAAACTCCCTAGTTGTTCAAAAATTAAGTTCTTTGTTTTCATTAAATAAATTTTGTAAAATGCACAATAACGTGGAATCGACTAGGATCCTTATTGCAAACAATAGGAGAGCAACTTAGACGTCGTGCTGTGCAAATGCGTTGGCGGCCATTTGGCATTCGCGCCAACTTGGAACATCTCTACAGGAGATTTTTATTTAGAGCTCCTTCGCTTTATGTTGACAAGGCACTTCCTTCGTATGGTGTCAATTTGGTTCTTAATTCTCTAATGATGGTTCTAACACGGCTTAAAAGGAACGCAACAATAAATTTAAAACTTGGGGTAGTTTCGGAAAGGATGAATTAATCAAAGTGTAATCAATAATGTGAAAATATTTTAAATTAAAAACCTATAGTTATTTATAGCTATATACAGAGCACTTTTTTTTAGGGTGCACAATAATTGTAATTTTATTTTCCAAATTCAAACGCACCTTCAAATTTTCTCGTTGCTCATTTATTTTTAATTTATTACTATACCTTCGCGCAATTATTCAATTTACAAAAAATATCCCGTTTTCAGGTGCTGGCTTAAAAATTCATATCTTTCTTTTTCTTAGGAATTTCAAAAGATTAGATATCTTTCCATGTTAAGGCTTCTCAAGCGTCAACTTTTGATACTCGTAAAAGGTTGTTAGAAAAACTCGTAATTTTTAATTAATAAATATTTTATTACGATCATCAAAATGTAGAAAAAAATGTGCCGTATAACCAGGCACATGCAAAGAGTGTAAATTTTATTAGTAGTATACTCATTTTAATCTTCAGAAAATCTAATAAATATTTTGATCAAGTTTTAATGTTGAATAGGATTAAAAGAAAATATTTTTGTAAAGGAAAGTTTGTGGTCTGTCGTCCATTGAGCTAAAAAAATTGAAAGTTTCTGCATAGCTGATTTTCACATTCACAGTTTCATTTTTTAAAGAAATTCTAAATTTGAATGAAAATATTGTTAGACGACTTTAGTCTAACTTTTAGATTTCGGTTCATCTTAAAAGGATAGGGAATTTGAAGCGTTGTTTTTTGTTTCATTAGATTTAGTTACTAGTTAAGAAAAACATAAAATTATGATTACCTTCGAGGTCGACAATTAACCTTAATTTTAAAATTTGGGTCCAAAAAATGTGCGATCATTCATTTTCTGTTCATTCTATGCATAAAATAGTGTTAAATAATATCGAAAAAAATTAAATTCTTCTGGGTAAACTGAAATTTGGAAGATATTTGTATTTAATTGTCCAAAACAAACTCCAAAAGTTTTGATAAGTTTTATTACTGTGATTTCAATTTTATGGTTTAATCAGCGATTGGTCTTACCAGGAAAACTAGATCAAACTGTAATACTGCAGTTTGAAGTGTGGTTGAATTCATTGGTCCGAAATAGTCAAAATGCTCATGAACATTGTTGATAACTGATAAGTGATTAACAATACCTATGAAGTTAAAATTTGTTCTTGAACAAATGCAATCCAAAAGATACCAATTTGGATTTCAAATGCCAATGTACAGAGAGGACCAAAATAAATGCACTACACCTTTAAATCAATATAAAAATATAAGAAATATTAATAATTTAAGAATGGAGTGGTGATGACAGGTTACTCGTTACATTTTGTATAGCACTAATATTATTCATACAGACAATATATTTCGTGTGGGACTACAGAGCTAACTGCAGTCAAAAGCAATATTCAATAATATAAACATGACCATATAAGTAAAATGACAGAATGCAATTTAAAGCAAATCTTAAACAGAATATTATGTCGTAGGATACAAATTACAAAATTATAAACTGAAAAACAAAAACATAGCAAGACAATAGCAGAATACAATATAATATGTAATAGCCATAATTCTTCGTTTACGCTTTGCAATCAATCATAGATGGACGGTGTTAATGGCTTGTGTCTTCAGGGTTTCTTTTGCTTTAGCAGATAGGCCATTGGATATTTATGTGTTTATCATAAATTTAACAAAACTTACTGTTAGCTAAGCGCTAAAATACTAGAATTTTAAATGTTAGTGCACATTTAAGCCTGAGGCTTACCATCAGTGTATCTTCATCCATGAAAAAAGTTTCCTCTACTTTTTTTAACTTTGCTAGCAAAGTTGGAACTTATAGAAAACAGTAGAGCTCAGTTTGATTCTGTTCTACAAAAGAATTTTCAGATTTTTATTACTATTTTTTTACGGGCCACTCTTTAAGGATAGACCAAACTTTACCCAGCTTCTAATTTTTACTTCTCAATAGTAGAACACTCTGTACAATTAAAAATAGTTTTATGTTCTGCATGTTAAGTAGATATGCAAATAACTTTTAATTTAATTTACTATTGATATTTAGTACGGTATAGGGGAGCTATTATATACAGAAGAAGCGCAAACTATTGATTCACCCTGTATCTAATTTAAATGTTCATTTGTTACTTGCACAACTATAGAGTATATAAATTATGGTATCCACGTCTAGTTTATTGAACCAAGAAATAATATTTGCGCTAGCTCTTAACCTTTGATCTTGAAAAATTTAATAGAATAAGGGTAGCATCAGTCAAATCGGTATCGCGACAAAAATTAACATTAAGTAACAATTAAACCTTGCATACATTTTCCTGCGTCCTCCTGGAATAGCACTACGTTGTAGTTTAACGACGAGTTCGTCACATTAATTTAAACTTAATGCAATGCGTCTGCATTGATATGGCACGTAATTGGCTAAATGATCACCAGGTAATGATAATAGAGTGGCCATAATGGCGTGGGTAAGTATTAGCTAATTAAGATTTATTTATTAGATATGCATAACGAGGCTATTGGAAGCACGAATTCGATAATAATTTATTGGTTAAGGAGTCTGTAATGATTTGAAAATGTATGTACCTAGGTACAATTATTTATTGCTACATTAATTCTATTAAATTTCCAAATATGAATAGATCGTTGTAATCTCTAATTTATAGTTTGACAAATGTGGATTAATTTCGAAAACGTTCAATAGATGCTTTACCCGATGGTGGCTTTTACAAAATTTGTAGAAAAACGGACATTTTAAGTGATGCAAAAAATTCATGGACACTAATTAAAGTAGTTGGTTTTGTTTTGCTGACGAAGGGGAGAGCTTCCCAAAAAACACATATACATACTAGGAGGAAGGCGGTCAAAATGATGAAGATTAATGAAGGAAGAAAAAATTAATAGTAGTGGCTATTACGACTTTGGAAAATGAAGGAAAGTGAAGAAGAGGCGTCGAGGTAAATAAAATTAATGCAATAAAATGTGTAATAATTTGACTTTAATTGTATACAAATGACGTTTAAGCTTGTAAAATTGTAATAGTAAAATTAATTGTTTAACAACAATATTGATACACAAAGCGTTGCTTATCATCAACAAGGCTTAAGGTACATTATTGCAAACCCCCTACCATATGCATTATTCAACCCTTTCATTAAAGCATTCAGTGTTCTTACTAAAGCTTATGTTTCCAAGATAAACCCTTTTGGAACGTCTGTTTGTCATCTGAATGCTCATGGGAAATTTATTTTATTACACTTTCGGAAATTATCAAATTACTCATTAAATGTATTACACATGTGATGATAATATTGTAATAATATCATTTTCAAGTAGGGAATTTTAAAAACCGTTTTCACTTATAACTTCCTGTTTGTTTGTTTTATATTTCATGTAAAACAACAAAGGGTGTTGTGCGTGCATACATAATATATTACGTATTGTATTCAAAAGCAAAAATTGAAAGAGCACTCACAACCCCAAGATATAAATTTGCGATATACATATTCAAAACCAATTTATTTTTCTCGTGCCATTATCACATTTGTAATTGAAGGGCTGCCGAAGAATATTCTTTTTCAAATCTTGTTTCTGTGGGGAACTATCAAGAGCTCTTATACCTTTACTACATTCAGAACTCAATCCGAGACTTACATATTATTCAGCTTTTTCAACGATTAAATTTCCAGCAATTTAGAGAAAATTTTTAATAATTCCTTCCAATAATCATAAAACCGCTACCGATATATTATCATTACGCACTCGTAAGCCACCATTCACTTCCCAATTTAATTTAATATGCTAGGAAATCAAGAAGATAATTATAGTACGTGTGAATGTAATTGTCAAAAAATTTCCTTACAAGGAAAACGTAATATTAATTAAGGCACGGAGAATATTGTAGAATTCGTTCCACCTTTCCTCCATCGGTCTCACATTTCTCATGAATTAACATTAACTGTGGTCCCAATCCATTAAAAACACTTCGACTTGTTATTAAATTATTCCGAGTTCGTAACACTCCTGCCGTAATCTTAATTACTTGCCAACTACATATTTTCCTGTTTAAAAATTCACCAAGTTTCAAATACCCATAATTACACAAGACAATGTCTGCAATTAGAACTAAATTTATTTCCTAAATATTTTAGAAACAATTGACGATTAATTGTGTTTTATTTGACTTGCAAATCAGTATAAATGTCTAATTATTCGGGCAATTACTGATCAAGCAGCGATCAGTCGTGGTCTCGCGTTCAAAACTTCTGATCAACTTGGAGATGCAACTTCAGCATTAAATTAACACTTTGATAGGTGAACTTTAAGCTTTCAGTTCATGCTCGCTTCTAATCTTTTTTATAATTATTATTGAAAGCTTTCAAAGCTTGATTATCCCTACAAGATTTTTAAATTAAAAGTTTTTTGAATTTAATTTTTTTAACTTCTAATTTATAATTATTACAATCTTCGAAAGCACTATGTGATTACGTAATAACTTTTTCGTTACGTAATAATTATTAGAGAATATATAGCGAAAATGAACATGATAATCCCTCGAAACCCTTTCACCCCCTCTATACTACATCATTAGCATTTTATTAGGCTATATACCTACTGTATCTGGACTATATTTATTATAGTAGAATTAATTCGCATAATTTTTGCACTTCCACTACTTTAGAAGTAGAAAATTAGAAACAGTTCAAAAATAGAATCAAATAGTTCATTGATCAAAGTTTTGGGGGATTATTTACAAAAATAAACAAAAGTTTTAAATGATCAATTTTCAGTATGTTACAAGAGGTGTTAAAACCATGCTTCATTTATTTTAGTACATGCAGACATGGTTTAACCCGTTTTGTTTGGTCAACTGATACTTTGCTCAACACATCAGGTGAAATTCCTTGAATAGCATCCTCGATGCTGATTTTTAAGTCTTCGATAAATACATGCGTTTTTACTGAGACTTTCCGTAAGAATCCGTAGTAATTAAAAACGTATGAAAAATTGATGTCGTAACGCCTTAAATTTAAAACAACATTATGAAAAATTTAACTCATTCGTTATGTACAGAAGCTTTAAGACTACCAGGTTGTAAATTCAACGATTTAAACTTTTTTGTATCCTTGTAAAGTAAAGGGCTCACCGTGTATAGTCTCAGCATGTTGTGGTATTGTACATATTTATTTAATGTAAGAACAACTTTAATTTAACATATTAAAGAATTATAACAATGACAACGTGACTTATAAATTCAGTGTACACGGTTTTCAAAAAGTCTACTACTTACTAAACCGCACGTGATGGTAATTAAATTTGAACCTTCCTATATGGTTATCACGACTTGGTCGCTATAAGACCTGGCTCAGCTTTGTTTAAATCAATACATAAACTACCTGAGTAGCTACACTAATTATAGTTTCAAGTAAATTATTGTTTTTATAAAAAGAACAAAAATAAAAAACGTTTTACCTCGTCGTATATTATAACGCTGCTGCAGGATAATTTCAACAGTGCAGAGACGCTTAAAATTGGTAATTTTTGGAAAATAGATTGACTTTCCAAACACTCTGTATATTGCAACGTGAGATGAATTATTATTAAAATAAGCAAGTTGTAATTATTAATTTTAACTTCCTTTGATGTTTCGATTTGAGTATGATATAATTAAATGCAAATATCGTAAACAAATATTTGCACTATAGTAACATTGCCGTACAGTAAACAGGTGAATTTCAAGTAAACAAAGTGAGTTATATCTGCAAACATTAAAATACACCGTGCATATCTATCTACCACTTTAAATTCAGTCTACATTTCCACTTTTTCATAAATGAAAACACAAATTGCTAGTAAAATTATTGCGTCTGTTTGCTAATTTAAGATGTTTCATTACACTCGATGTATCATTTGGAGTAAAAATAATTTGTATATTTGTATAACACGGTCAAAGAATTTTTGGTGTTGTTAGTATTGTCATGATATTTTGTGTGATTCTAGAGAAGGGATTGTATTATGTGAGAAAAATTTGTTACTAAAAAAATGTTAAGTTATAGGGAGGATAAAAAATCCTAAAAGAAGAATAAATTTGGAGGTAGACAGATGAAGACATCGAGTAAATGATAGCAGTTAAATCTGGGCCAAGGCCCTCACGTAAGTTCATGAAAATCGACAGTTTTTTTGGAAATTTACGTGTTAATCCAATTGCTGTTTTGTCTTACACCACATGGTATGTCCTAGTTCAAAAAAAAGTTGGTACCGTTCCATTTTGACGGTTACTTTAGTTAAAGAATTTGTTTGTTATCTGATTAATATCATAACAATTAAGGTGGTATTGAATATTTCTAAATTCATTATTTTCTCCTTTATTACTTATTCAGGCTTTGTAGCCCCTAGGTTTCTACAGCTCAGGTGCTATGAACCTTTGTTTCAGCTCTGAATTTTTCAAGAAAATTTTGTAAAGAGAAGAAAATTAAGAAATTTTATTGATGTCTCAAGTGAATTTACAAAAAAATAACTTTGAAACTATTGGATTTTTATTAAAAATAAAAGTTGTTTATTTTATAGAAGAGAAACCGATTAATTATTATTTAATCAAATAAGAAGGTCAATATAACTGGGAAAAATATGCATTGAAAACATTTACTGGAAGTGTTATTTAAAGAGACAAAGCAAAGCCATATGAGAAAATAAATTTTGGTTTAACTCCTATTTTCGTAACATCTACAACTTATAAAGTGAGTTTTGCAAAAGTTGTCAAAGTGAAAGTTAAATTTGTTTCTCTTCATTGTTTATTTCTGAAATTTACAATGGTATTGAGATTAAAAAGCGTACAAACCGCTGAGTTAGTTCCAGTAATTACGGCTATATTACATTGATGAGTACACAAAATTGAGACGGAAAGAACAAAACAAGATAAATTTGTTTAGTTGAAATTCCAGCATATTTAGGTATTCATTCATAAACCTCATTTGCAATTATAATTATGACATTCCTCCCTTATTGTGTCTTATTGTTATAATTGGGTTAATGTAGTATTTATTTAGAAGAGCATCCCTGATAAATTGTTGGTTTCTTAGTAAACAAGATGAGACGCTGATACCGTTGAATTATGTGCGTGGGTTCTACTACCAACTTCATTTTAAATGTATTCGTGGGGCAGGTGGCTAAACACTGATTATATGAGGCATTTTCTTCCTATAATTAACTTTAATAATTTCAATACAGTACTCCTTGATTGCACCTGTATGTTTCCACAATAACAATCGTGAGGATAATTTGCTTCCTTGTTTGCATCAATATAGCTCACTTTCATACGTGTGAAAGACATGCATTAAATCTATTACAGAGAATATGGAATAATTCTAAGACGTTCCAATTGCTTACTTTAACCTATTATTACAAGAGAAGGAATGCGAATTGGTGCAGAAACTTGTTATGTAGATTACTTGAATGACTTCAAGAAGCTTTTGTGAAACGACATCGTACAAAATTACAGGTTGTCATACAATATAGATTTCCGAGGCAAATTCCAATTTTAATTAGTAATTTGTGTTTACAATGTAATAAATTAAAATGCAAATTGCGAAAATACCACATTTCCTGATTGACCTCAACCCCAAAACCAAAAAAAGCTTCGCGGTTTATAGTAGGCTAATAAAATTGGAGAATTATTTATCCAATAATTTGGCAAAACAGCAATAAACAACGAAAGTGTCTAAAACACTAACTTAATATTTAAATTTTGCAACTCCTTATTAGTATTTTGGAAATATAATGAATGTCAGTAGAAGGTTATAAAAAAACCATCGTAAAGTAATAATCACGATGTTACTTCCTTTTACTTGCACTTTAAGGTGAGAAATTAATACCTGAAGGTGTTTTAATTTCATTAAAATCCATCCATTTGTAATATAAAACTAAAATAAATTATACTTTACAAGTATTTTACAGCCACTAAACATCCATCCGTATTGGTAATAAAAATATGTTGCCTGCTATAAAATTGTTAGACAAATCATAAACATGCCAGTGTTATTTGATATTATAAAAATACTATTTTACAATTACTAATTTAACTAAAATTTAACAACATATAATTTAAAATGCTTTTTATTAGACGACGAGTAAGGATTTAATTGGCACATAAAAACCGTTTCAAGATCTTCTGATTTGATGGATGAATAAAATTAATTAGCTAGTATTTACGTGAATAGATCGTCAATTATTATTTTTTGGGCGAAACGAAAAACTTGGCCAAAATTTATTACCAGAAACTTCAGCAAAACCCTCACATTTTTGTACACTAAGCATAATAACGTCAAAGTGACGCAATAAGATTTTTATAACTCGAGTACCCAACGATTAAGTGATCAATATCTTCTGGATTACTCTCTCGAGGAGGCTACTGTTCCCAATCGCTTTGTAAAAAAAGTTTTCATATAAAAATTTATTTTATGGACGGAAACTTAAATCGTATCTTAAGCGTAATTTCCACTTCGGATTTTCACAACACTTTATTTTTATTATTGAAAACTCCAAAACTTAATTGCTTCTTCGTTTATAATACAATTTTGGCAACATAAGCCCGGAAGGAAGGAAGGAAGTCGAGATTGAACGCACTTTTCTAAATGGAATGCCATACGTTTGTTAGTACCTATTCGTAGGTATCGCAAAAATTTATCAACCAGTTAACCTTGCGAATTCATCCTTAATTTGCTAATAATGCAATAATTGAGAACGGAAAGTTTAATTTTTATACAAAATTGGAATTTACCATCAAGCTGATTTAAATTTATGTCTGCGACACAAAACATGATCTTGTTCATTTCATAATAAATTGCGAGTTCTAACGTCTTCATAAATCGCATTTCAAGATAATGCTTTGCAGTCGCGAGAAGCACCAGGTATCTCAAGAGTAATTAACAACAACTTTTCCTTGTTCGTTATTAATTAAAATAGTTTTTATTATTTTATTGGTCGTTATTTTACATAGCAGTTGTTTAAAAGGAAGGTAAGATAACTTTTTGATGTGAAATGAACTACAACAGTTTAATGATCATGGATTAGCCATTTGAATTTCCAAATAGGCGGCTTTTGCCGGTTGAATAAGTTACATACGACAAGAGAAACCACATTTCCTTTCTCAAATTACACATTCTTAATTGTAATTAAAGCAAATATAAATTTTAAATGCTAATTTAATTACAGATAATTTTTAAAACTGTACCAGATGTCTATAATTTTCTAATCATTTTATAATTTTATGGTATCATTTTATAATTTTATGGTACCGAACTAAATTTTTTTACTAGGAAGTGAAATTAATTTAGTTTTAATTAATCGATTTTTAACAAACATTACTACTAAATAAAATCATTTTATAGGGAGTAATTGGGAGTAGCAGATGTGAAGAACGCACCTCCTGCAACGCACTCGGGGAATTCTTTTATTTTTTTGAAAACCATACCTTGTTAGGGGGCGCACCTTAACATGCTGATTAAAATATTTCCGCTCATATTTAAACAAATTCTAAATTTTATGATCATCATTATCAACATAACACGTCATTGTTTATGCTTAATTTATGATTTATGAAAGCGTATTAGCCACAGCTTTATTGTTTATTTTATGGTTCTTGTATAACGCGCTCACCTAATACAATTTATTTATTTGTAATCAATCATAAAAGAACATTAACCCCTTGGTTTGTGGTAAAACTAATTGTGATAATGTGACAGTACATAACAAAAAAAGAACACTTTATTATTTTTGACAAGAAAAATAAACAAATTAATTTACGTGTTGTACGCCATATATGAAACACTTGGAAATTAATAAAAATTTTATGATTAATATAACTTTTAAAACGGGTACCGACTTAATTAGCGCACTAGGTGGTGTCTGATTTTGATGTTTTGATTAATTATCCTTCCAATAAAAAATACTTTTGGGTTATCAAATCGAAAAGATTTTATTTTAGTTTCTTTACAATTTCAACAACTTTTTATGTAGGGAAGGTGGAGCAAACTTACCTTAACGATAACTTTTAAATAACCTTTTTGTGCTTTGCCCCACCTTCCCTACTTCTATTTATTTAATTAAACTAAAAAATTTAATTAAGTTTGCCGGAGTTTCCCCAAAGAAAACTTTTATTATTGCTTATCACACGGATTTAACAACTTGGTTAAGATACTTAAATTAATAAAAGTGTTGGTCCTTAAAAAAATTATAACTATAAAATTAAAAGGTGCAATTTAAAATTAAAAGCGGTAAAGTCGCAAAGAACAACTAAAGTAATCAGCTACAAATGATATCATTAGGTAAGAAAGCGGAACCCCTACAGCCTTAATTACAACACACAATTACTTGACTGGCTTTTTTGCATGGGTAATGCATTTTATTTTGAAGTTGCTAAAAGTACGTAAGAAAGATTTAACTGTGTGAAACTTTCTTTTCGTACGTGAGCTTGATGTTTTTTCTGCGTTACAAATGCAAATCTATAAAACCAAAAATCAATATCTAATAAAATGCAAAACAAGACTACGTTGTAACAAGGGCTTGAAAACCCTTGTCTTCATAGTCCTCAATAGGACCTTACACAAACAAAAGTCCTGTCAACAATTTGAAAGTAAATTTGTCTTGGCATAAAAACAAGAAGATAACAAAAGTGACTGCGTCGAATAAGCAAGTTAAATTGTACGAGTCGCAAAATACAAAGTTTTCTCCGCTCAATTTTTCAAAAATCAAATATTAATGGGATAAAATGACTACAATGATGATGTGGAAATAGAACGAAAATTTATTTAAATTAAGTTAGGTTGCAATAAAGCTTCCGTAAATATGGCGAATCCGTACATAATATAAACTACTTAGGCAAGTGCATAAACCACATTTTCAATTCAAAGAGTGTTTGGACAGGTCTTGCATAATACATAAAATGCGGATTTCACATGTGCGGTGAATGAGAATGAAAAATGCATAGGTTTAACTTATTTAGTTTTGTTATAGTCGCACATAAATGGTCAATACTTTTAATTTTACCAGAAAATTTGAAAGTTATGTTAGGTAAAAATTAGAAATTATTAATATTTTGCATCACAGTTGGGTAGTAATTTAGCTACAGGTAGCTAGAGGTAGTTTAGCTACTTTTATATTATATGTGGACTAAGGAGATTTATGGATAGAAATTTCTAGATGAAGAGCTTAGCTACTTTATAGTAGAATCAGCTTGCCAGACTATTTAAAATTAATTTAGTTATTAAATTAACAGCAGCTTAGCTAGAGCTAGCTACATAGCTTATTCTTACTGCTACATAACCAAAACCAAATACATGGCTAATTTGTAACGGCATAACGATACACGCGATAGTAGATGTAATTTACAATACAATAGAAATATTAAAGACAGAAAGTTGCAGCTACAAATGACGTTTATAAGGAAACTATTATTATTAATTTTCTTATTATAACACAAAAACTCGTATTAGTAATTAATTTTGCAAAAGTCTCCGATTGGGAGTTACAATAATTATTACAGAAAATTTTTACATGTTGATATCGTTATTGTAACAAATTTTTTGTTTTCCTATTAATTTTACCAAAAGAATGTTTCATAAAAGCATAATAAAAAGTAAACAAAAGTTGTTGGCCTTTAAAGAAAAAAAGCGTAACTGCAAAATAACATCATTGGTTGCAATAGCATTCATAAAACAAACAAAAATACTGGCTAATTACAAAATTCAGTGATATTCAATATTCGAGTGGAGAACGAAATGAAACAGTTTTTATAAATCAATGTAATAATTATGACGTAAAAGTTAATCAAAGCAAAGCAGGACTTTTGTAAATATGCTGGATATGGTTCGTAATCACCATAAAGAGATATCAAATCCAGGGGATTATTAAAAATAAACGAAAATGGGTTAGATTAATTAAAATTTTGATGATAGTTGATTAGTTTACACAGCAGTTAAGCTAAATTGAATTTATAAACGAAATGGATGTGGGTACCGAAAAGGAAGAAAATGTCACGAAATTGAAACAAAAAAAATTGCAATTAAATAAAATGTAAGAGAAAAAAAGTTTTCTAATTTTTTGTTTTAGTAGAGTAACGGTTGGAACAGAGGCGGACTGGTAATGTGAAATCTTAACAATCCTCTAAAGATCGTTTTAATAAGATCTAAGATTTTAAACTTAACTTGAAAATTTATTGTTTTAATTTTCTATCGAGTGCCAATTAGACTCTAGATATGATACACATCCGGTAGTCCCCAACAACGACCACTTTATGAAACGAAGAGCTTAATACGAAGCCCTCGTGGTTATATTTTTCATTATTAATTCCATTATTTTTAAATCAAAATTAAGTAACCAAAATATTAATACTAATTTTAACCCTTATCTTTTTATGATTTTACCCGTCTTCTAAATAAAAGTAAAGAAACTAAAAGGTGGCTTTAGTTAGTAAATTAAGGGTAGATTAAACAGTCTAAAATTATGAAATAACTATGGCTTTTCGTGTGTTAGCAATTTTTCCGAGTGAGGTGGAAGGCCAAGCAACTATTTTACCCTTCAAGTGATAAAATCTTACTTAGTGTAAAGCAATCATTGCACAATTGTCATAGATCAATCTGACTATGACGGCTTAGGACGTAAGAAATAAACATTTACTATATAATAAACACAAGAATGCTTTTGAAGTCTATCTGTCTGTCTCTCGTAACTGTCTCTTCACATCTGATTGGTCGTTTATTATTACCAACCTAAAAATTTACTAGTGCGGCTTTGTTATGTAGCTACTATTAATATTACATACTGTAAAACTTATAAGTTTTTAACTGGTGAAATTAAAAATAAATTAAATTTTAAAATATTATTAACTAGAACACAATTAGACTAATTGAAAAATTATTTTCAGTGTTTAGTTGCACTAGTAATTTTTATCACAAATGTATTAATAATATAGAATTAAGTGATGTATTTTGAAAGAAATTAGAATTGCAATGACAGTAATTAATTATTTAAGTGCGACAAAATTTTTATTGTTTTGTCAACAAATTAAAGTAATTGATTGCTACAAAAAATTAATTATATTTTTCATATATTAAAAATTTTTTCACTGAAGCATTCGCTATGATAAACTTCTGTTTCATTTAATTTATTTAAAATATTTTTTATTTTATTTATTCGTATTTCTGACGAGGAGCTTGCTAAGAAAATAAGCAACATAATTTAAGTGCGCCATAGCCAGGAAACTTAGTGCACTAAGCAAAAGTTGAAAATTCCTATCCACCCTAAAGCAAAAAATTGAAAGAAATGACACATTGTTACTTTTAACTATAATTATTGTTAAATCATATTATCATGAACGTTATCGTGATATAATAGTTCAAAGGGCTCGGATTTTAAATTATGAAATTATTTTCTTGTATTATGTATAGTACTTCTTCTTCAAAGTGCTTTGGCGAGTCTACCAAACTTGTTACCCTTCTGGCATATTTATGTGGTGTGCGTGTAAAGTGTTACCATGATATAAGGGTCGTAGAGTTTAAGGTGAGTCCCGAACCGCGGGAAGTATAGTATTATTGCATGCTTTGGTTCCTTGGGGACATGAGAGGAGAGATAGCAAATTCAAATCTTACTTAACTTGAGATGTTTAGTAGGTACCAATATTAATATGGACAATTAATTAATTACAATTAATTTAGTCAATATTCTGCAATCACTTTTACGGTTTGATAATATTCACTGTCGAATTTGGTCCCATGTCCTCATGTCAAGTGTAGAAATTATGTTTTCTTTCCGCTAACCACACGCTTTTCTAGCATAACTGGATGTTCATAGTATATCATCCCTATTTTGTTTAAAAGTACTTCACCAGATCGAATTTTTCATAATAATATTTTCTTTCAACAATCTTTTTCTGTTTAAGATATTATGTAATATTTTCTATAGTACTCAAATTTTCTCAATCGTAGAAGCCATTGAAAACGGTAGACACGGAAAACAATAGTATATTTTTACTTTCCTTACAAAAAAGTATTGTATTTTGTTGCCAGCAATAAGCAAAATTTTGTTTTCTCACCTCCCCCCCACGCGTTACAATTTGTTATAACTTTAAAATTAAACTAAAACAGGTAAAAAAAGCTTATCACTAAAAATGGTATGCGTAACTTCCGGTAAGTTGAACAAAGCCAAATGTGTTATTTGTTTTAACAAGCCGTGTGCAAAAACACGTCACTTTTATTGCAATTTGCAAATTTATTAACCTTTTCAAAAATCATGCAAGTTTGTACACGTCAGGCATTCGTCATCATACCGTCTCTTAAATTTTTTCTTTTAATGGAAAAATTTTAGATATTTTATATGTGGATTGTGAAAGTGTTTGTGCTATGGTGCAGGATATTATTGGAGGTGTTAATGGTTCTGGAGCCAAACTTAAAAATTTAGTATCTTTGGTAAGATTTTAATATTATTAATAATAATTTATTCCAACCATTTCATTTTTTGTAAATTTTGTTTGAATTGTATGAATTAAAGAGGAATTCCTTCTTTGCAGTTCTAATCCACATTGGAGGTTGGGTCTCATAGTGGTGCTCGATTTGGTAAAGACATTTTTAAACGCGTTTGGATAATTTGGGATTTTTGTTGTCGGGAGTGATAAGAAAGCTTAGAGAAGCTGTAATTAACGTGATTTCATTTTGCTTTAATTTTTTAGTGAAAAAGTAGTTTTAAGTGTTCAATTTAAAAATTTTGCAATCGATTCGTTTAACTGTTAGTGTGTGCGTGGTAATGGATTGGAGGTGATGGAATGGCTTTAAAAGGACTCCAGGACTAAAGGTAGAGTAAATTTCTTTCAAAATTAGATTTTTTCTACTTGGTTTTCTTGCAAAATTAGCTTACTAATAAATTAAATTTATTACAGGTGGAATTCATGGCATCCTACAACAAAATAAAGGTTAGTGAAAATTATTGATCAAATTTTCTTACAGGGATGTAGAGTTTAAAAATTTAAAAATTTAACCCTTAAATATCATGCAATTAACGGAATATCTTTTGACTTCTAATGAATTACGAAACCAAATCAAAAAAACGATTTTCTGAATATTTTTCAAGTAATTTTTTACAACGTACTATTGATTTGATTTTTACCAATGATTAAAATACTTATGAGAAGGTCTATGCGTAGAATAAATTATCCAAACTTAGGTACCTATTCATTTGCGACTTTCTTTTGATGTCTCTAATAGAAAAGACAACTGTGTTTGGTTGTACGTAAGTCTAGATGCCCATCTCTCCGTTTAAATAGGATTTGATGGACTTCATGAAGTTATCCTAGAAATTGAAATTATGTTTTCAAACATTGTTGAAACTAGGACATAATCTGGAAAAAGGATATAGAGAAGACACTGCGCCTCTAGTCGCGATATTACGTTTGAAGAAACTTTTTATATACTAATGTAATTAATCTTAAGAAATTACTAGATCATCTAACTAAACGAAGTAGTACTGAAATCACTTTAAACCGTTAAAAATTCTGAATCTCGACTGGAAGAGCGTTATGATTATTTCACTTGAAAGTTCTGATGCTAAGTTATTCAAACAGTAATAAATTTTTATTTGTATCAACGACGTTGAAAATGCAATAAAAACATATTTATCAGTTGTTAATTTATTGTAACTGCCACCATAAATCATAATGCAAATTTATCCACAAATATAATTACATCTATAGCTAATTTAAGTTTTAATTTGGTCGTAATTGAAAAGTTAAACAATTCGGTTTCATAATAATGTATAATGAATCAGCGACGAACCAAAACCAGGTGATAAAATTATTATCGCCGTGATAGTGTAGTACCTAATAACTAAATAAATTTCGATTGGAGCAAAAAATGTTGCGTGACATAAGAGTTTTATTCTCAAAATAATATATAAAACTTTTAATCACTTGTAATAACAATAACTTCTAAAATAATTAACTTTTTTGAATTTTTCTGAGCCCTTATGAGAAATATTTGTTGAAAATAAAAATATTATATAAATATTTACTAAAATATAAATATAATCAAACTTCAAAGAATTGTAGGAACCTGATTTACTCAAAATATTATATACAAATTCATTTTGGCACACGCATGTAAGGTTTTAATTTTTTTAAATATTATTGAGACCTTGTTATTAAAATAAAATTATTGACTAAAATAATTGACTAATAGTTGACTAAAAATTATCAATATTTCAAGCAAAAAATTTATAAAAATTCAAAAATCACCTGTTCATTTTTATGGAAGTTCGATGTGAGAAATTAAAGATAACAATTTTTTTTTAAAATAAGGCACATTCTTTTGTATCAATTATAGTATTTATTATTAAATTGTTTCATTAGTTCATCTCCAGATTTTGAGCTTTTTCAGTTATTTTCTATTTATATTTTGTTAATTAAACCTAGAACTTATCACACAAAACGTAGGCATTACACACTATACACTATAATAGAATAGCGAGCCACCCTTGTGTCTTTATACAGATCAATACTTATTTTACTCATTTTGCCTAATCAGATCATCAGTCTATAAATAATTTACTTTTTTCGAATAAAAAAAAACTTTTATATCTACAGACGAGTAGTAAGTAGTTGAACCGTTAGTTAATTATAGAAAGCATTTTGATTTTCGAAAGAAGAACAATGCAATCATTGCATCGAGCTAAATTACTCAGCACTAACTTCTTCAATACACAATCGGTTCTATTTTAAGGTATGTCCTATTCATTATTTATTAATTTAAATATTTTTTGTACCATTCAAAACATGGGTAGCTGTATTAACGCAGCATAAATATTTTAATTAAATTTTTAATTGCTACAACTGATTTTTTCAAAATTAATGATTATATTTACTTTGGAAATTGAGGAAAAAGTATTTTTGATTTATCAGCCACTCGATAAAAAAGTTTTAACTTGCACGTTACGTACAATTATCGATCATCAAAAATTTTAACAACAAACGGGTTATTTTTAAGTTATAAAAATGCAAATTTGGAAGATTTATTTTAATCAAGTTATATTTTAAATTATCATCGGAATGTATATTGGATAAACATCGTGTGCAGACACACAATTTAAATTTATTCTAATAAATTAATATTTAATTTTAACTTTTAATTGACAGTTTCTGTTAAAAATTTATACTTTCAGTTTCTTGTTCAAATAATGAATTTTATGAGATTCTAATCAAGAGGATTGTTATTATACATTGATGAACGAGATGTTGATCAACTCATCTCTATAAGAATTCCGGTGACAGTAATTAATCACTTGTGAATAATTAGAGCGTTGCCACACTAAAGTCAGTGCAGGTGGGCGATTCGTCTTCGATTATAATCAATGAAGCGATAATAAATTAATTTCAACTATCGCTAGACCTCACATTTTTTAAAAATATTTACCCATTTCATTTTTAAAGTTGCGGAAATACCGGGCAATTTGTATTCCTTAGATGCGTGCAATACTGTGAATCACACTTTACCACAAAAAATTACTTATTATTATTCAAACATATCAAACTGTCTGTATTTTGCATTAAATTTAATGCTTCGCATTAATTAACCACTCGTTCTTCGAATTGTGCGGTCAGAACATCTTTGTATTATGTCAGATTTTAAATATCAAACTTATTAAGTTTTCCCTGAATCAATGAAGATACCAACAATGTCCGATAAGTTTGTTCGTATTTTATGTGAGTTTATTGCTGCGGTTTCCACTTTTAAATTTTCTCAGGAACGATTTGCTAAATTTATTTTACTTTTTCTCATAAGTAATTACAACATTTTTGGTGGTGAAGTCATGCCGAGGTATCTAATTTTTTTTTTTTCGAAATAAAGACAAAATTAATTATTTAGAATGCAATCTATCAGACATAAGGAGATCACATCATAACTGTAATTAAAATTAACAATGAATAGTAGGAAGTTAATTGTACTTTTTGTAACCTAAATATAATTAGCTAATTATTTTACACCTTCAAAATTTAATTATGTAATAATAACGTTGTAACAATTTTGAGGAGTGTTCATAAAATACAACTTTACTAACTGAAAAAACACTTAAAATTTCAACGCTTTTTATTAATTTTTATATTTTATTCGGTTATTGGAATGTAAATTACTGAAACAATAAAGAAATTTCATGCACACACTGGAATTTTGGTTGTTGTGATGGAAGAAATGTTTTTAGACACTAAAACATCATTTCATTTTGTTCCAACAGGGTTTTTAAATTAAGTTTTAAAATCCCACAAGCAAGAACACAAAATTTTTTATTTTCACACCGAAGGCAATTTATAATTGATTTTTTGTGGTATCGTTTTCGTACTTCAAGTTGAAATAAAGGTACCGTGACACCTAAAAGAATGGACTCTTACATTAAGCGGTGCCATTTATAAAAATAATTTTCAATTTGATATGCATTTAAACCGAAAGTTAAGCACACGAAAAATGTTATTGTGTCAGATTCTTTTTATTTTGACATATTTGTGTTGTTTACTAATTTTTAAGAAATACCGTTGGTTTTCTTCTCACAATAATTTGAATTCGTTGCGTTTGAATTGATAACAACTCATGCATTAAATTAGAAGAAAATTACAAATTGCTTATTTCGAGCGTAAAAGACATCTTTATTCATCAGATAACAAATTAATTATTTATGGGTAAAACAACTACAGTATTTCTTAATGCTTTTGTGTTCAAAATCAGTCGTTTTCAAAAAGGTGATGATTGATTTTGTTTCTTTAGATCGATACAAATATTTACTTCGCCAGTCTATGTAACCGTCGAAGCCCTCTTAACATTTAAAAAAAAGTGTCATTCAAAAGCGCTTGCATACGCTCTTGGAAGATTAAACTATCAGCATTTTGTGTATGCACCAATCTATCATGATGTCATATAATCATTCAACAAGCGTCAAGCTTGTATATAAAGTTGGATTAATTAGCATTCGTGATAATAATATGTAAACACTAATCCTGTTTTCTGAAAGGAAAAATGCATCACGGCTCATTTAGCACTAGAAAATTCTTACAACAATATGGAAATGAACGTGAAGGCTTTTTCCTGTTTCCTGATACTAAAACGTGAAAAATAATTTAATTTGAAAACTGAAAACGATCTTTATCTAAAAAGTGTGTGAGCCAACTCCCATTTCACTATATTCTGTAAAATTTGAGAATTATAAATAGTATAAATCATCCAACTTTGTGTGTAGTTTTTTTAATGTAACAAATCGTGGTGCTTAAGCCTAATTAGGCCATTGGATACTCTATGAAAAAGCAATGACATAACAACCAAGTTAGAAAAATTATACTGTAAATTACATCAACAATTTATTTGTTTTTTTACAACTGTTCGATTTTTATGACCCCTTGTACAATTTCTGTGGAACTATAATAAATTAGGTAACTCAACTCTCATAATTTAAATCAAATAATTTGGTAGGTATTTAGTAGTTACATCAGCTTTTGTAACAATTTTCTGTGTTTCCTTGTTGGAATTCCTAGAAGGGATTTCGAATTTAAGTGAGATATGTTTAAAGTTAAGATAATCTTCGAAAGGAAAAATACATCACGAGTCATTTAGTACTAGAAAATTCCAACAAAAAGATCTGAAAAAATTTCAACAAACATTTGAGTTTGATTTTTTTCTTGTTGGAGTAAAATGTGTTAAAGTTAACATCATCTTCGATCGACATGAAAGGCTTAAAACGTAGAATAAATAAAGCAAGTATTAAAATCAAGCCCAAATTTTCAAGCTGATGGGATTTCCTACAAATATAGTTGAAAGCTTGAAGGGTTTTTCTGAAAAGCTTTAAATATTTAAGTAAACAATAGATTTTGTGCCATTCTCCGGATTTGCATAATTTAAAATTGTTTAACTTTATTTTTTGCAAGTGCGTGATTACACTTTAGTTTTATAAAGTGTCAAAATTTTAATTTATAAAACAGAAATTAGGTTATCTGCTGTGATATGCTAATTTTTATAACAATTAAATAAGAGGAAATGAGTTTTTCGTATATTAACCACGCATTATGTAACTTCATTACATACAAAGGAAAATTTCAGGTGGGAGCAAAAATTTTGTTAATTTTTCTGTTTGTACGTTTTTCATCAACTTTGTAGGCTTAAACCCGCATAAAATAGTTGCTAATAGCACGGGGTTAGCAAACTTTTGCTTCTCATACTCCTATTTGTACTCGCATAGCCTTGAGAGGGACGAAAAGGCATTTTTGTTAGAAAATTAAGGGATTTAAAGCCCCCAATATGCATTTGATTAAGTTTACGTATATGGATATGACCGTTTTGAAACTTTCGACATTTACTATTTAGATCCAATTTAGATTAAAGAAATTGCATACAAAAGTAGCGTAATTCAGTGTAGTTCTGATAACTGAGGACTCCGACCACAAGTTTACCCCCCAAAATAGATAAGGTATTGCATTAAAGATTTTCGAGCATATTTTTAGGGCGATCCAATTAAAATCTTTATCAGACTTGATCCTTGATAATAATCCTATTTATTTGCAATGAAAAGTTATACGCCGTTTGCTTGGGGGATGGGAAATTAAAAATTTTTGAAAAGAACTACAATGAGAGAGATGGTATTACCACTATAACACAAGCAAATTAGTTTGCCTTAGGGGTAGGTGAAAAAAACTTTTAAAAACTAAAAAGTATCTCTGATGCTCATTATTTTATAAAAATTTCAATCTTTTGTTTATTGCTTTCATAACTTTAGTATATATTATCACCAAAATAATCTTTTTCTTGTACTGTTATTTTTTAACTTTTAAGATAATTTAAAACAATATTTGTTAAATTTTATTTTAAATTTCAAATGTTGGTTTCACTTTGACGTCAGTTGTTTAACATTTATTCTGTAAAGTAATTGGAGTCAATACAAAATCGGTTTGTTATTTTGGTCGCACCTTATATAAATTGCATAACCAAATTTGTTAATCGTTGACTTTTTACTTTACCATACCGAATGGGAAAGTTATGTAATCGACAAAATTTTTTTTTTTTAGATTTTTACAAATTTACAGTCCTTGAGGTCTAACGAGTTGAAAAAGACCCAGCATCAAAAAATGTCTGTGTGTCTGTATGTCACTTAATTTTGTGTGCGCTCTAGTACCTAAACTAATAAGAATTTTTCAATCAAATTTTATATTTAGTACTTTTATATTGAAACTTAGATTTGATTAGATTTTGGTTAAATTCGGTCCACAGAAACGTGAGATTGTGAGTAAATTAGTGACGCGATGAGTATGATTGGTACTGTGGTCGGTAGAGGGCGACACCTAATAATGTCGCAAGTTATGTTATGGCAACTGTCCAGATAAATCAACTCACCAAGCGGTCCCAAAGTACAAAGATCTCCCCTATTACGCGTCAGGCATCACCCATTTTCAAGAACAGTGACAAAAATAGCAGGTATTTTTAACTGTTCTTTGCCAGTCACAGTAACAGTTTGTCACTGTTCCACAAAAGTAGCAATAATTCCCATCGCTAACTACTTATAATACTTGTACTACTAATAATCCTAATACTACTGATAGTACTAATACTACTAATACTACTGATAATACTAATACTACTGATAATAATAATACTACTAATACTACTGATAATACTTATTACTACTGATAATACTAATAATACTAATACTACTGATAATACTATTAATACTAATACTACTTATAATACTTATACTACTAATACTACTGATAATACTTATACTACTATTACTACTGATAATACTAATACTACTTATAATACTTATACTACTATTACTACTGATAATACTAATAATACTATTACTACTTATAATACTAATACTACTGATAATACTTATATTACTAATACTACTTATACTACTATTACTACTGATAATACTAATAATACTAATAATACTAATACTACTGATAATACTTATACTACTAATACTACTGATAATACTTATAATACTAATACTGCTTATAATACTATTACTACTTATAACACTTATACTACTAATAATACTAGTACTACTGATAATACTAATACTGCTTATAAAAGGTAGTTTACACTACATGATTTATCATATGACTTGTCACATGACTTCTCATATAAGGGATTTTTTTACGTTCACACTATATGATTTTTGATATTATAGAAGTTATGGCTTTTATGATTGGCTGTTGTGATGGTATGATTTTAGCCATGACTTTCTTATGACTAAGTCATATGATAAATCATAAACTACCCTTAATACTAATACTACTTATAAAACTTATATGTCCCTAACCTGCAGTACTAGAAAGACGGCCAGAGAAGATCAAGTTTTTTTTACTTCATCCGGAGTCAAACCGATTATTGTTTCCACTTTTGAGATCAAAAGTTATTTTTTGGTTTCTGTTGTTAGTTTTATGTTAATTTTAAATTCTAAGACACTTTTAAAAGAATGATTTTCATTTTTGTAACTTGATAGTTTTGTCTGTGGATAAAGTGAATAAAATTTATTTCCAACAAGTGACGAATTATAACATTAAACAATTTTATGGTTTCAAGAAAATTACCTGTTAAAGTTTCGTTGTAATTGTAAAGTAAGTGTGTTAATTGTGTGTCTAAATTCTTGATTTTTCGGTCTTGCATTTTACGAGATTGCATAATACAGCGAATTATTATCCAGCACCGGGATTAAATGACCTCTTTAATAGCAAATCGTCGAAAATTATTTAAAAAAAATAATTATAAGTTACAAATAAATTCGAAATAGATTTTCTAACGAGAAAAGTTTGTTAAAATGGATGGTGAGCGCCCATATAATGTTTTTCGTTTATACAATAAATTCATTTATAATAATTGCGAAAGCAACACAGGATAATAATTCTAAGGACAAGCTAGGAAAAAGACGAAACTTCAATCACTCGTTCAGGAAAAACACTAAAAATTATCTAAAGAAGAAAACATCACAAGAAAATAAAGAACAAAAATATGAAAAGCTAAAAGAAATACTAGGGGTTATTAGGTATTGAGAGGCTTCAGTAAGTAAACGTCTTACACTACCACTTTAAGGCAGACTGATGTTTTAGGTTAGATTAGGTTTTCATAAAACAATAATAATACATTTTCACTTTCACATTTTCACCAATTTTAAAAAAATAAACTGGTAACTTAGTAAGTTAGAAGAACAAAACTTCTGTAGCCCCCCAACTACATTATGGTTTATTTATTATGGCTGTATAATTTTCTGCTCACGCCTCAGATAAAATCATTGTTTTCTATTTAAACCTTTTAACATATTGGATAAATTATAGAAATGTCAGAAAATCAATTTAAGTTGTTTTATAGCTAAGTAATTAAATCACAACTTCTTGAATCCTAAATTTAATAAATTTACTTCATATTAAATATTTGCAATGAAAATTTATTAATGTTTGAAATTTGGTGTTTAAATATTTGTGCGAATATACCGCCCAAGAAACCTAATGCAATAATAATTCGAATATGAGATGAAAATTATGGAAGCTCAAAATAATTTTATCGTTTTCGTCCAACTTAAAAGAAAATTTCGTTAAATAAAAATGAAGAGATCATTAGTCAAATTTTTCAAGTTATTCCACTATGCAGAAATTGTTTCTGAAATGTCAGCATAATTTAGGAAATATAAATAAACAACGACCACCATTAACCACCATTTCGTACAAATGTATTGCGAACGTGCTGATCTTTGAGAGTCTGTTACACAGTCTTCAATAAAATAATAGCCGTCTATTCGAATTTATCACGATGTCGTTGTGCACAGAGCTTGATAATTGGTTTAATATATAGTCGGGATCGTGCGCTGCCGAACTGGGAATACCCCAGTTGCAACTTTTACCAGGACAAAAACTTTTTTCAACTTTATGCTTAAAGTGCACTCGCCTTCATTATAAATGCATCCGCTTAATTAAAAAGTTTTTTCCAAACCCATAAATCGATTTAAGCATTAAAGTAAATTGTAAAATTAACAAATAATGCTTGGCTTGTGTAGGTTTCGGAAGAGAAAATTTTATAAGTAGTAAGCTAAGGGTGGAATGTAAAATACTCACTATTAACACCTTAATGCAATAATATAAATTTCAAGGATTGTAAAAGTCTAATTAGTGAACGGGACGGTCTAATTGGGGCTTGTGCACATAAAACAGCGACTTCATCACTTTTACAGTTCGACTACTACAAGTTCCTAAGTATTTTTCCAAGTTTTCTTGTACACTCGTTCATAGTTGGTTCATTATTAAAATTTTCTAAAACAAGTCGTAATTTTACGTTAGTAATTGGAAAAATGTAAAATCCAAAAGTTATTATGCTAATAAGTTTTGATCAAGTCAACTCAAGTAGAGGTTCTTTTGAGATAAAAGCTCCTACATCCAAACACTGAAGTTTTGATACACCGTAAATTAGAAGGTTGTATTTAATAATCCAGGCACGTATAGTATAAAGGTTAGGATATCTACTTCACGAAGATATGTTCATCACAAGGGTGGCTAAATCAACCTGTAGAGTGGATGAAAAAGTTGTCTCTTTGAAAATTTCCTTCTTTATAATATGAAAAGAAAATTATGGGCTTTTTATGATAACGCAAAATTTTCAAGTTTACTCTTGCAAAATCTCGTTAAATAATATTTAATTTATTTGATAATTTTCAAAATATGTTACAAATGAAAAACAATACCCAAAGGAAAATTGAGTCAATCTGCAACGATTTCACATAAAGAGTGTCTGTGATTTGCATAGAAATACGAGAGGATTGTTACAGAAAACATATTAACTGAATATTTTTATTTGCAAAACAAAGGTTATTAAAATTTGACTACACCTAACAATTGGAGCGAAATATAAATGCAAAGAGAAGTGAACGTTATTAAATCAATTAAATTTTTACTCTTTGATGTTATTTTCTTATTGACATTTCATCCATAATATAAAATTGCAATAATTTATAATTATTTTTTTAAACTTTAAATATTTTCATTGTCGAGTGGCATGGCATTGCACAAGTCTTGTAAACTTGTCCACCTACGTGCAATTACTGTTTATGGCCCACCCATTGTTATATAAAATATAATACCTGACTATAGCGGCCTTATAAAAGGGATTTAAGAATTTGAAAAATATGGTTATCTAGGCTCTCTCATGCTACTGTTGTCGCGATGATAAAATTAATGTCTTGTATTATTAAGCCTAAATATTCAAATTTTTTTAATAGTAAAATATTGCACGAATTAAACTTATTCGAGTAGGTTTACGAATTACAATGATTTATAAATTAAAACCCCCTATACACTCAGAAAAATAATTAGCAACTGCAACAAATAATTTTAGAGAAATTGGTTTACATCATTTCTACTGGTTAACAAATTGTTTTATTAATAAAAACTACCACGTTTTACTCAAATTAATTTTAAACAGGAATGCATTTATGAAATACTTTTGTAAATCATCCAAAAAAGCTATTCTGAAATGTTAATTTTACTTAAATTTGAAAGCATTGATCGACACTCAAATCACATTTAAACCAACAATTTTCACACTTTAATCTGCACATGCTATGTTATAGTATAATTTAATAGAAGCTAATAAATAACCTACTTCATTACAATTTTGATAATAAATTTGCTCTTGTCACTTATTGCACGTAATTTCTCTGAACATATTAAATTGAAAGTTATCAGCAGCATCCTGCAGTAAATTAACAGTTTAAATTAATTTTTTTTTCAAATATTATTGTTACAAATCATGTAGGTCATCATATTAGACTGGATCCATATTGGTTAGATCTTTGTTTCGTAACTTGTTGCATAAATTGCTTTGCTTGTACGAATAGAAATGAGGGTGGATATGGATGTTTTTTACATAATATAATACGTAAGTTTGTATCCGCCCTTAGCATTATGTTTCATCTGTTGTGCTGAAGCAAAAAAGTTACAATTTTGCAATGTAACATAATAAATAATACGGATGTTGTCAAACAAACGAAAGATATTAAATGAAAATCGCATATTTCTTCTACGGTATAATAATAACTTAAAAAACTACATGACATAGATAATCAAAAAAGAATAGAATGGTACTGTCAAAACATAAAACAGTTGTGGATATTGGAACCAGGGGATCTCTGCAGGGTTTCTATAAAGCGTGCCAGAAAGTTACTTACATTTATACTAAACCGATCGACTATGGCCAAAGGCCCTATCCACTATGTCTCTAATATATAGCAGTTGATAAAACAAACCTTAGTCTCTAATAAAATAACATTCTTATCTTCCAGATTAAAATAAAAAATTTATTACTAGTTTCTATTTTTGTGGGCATAAAAAATTCAGAGAACGCATTAGGAAGAAAATTTTAGAAAATTAAAGAGCAGTGCCTCAAGTTACATCGATTTTACAGTTGCTTTTAATTCAAATTAATGAATATAATACGGTAAGCAATATTAAAACATGTTTGCTAGTAGTTTATTTGCTTTGTGTAAGTTAATTTATTAATTTATTATTAATGTGTTAGGTTTCAGGCGTAGGTAGCTTTAAAAATTAATCAATTTCGTTTGCTTGACCCTATTTCCTTTTTATTGATTTCGTGAAGGAAATACACACCTAACGTGCATGGTTTGTTCTTTTTTTAATTTAATTAAAATAATGACAAACTATTTTAAACAGATAGCAACAAACTAAATTGAGATAACAAAAATTTATGGTGCTCACTTTATTATATTTAAACCAATAAATTATTACTGACTTTTAATGTCGATGATAAAAATTTATAATTAATGGCTAAAATAATCGACAAAATTACTATATCTAAAAATTGTTCGGAAAATTTTGACTTTTGCGTATCGCACACAAATAAAAATTCTGTAAAAATTAATTTTTGTCGTATCTGGAATACTAAATAATAAAATCTTGTTAGGGCAAAATTTTACAATGTGCTTGTTGTTTACTCAATTATCGTAACGGCTCCGCGAATGAACCTTAATGTAGTTCACAAATATAAATAATTAATTATATCGGTTAAAATGCAAATTAAAACAGATAAGTTATGAAAGCTTTGTGAATAAAGTGTTTCTTACAAATTGCCCACTACCCATTAGGTTCACCACATGATTTATTGAAAATTTTCTTTCGTTGACTACCGGTATGAATTAATTACCGAAACAATTAATCACTAACTATTAAAATTTTTCGTGGGTTATCATTGAAACTTTAAAAAAGTTTTATCAAATCTACTGATTCGCCATCAGTATTAGGAAGGTACAAAAATTATTTTACCAGTACGGAACTGATAAAAAAGATAAGGACAAACATTTCATGAAGCTACAGAAAACATAGCGCCTCAAATACAGATCAATTTTTTTTAAATTGGTTATAATAGTGACCTTATTAAAAATACTGAATTTTTTTTGAAATTATCTTAAAACAATTAATCAAAAAGTGACCAAATTCAAATAAACAATTTTTATACTACTTTTCATTCTGATGCTACTGATTTTGGGCTTTTTTTTAGCCCGCTGCTGTTGTAGCAGCGCACAATAATTCCGAATTTCATATGCTCTATTTTGCATTTGCAATATTATTTTTATGTAAGCCTCATTTTAGCTTCATTTTGATTGACTTATAAACATTTGAAAGGAAACAAGAAGAAAAAAATGTGTAAAAAATTAATAGCTGCTGATATAAAATCTCTAAATAAACCATGCGGCCCCCGGAATCAACCAATATTAAAATATTATTTCAGATTTCATTGGAAAATTCTATATTTCAAGCTACACACATTGTTGAATTTACTCTGTATTTTATTATAATCCTTTGAAATTAATTTAATTTATCGTTCTTGTTTTTTTGGGTTTTTTTATAAATTATAGTTTTTGGCTTTCTGGTCATTTTAAAAACCAAATATTATAACAACATGTTCATGAACTAATAGTATATTATTATCTCAATAAAATTGGATAATTTAAAATAAACATAATCAATAACAGCTTATGAATAAACAATGAATTAAAATTAGGTAAAATAAATATTAATAATAACGATAATAGTATGATGTTAATATTTTTGTTGAATATATGAGATGTACGTAGATAAAAATTTCATTAATTTCTCAATATTGCTTTTTACTCTACGTTCCATTTAATTTTTCACTTTATTTTATTAATCAATTATGGTATTTGTTTTCACCTTGCGTTAAGAAATAAATTATTCAGGGTAGCGTTAATCTGAGAGTGACAAGGAGGGATATATAATATTATAGTTATCTAAAAACTGGATTTCAATAAAAGAATTTTCTTTCAATTTCAATTGGACAGGACCGTAGTTTAAAAAATTAAAATAACTTAAACAGAATTAAAACTCTATTGGTTAAAATAGAATTTTGGTTTTAACGCCCGAGGCAAAGGAATAGACTAAAAAAATTAGTTTATTTTTCACTACTTCATTATCGTGCTTAATAAACATTAAAGAATTAATTAAAAGTTTTCACTAAAGTGTTTGCAGTTTAACATGTAAATGGGCTTTAAAATTAACTAAAATTACGTCGAGCTTTCAGTATTGTTTACCTAACACTACTTATTTCAGTACACTTAGATTTAAATTTTTTAAGTTTTATTTCAGAAAAGTGCTCCTGCATAATTTTGCTAAAACTGCAGTTTCAGAAATCTTACCCTTAAATCTATTTTCCTTCACTTGCACTAAAATAATTCTGAGCAGCATAAATTACTTACGTAAACAGAACTAAAACAAAATTAAATTTTTTTTAATTATTCCCTAAATTAGACGTACTTTTAAATCAATGAATTGCGAGAAACGCAATGTATAGTGTCAACTTGATGGATGAATGTGTTTATGCTCTAATTATACCCTGCACGCATTATGATATGCCATAACGAATATACGTAAGAAAAAATTTTACTGCTAAATTATTTAAATTATTAAAACAAACGTTTTTCCATTAATTGAAAAAAAAAGTAAAAGGATTGCTATCTTATCAAAGCACAAAAAGCTTGGCGTGTAATATACTCCGGTTGGTTGAGGTTAGGTCAAAAAAAAATATTATAATTTTTAACCTTATCGTTAAAATTTAACTTTGCAATTCAAAATACATGTTTCGATATACCGAAATTGTCAACCTTTATGCATTTCTATATGCAATTCACAATACTTTGTCTGACGTTTATATGGCTAAACCATTCCAACTTCTAGTACATTTAAATTCCCGGGGGAGATTTTAGAAGTTACTTATATAAATAATATGATCTTATCAAAAGTAATCTAAGCACTAAACGTGGTAGCTGATAAAAGCATTTTCCTTAAATATGGATGCAGCTTAACCCATAAATACGTTTTTCTACTTTTAACGTTTTGTTCTTTTTCATCTGTAGCGCAAGAAAGAACCTTTTACACTTTTTAAGTTTTTTTTCTTGAATTTTCCATACAGTAGCGACTAAAATGGAATAAACACGAAGTAGTACATTAACTTCAAGTGCATGTTTCATCAAGTCACTTGTGACAGTCGACTATAATGAGGGCGCATGTTTCGACCTTCATTGTTCAGGTGCTGACACGGTATCCATCGTGATGGCTCAAGTTGTTCAAGTCAGAAGGGTAGCTTTATGTGGGAATATGCACTAAACCGCATGATTTATGAAGCCATTATTGCTATGATACTGACTTGCAATATTAATGGATTACATTAAAATAACCTGTGATGTATTCAAACTTTTAATTAGTTTAGGTGTGAAAATTAAATGAAAAAAGAGATTTATTTCAGAGCCCTTAGAGGCTTTCAATTTTTTCCTTCCGATTGCATGCGAAAGCTACTAGCAGATTCGATTCCATTTAAGGATTAAAAAGAATTATATACCGTATGCTGATAATTGCACAAAAAAAGATAAGAAAATGAACATAAACATTCAATTTGCGATAACTAAATACATTTTCGTACTAATTGAAAGTCATAAGATAACGTAGTGCGGTAACATAAAATAGCAGGATGTATGGATTCGATGCTGATATACATCAGCAGGACAAAGTGAATGTATAAATAGCAGCAAGTCTGATAATCTAGACAAATTCTGCGACAATTTGCATTGTGCGGTCTCTTGTAAAACGGCTGATTTACCCTGATTTGTGTACGTGCCGAGTATTTACCAGATTAAGCCAAATGTATATACGACGTTTCTTGCTATAATTTTATCTTTCTGTCAGTTTGATTTTCAATTAAAGACCGAATCAAATACAAAATAAAATAATTGAATTTTCTTCCAGCAATGGAAGAAACCTGACCATATACAGTGTGTTTGAAATAGAAGTACGCTGCAAAAGTAAGCCACTGCAGTTTGGTTACCAAAAAAAGTTGTTCGCCATTATCAAACTGCAAGATTCATATTTTTTAAAAACCCTAAAATTTTTCAAAAGTGCATTTAACTTTACAATAGAATCATTTTTTCAAATATCATCGAATCTTGATGAAAACAAGTGGGTGTTGAGATTAACTCAAGTACTCTGTAATGCCACGTGCAAAAATCGCTTTAATGAGAAAAATTAATTTTTCTTTTTTCAGAGAAAAACTCCGAGTTCTTGTATTTTTAATGCTTGTAAAATTGATTGCAGAATCTACAGGGAGAATAAAATGATGTAATATGTACAGAGTTGGTTGTAAAATCGATAATGGCAGAAGTACTTTGATTGAAAGCCTGAGTCTTTATGCCATTCTAATTTTAATATTGGCAACAATTTTGTAACCAAATTTTGTTATATCACACCCTGTACCTACCTATAAACAGTGTTTTAACCTTAGACCATGCAGGTGCAACCCGGACAGGCCCCATTTGGAAGGGGGTCCAATTTTCTGTTGTAATAAATTTGTTTTATTATTTTTCAAAACCTAATTAGTTAAGGGGCCTAAATGTCAAATTTTGCAGAGAGCACACGAGTGGCTAGTTACGGCACTGCCTATAAAATACTCGCAGCAGCTACACCAAATTGTTGAACCACCACTTTCTTTCATAAGTAATAGCAACTCAAGTCATTTGTGGTTCTTGCCATTGGTTTTATATTTGATTTAAAGCCACAGACAACAAAAACAAAAAACTCTCTTAACAAAACCTTTATTTTTAATATGAAACCTTGAAACTTAAGCACGGAGGGATTTCTTTTCGAGCTCGTCTCACCTTAACATCTCTGGTATGCGAGACAACCAACGACATGGGAGCAACTAAAGCATTGATTATTTTACAATTGCGTGTTTACAAGATTTGTTTGTTTCAATTATTTTTAAATAGAATATAATGAGTTTGCAGGTGCATTTTTCGAACGGTCTGAACAATTGTAGCAGAGGGGGTAAGTTATGGATGTCACTAGTGTCTTTATATAATTAAAAAGTTAAGACTATTTTAATTTTAAATCAGAGTACAGAGATGTAATGTGTATGAAAGAGTCCTATAGGCATATTAAAATTATTTTGCCATATAACACTAAACAAATTATTTGGAAGACACTGAAAACTGGCAAATATATTTTTTTCAAGTCTTTCCTGAAAACTAACAAAAATGAAACTGTCAGGGTTTTTAAAATTAACCTTTACAGTCTTCGAAATGTCGAACAATTATTCGCATTTAGTCAAATCTATCCTGGTCGCACTGAACTTTTTAAGAACCACTGTTTTAAAATTGCTTTTTAAAATCAATGAAAGTTTATAACTACTAAAACAAATTAAATTTGATTAGTTAAAAGTTTAAAAAAATGTTGATTCAATAAAATTCTTAATTAAAATTTACACAATTTAGTAACAACGACTTGAGATTCGATCTATTAAGTAGTCTAATCCCTTTACACTTTCCTTGACAAATGAAATGAATAAAATAAAGTTAAGGCGAAAATTCTTAATAAGTTTGGAGCTGGTTTTGACAGTGAAGACGTCGAGCGTTGCTGCCGATATTAAACATTAGAAGACTTGATGAAGTGTCGTCGTAGTTTTAAAAATTCAACAAAATTATCTACCCTTTTTTCACGTAGAACCTTAATTAAGAGGTTAAAATTAAAATGTTTAAAAATTGATGGGTAATTTGGATAAACTGACAAGACACTTAATTCAAAATAGAAGGACTAATTAAGTCTTCCAATTCCTTAGTAACGCACAATGTTTACCATTTTTAGTCAATTAACAAGTTTTGTGTTGGGTTATAATGAAGTTCAAATATCTAAAACCAGTGGTTGATCGTTACTCAAATGGTCCAATTAAAACAAACGACGCATTCCATAAAGTAGGGCGTATAAATCGTGGCATTGTTTCATATCTAATCTTACATCAACATCGGCGATTCACCGCGGTAAAAACAAGTGGATATCGTATCAATTCGAAATTCCACCCTAACAAGCCTGAAAAAGTTACAAAATGCTTTTTTACCTTTTCAATTGTTTATCGTACGCGGTTATTTATTTCTCGAAAGTGGCAAAGTGATGATCGGTGTTAGCTCCCCTCTGCAACTGAACCGAATGGTTCTGGTACTTTTTTTCCACACCTTGCAAATAAATTGGATCGCTTAAAGAAGATAAGTAATTACTGCGATTCTTCATCTTTTAAAATGTTTTTGCTAAAATTAATTAGCAAATGCTATTAAGCTCCGACTAGAATAATCTTCTTCAAGTACGTGTAATTTCCTCGTTTAGAAAAACAAGTAATAAAAGTGTGGAATTGCAGTAATTCACACCTTTATAAAACAGTAGCAACTTGGAGTAGATAATGTCCTCTTCTTGTCTTTGAAGAGAATAATAAAAGCGTGGTCATTTATTTTCCTAGGTAATAAAAAATATGTTGAATTATTATGAAGATGCGCTATATTGAATGCGGTTATTTACGATGTGCTTATGTCTAAATAAAGTTGATAAAATAGCGATTGCAATTTTTTGTCTAAAGTGTCCAAAATAAATTAGGTTAAGGTTTGGACGACGACCACGGATGATCGTAAATATGTCGCCTAAAGCTACACCAGCACCTCTCGAAACTCTTTTAAAAAGAAAAAATAATGTTCGGATAGAAGGGTTTTAGAAATAAGAAATATTGCCAGTAAAAACGCTTTTATAAGTTCGCGTAAACGTTTTTATAATATGGGATTTTTAACAACCCTAAAAAGCTAAAGAGTGTTTTATTGTTAGTAAGTGGTATTTTTATCTTAGCCTATTTCATAAATCAAATTCCAAGTCGATTATCATAAAAGCATAAACAATAAAGCGATATTTACATTTAATACACATTAGTTTCCTATAATGATTGGAAATTTTAGGGGGTTCCAATGGTTACGCTCGTAGTTACTGCCGGTCCCGTTCCGTTTTGCATCCCTCACTCTTTACGCCAATTATATTTTACTGTAGTGAAAATGTTAAAGACCGATTTTTATGCGTTGCTTAATCGCGCAAAAGACGTTGAAATATTGCGGTGCCCGAGTCGTGTCAAAAGCGCAGTTAAATAATTCGAAAATCAAGCAGTTCAAACAGGAAACTTGGAAATTACCTCTAAAAAACGTACACGTCTAATAGATACTACCGGCAATGGTCAAATGAGACCCCCCATGAGACCGAAACCCCCGGTGTTCGTCGGGTGCGCCCATGCGTTGAAACGTCTATGATCGCAAGACGTGTGGAAAATTTTTCGCTTTGTGTTAAAAAGTCAATCAAATATTCAAAAAATTATAGCTTTATTTTATTATTTTACAGTGTTGATTTTGATTTGTCTTATCCGGAACATCTCACATATTCTATGTCAAAATATAACGAAGTTAAATTGTTGAAAATGCCTTTCTTTATAATACGCTTAACATTTATCGACTTTGACAGCTTCGACTGATAAGATTTTAAATAAATTTGTATAAAGTATAAATTCGTTACGCTAAAATAAATAAATATATAAATGCTAATTTTATTGTTGAATATTGCACAAAAGATAAATGTTTTGAATGATTTCAAATCGATTCGTTAAATTTGAAATTTTCTATTTAAAAAAAATGGTAAAAGACAGTTAAATCCGCTAGTCACTAGTGCCCAATAGTCGACACGAACGTTGATAAAATTAGCGTAGTATCTACGTGCTAGCATAGACAGGACCTTTTACCTTACAGACTCGTACAAATCAGTTAAAGTTTAAATCGATTTACGAACAGTGAAATATGAACGGTAGCACAAATTTATTATCAACAAATTTTCAATCAAAAAACTTAATTTTTTATTAAACAAATAAACACTGTTTGCAAAGCCTACAAAGATGTAATTTTGAAAAGGACAACAAATAATAGCTTGGCGGAGTGGAATTTATATTATATTTGATACATGAAAGTTTACATCGATAAGTACACGTGAGATAGATAGGTTATTTAATATTCTGGTGATAATTCAAATGAATTAAATGGGATGAGTTTATTTAGATTTGCTTACACTAATATGTGTATAGTATAACTATAGTCGATTATTTTAATTTGAATATGCGTCATTTCATGCCGTAGGTACTACACTTTATGTAAGGTGATAGAAAGAATGCAAATTTCTTACGACAGCGTAGCACAAAAATAAAAAAATTTTAAAAGCATTATTATGTTACAATTGTTACAATTGATAAGTCTGTTCAACCTCTGACGTTTTTCGTATGTCTACTGTTGTTCTTGTATTATTTCAGAAGAGCGATTGAAAATTTTGCTACATTAGAATTTCTCTTAAATCTTTATATTCTAAGATAATAGAAAAAGTATTCAAGAGTCTCATACAGCGTTTGTGATGCTAATAATATTTTTTTTAAACCGACATTGAAATAGCAAGATTGGGTAGTAAAGCACGAAATCGACAACAAACTTTGAATGTTTTTCTACGATTTTGGGTTATACAACCCAACTTACAATAAATTAATATGCTAATTTAGTAAACATTAAAATTTAAAAATTGTTTAGTGCGGCTTTAGGCCGCTCAGTCACGATTACTAGTACAAAATTAATAACATTTAAAATTTTTCAACTTATTTCAAGCATAAGAAATTTTGATTGATAAATTTCTGATAATGTCGATTCTGTGTGTATCCTGGTCGTGATCAATACATTACTGTGATAGCAAGTCTAAAATCAATTAAATTTTATTTGGCCTAAACTTGATCGCCTATGTACAGTATTATTATCACTGAAATAAACTGCCAAAAGGCTTGAGAAACAAGCAGCAGATTTTTCAAATACATATTTCTTCATTTTTTACTTTACCTAAACATTTATTTACTTACTGACCTCATATTAATTATTATAAATGGCCTATACATTAATTTAATTGCATTATATTTTAAATTAATTTATTTCCTCTTTTTTTTTCAATTTTCATTTTATTTTTTATTATTTTCACTTTTCATTTTTTATAAACTAAAGTTTCATGTTCCTTTTATCCTTTTTTATTCATTTATTTTCAATTAGTTAGTCAACTTTCTTTGGCTTTAAGAAGAGTATCGAATAAGGGTTAACTTTTAACCCGAAATAAAATTCTCGATTTTGAAAAACAAATTTTGCAAAAGAAATCTTGGCATAAATGTTGAAATAAATCTTTAACAATGACAAAGGAACATTAATAAATCGTTAATTTATATGGAAACACTAAATTTTATTTAAGGAGTAACGATGAGCGCTATAAAAATATTTTAATCCTAAAACACGTTTCACTACCATCAACAAACATTCGTTTAAGTCAATTTTTTTATTTTCGTCTAGAACCAACCTTGACAACACTTAGTTTACCGATACGTTTTAAGAATAACAAAAAAGTGTCGATGCAGCAGATAAAGATCAATTCCGGTGGGCATTGTATGCAAAGGATATAAGGGGATAGATATTTATAATACGTGGACAACATAAGTTGTGCCCAGCTGACGTTCTTTTGTTTTCCTTGGCCACTGAAGAGTTATACGTTTTTAATGCGAGAATATTCAGAAATATATTTTTACATTATTCGCGCACATGTTCCAATAACCATAATAGAATTCAGCGTGTGGGAGTAAATATATTGGATATTATTTAATTACACCTCATTGTAATTACTTTAGTCGCTGTTAATTCCTTAATGAGAGCAACTAACAGCTACATCGTAAATTATTTAGTCTTTTCCTGTACAGATTAATTATTTTAAATCGCGTAGGTTATAAGATAAATATTTTAGTTAAATCGTTCCTATATACACGTTGAAAACATATTTTATATTCCACTACATTCAACTCCTACATGACTGTCGTTTCAAATGCAATTTTCTGATTGTAGGTACACACCCAATACTTTATTTAGTATAGGTACTCGTACATAAAGGAAAACAAATCACATAAACACCGCTAATAAGAAAGTAATTTTTGTGCTTTCGGATATAACACTGCGACGTTTTGTAAAGATCGGTTAATATTTTAAGTGAATTACTTCGATTATTTCAAATTGTTAATTGAAAGAGCTAATGGCACTTGTAATTTTCTGCTTGGAAACGTTAATGTTAAATTTATTGCCATTGCTGAAGTCTCAAGTGGAGTCGCAAAACGTGTCGAATTATTTCCTTCCAGAATCTTTAGAGGAGTCGTACATAATTTAAACATCCGTATCTTTCGTTGACTAGGTTGAAATTTCGAAAATTAAGCTTATGGCATTCAATTAAACGTTCGTCCTTGGTTTCCTTCAACTATTTTTTTAAATTTTGGAAATAACTCGAAAAGTTGAAATTCATTTACATTTTCTTTACAATGTGTTTAAGTCATTGTTATATAAAAGTTCTGTAAAAAGCAATAGATATAATTAAAAACTTTAGCAGTAAGCAAAGTTTACACCAATTAGTTTATAATTGCTCGTGTTCTTTGGTCTTTGAAGGAAGCGCACAATTTTGTTCTGCCAATTTTGCATTTTCTTTTTCAACTTTAATCAGCACCTTTTATACTTTTACACTTAGGTATATTTAACTTTTATTTTGAAATGGTTTTGTTACGGCATTAATAAACATTCTCTTTATGTAATTCACTTTATATGTGCTTTGGAAATGTTTAAATTTTAAATTAAATTAAAACAAAGAAATGCTACAAAGTTATTCTCTTTACGAATTATTTCAGGAGATTTTATTCCTGTTTGCTTTAGCTCTCAACAATTTTCATTTATTTTTGCACTTTCAAATTGTTAATAAATCATAATTTTTCTTAACTTATAATAAAACACTGGGACCTTAGGATCGATGATACCTAAAAAAATATAAGCTGAAAATGAATGTTGGTTTTATTCGGTCATGTGACTTTAAATACTCCTGTCGTTAATCTTAGGTCATTTTTCTTTCTGATGAAAATTATATTTCGATTTCGATCGAATAAGTTTGCCTGATGAAGCTTCTAGGTCTATTTAAAAAATAAATTGGAAAAGGAAAAGTTGTGTGGTTCTCTTTGCCATTCTTACATATTATCTAAAAATAAGAATGAAAATATAAGATGCTTAAAGCTACATATCTTGAAAGCTATTTGCTAGTGATGTAAAATTATTATGTCGGAAAAATAAAAATTTAAATGTCTTAAACATTATGGAAATGAAAAGTATGTAGACGTGTTCATCTTACCAAGAAAATATTATATTATGGCCAGCTCAAGCCAACTTGAAAACTGTTTTGTTGTGATTTAAATTTATTCATACATAAAATGGAGCATTTATTATATCCCGAGTTATTTAGTTCTTTTTTGAAACGGTAACGCTGGCTCTGGTACATTTCTATTAATATTTTAATCACCAAGTTTCCAAAAGGGACCCTTCACACTTTCAGAGTAACCGAAGTATATTTAATTCACCAATAATTTAAAAAATGTATTTCCCGAGTGTTTTATGTTTTTGTATGCGCGACAGGTATGTACTATATAAAAGAAAAACTGCTGATGTGTGTGCATGCTCATGTAGGTGTGTTGATTTACGCACTTGATAAACATTTTTATTAACAATAATTTTTCATAATTAAATAAAATTGATATTCTGATTTACGGTGCTTATAAATTATTCCGGATAATATTAAAATTTTTTGATTAATAATTTTGATAAAATATGGCGCTATTATTTTTTTAAATAGAAACTACGTTATTGCTTTCATTAATCTTCAAAAGACTGTTAAATTTTTATAAATTATACGAATTGGCTGCCAGCCAATTTCAATATTGCACCATACACTTTTAATATGTGACACTAGAAATTTAAAATATTTTTCATTTTTTAAATTTATTGCTCTAGAATTCACTTTGGTGCTTTGTTATTTATTATTTGCGTTCATAAATATTACGAGGTGCATTCTATGCACGTCTACAATTTGGGTTGTAATACCAACATGCAATACGTTTAACTCTTTCATAAAGTAACACACTCAAATATTCCATTTTTAATATAAACTTATATAAAACCTCACGATTAATGGTTGGTTCTTTGAGACTATTACCAAGAAAATAGGACATTCCTATCATATTGACTCATTGTACCCTTATTTAAATTATTTAAACTTAAATGACTTGATAGGCTTGTTACCAGTTTTACGAACCACCTTTTCCTTAATTTTCCAACTTTTATGTCTACAAAAATATTGATTATAAAAGTAAAGGATGAAATAGGAATGGTCAGCTAAAGTATCAATTAAAATTGAAATCTGCCCACTGGAAAGAAATAATAGTTTCGTTTAATAAGATTTATTCAGGGAAAAATGTTCATCATGATTTAACTTACCAAAGTAGCAGAAAACTTTTTAGGTGTTCTATGTATTACAAAATGTTTGAATTTAAGAAAATACCAAAACTCTTCTAAGATGATAAAAGTTTTCTTCTTATTGATGTAAACAAAATATTATTAGATAAAGGTGTAACAAAAAATCGTGTCTTGATGATGGCACGCATTAACGGCAACTACTGGTGATTTTGTAATACTGAGGTCTTTAAGAATTTATGAAAGGACATCAGCTCATTAAAAAACAAAGTTTTTAACTAAAATTTAAAAAATGAAGTACTGAAAGTACTGAAAAATCTAGTAAAGTTTAGTAAAGTTGGATTTCTAGGTTTAAATTTATTATGACATTAATTTGTTACAATAGATAACCAAATAATTAATGCTATATAAAAGCAATTGCACTTAGTAAGATATCTAACCAAAAGGTTAATATACGATATATGCAAACGTTTACTACCCAATGGCTTATAGAGAGCCAAAATCAACATTAAGTTATAAAATGGATTATATCGGTTCTTTCGAACTGTTATAATTTATATAGATGAAACAATAAACGCAGAGCTATACGTATTTGTGGTTTACTTAAAAAATTCTCTAAAATAAGTGTACTTGTGAACTCGAATTAGCTTAGAGTAACGTGAAGTCTACTACTACACAAAGAAAATTGACCAATGAAGTGGGCTAAATCAAAGCATTGTTTATAGATGGTCTAAGTAGTACCTACTAATGAGTAAGCCTTATATTTTTATTCTATGATTTATAACAGCAAATTCTATTGACTATGAAGTCATATTGTCAATAAACAATTTACCTACTAAAGACATTTTAATTTAATCGAATACGAATCCCAAAATATGAGTTTAAGTATTCTATTAAAAAGTTTTATTCTGAAGTAAAATTAAGTCTCACCTGGAATCATTTCTAATCAATAGATTTAACGTGTGCCTAGCACATCCAAACTTTGAAGATATTCCAAACTCCCCGAAACTCACCGGTCGTAACCGACCAACATGGTATGAGATAAAAATTAGAAGATTTAAGGGTGTAGAATACCCCATAGGGCCAGGAAGTTAAAAGTTGTACAATTTTTAAATGTGCCCAGTAAACTTTCTCAATTTAGGTCAGTCATTTAGACATTAAATCCTTCAATTTGTCGTTTCAGATGGCAACTTCCATAAATTACTTTGGTTATGATGTCCTGAGATGAGATTTCAAGGGGGTGAAGCTCCAACCACCTTTTTATATACGGCTTTGCAAATATCTGAAAATAGCAAATTGTAACTTAAGGACTTCTTGCAAAAAACCCTACAACTGGAGGGTTGACTCGATAAATTTATTTAATGTGGCACCTATAAAATTATTTACATAGAATGGATTCCCTGGATGTGTTGATTTAGATTTAGACTAAACGATCAACCTAGTATTCAACTTAGCAGTTCTGCTGCCTATAGCATCGCTCAAGAGGGGCTATTTCATAGGCCATAAACTTCTCTTCAATTGGTAATTGTTAAATTTTTTGGCCGATAATAAATAAATGAACCAATTAAACGCGCTTCATATATGACATGGAGAAGGATGATGAGTTCTCTAACACATTATTATATTGAATTGTGAAATGTAGGTCAGCAGTGATATAAAAATATAACATATTTGTCACTGACAATGAGATAAATGTCATTACGTATTTTTTAATCAACCTGATGCAATTGTTGTGTACACGAGCACACGCAAACTATAGGTGAAATGCAAAATGATAACTTTTAGTTTAGAAGGATTTGATGCAAGATTACCTTTCTTTTGAAGATAGGTTCTCCATTTTTTACAATATAATTTGAATAAAATTTTAGTTTTATGGAATAGTTTGAATTTTCCCTCTGCAGTATATTTGTTGCGGGTCATAACACACGATGACCACATAACAAACAATCGGTTTATCATTGTTTTACGGTATGCAGTACATCATTTTCGGTATCAAACTCAATGTTATGTTGTGCCAAAATGCTGATATATAACGTTTAAATTTTCTTAGTAGACGACAATTATTCATTCAAAGAGACTAAAACACAATAATAGAACGATGCGAGTTAACCACGATAAATTTAAATTATTAGAGTTTGCAACAACAATAAAGTGACACTTTGATTAACATGAAAAAGCAGTCTATATAAACTTTATAACCACTACAAACTTAAAAATTATGCAAAAGTTTGGATATGCGTACTTTACTAAAACAAGTAGGTTATTATGATATTATAGCATGCATCCAAGTCATATAAAACTAAGTTTTTTAAACGAAACTATAAAATTTAGTTAACACAATAATTCCATTAGGGTGCGTCTGGTTATGAATATAATTTTTTTAAACCAGATAAAAAAATATTTTTAACATGCTCAAATAATCCAAAAATTAAGAGTGCACTTTTTAGTGGTAAAAAAAACTTTGTGTTACAAATCAACAACTTAACGCCGACGATTAATTAAAATGAAGGTTGATGTATGCTCTACCTACTGCACCATTAGTAAACGCAACTGACACGAATGTCAAGTGGACTTGTACCATTATACCTACATAACATATACACATACTGCAAGCTCACTTTGCATTTTTTATACCACAGTATCATATTACAAAGTTATTCTAACGTGAAATAAAATGTTGGTTCACTCTGCCCCATGGAACAAGTTTAACCTTACGAAATGGTTCATTAGTATTCCTTTATTACAAAATTTGTACATGCACCTCGTTATGTCGATATTCAAATGACCAAATATTTATAAATAATTGATTTGACGTGCATAGAATTTGTGCGATGAAATTTAAACATTTTTAAGGTCAACGAAAGTTTCGTCACAGTACGCCACTGGAGCTACCAGAAACTACAAACAAGTTTTGGAAAAGGCAAAAGTGCACCCACTTAAGTATTATGCGTACCGGTCGGCACATTTTTAAAAGTTGAAATTAATAGTTTTAATTGGGTAATTATAAAAAAGTTTGAGTTACAAACCGCTTATTAAAAAGAAGTTAGAGGGAAGGCTGAAACAAAACGAACATCAGGTAAAAGGAGTGAGTTTTTTTCACAATCATGTGATTGTTGAAATTTTAAGACGATGTAAATCTTTAGAAGTTAGGTGTTAGAATTATGGTAATAAAATAATTCGGTGCAATAAATCAGAAACGTACGAAGAAACGATACTTTTTGGTTGGTTCAGTAAATTAGCAGATAATCTTGATTATATTTAACTTTAATTTAGTAAAATTTCTTATACGACATTTAAGTGGCTTTTATTTCTGTTTTATTTATGTAATGTTCTTAGCACATAGTACGATATTATCGTATACTTTTAAAAGTTAGTTACGGACCTATTTTGTATGCAAGCTTTTTATGATACTATTTAGCACTTTAAACGTTAGTTTGCGTTTAAAAATAAAATAGGTGTTAGGAACTTTGCGTGTGCGATACGAGTGATATGGTAAAATAATGACTTCATTCAAAGCTAATCAATCAGAAACTGTCATTGTATTACGATACATATTTTTTATTTTTATTTTAAAGCTTACTTTAAATTAGTGTTGAGTACCGACCTGCTTATTACCTACTAGCTGAAATTACTTTTCCTTATTCGTTACTACTCGTAGGTGTAAATCATAAATTAAGTTCTTATAAATCTCAAGCACTGGTTAAGCTATAATTTATTTGAGAATTTCCAACTTTCCTTATATAAACAGTTTTGTATATCTATAATTACGCATTTACCTATACCGAACGTTTAGAGCGTCTGTTCTAGATAATAGCTAAGTCTCACGCGCTTTGCACGACGATAAATCATTTCTTTTACCCATTGGCTTACTACCTTACCGTAAATTGTCGATTTTTACCTCGTAAGACAAAACAATCGATAACTCAAGATAACACCAGCGTGTTTCGTATTCGTTAGACCTCGTCGGTGAAAACAATTTTAAAACAGTCGAAATGAAGCATTTTAAAAAGATGTTGACGCGCTTTTTAAATCGTCGTGTCGAGAGGCTTATACTGTGATAAAAATCCTATAATTTCGTTATGTAGTATGTAGGTTGAAGTGTTAATCACTTTCATATAATTCATACGAAAATGGGTCGTTGAAATAATATTTTCAGCATGTGAACTTTTTGCATTATGTTGAACAATTTTTTTCGTCAGATTTCCTACACATTCTTGAATATAAAGTGCTAATAACAAAGAAATATTTTGAATTAGACATATTTGCCGCTCACTAATTATAGGTTTTGACTTATGAGCTGGAGATTAGACATTTCCTGTGTTATTTTTAATGAAGCGTTTATTCCAATCTATTAATTATTGTTTCTTTTCTTGTTTCTATCAGCAACTTCTTTTAAAACTTTGTAGGAACTATTTTTACCACAAGTATTTAGTTGCTTCCGTGTTTCAGTTTTTTTTATAAATATTCAAGAAGAATTCGTTTTGAAGGACTATAAGGAAAAATGCGAAAAGTAATAGAAACCTATCATGCTTATTACTTAATTATGTCACAAACTATATCATTTACTCCAGCTTTTTGAAGAAAATTTGCATTTATTATTACGACAACTAATTGTATCACGGTATAAATCATTCATATTTTGGAATTTGTCCTTCGGGTTAAACAAAATCACGGCATATAAAAATTCATTTACATTTATATTTCATATCGTGACAGCCTTTCCATCGGCGTCAACTACTTAACACGTTTGTTCATAAACTTGTTAAATAATCGCAAAACATCAAATTTTTTTTATTAAATTCACTTTCGTATAAGACAACTCTGAAACTGTGCGCTAATACAGGCACTCGCATTTATCAGCATCCTTATAAATATTTAATAACAGAAACAACTTAATCTCCTTACATTATTCATTAAAATCGATATTTTGATTAAAAGCAAAACTGGAAGAGGACAATTAATTTAATTTACTAATTATTACGACAGTTTGAGGTGCTTATTAATCGATATCATCTTATCGTTCTTCAAATTATTTTTCCATCAACTCTTGCAAGCCAAATTGTATTAAAAAGAAAATATCTTTTTATTTATTCAAAGTTATAGACAGGGGCGGACTGGCACTAATACTATTTTCCACAGGAAATAGAAATTGGAGGCTCGTGCTAACCGGTCTATTTAATCTGTGATATGAGATAATATACTCTTATTTTTATAATAATACATTTGGGAATTCTTCAGGATGAAAAACCTCACATATTTTTTGATATTCTAAGCTACTAAATGTGTTTAGGTCAGCTGTTGTTTTCTTTCATCATCGTCGTAATATTTAAGTGTTAATACTTTTATTATTAAACGTATTAAATTTTTACGATTTTAATTATAAACTATACTTTTATTTATATACAGAGAGAAGGTCATTGCCTTGCAACCAACGCGATCGGCTGCAAACGCGAGGTACTGGGTTCAAATCCGAGAAAGGGTAAAACTTTCTTATGACTAATCGCCGTGCATCAAAAGGCATGTTAAGCTGGTGGATCTTCTGGGTTAGTAAATTTTCATTTCATTATTAACATAAAAAACCAAGGTACAGGCAAAATCGTATAGGAAAGTCTAGCAAGCTACCTATCGGATCTAAAAAACAACTATATACTCATAGAATTAATAGTGTCAAGGAAAAATTTTAGTCAAAAGTGGAAAAAAAAAGAAGTTACAAGCTATTGCACGAATACCATTTAATTATAATATTAAGTTTAATTTCATTATTGCTTCATAAACATTTTTAATTTTTATGATTTTCTTGACTCCAACCCGTAATTCTTTTAATGCACCCTTTCCATCTCCAGTATATTATTTGGATAGATCACCAGAAATTACTTCTCACAAATCAGATGATGCATACGTCTATTTTGTATACCAAAAACTTCAAAAAGCTTGGAAAATTTTTTGGGTGGTAATAAATGAACGAACCAATTAAAAAACACAGGAACGAGAAAAAAGAGGTTTTTATCTAACTAATTATGACATTGAATAGTAACCAAAAAAATCTTAGGCATTATACAATGCCTGATTATTTTGGTTATTCACCAAGGTAGAGGGGATTTAGGCTGGTAAATTCTTTTTTTCTGATAATTTACGAAGAGCTGTGCGCGTATAAATGATATGGTGACGAGAGCTCTCTAATAAATTGTTATAGTGTATCGTGGATTTGACAAATTTTGCAGTCAGGCTCATTATTATTGTTTTGGAAATGCTAGTTCAGCAATAAAAACGGTTCATTCAAATAATTTGTATTTTCTACCTCGTGAGTACTAATTTGGTTTTCCGTGTGCTCAGTAAACTCAAACCCAGTAACTTTACCTTTAGTTGGAGGGTATTCCGTACCCCCCAAACCTCCCGGTTGCAATTCTGTGTGGAGGCCATAGTTGTTAAAATTGCCATGACACTCAGGAAGAAGAAAAGGTTGCTACCAACTAATTATGGTTACTTAAGATAGAACGGAGGTGAAAATACTAGATTCGACTTTGAATTATTTTTTAGGAAAAACTCAATTTCAACTCAATCAAAACTCAACGCAGCATCTTAACTAGGACGTGAAGTTAACTTTCACCAAGGGAGCATAGATTTAAGTTTCAATATAAGCTAGGGTGCATAGCTATTCTAAAAAAAAAAAACAGTTAAAAAGTTAGATAAAATTAAGTATTATGTACTTATCTTACCTGGAGGGTACCTTTAAAAATCAAAAAACTGAGAGTTTGAGGGTATGGAATGCTTCTCAACAGTAAGAATGAATAATGCTTTCTCAATGTTTAGATATGCATTTTTATCAATTTTAAAAAGTTATTTCGTTACTTTCTTATGCTGGGGAATATTCCTGATCCTCAGATTCCCCGGTTTCATATCCGATTCTTCACATTTTAGGAGGTCTAGCGGTTTTGCCATTCTAGACTAGAAAATATAAAAAAACTGGAGGGTATGGAAAGTCATTTATTGTTGGGCAAAATTTCCATTATTCTTAGTTTCACGTAAAGAAAAAATTCTTACAATAGAATCTTTTCACTTTATTATTTATTTGTTTTTGAACGAAAAATTTATATTGGTTCAACAATCTTTTTACTTACCTATAGAAATAAATAATTAACATTTAAAAAATCTTTGGTTTGAACGGATGGGGGTTAGTGTAAATTAAACCGTTTCCCGCAGGTGCTTTCACCCTCATTACGGCTCTGATCAACCGTAAAAATTAAAATTACATATAATTTTGTTTTCGAGTTATAAACAAAAAATAATATATACGATGTAAATGTTTGTGTAAAAGAAAATAAAGCTTTTGATTATAACTTTAAAAAACCAGCTTATTTCTACATCTATATTATCCATTTTTCAAAATTTCTTTTTTAATTTGTTTTGCGCCTAAGTCGCTCGTTTGAATTCGCCCTCTTCTACTAAATTTCAGGCACTGAAGTGAACCCTGAGGTAAATGCTCTATTTGATAAAAAAATTGTGTAGTAAAACTATTCTGGAATTACCAATCAGGTATCAGTGACTTCCTCTCGCACAAATATGCACATTACAATGATGCCATTATCTTTAAACTATCCCCCCACCCAGCATTTACTTTATTTCTTAGACCGCAACATCCTCTACTGAAAGTCATAACTCTCCAGAGAAATCACCAGGATCACGCAGGACAAAGTATCACCAAACCCTCACTCCAAACAGTAAAGCAATCTTCGTTGCCAACTTTTTTCAAAACTGTTACGAAGTACAAAAACATAATTTACATAACTCCTGGATAATCTGGATAAAAAAAAATATTTTGAAACTAAATTGTTCTATGTAATCTGGACCACAATATAAAAACAAAGGCAATCAACTAACTCAAACATCGAAAATTTAAACTGCTATTTATTTTACTTTAATTGAAATTATTTTATTAAAAATCTCGCGTTTTCCAAACAATTTTTACAAAATCTAGAAAACCCCTGAGGGCGATTATAAATCTGACCGGCTCGTGCGGCTTTTTATAATATGTTATACTTTCAAAAGTAGCTATCTTTAAGCTACTTATAATAAATCGTAAATATTATTTTTTTACTCACTTTTCTTTTTCTTATATTTCGATTTGTATTGAAAAAAATTAAAAATAAATGTAAAACTAATAATAGCAACAAAAAAATGCAAACACCGCTCACTGTAGTCAGCTGAGATAATTTTTATAGATAATATAATTTACAGTGATGATTATCTTGAAGCCAAATCTTAAATTAAGCAAATGAAAGTCGTCAATTGAATTTTTTTTTAATTAAAAAAGTTAATCGTTTAAACTATTATAAAGCAGTTACTTGAAAATTCGAATACTATTTCGAAAAAAGTAGCTAAGCTGAACAGTTAGCGACTTAGTAGCTAAGCAACTGCCCAACTCTGACCTTATGTAAATTTACTAGTAGCTTTCCCCATCATCAAAACAGAAAAATCTGACCTACAATTTCCATTTGGTCATTTAAAATAAACAAGCTAATTTTCATACAAAAGCAGAAAACGCGCAAGTGAAAATAAAAGTAAATCACGCTTATGATGGTTTAAATTCAAAATACGAGCACAGCTTTCATAAATCTTATTGAAGCGTCAGCCTTTTGTCTAACTGTGAGATCTAAATGGTCAGTGTAAATTGAAAACGATGTTTGTCGGTAAAAAGGGCGGTGTTGACGTCACATATGAATTACTGCGGTCAGTCTCGCTATTCTCACACGTAACCTATCACAAACTTAAATAACATGTAAAGGTTATTTTATGCATATTACTGCGATTTTTTATTTGTCTCTCCAATTATTTGGGTCCCCATGTTGCAGCCTAATAATTTCATTTACTCGGCTTTAAAAAGTTTTGTAAATTTAAAATGGAACAAATTTAAGTCATAAAATTCTCACTTAAAAATTAAAGCGATTGTTTAGCCTGAGGGGATGCATTTTCCAGTGGCGTAGCGTGCAGATTTTTTCCAATTTTATTTTCGATTATTCGAGTAATGGAAAAAGTTTGATTAAATAGGGGTGCATTTGATTTTTTTGACAGGCTACTACGTTGATACGGTACATCGGATTGAATTATTAGCGTGGCCAACCCAATTTGTAGTGAGGGTTCTGAGGCAAAATTAGAATTAAATATTTTCACAGTGAGATATGGCCCTTTAAATGGCTAAAGGTCTATTGTGCGTTTAGTTAGTTTAAAAAGGGTCTGTGCGATCTTAGGGGATTGCTTGGTAGCGTGCGGCTTTTTTTATTAAGAGTTAAATATTCTTAGTTATTGTATGTTTGATCACGATTTAAATTTTGAATTTAATTTAGTTTCTAGATTAATATAGGGGAGGTTATATTAGTTTTTGTTTATGTTAGCGTTGGGATTAAAATTAATTTGATTATGCGGGAATTTTATTAAACGCTTGCAACACGCAAACCCAAGCGATTTAAAAGCTTTACAAAAAGTTTACGAGAATTAATCTTATAATTTTGCTATAAATATTCATTTAAAAAATAGTTGATAAACGCTAATAATTAGATAGCCTAAATTAAATTAAAATTTGTTGTGCTTTGCTGATAAAAACATAAGATTTTGTTTATAGACGAGTTTTAAAAGCTTTGCACACATCTAAGAACTTATAGGAGCACCTGTTACTTTTTAAAATACAACAACCGATAATTTGTTCAATAAATTATTTTTTACCATCACCCACACCTGCTACATTTTAGATTTTCCTTTTTTATTTTATTGATATTAGTTTACCCAACTACTTTATCTATAAAACCTCTTATCTTCTTTTTCTCATCGCATTTTTTATTTTTACTGTTTTTTTTTGTTTCTTTCTTTTGAAATTACCTGCTGCATTCATTGTTACAACTTCTCAGTTTGTAATTGCATGCTATATAGGTAGAGACTCCTAGTATTTTACGCTACTGATACAACTTCCAGGTTTTCCTGCAACAATACCTTGCAGTTGTTATTGTTGGTATGCAATTGGCATTTATACTATGCAATTCTATTTGCAGTTAAGTTGAAAGACAATTTTGTAAAAATTTCTTTCGAGTAATTGGATAAATTGTAACCGAAAGAATTACAAAACAAACGATAGACGAAACAAAAGTCGAAAAAATTTCTCTCAGAAGTAGGATATTTATTGTTTAATATCTCATCTCTGAAGCAAAAAATTAAAAGAAAAAATCGATCCTTAAAAGGAAAGAACGCTCTAATGGTAACCCATTTACTTCTTCTTAAATTTAAAGGAAGTAAATCAGATTTTGTAATATGGGACATAAAAGGTTTGTTTATAAGCTAAGCAGCCGGCATAAAGTTGAAGCGAAATGTATATTTTAGATCCGCATTTTGTCCGTAATAAATTTGCAAGTAGATTACAGTTAATACAGGGTACGGTAGCGGCAAATTAACTAATAAAATATACAGAGCCAAAACTGTCAACGCCGCGACTAATCTAGTTTTGTTTGTCAAGATTTCATTTTTGCACATACAGGGTGAGCCGATAGTGTGCACTTTTCTGACAACTTAATTTTAAGCACAGTTGAAAGAAAACCCAAATAAAACAAGATCCCATAAACAAAGTCCTAGATATAATTTTCAATTTATTAAAATAAAAATGTTCTTTATTCGTTCTTATCTTGAGGTTGAAATAAAACAAAATTTGTTAATGGAAAATTTTATTGGCACATTTTTAATTTCGTGCATATTTTTTAGCTTATAATAAATCAAGACGTTTAATTATTTTACTGTATTAATTTAAATGAGTTGATTCGTCCCGAACCTTGTTGATTGCAATTATAAATTTTAGTATCTTTTTCCTCACCAACAATGACGCTTTTCTACTTATTCTCTCTCTCCCTTTAGAAATTTTGAGAAATTTATGGTACTTTTAATTTAAAATATGTGTGATATTTAAGTAAATTTTGGAATTTACCTTAATGTAGCTTGGCCGTGTTAATATTAAAATCCAATTTGGGTTTTAAAAAAAGTTAAATATGAAATTATATGACTCCAATTCGAGGCTTAGTGCAATAATTGAAATTTATACTTCGGAGCGTTGCGTTGTTAACATTTGAAACTTTCTCACAAGAAAAGTCTAAATATAAACATTTTTTAAATTAGTTTTTTAAAATGTCTTTTTTATAATAAAGAAAATTACACTTGACTATATAAAAAGACATTTCTAAATTAAACGCGAGCGAGCTTTTAAAATATTTAAAGTAAAACTGTTGGTTCAATTATTTTCAATTTGAGCTCTCTACTTAGCTTACATTCGATATCTTAAGAATGTAATTTGTGTTAACAAAAAATATATATTAAAAATTCCAATAAGGAAGATATGCTGCCTTATTTAAATTTTCCACAGATTATTGGACAGCTAGTAAATATACAAAGGCTTCCATTTGGTATTCTGTTAAGTTTTAAGTTCAATTTAATATTTTATTACGTCTAGGATATTTAATATTTAATTTTCAGAAATTTGCGATTTAATGTTAGTGAAAAAAACGTGAAATTTTAATAACTTACAAAAGAAGGGTACGAAAAACGTTTCAACAACAAATCTTTTGTATTTATAAGCACACAATCACAAAAATTACATACTATAAAAGCTCTGATATAGTTGACAATTTGTTATCAATAAAAATCAACATCATTTTCTCTATTACCTGATTGCATGTTTAGGAAAATTTATAAATATTGTATCATGAATTTATAAGTAACTAAATTGATTTACTATTTTTATTATTATTATCAGGAGAGCTTCAATTTCATTTTTATTCGACAATATCCTTTAATGCACTTTTCCACCGACCTAATTAAATTAAGTGGAGGAAAACATTAAAAATAAACAAAATTAGACGAGAATGAAAACGTAAAAAAGTAAGTTTCCAGGAGAGTTAATTTTTAGGTTGCTTTCAGGAAACTTTAATGGAAAATTGAGTATTGTAAATATAAATTTGCTATTGTGACATACAACATAAAATGCGGTGAAATCGTAAATATTTTCAAGTTTTCCACATACAAAGCGATCGAGGGAAATGTTAAATTTAGGAATTTTATGAAAACGTTTAATTAACGCGCGTATGGTTTTTAAATGCCGATTAATTAATTCCAATAATCACGTTTATTAATTATCTATCTATTTATTACATTATTAAAATGTTCAGTCACCGAAACGTAATTGATATTTTGCTCGTATAAAACGCAATTACATCTAAAATTTCCTATTATACTTTCGTGCTTGTTTATTTTTGTTTCCAGTACCAGCATAATTGATTAGTTTTACAGGAAACTTACTTTTATTATTATTGCATACATATTTGCATTTTTTAACTTTTTAATCCTAATAAATAATGTTTATAATCGCCAAGTTGTACTTTTTATTGCTTAAAACCCAAAACGAATCAAGCACAGTTAGCCAAACATGAACTGCTGTTTAAAATTTACCGTGCTTTATTTTTAAATATTTTAGTGTAAATTCCAATTTAAAAAAGAGAATATATTTTTTATTCCTGTGCATACAAAACATTCATTTATATTAAATGATGTTCAAATACGCAAAAATGCAATCGAAAGTTGAAATCGCATGTAATGTGTGGATTGTCAAATAAACTGATCACCGAAAAAATAAATCAATGAAAACTACAAAAAGAAAAGAGCGGAGGGCTTTTCTCTTTTATTGAGTAACTATTTTGTATATTATAGAGATGATTACCTACCAACAGAATGTTGATTATTGCATTTTCCTATTCCAAAATTGTATGACAGTAAATGAGTAAATGAAATGTGTATGAAAAGTGTATGAAAGTAAAAGTGTTAGCGTAACACAAGATTATTTTTTACAGCTAAAAGCTTTAAGCATCGCTTATTTAAAATTATTTCATTTTATTATTATTAAAATTTAGTTTTAATTAGCTCGATAAACTTTACAAGACGACAATGCAAAACCGTAAAACAAATCTTTATCACAACTTTTTAACAAAAAACTTACCGAATGAGCAGAAAGCTTTCATGACTTTATTATTACAAAATTAGCTGTTCGTGAATTATTTTATTACATAATATAAAATAATTACTCCGGGGGGTGATAAAAATGATCTTTTTAAGAAAAATATGGACTTCTTATGGTTGACTTTGCAAAAGTATCCAACGAAAGACATTGTTTGCTAGATGCTACAATGACACTTCATTTAACTAATAAGAAAAATTGGTAACAAATATCTCCAAATGTGTCTATGGATTTTGCGATTATCCTCCGATCATCTCAAAATTTTCAAGCTGATATAAAGAAAAACAGATAAACAAAACATGAAAGATTGATGAGAATTTTCAGCTTTTCAATTCTGATTTCCCATGCAGGTAGAGAAAAACTGTTACTGTTTATGCTTCGTGTAAATAATGCGGATAAAACAAGCTCGTGGGAAAATCGTTTAGTAAGTCATCTACCGGACGGATCGAATTTAAGCCAAGTTGATCGAGTTATCTGGTTACAAAGTTAAAATCTTACAGGTGTTTTATGGATTTAAAAAGCTTTTACAAAACTTAATTTAAAAAGACGATGTAATTTAGTAGAATTATTATAACTTACGTGCACTGATTGTTATCAGAAGTTCCAACTAATGAAGAACAATGATCCAAGTTTATATTTTCGCTGCGGTTATTAACTTTCGAACTTTCCAACTTGTTGGCAAACTATAGATCCCAAAGCTCAAGACACTAAATCAAAATAATACTTCAAAAGTAATTAATTGTTGGCTACATATTTTAGAAACATTCCAGATGGTACTTTCGGGAAAATTTTATGTTTATTAAATTTTCCTTATTCTTCAACTTTAATTTGAGTTATTGAATGGGACAATATACACAGAATTACTTGTTTAAAATTTAACAAAACTGAAAGAGAAATATTTCTTGTTTGTCGAGCTCGACAATTTTCATTATTTCGCTGAATAGAGACTGTATTTTTCTTTATTTTCAGATGACAGTGCGTGTAGTACTTAATGTATACGGAAGTCAATGAATCGCAGGTGCCTGTGCGGATCGATCAGGACAACGGCTCGCACTTCCGCTCAGCTGACATATTACACGGTAAGTCCTGCTTGATATCCTTGCTATTATGGCCCCATTAAATTTATTTGATTACGCATTTGTTTGTTTATCTAAAAAAAATATATTTTCACCTCATAAATAACGCATAAAGAATTTAATTGAATTGTTTTGGTTCCTGAATCATTATTTTACCTTGATATCACGAAAGAAGCGTGCAACGCAAGGACTATTATGAGATTATGACTCATTTAGGAATAATTAAAATGCACGTGGAGTTTTACAACAAAATAATTTGTTTCGTACAAATTCAAAAACTATTGTTTGCTACTGAATGCAGTTGTTTCGTTATGGACTGCTGATTTTATAAAAAGCAATTATTTCGTGCAAAATGTCGTATCATGATGGTTTATGATGTTTAAATTTATCCGTTTATTTCACGAGACAATGAATTTTCTAACAAACCGTCTAATTTTTACAAGACGAAAGAAATTGTTTGTTCTTTTGTTCGTAACACCAAAGAAAATTATAATCAAATTATGAGCAAAGTAAGGAAAGTGAGCAGTCAAGTTGAAAAAATTATTGGAAAATTCTTTATTGGTCAGTAGCATACCAGCATCAGTCACTTCAAAACGCGAGTTCTTGAACCCTCTGAAATCTTTCTACTGAAAATAATTTTTCGAGCTAATTAAGCACCTTCAACGATGCCTAAATTATAATTTTTTACATCCTTTTCAAAGCCTACAATTTAAATGAATGATCAATTAATAATATTAGTAGGTACATTAGTTTTACATTTTTTATATTATATTATATAGTACTCAATATCTTAAAAAAAATTTTGTTACGTAATAGGATAACTAATTACCATAAAGCAAATTTTACAAACTGCTTATAAGGGAATAAAATATTTTACCCAGGATGGCTAATTAAGATATCTGCCTTATAATTAATTATACATCGAAATGGTTTATGTCTGCTATGTTCGCCCACAGACAGATTTTCTTTCAAATTTTAATGAATATTTCAAAAAAATTCTAAATCAACAAAAGGTATATCTGAAAAAAAAACGTTTAAAATTTGAAATAAATCCTCGGACATCGTGGATAAAAACACAATTTTCTTGGATCAAATTAGCTCAAAAGAAATTATATTTTTTTCTTCTAAAGGAAACCATTTTACTGCTACATATATAGGGAAAGAAGCTTTGTTGTTTTGACTTTATCTTTGCAATTCCTTTACTACATGTGGGTCATTTTTAACGTTTTTCAGAAACCACAAAAAATTATCAGATTTGGTAGTATTTCATGCGGTCAACTCATTTGAATGTAATTTGAGACATTCCTGCCACACTTTTTATAAAGTTTAGCAGTAAACTGGCATGTTTTGATTTGCACGCAATCTTTTTATACAGTTCAGTACCTCGAAATTTTACTTTCTTTATCTCATAAAAAGAAAGTCGGGTAATATAATGACGAAAACCGCATTTTTCTTCATGTTTATTGGCAATTAAGTAATATTTAGCAACTGTGAAGCGTTTTTGTCCACCCGAAGTTATTTCACTTATATTTTAATTTTATATTATAGCAACCTACTTGCTAGTTTTGCTCAAAATTTGAAGAGAACGAATGTAATTTCACCAATACTTGATGCACTTGGTGAATGACTTTAAAATGTTATCAGTTTTGCTATTTACATATTAAGAACAAAATAATCTGTTTGGGTCATTTTGAAAAATTTGTTGACCTGCCCCCTGTCTCTGAAATTTAGAAAAAAATTTTTTGGATTTGTCAACCGTTGGATCATCATCGGCACAACTGCGCTTGAATTCAGTCAATTTACAGGGTTGGTTAAAAGTGCACCCACGAAATTGTAAAATTCCAAATGTCTGCTTCACTTTACGTCAGATGTTTAATAATTTTAATTTTGAGTTATCTATATATATAAAAATCAATGCAACTTTTCTTTGTAATTTTATAACTCAAGAACGGGCTCACTAATCCAAACCAAATTTTTAGTGTTTGTTCAGACTATTTAGTAGATGGTTTCTGTGAAGTTTGCACAAAATCGGTCAAGCGGTTCTTTATTTATCACATTTTTTGTGATGAATTTCAATGAATTTAACTAATTTCACAGATGGCGTTCGCAAGCAACCTACCGTAAATCCTATATGACATGCATACCTCCATACTGTGTTCGGTAGAGGGCGATACCTACATATGTTGTCAGTTATGTTATGTTCAACTGCCTGCATAAATCCACTCACCAACAACAAAAAATCATGAGGAGGTGAATTAGGTGAACGGGCTAAGGAGAGGACTCTAGTTTGGCGGGGCTAGGTTCGATCCCCAACCCGGCCACAAAATTTATCCGACTCCGTGGTTCGGATTCCACGTAAAGCTGTAGGTCCCACAGGTTAACACAGCCAGGACTTAGCTTCGCGCTAATTTTCAGAGGTACGCCTCAATAAAAATCATCCGACATAACGTTGCGGGCAAGCCCGCAACCTTACTCTTTAAGTCTGCGAAGATATGGGGCAACAGCCCTGGTGCTTCGCACCAGACCAGAATAAATGACAAAAAATCATCGAATGAAACCTTCGATCACTTTTTGAATTGTTGGCATCGAGAATATGTCCCCGGAGTGTGTTAAGCAGGGCCAACACATGGGTCGCTTTGGCGAGAGCATACTTCGGCACAACTTTTTTTGGTGCAAATGCAGTTTGACGCAGACCCAATTCGGTGCGAGTACGGTTCGGCATATGCCTGTTTCGGTACAATAGTAAATCGGCGCAGAAAACTTTAGCGTACATATTACTATGGTACTCTTTGGAACTCAGTTCAATAAAAGTCCCCCCCCCCCAAAAAAAAACAAAAAAGGAATAATAATTAAAAAGTGCATTTTCATATTTTGGTTTTTCTAACATTCTGCTGAATATCGGTCAAGCGGTTCGTTATTTATCACAATTTTTGTAACTCAATTCAATGAATTTTACTAATTTCATAGATGGCGTTCGCGACCAACCTGCCGTAAATCCTATATGACATGCATACCTCCATACTGTGTTCGGTAGAGGGCGATACCTACATATGTTGTCAGTTATGTTCTGTTCCACTGCCTGCATAAATCCATTCACCAACAACAAAAAATCATCGAATAAAACCTTCGATCACCTTTTTGAATTGTTGGCATCGAGAATATGTCCCCGGAGTGTGTTAAGCAGGGCCAACACATGGGTCGCTTTGGCATACTTCGGCAAAACTTTTTTTGGTGCAAATACAGTTAGACGCAGACCCAATTCGGTGCGAGTACGGTTCTGTACTGCTTAACAGCGGTTCCAGGCAATTCAACGGAGTGGGGTTTTAGTCAGTAGGAATCTGACACTCCCCCCCTCTCACTGGGGGGCGCCTATGCAAGGTTTCCCCACTCAAACACAAAAAAAAAATTATCTTTTAATCTTTTCTTTACTTTAATTAATTCACTATTTCATCCTTCCCATTGGTAATTTTAAAACTTATATATAAACGAAATATAAAAAAAGATTAAAGTAAAAATGTCATCATCACAATTTAAAAAGGTTGTAGAAGAGGCGCGAACTAAAATATTATCGTTAGCTATAAATGAAACTTGGGAAGTTAGACACGAATATGCTCAAGCTATCGAAAAATCTTTACAAGAAGAACTACGGGAATTTTGCGGAAACCCTATGCGCACTACTGAATTAGTCATTGCAAAGAATAGAGTTGCAGCAAAACAAATTAGAAAAAGAAAAAAAGAAGAAGAAATAGCCGCTGCCTATTTAAAAAAGAAAAAAGAAGAAGAAGACGAAATTTCAAATATGGTATCTGATTTTGAAAGATCCTTAGTAGAAGAGAATCGAGAGAGTGGAGAAGAGGGAGAGGAAGAAAAGGAGAAAAAGGAAGAGGAGGATGAACAAGAACAAAAAGATTGACAGAAGGGAAAAGAAGGATATACTAAATTTTACCATTAAAATAAAATAACATAGAAGTACTACTTCGATATAATTATTAATTTTATTAAAATTCATTTCGTTATGATTTTTGCACCTTTATTGAAATTCGAATTCACCTAAAAAGTTAACTCAATATTTATTGACTCTGAGCTGATGAAACTGAAACCATTTATACATGTACTACCTGACCCGCATGTTGCTCGGAGCAAATTTATGTGTACTGTGCGCAAAAATATATATACTTCATAATATATATGCACACATACGTAGCTTTCGTTACAAATGGGTAGACAACTTTTTTTTTTGTTTGAGTGGGGAAACCTTGCATAGGCGCCCCCCACTAAGAGGGGGGGGAGTGCCACATTCTTGCTGACCTATCCTATCCTACTAACCAATGAAAAACGTCTGATTGCTACTAATACGCTCCTTTCATTGGTTACTAAAAATTTTGATCTAAATTTGGGTGTTTTCCATTCGGCTAGAAAGTTAACACATTTATCGATTCCCAGGCGAAACGAAGTTTGCCGGGTCAGCTAGTCTGATTATAAAAAGTAAAAGCTTTTATTGTCTTTTTATAAAGTTAGAACTAATTGACTAAATAATCTTCAGTTTTTAATAAATTCTATTTTATAGTTTTCCAACAACAATTTTTTAAAATAGCCTGAATCGATAAGAGTCCATTATGCACGAAGTAATTCATACAATTACAGCTAGACTTATTAAGGTGCAATCGTGTTAGACACGAAGGGTTGATAATTATAATTTATTGTAATGTATCAGTATAGCGTTTTGATTCAGCCCTCAAATTTTTAATTTATTGCATTGTAATGTGACATTTTTAATTTACGTGCACGCTACAATTAAAAAACCGGCATTTACAAAAGTTGCAATATGTTAAAATTTTGGAGTGATTAATCGATGCAGTTTTTATTTAAAGTTGTGGAACGAATTTTTGTGAGTTGATCGAAAACATTCGTTTAGGTTTTTAAGGAGGATATCAAAAAATCTGTTTAAGAAATGATGGCTTATATAAATTGGATTTCTTATTAAAAATCTAAAGCTGATCACATCGAAAAAGCTATTGTGCAATCGGGAGAGCTTATTGGCAAACAATTTTTTAGTTATTAAATTTTTTGATCCAATATTTGTCGGAAAGGTCACATAATTAGCAATATCTGAAATTTATTATCCTAGGAAATTGTGATTACCTTGTATCAAAGATAATAAAGGGTGTAAGTTAAAAAAGATTGCTAATTAAACAATGCGGTCGAATTTGATTGGAATTTGTATGCGACGATACTATTTACGGCGTAATGGATATTTTGTCCCAAAATGACTAGGGTAAATGTTTGCTAAAATTTTATTCAGCTTATTAAACTTTGCACTTTAGTTTTATCTGTAATAAAAAAGCGTACGACAAGCATTGACATTCTTAAAGAATTTGCGATATAAATGAGTGACAATAAAATATTTCCCCAAAAATGAGGTGTGAAAAGTTCAATTCACATGGATTTTTATAGAAGTGGAGCGTTACAATATCGGGTAAACCTTGGGTTATTATAATAAAAAGAAGTAGTATGTACGGTGCGGTTGCCAGACCGCCGTTTGATTTAACGAGCCTATAAAATAAACGGGAGCTTGTAGTCGCCGCAGGACCGCATGCAACCGCCACATTTATGTATTAAGAAAGACCGAATAAAAACGAAACCATAAATTATAAAGTTGCTATAAATTATTTAAACTTAATTTGTGTTAAATGTAAAATGAAACAACTCGAAACAAAACTTACATCAATTGATCCACTAATGGCAGGAAATGTTTACCTTTTACGCTCGTTTATCAAATAAATACCTAAAATATTACCCAACATTTTAAAATTTACATACAATTCATTTATAATCATTATATACAAGTCTTACATACTAAATTTTAAGATTCTGAGTTTCACAGTCTCAAACCCACGTCGATACTGCTCGTGGGTTTATAAAGTTTTTTTTATAAAATTATAATCATGAAAAATGTTTAATGACTTTCAATTTATATATCTTATAAAGGTTCTAAAAGAATTTGGACAGAAGCTAATTTAAGTGGGTCGACGCGGTAAATTGAAGTCAACACCCAAATTATTAATAATAATAAATTTATTCACAATGCATAACGACTATTATTCTGAGGGTTGAGCAATCTACCGTTTTAAAGCAACAATAAAATGAAATGTGACTAAATGTTTAACAACTTACCCAAGCAAATAGACCTTGCTATATTTGGCGTTGGTCCTACAAAATTAGATGTTCGTAAAAGATGATAAAAGTTATCTTCTCATGAATGTTGTTAAAGGTATGGTCTTGCTTGTTGTTATTATATATACCGTGGTTCCAATGTCCAGGTCCAGGCTAATCCAGAGTCCAGGATATTTAGGAACTCGAATTATCATTACAAAAAAGTTAAAAATAACTTCGATATCAGAAGTTTAATTATTTATTTTTTTTAGAAATATTAATATGCCTTTAAACACGATTTTGGTGAGTTCTAGTTATGCCACTGGCACAATATTAATCTCACCCTATAAAATTTAAAAAAAAACTTAACAAAAAATGTGATAAGATTATGCAGATTATAAAGTGTACTACCATGTAGGATAATTTTCCCATAAACCAGGGGGTCTGGGGGGGTATGGAATACCACTGAGCTGTAAGTAAGCAATAAAACACGATTTTTCAAGAATAAAAATTGATTTACTATCACTTTTGAAAGATTTTCTTGTTACTTCCTTACTGCTAGACTCCCGGTTTCACATCCATTTCTTCACGTTTTACATAAGGAATCCTACAATGAAGGACGACTATATCCATTCCTAGTCCTTTAGGTTAGTTGTTGTGAGAATAATTCTGACTAAAAAATTTTGCTTTTATATCTTAAACTAGGGTTCCAAATCTCTTCATTACGTAATCGGACGTAATCGTCAGTGTCAGAATATTAAAAGGCAGTTTGCTGCAAATCGAAGAGTGATTGTATTTCAATAAATATTACCAAATGATAGTATGGTGTACACATACTCATCCCCCCATCCACTAATTCACCTTTAGAGAATCAAATAAACCAGAGTTAAATTGATCTAGTGCCTCAATCGAATTAAATCAAAGTAAATGATATGCTCCATATGCGTTACGAACAGACGCTCATGTGCATTAAACTGATGCTTTATTTTATTATGAATGTGATAGCTTAGAATTGAGTTCTTATCGATTTCTGTCCATCAATCAATCTTGTTTTACCAATTTATGGTCTGTACCATAACCTGTATCGTTAACAGAAAAACTGTAACAGAGAATTTCATCCAGGTGCGTTCAACAAGGAGACATACGACAAGGTCATATAACAATATAATTATTTTAAAGCTGTTTAATTTGCGATGCTAATAAATAATCCAGACAAAAGATTTAATTTGGAATTTCCTAAATAACTTGTGTTAGGTGTCGTTTTTTAATCTTAATGTGTTGAGCTTAAATGTTAATTTTGTTACCTCCTAGTGGATTTTCTTTATGAGAACAAATTGCTTAGTTCAACAATTTTAGCCTTTGTAAACATCGATTTTGATTTTTGTTCGTAAACCATCAAGATAGCGCATGCATAATTTATTTTTTGCATAATTAATTTGTTAATTTTGTAACTACTGTAATTACTGTTTATAACGCAAACTATTACCTGGTTTGCAATTTTGTATCATACTATTAATAATTTGAAACTAAGAATTCAGTGATTTAGTTATTAAATGAAACTCGGGGGGGGGGTCTGGGATGGTACATAGTATCTTTCAAATCCGGGGAATACTTTTAAAATTTCTTTGAATCTTCCTATTACTACTACATTTTAATATCTTAATCGAAAACTTTTGATTAAGGTAGGTACTGATGCTCTCCCTTCCTCCACCGTTCCAATTAGCAGGTTATTATTCCATTTTTGAACCTACAACAAACTTTCCAAAAGTCATGTATAATAAAAGCCTTTAATATTTTTGATGTGGGTAATAACAGTCAAACAAAATATTTATTACAATATTACAACCGATTTTAATGAAACACACAACATTGGTAGTATTTAGTCATGGAAAGCATATAGCTATAATTTGCTCTGCTTTCCACAAAAATTACGATGTACCAAATTAATTCTCTGTGAATTTGGATAACTTGTTTTACGAAATCATTTTACATTTTTTACTAGCTTATGATTAAAGTGTGTATGCTCAAGAAATTGTACCGACTTGGATGTTTCTATTTATTGCACTAAAATTTCAACCAATTTATCTAATGTAGTATTTACTTACTAGTAAATATCCCCGGAACTTGAAAATTATAATCCATTACAAAAAAAATTTCAAATAAAAGTTATAGAGGTTTTTATCTTCTATAATTTGTGTTATAACTATTATTTGTCTATGAGACACTGGAAAGAAGATATTATTATCGAAAAAGTAATTTTGTGGGTCATTTTATCAAATTATTCTTTTGCTTGGTCTAAATGTATCTATTAAATTTTCCAATTTATTACTACTGAATTCTGTATGAAAATGTATGAAGTTAAATTTGTGAAGTTAAATTTGTGAAGTTAAATTTTTGAAGAATCGCAGTATTTTTATGCAAATGTTTATGCAAAAAAAATTTTACAACTTCACTGTAGATCCATTATAATCTACAATTTTTTAAACGATCAAAAACAATTGAAATGAAAAATTGGACTAAATCAGAGAAAATTGAATTAAGGAATCGAATGGATTGCAGTAAAGGGTTGATTTTGTAGTATGTCCTTTTAGGGGATACTGAATTGAATTAGCTTTTTCATTTTTCTAGTCAACTTTCAATCTTTATTTTCAAGTTCTCCTCGTGCTAAATTTCAAAAAATTGGAGCAAAGTACCCAGATAACTTTTCGTAGTTAGCTGCTGAACAATCGCCTGAGTCACAACGTAAAAAAACTGCCAACCATGTAGAACGTGATCGTAATAAAATTAGTCATCCATGTCGATCAGATGAGATATTGAGGTGTGGGTGCAACTTTTTAATAAGTTACATTTTTTCATCGGGAGAATCTCTTGGTTCACCTAATAATTTTCCCCAAATAATAAGTTGGATTGAAGAGAAAAAATTCTGGTAAACGATGATTTTAAGCAGTGTAGTGAATCAAAACATAACAATTTGTCTCATTTTTCAGCTCTCAAAGGCCAATGCGAAAAGTACGATTTCGAGTACGGAAGAATAAAAAAAAACAGTGATCTAAATTTTTTTTATCGTAATTTTAAAGAACCTGCATTTAAAAATATGATAGCATTAGCTTGAGAGATTATAATTCCCATATATAGAAAATGAAATTTCCTATCATAAATTAGTAAAAACGTAGTTACCATTTGAGTGGTGTGGTTCAAGTAAGCGACCATAATATTATTTTAATGTAAACTTTTGATGGCCCTTAATGCTATCGGCTCAACGATATAGTCAAAAATATTGTAAATCGTTTAAATTTACATTAGTATTAAAGAAAATTGCCGAAATGCGGTACTTGGGTGGTATGGAATATATTAATTTAAAATAGTAGTTTTCGTCACAAGGACGTAAAACGAGATTTTACACCCGAGGAGCGGGGTTTCGAAGGCGAGGCGAAGCGAAGCGGAGCCGAGACGCACGAACCGTTCCGAGGAGTGTAAAATCAGTTTACGTCCGAGTGGCATAAACTGCTTTTCGTTTTACCGGAACTACCTCATTTTTATTCGCAACATCGTGGTGAGAGGCTATGTATTGAAAATTTAAATCTGGCTCTTCTGATTGGTTTGGTAATTAATCAAGGTTGGTAATCTTACATTTTTAAAACCATATACATACCCCTATGTGAATGCAGCTTAAGTCATTTATATTTGTAACGTTGTGGTGAAAGGTTGTGTTAGTAAGATGGAAAGTAAAAGTATCGAAGAAGCCGCCAGAGAAGCAAAGGAAGAGTTGCTGCCTACGAAGTCGAAGACGATATATAAAAAGGAATACGATAAGTTCATACAATTTTTAAATGAACACAATGTGGAGCTACAAAACCTCAATGAGGACACGTTGTTGGCTTACTTTTTACAGTTGGCCACAATGTGTAGTTCCTCCACATTGTGGTCTAGATTATCAATGATAAAGTCAAGTGAGGTCTTCGGATCGGGTTACGTTGTAGACTCTGTCTACAGCAAGGGCAAGATTTCCGATCAAATTTTGGGATCTGCGTCCACATCTTCCCTCCAGAAGATTGTTAATGCGCCGCAGGCGCATTCTTCAAACAGCACAGGGGAGAACACAGACGAATTTAGAGGTCCGTTGTTTTCCAATTGCGTCGTAAAAATTAGACATTTTCACTCAAATAAATAATTTTTGGCGTAAATATATTGTGTTTTATTTTATAACCCCCCCCTTTTTAACGTCCTAGGACGTTAAAATTACGGCCCCCCTTTTTAACGGCCTAGGACGTAAAAAGGCATTTTAAGCACCTGAAATCAGGACTTAAACACCTACTTTAAGGGTCGGTATAACGAAAAATAATTTTCTTATTCTTAAGGGGGTAGGGTCATCAGGCTAACTGGAAATAGGCCATGATACAGTGTATCAACCACTAAGTCATTTTATGTGAATCTGGTGACCCGAATGGAGTAATAGAAAGAAATAAACATTAAAAATGTTGTTAAATATTACGAACACGCAGTGAAAACCTGAAATCTCTATCCCTATAATGTACTACAGCATAATCAAAAAGTAATAACTGTTTTGATGTTATGTGAGGAAAGTTGTAAAAATAAAAATCTTCATTATTTTGATATTTGCTTTAACGACTCAAAACGTGTTACAAGTTGCAATTATCTTTAGCAATCTGAGTTAGGCTAATTACATTGTTGATAATTACAACAAGGTAGACGAAAAATAAAAATGTTAGTTGTGGATGTAGTGCCGGAAAACCAGCCAATTTCACTCCAAAAAGACAGTTGTAACTTAAAAGCTCCACCGTAAATTTCCCATAAAAGTTTCACTTTTATTAAAAAGTGTCCACTTTTTATTACTACTAGTCCGATGTGTATTTGGTATGTCACTTAATCGGTAATGGAGATGAAAATTAAAAAGGAAAATGTTTTATTGGAGCTTTTATTCTAAAGGTGGGTTTATAGGAGCTCTTGCTATTTGCAAGTTAGGGTGTAGCAAGTCCGAGACCTAGCGTGACCCAAAGCAATAACACTTACAAACGTGGGTAGATTTATACTCACTTCGTAGCATAACTTTCCCATTATCATTGTTTGTCCTACCGAATGCCACAGAAACCTGCATATACTTATATTGCCAGGAATTACAATTTAAATTCATAATTCTACCTAATATGATAAAAGTAAACATTTAAATTTTATGTTATAAAGTTATTAAGCCGATGTATAAGAGATTACTTGTGGTAGGTAGCCCATGTTTTGTAAAAGCACCATGTTAACTGATATGGTATTTATCAGTATTAGAAATACAAGTTTGATGTTCGTGGGATGTAAAATAATATTATAATTCAAGGTAGAACTAATAGCGTATACAGCTCACCATACAATAAAATATTCATTTTATGAAAATTTTACCTAACGAAGCCGCGATAGAAATGATAAAGACATAACTATTGATTAGCAATTAGTTAAGGCAGACAATAACCGTACAAACTAAATTAGTAACAGATGATGCATTTTAAAACGCATTAATTAAATATGCTGGTGCCGTGCATAAATTAATTTTAAAATTCCTAAATTAGGCCATAATTACTCAATTTAAGTGCTTCAAATATTAACGAGTCTATCACCATGTTGTCCTAAATATATTGTAGTATCGCAAAAGCATCGACCCATAAAATGTACCTACTATGTATCGGTATATAGGAAGTAATATGGCGTTCGCATTTGTGTTTTCACATTTAAAATTTTGATCAATTTATACAATTTTCTGAATCGTAAATAAAAATTATTGTTCGCATACGGACATAATTCAAAGTTCTTTCCGTTTCATTAAAACCAAGAAAAAGGAACATTAATTTACATTTGCGGCCGTAAAGGTAGGGTGTCGAAAACCACATGACTGGGGTGTTAATGATACCATATTTTAGATTATTAATTATTGCCTTACATTAGGGGAAACAGGTTTACGTGTCTATTTTTGGTAAAATTGACAGCAAATAATATTCCTTGCACTTCTTTAAACAGTCGACAGTGCGTCTTTAACGCAGCTGCTAAAATAAGTGGTTTTATTAAATTATATAGGCAAACTCTTCTTCTTGAGTAAAATGCGAGGCGTTTCTTTTGAACCAAATAAGGCTTCCGTTTATTAGCAATTTTTTACATATCTATAGTTTTTAGTTTTAAAAAAATCCAACTGTTTATAGAATAATTATAAGGCATAAAAAACCGTTATGGAACGCGTAAGGGTGCGACGCCCTCCACCTCAAAAACAAACAACTTTGTTTTTGTAGTCTAAATATAATATCACATTAGGATTAATTAAATGATAAGTTTAAGATTCAATAATAAATTGAATAGACGACATCTTTCAACGCATATATCATTAAATTATTGGGCGTTAAACTAAATGAATGGTCGAGTCGATGACATTGATATCGGGTGTGCGTGCTAAAAAATAATCATTTGTGCACCCGAAGTTGGTTTAATTAAACTACTTTATACTTATTGTCGCCAACCGGGTGTGTCGAAATGTGATACCAGTTATAAAGAAACTAATTTTGCCACTCCACATTGAAATAAAACTCTTCTCGTTTAAATACTTAATTTAAAAAAAAAATCGGCGAAAAAAGTATCAAGCTTTTATTTCATATTATAGGAATGCATTAAAAAGTGAGTCGTATTCGTATACCATACCATGGTAGTTAACCACAAATTTACACCTTGTTAACTTTCAGCTAATTATTACTACTGAAACTTTTGTTTGTTTATTGCTTTAGTTAGATGAAAAGTTATTTTCATGGGCTATTAACAATACAAATTTGGTTTAACAAAGTTTGGAAACTAATGCTACGACAAAATTTTATAATAATTTATACAGGGTGAGACAACCAAGGTGGTTTGACAGGCATAAAGTAAAATTAAGTAGCTCTGGAAGTTAAAATTATTTTAAATATAAAGCAGTCTCGACTGGTTAAATGTTGCTAAATCAACAGTAGTTAAAATATGTGCCACAAACATGCGACCCCATCACGGAATGCGAAATTCAATAAAAACGAAAAATAAGCCCACACTTCAAGCCTTGCACCACATAGTATTCGTTCTCAAGACAATTTCGAACTGAAAAGCTAATATAAATGGCTGCTTGTAAATTTTATTAATATATTCGATAAGTTTTCGAAATACAAAAAAAACGTGAGATAGTTAAGGAGTTGAGCTTAGCTTTATATAAAATACTAAACATTTTGGTCACGATTCTCTAGTAGCTTTATTAAGATATCGCAAATGTAATCTATATTTTAGTAGAGAAATATAAATCTTAAATTTTTTAATGCACAAATTTAGTCCTAGAACGTGTAAAAAATAAAATCGCGTTTATCTTCCGATCTGTGGAATTAATTACCTCTGAACGCCTACTGCATACGCTTAACTTTATTAATTAAGCTACCCGATTTGTGTTCCACGTTACAGGTGCTCTCAATTTTTTCTACCTTCATTATTTATCATTTTATTGCCTTATCGTAAAACCCATTTGTTTAACTCTAGCAAAAAATAACTGCGAAACCAGTGAGCAAACTCAGCGTGTTCAAAAAGTTACAAAAAAGTATTAAAATTGCTACGCAGTGAAGAACCGCATGGTGGTTGCAACTTTGTATTTGCATTTAGTAGATGGCGCAACGTATCAGTTTTCAAAATTATTTTCTCATTTTTCGGTATTTCAATTTAAAAGATTCGTTTACTTTCCATACAAATTATGGAAATACACAGAGAAACAGAATTTGAAAATTGAGGAATATTAATTTTCGTGAAAATGTATAAAATTAAAAACTAATCATTTACCACAGTTAATTTAAAAATTGAAAAATACGCAAGGAATTTTCAGAGCATAAAACAAAATTTTTATGATGACGAGGCAGGGGCGAACTGGCCAAGTTTGAATAGCAGTAAATTTTGTTTGGGCCGACCGCATCCACTAAATTTTCTTGAAATATTTAACGTAAGATAACGTAAAGCTGCAACTCATAGGTACTTTTGTGGGTTCCTTATGCCAATTGCCAGACGTTGAGAGATTTCCAATTTGGAGAAGTGTACTTGACCAAATTTAAAAATGTTGGTACACAGTAGACTTAGAATTTGCTCTATATATGCTCTACAACTTTTATTTTACTAATTTCCAATCTACAGACTCAATAGTACCACATCTTAGTATTTAACTGCGTCTTTCAAAGTTGAAAAATATTGTCGGTTTTTCATTGTGGTTTTTAACTATACCACTTGGTTGAATTATTAAAGTATGGTAGTGATTTGACGCAGAATTTAATGTTCTTTAATTTGCTCTATCGTAACTTTTTTAGAATACACCATTTAAGAGTTATAGACAAAAACCCTAAAAACCTTCAAATATTTGGAGGTTTTCTAACTGCTAAATGTTCTCCCGAGGTCATACGTGTTAGCATTTTTGGGTTTTACTTGTTTAAACTCACCATCATCATCAACCGCACGTTTAAGACTAGCGGGGTCCGGTTTAAACTCAAATAGATTTGAATTCAAAGAAATAAATTTCATATTAAAGTTTTCAAAAAAAATTTCTAATCGGATTAAAGCAAAATAAACTTTATTCTTAACCTGTTCGGCTTACTAATTTAATTTAAATGTTTTCTGATCAGATCTTCCGAATAAGAACTTTCATATAAACTCAATTATGTGGTACTGAGGAAATCTAATAAGATTAAAACAGGTCTGTTATTATTTATTGATTTCTTTGGATGAAATGCAAAGAAAGCAAATTAAGTCTACCGTAGCTCCTTTGGTTTGCTTTTGTATGGATATTCAATAAATCATGAAATTCCGCTCTGTAACTTAACCAGCGATCACATCAAATCACTGCTATGGTTGAGGTGATTCGAGGTAGTCGAATCAAAGTAACGATTTTAAAAAATCAGTTATGGCCTAATAAAATAAATCTTTTTATTGATGTTATTTGAACCAACGAAAGTAACGTTTGAACCACAAACTTTTGGTGCTAGGTGAAGTAGTTACTTCCAAATTACAATTATACTGATAAAAAAATAGCACAATTGTAGAACCTAGTAGGTAGAGTAAATTTTAAGGTAAAATTTAAACTTTGAAACTTTATTATAATTATTATTCTCCAGACGACTAGTCGGCTGCCGATTAGCAGCAATTTTTCTTAGCCTGGGGAGTTTTTCTTAAATTTCCTTAAAATTTTTGCCATGTTATAAACAATGTTTGAGTTGGGTTGTTAATAATATGGACTCAAAAACGTATACAGCACACAAACGAGATAAAATAAAAAGAACCCTGAAAATTATTAAAACTTGCTACTTTTAAATTCAATAACATTGACATGTGGTCACGCTAACTTTCAAGCAACTTTTTTCTGATATTAAAATTTGCATATCACATATATTCACAATTACAAAATAAAGCAGCCGTACGGACAAATGAAAATAAACTTTTATTATATTAAGTAAACTGTAATTATTAACCTTAGACATGCAACATCTTTTAATTACAGGGAGCGTTGAATTCCGTGGAATAAACACGCGCATTCCTGTGAAAATGCTGAAATATCTTAGATATGCAAAGACCTATTACGATAACGTAATTACAGTTAAGATTTTTGCTTTATTTTTAATATTACCGAATACAATACCCAGTGGAAAGGGGGGTGGGTACTTAAAATAAACACACAATATACAGTAACTTAACGTACAAGTTACGGTTCTCTTCCGGGGTGGAGAATATTACGATAAGAGAAACTTCAAGTACGTTTTATTAAATTTAATATAAAAGTATATTGTAACTTTTTAATAACTCGGAGGAAAACAAAAAAACCTGGGTTATATCTGACAACTTTCAGCTTTTATATTATTTTTATTCGATATTTTTTTAGTAGTATACTCTAAATACGAACAGAAAGACAAATAATAAAAACCAGCCCGTACTTTGTTTAACCATAAAACAAGCAAAAATTATTCGAGAACTGACCGCAAGCAACGTTGCTTAACTTTGATGATCTCAAAGGAAGCCGTAAAAATTAAAAAAATACAAACAAAAGTAAAAGCTTTTTCAATTGTAAAAATTTAAATTTTGTTACATTAATTACCGGATGCTGTACCAGCATCGATTCAAAAAAAATATCATCAAAAAGTCGGAAGTAAAACAAACGTAATAATATAAATAACTTTTAATCTCAAACTTTAAAATAAAATTTTTATATTCCTGCAATTAAAAGATAAAAAATTCATTACTTCCCTTGTGAATAAACACTTAATTATGTCATGCAGAACCTTAATCTTGTAAAACGTTGGCGTAAAAAACCACGGCGATTCGAATCCCACCAAATATAGTTAGTTCCATTTTTTGCCGGAAGTGGGTGCTTCTTACAGCACTTTGAAATTAATTTTAGAAATTAATTTTGTGTTCTAAATTTAAATCTATTTCGGCGTATTTTTGACTTTTTAATTAAACCCTAAGCTATATGATGCGATCCCAAAAAACAAGGTTCATTGTATAAATGAGTTTTTTTATTAATTTGTATGACAGTTGCCGAAAAAGAGTTTAACCCAACACAAATTCGTTATACATGTCACTTAGCTAATAGAAAAATCCGACATATTTTTGTATAAATTAGTTTAGATTGTGATTCACCTTTCAAAATTTGTAATAGACAGCATCGAATTAGGAACGAATGAAATTTTAAATACATAATTTAAGCTTAAACACATCACTTTACATCAAAAACAGGATTTAATAAGATCGACGTCACTTTTCAAATTTGAAAACTATTTTTAATTATTTCGAATGCAATTTTACTTTACCATTAACTGAAGGGTTAGAATGTCTATACTGTCCTTTATGTATATTTAATGAAGCGTGTATGATACCCGCATAAAATTCCTCTTTATTAACGAAACGATTCCCTCATATTTGGTTAACTAAATTGAGTATTCCAGTCACTACATTACTAGTTAAGTTATTTTTATGTTTACTTTGTCGAAAAAAATTTTAATTCGAAAATTGTGTATTCACTTTTAAACCATTTTGACAGATTTAGTTGCACCCATCACTCTGCCTAATACGATCTGCTAGCGAGGGCGCCCTAAGTGCAATTTTGTAATTTATCTTTATGAATAGAGTAATGTAAGTTCATCAATTATTTGAAACAAGTTTTAAGTAATAATGCTTTTAGTCACTAAATTTCAATTACGGTTATCAAAACAGTTGTAAATATTGTATGAATTTGCAAAATCGTGGGGTTGATTTTATTCACTTTCTAGATGCACTTGCATTAGAAGAAAAATTTAAATAAGGGGAGTAATTTTAATATTTTCTATTTTCATCGCACTTTTAACACCCAAGGGTCGTCGGCACCGGAGAAGTCTGTAGGCGCTTTCCAATTATAAAATACAAAATTTACCCCATGAAGATAATTTTTCAGCAGACACACGTGAGTTATTTCGATCATGCAGTTGTTACGTTTTCAAAGATTGCTATTAACCATTCCTTACTCTTTTCAAGAAATATTCTATTGTGTTTTTCTTTTCTTATTCTTAGGCCTTGCTTGTCAATTATCGTGATGTTTTTCCTGCTATTTTGTAAACTGTCATTAACTTAACACATTATTACAACAGTTTAGGTTTGCAAAAAGCTTTTAAGCTGAAGTCTTTGAACGTCCGCTTATTTTTAAAAAAGGGATGCTTAACAATAGAGAGACCTTGTAAACAAAACAAATTTGGTTATTCCCGCATTTATTTACATGTAAATTTTATAATAATAGTAATAATTCATGTAATTTCAAAATGGAAGCTATTCGCGCCTAATAGGTACATTTGAAATTATAAGCTTCACGCTTGTAAACCTTAACAATGGAAACCTTAAGTGGTTTTAAGTCTTCGCGTTCGTACGAAAATTGAATAAAACGAAAAAAATTGTCACCTCCAACATTTTTTTAAAATAAAGGCGCACCATTAAAGAAACTTTCATGAGTTTTAAAATCGTTAATCCTGAAATATCAGTGCAATGAGTAAATGTCCAAACAAAACTACATTATACATTAACTAAGCTCTTAGCGGGGAGTCCTTAAAGTTAAAGCCGGCTAAATACCCATCTTTCAAGTTGCCCACAATTGACAATTTCCAAGCGAAATGAATTTCCAAGATTTAAATTCGCTTTTCTGCTGTAATTCCTCAAGAGAGAACCTTCCAAAAAAATTGGTTTAAACAATACCACCGGCCAAAAATAATTTATCGGTGCTATGCAATGTTATTGATTTTCGTGGTTCGTTACTTTAGGATTAGATTTATTTTTTGTCTTTCAAAAAACCTGTTACGCCGTCATTGCTCACATTTAATATTCAACTTATAGTCAGCATATTTATTGTCTTCGCTAATCCTACTAATGCTCAACGTCAAAATAAATGTTTAAAGAAATTTTAAACTGTCTAAGCTCACTAGGTGTCCACCATACCATTATGGGTTAAAATTTCTTAAAAAATAATCCTCCTAACGCCTCATTTTGACGAGTTGACGTTTGATATTTAAAGATAATTAGAGGATACCAAAAGCCCACCTACTTGGAAATTTATTTTTACCATATCGACCAATGGTGATTCAATTTTTAATTATAATTATAATTTTTTTCCGTTTAGATAACACATATTTTCCGAGCAGTAGAATTATTTTGAGATAAAAATAAATAAATTATAAAGGTATACTGATGATATTAAATTTATCTTATATATAATATAAATTAATTATTTTCGAGAATTTTTTCAAGGTACGCCTACGCGCGTATTGTTGTTTTCGATTAATTCCTAAACTTTAAATCTGATGTTTTCGAACTTTTAACTTCCAAATTTTAATGCGACTTGAAAATCACTATAAAATTTGTCAGCTAGTGAGCATTTTTTCTAACGTTCAATTGTTGTTTCGACCTATTTTGAGGTTGGTGATAAGTGAATGAGCCAAATAAATGGAATTTTCATCGTAAATTCTATCTGATAGCCAATTTTAATCACGTTTCCCGATTAATTCAACGATAATTTGAAACAAGATGTTATGGGTATCTCACTGACTTCCAGACCCATCTTTTTCCAAGTGGAAAATTAACAATAAAATTTTAAAAAATCTTTAAGAGGCATCAAATGATATAGATTTTTAATTGTCAAAATTATTTCTTATTTCGACTGTGAATTTCACATTTTTCGGTTTGAATGTGTCGATTTAATGGTTATTCCTTTTTGAAGAACTGTAAACTTAAAGAACATTTGGTGTTTCTCAATCATTTTCTATTTTCTGTGCTCTCTTCTTGATATACCGATCTTTTTTTCTGTTTATTTTAATTGGCGTTAATAATGATATAAAAATGAAAGTGCGTATGGTAAGGTAAGATTAATTTTTTAGGATGTGCTTATATGAAAGTAAAACGAGTTAAACGAAATGTTGGGTTCATCAGTATGACCAACACCATGATATCCAAACCGTGGTATCACATCATTTTACAATGCATATTAATATTATCACACGTTTGCTAAGTTTCTTTAAGTTAATTTATAATATTATTAGGTACAATATACAACCTGAATAAAAACGGACTGAAAAGTCTTTACATAGTGGGTGTTTATAGAAAATGTAAATAATAAAAATTAATAAAGATAAAAACGGTAATTTTATCGGGTTCTATTTTATTATTTAATGAATAGCCTCCTGAATTTTTAATAAAACTAAAAGAAAATTAGAAAAATTATTGTTTTATAAATTCAATATCTCTTTTTTATTACAAAAGAATACTTTTCAATTTTTATTGAAAAAAAAACATTTCTCTAACCTGGAGAAATTCCATGGACGCTCATATCTAAATAGGTTATAAACAATCCAATTCCATTTCAAGTTAAATTAACTCGCAAAATTAAACTTTATGTTAATACACCTAAATGGTTAATATTTACATATTAGTTGGTTAGCATCCTCGTGTAAATGTATCATACGAGTAAACAGCAAATTTTCCCTTTTGTGAATATTAATACGAGTTAGAATTTTAATTTGAAATTATGAAATTAAGTAAATCGATTACGTACGTTAAGAATAATTTAAATTTGCTTTGGTAAAATTTTATCGTTTAGGTAAAAGTTGCAAAAATGACAGATGTGCGAACCCTTTTACTTTTCAGGTCAGCTTAAGGTCCCCCATTGGTTATTTTGATTTCCTATATAAACACTTTTGCAAGCCTTTAAAATCTATTGTAGTTTATCAAAGAATACAGTTGGTATTTGATCACAAACTTACTCTAAATAGTTCATTTTGACTATAGAAAGGAAGTTTATTTTTACTTCCACAGGATTCGGAATAATATAAGATTATTATTGGTAAAAATAAAGTTGGATAAAATAACAAGTTATTTTTATAGTAAACAATCTGAAAAAATACGTGATTGAACTTTGTTGCCATTGATAATATCATTAGGGCTTACTATGAGGTCCCAGAATGAAGAAAATAAGGCAAGTTCCAGGTGGGAAAGCACACAAAGTTGCAATATTTCGCGTAGGAGCACTTAAACCGTTTTCTTAAACCAAACATTTAATGCAAGGTGGATTAAAATTTTGAAACGCTTCCATCTGAGTAAGTGTTTAAAATTTATCCAAGTATTTACCGATCAGCAATTTTCACGCTAAGGTGAAATTGAAAATGTTTAGTATAACTTAAAGGAAATTTACTTAAAATTTTATCAACTGACTAAATAAAAACAATGAAGTTAATCTTGAAAAGACTATTAATCTTTGCAGTTTCCTTGTAGGTACAGAAGCTCAATCTCAATTCTATATAGCAGATGTAGCTTCTACGGTGAACCGAGATGTCTTATCAGAAAAGATGAGAGATAAGAGTTTCAGCCGGCTGTCAGTGCGCTTGCGTGATGCGATTTTCCGATTAGATAAAGCATCCCGAGCTTTATGCCAAGGTATTCACTAATCTTTTGTGTGAAACCACATGAGATCTTGCTTAGGTTGTGTAGACGACGACGACACAAAAAGCTGCTATTGTGTTATGTTCAATCCAACAATTTAACATTGGTTTCTATTCACAAATTGAATTTACAATAGTTTTTCGATCTATTAAATTACAAGCAAAAGCTTCAATCAGAAATTTTATGTCATCTGTTCAATGTACCTATACTTGGAGATCGTTTTGATAAATACTCACTCGAGAACTTCTTTCATCTAAATAAATTTCTGAAGTAATAAAATTTCCAAATCTTTTTAATCATAACCCTCGCTGTGTAAAACTTTTGCGTCTAATTAATTATTTTTCACATTTTAAGACTCCCATCCCCATTACTTTTTTATAACTTTGAACGTTAACGTGCATAATGAACTTCTAATCAAAGTCTTTGATGAACAGAAATGTTCACGGTTTTTGATCACTAATTTTAAATAATTAATTTGATAGAACTGCAATATGTTTGCTTTAACTTTCTACTTTTAAATAAATCAACAGAAAATTAACTTCAATCAAATTTTATTTAAATATTCTTGATTACACGCCGCTTTATAAATTTGTTTACCTTTACAAACTTTTAGGGTTTCAAATATTAAAGTTGTAATGCTTTTTGAATACACATACACGCATGGAATATCTATAAATTTTTTATTGTTTCAAGCCCAATGAAAAATAAAACTTTTAATTTGTAAAACAACCGCTTACAGGAACATTTTATAAACTTCTTTTTAAATATACATTTTTAAGCGTGGCCGAAAGGGTCCGGTCAATTTGGTGTAAACCTCAGTAAACACAGAAGTTTTTTACCTGTAGCTCAATTTTCAAAGAGAAAGAAAATATAGATCTAGAGGTCGATAAGGGCATCAAAAGTACCAGAAATCGGCACCAATTTTAAGTAATGTTTTTGTGCGATTTTGGATCGTGCAATCCAGGTTACATTGGCTAGTTTTATAAAAAGAAAATTTGAGAATTATTATTAAATTCTGCTAAAATATCCTATTAAATATTTTTTCAAAAATGGATCTTGTTTGTTGCTCAGTAGCTAAATTTTACTATTATTAATGTAACGTTTATTTGTATATAATTTTTAAGGTTCTTGAAAAATTCACGTGTAGTATCTTGGTACTAAAGTTCCTTTTGTTGCTCATGCGGCTATTAGATACGCCAAATAATATCCACTTTAACTGTATAAATTATAGACAAATACCTATTTTTTAATGAAATAAATTTACATTTCTTATTTACCCTTTTAAATGTTATATATTTTGTAATTATACAGAATTATCCAGTGGAGCAGGAAATTATCACTTACTGTTAGAGTGGGTGGATAAAATCAAGTAATAAGCTCTCATTTTCGAAAGCCATTAATGTCCGTAAAGATACCGGTGTTAATTGTAACAAAAAATAAATTAAAAGTTTTCGTGAATATTATAATAAATTCTAGAAGAAAATGCGAGGTCCGGAGCAACTGATGGTTTTAAGACGCTCTTCTCCTTCAAAATTAATCATTACGGCAAAGACAATGTAAAAGCTTAGTTTTTGTTCATGAATATTTTTATTTATATGTTGTTTATTTACATTTTTATTATGATGAGCGAAAGAAGTTGATAGTTGAGTATAACTCATGAATTGCATTACTGCCCCTTTCTGTATTTGCAAATATTGATGTAGAAAATTGTTAGGTTGCTTAGCAAAAAAGGCTTAATAATTATTATCGAGAAAAGTAATTGATATTAACCCCAAAATCACTGATTTTATTGACATCATTTTTCCCAAAATAAGATTTGATTATCATTTAATTCCCAATTGACTTACACATCAATTTTTTCTTGAATTTCAATATTGTTTATTGGCAATCTTTTGGTGCATATGTATGATTTTGATTAAGACACTTTAATTTTAATTTGCCTTTGAAGATATCAAACAGACATGAAACGTTACTAAATCAGACAAAATCTTCAAATAACCCCTGGAAGGCTCAAACATTAGGTAACCCAAAAGTTAAAAGGATGCGCAAATTAGAACCAAATTTGCTAATGTTTAATTGTTCTTTACATACCCAATGATCTATCAATACTAATATTTAAACAGTTCTTTCATGATCACCTTTACGCGATTTTATAGGAATTCTTACCATCTGTTCAGTCAGGAAAGGATCGCAAATGCAGATAATTAATTATGTGTGATATCGATCACCCTCCAACCCGTAATCCAGTTCCTACGGGAAACACAAGGTATTACCAAAACCTGTCAACCCGGAAGCTGTATATCTGGTTAGTAATTATAACAAATAGGGGGCGTTCAGAAACTCTTTGAAAATGAGTAATATAAAGTTTGCAAATTCGATAAAAATTCGTAACATCAAAAGAATTTTATTCAGTTTAAATTCCAATTTAACAAAAATGTAAAGTACCACGAGCCCTATAAAAAATTAATTGTTTAAAAAATATTTAAGCAATTGTTTTAACATTAAGCTTCAAAACTTAGCTGAACCTATCATTACCAAAATATTTTAGTTTTTTGCTTCGGTGTACAGTAATTTGTTATAAAATAGTTTGGCGTTTAAATAAAATTTAAGCGAATTAATTTTTTGTGCGTTCGATTGATTAAAATGATTTATTTCTAATTGCCATTTAGTATAAATTTTTTTTAATTTATGTGTTTATATACTTATCGTCATTATGTATAAGGGAAACAATTTTCGTGTTGTACACAATCCCGAGTGAATTTATTACCAATTAAGTGTTGGGTAGATGCTTATTAAATGTAAAAAGAGCGGGTTTATCTAAGTATTAATTAAAAAATATTAATTCCATTATTATTATAGTGTTGGTTTTCATATCGGTACTATGTTGTATTCACAGAAAACTAAGATGGTTGTACTTTATATTTCTCACCTGCATAACTATTTACGGCCATTCTAGCAAAAATGCAAATTTAAGAAGTTAATGCTCCGCCCAATTCTTAATTATTTATTTATAAACCGTGCCTCTTCCATAAAGGTATAAAAACGAGTTATCGTGATCCATAATAACGAATCGTTTATGTACTTGCGTCCGGTTTTTGACGGTGTTAACGTTTTCATCTGGCCTTGAAATTTTATAATCATGATTGATGAAGATGATGGATTCTTTTGAAATAATTATGTACTTACACAAAGTAATGATATATTATATAATTACCACAAACTTTTGTATAATAACTGCGATACTTGGATACAATGCACAACTCGCTCAAGAACTATAAATAATATATTCGAGTATTTTGTAAATAATCACTCATGATAAACTTATAAATAAATAATATCGACGAATACAAATAATAAAATATTATAATTGTATTTCGTGACGATTTGATTAGATACGAGCAACATTCGAACTCATATCACGAACTCATTTCACGAAAACAAAAACGTAGTAATTGTTGATAAAATAGTTTACGTGTTACACTGAAAATGCTATTGATGTTTCCCAGAATATAATCAAAATTTATGAATGCCTTACCTAATTTTTCAGTCAAATTAACACAATGCTGAAATATCAACATATTTTGGTAAAATTCAAACTAAAAAGAATATCTTTTATACCACCTACTCGCTCATTATATTTTTAAAAAAATCATAAAAGTCCCGGTTTTGCAATCAATTGAAATTGAACATAATTTATTGCAGAACCTAAAATAGAACAACAACAAACAAAATCAAGATAGTGCAACCATAAAAATTGTAAAAAGTATCACCGTGTGATATTATTCGTTCCATTTTTAAATATGCGATTGTATGCAAATTTTTAGAACTTTTCTTCTATTATGCGGATCTGTCCGATCAAATAGATAACCTGAACTACTGAAGCTATTCAATTTATTAAAAGATAAATTTAATAATTTTATCTGTTGATGAAGTATTTAAATTGAATCGTAGTGAAGATATTCCTAAGCGATAAACCCACTTTATAGCAAAAGAAATGGAATACCACATTATTTAACTATGCTGCTCTCGGAGGCTTATTAACTTATTTTGATTCAAATACAATCAGCTTGATATTTTATTTAGTTAGACAAAATCTACCAGAAGAAACCATTTAATTCGTTGTTTTATTTTATTTATAGTATCATAGAGAAAAAAAAGAAGACATTTAAATTATTGTTATTATTATTATTATAAATGAAGGTACTATAAAGGTAATCGAAAGCAATGGCATTAAGTTCAATTACTGGGAGGTCGCGTCAGTTCTATGGCCTGAGGGACACATACACTACCGTAAGGAAATCACGGTATTGTAACGATAACCGTCACTTGTGAATAATACAATACTTAATTTAAATTATACATTTAATATAATGATTTTAGATATTTATATTGATAAAACACACATCAAACTAAATAGATCAACCACCCAATGCTTGAATGCAAACCGGAAAATTACATTTACTTAAGTGCGATTTCACACGAGCCATCGTACGTATTGGTACGTGTAAAATCCTTCTTGTTAAATTTTATGGATCAGGGATCGACTGGACTCATGTTTTCGTCTAATTTTCTAAAATATTTGTTAAAATTAATTGTTAAACGTTTAATGTGGAGCACTTTGTATAGTAAAGACAAAATTATCGGCAAGAAATTACTCGCACTGTGGTTCCACAATTTACCTTTATAATGGTACAAAAAGAGTAAATTTTGGCACTCTACTATAATATCTGCATTCTCGACTTGGCTAGTACGCCCCTGCTTCTGGATGGGTTTGAAAGAAAATCAATTGTTTTAATTAAAAGCGAAATATGAAGAAGCACATTTGAAGTCAAAGTTGTAATCGATTAACAATTATATTTTAGTTCAAAGGCTAAATCTGCACGTGAGCAAGCGAATCCATCATAACACTTAAATATGTAAACGATGCTTGCATGGTCCGTTGTAAGCTGATAATCTGACATCCCATATCAATCACAATTCACAATGTAGACTTTATTACCATTGACATATATTATAAATGATGTCTGGTTAGCCATTCGATAATCACTTACATCTGATTACATTTTAGATTAGAAAAGGTATCATTCGTGTTAATATCGATATTGTCAATGTCAGATTACATAAAAGTAGACAGTTAGATATTATCACAATTAAAAAGAATTATAATCGTAAAATTGCCTAATACGTTTACAATACTTGTAATTTTACAATACCAAATAAGATTGCATCTTAAGTGAAATATGTTTTCGAATAAGAAAAATAGTTCGAATCGTTAACCTTTAAATAATTTCAAGTCATTTATCAAAATGCTCCTCGTACGAATTCGAAATCGTTAAGTATTTGACAATATTTTAATACAAACTCGTTAGTTTATCCGATTACTAAAAGATTTTTAAGATTTATTTTTGACGTTGCCTTCTTCAAATTATTAACCTGTTTTGGATTTTCAAAATCTACACCGCGCACTTGACGTTGTTGGTAAAATGCCAGATCGGCTAATAATAAATTAGAAAATTAGTGATTGTGGTATAATTTCACCTTAACAACCTTTGGTACATAAATAATACCAATGTGGATCCATTATCATATTTAACCTTGATTCCAGTGGAAAATTTAATTTCTAAATCGGTTTGAATCAATTTCAATAGCATCCGTATTAATGGTCCCGCAATTAACATCAATAAACTTCACACATTTTTCATATAAATTGTTTAGTAGCACAAAAGTTACATTTTTTTTTATAAATGTACGACTAATTAATAGAATCCTAAATGATGATTTTAACGTCATAATTACATTTAAATTATTTGAATAACGGTTTTAGCAGGATTCTATTCACACAATTTGATAACCGATAGTTAATGAAAAAAAAATTATTCAAATATTTAAGTTTAACTTTCATTAAAATACATTGTTGTCATATGCCAATCAGTGATTAATCATTCACGAATGTATTCTTACTGGAAAAACTGACGTGCTTTTAATATTATCCGCAACTCCAATTTACAAAACCGTTTTTGTATTATTACCTACTATAATAGTACATAAAATGACAAAACGTGAATGTTAGATTTCACAAACTAATTATTTTTGTTAAATTAACGTTTAAATTTTCAACCCTTCCTAACAACACCACAAATGCGCGGTAATTGTCGTTAGCTTTTAATTAAGTAATTTTGCACTAATTTTTAGTTAATTATTTTTAATGCTGTTAAATTTGTAAAGATTTTTGTAGGGTTTATATTTTTAACGAGCGCATTTGAGGCGTCATCGTCATTTAAACATTTCTGGTCATTTCTTTCGTGATATTCTGCGAAACTTTAATGTTTACTGACATTTTTTTAGCATTTTTCTAACGGTACCCACATTTGTTATATAGCTTGAGGAGTTATTTTTGTCCCTATATTTACTTTGTCATTGAAACAGTCGAGGAAGATGGGTCATTGGTTACGTAAGAAGTTCGTTGCTTTGAGACATCCATCACTTGAAAGTTACATCTATCGTGAAGGAAGTCGTTGTTTCACTTCAATAGACTTACTATGAATTTGTTTTGAATGCGGTGGCTTGGGTTTATTTTATTTTACAGTTAAATAATACTAAATAAATAAATATCCATGTTGTATAAAACTTTAGAATCGTTCGATTGTGGTCGAATGAATTTAAAACACACGCCTCTTTTTTACCTCTTTATGCGTCCAGTATTCATAGCAAAAGTCTGAATTTAAAAGATTTTTAAAATGGATGGGATGACATTTATTACGTACAAAAGAATGGCAATGTTTGAAAATACTTGGGCTCCATGTTATATGGTTAACCGACAATACAAAAAATCTATTGTCACTTATCTCCTATTATAATCGCTCTTGAAAAGACATGGTGGGTTAGTAAAGCAAACCAAGGTATCTTTGCAATTTATAATATTATAAGGGTGCACATGTTGTAGATTTATTCAATTTATACACCGCATTGCATTATATCTATTTATTTAAGTCATTGCGATTCGGTTGGGGTGTCGATCCTATGAGATTTGAAAAATGGATCAATGCTCGAGTTAAAATTTTTTATATTCTACCAGCAGCAAATTTTCTTCCTAGAAACGTGATACTAAAAAATTTGCACCCTAACTATCATTAAAATGTTTAGAAGGATTCTCCGCCCCCGCATGCATTTTTTTAATAAAACTAATTTGGAAGTGGTGCATTAAACAATTTAGGTTAGCGTAATATTTTTTACTCGCTGTACGACCGAGGAGAGTAAATAATGTTCATCTTGGGGGGTAAAAAGTATATTGTGACACTCCCAGAGGGGGTTGTTTTTGTGGCAGACTCTCTTAGAAGGGCAGATGCAGTGTCAACCGATAATCTATTACTCGACTCAACGTTTACTATTTTCTGTAGGTGCTTTAAGTAAAATTACGATAAAATCTGTATTTTAGGGAAAAAATTTGTCGTTCATAACATAACGCCTACCTTTCTGTAAATTTTAAGGCAGATGGAAAAATGCTATTTGATTCGAAAGGGAGATTAGACGAGAAAATGTTGCACTTATTATTTTATTCACGAAAAACCGAAAATCGAATTTCTTAAATTTGATATCGAACGAAATGAAATTTTAGCACGTTAAAGACGCTAGGGGAAAATAGCGTTTCTTACAAGGGGAGTAAATAGGTATTATACTTACTTATCGCTTATAATTGACTTGTTATTGGCTCTCATCAGGGCTATTATTATTAATACAGTTAACCACCGCTGCGATCGAACAAAACATCCTCCCCTAAACGGCGGGTGTTGCGTCTTATACTAAATTAAGTTAGATAGACATCATGTTGCTACCCTCATAACAATTGGTTTTTATTTATTTGATATGATATAATGCAACAAAACTATAATTTATTTTGTTCAAATGCTCAATATAGTATCAGAAACAATCTTTGGATACACACTTATTCAATTTTTGTAAACCAGCATTCTGAAGATGCACGATGACGTTTTAACATGACATATACAAAAGTCTTTCAATCTAGATTTTTCTTGATCACGAAATGGTTGTTATCATTACACAAAATTTTGGAGAAGCGGGTGCATTGTTACAATTTTAGCAAATTTAATTTTGACCGCCTGCTGATTTCCTTTTCCACCCTCATCGTTGATTAACACATTCATTGTTCCATAAATCTTTGGATATGAAATTTTGACAGTTAAACTTCCATCAAAAACCTGAAACCAAAATTTAATCAATTAATTCATACATTATTTATCAACATTTAGTAAAAGACAAATAAAGTGGTCGTCTGATGGTTTCCAAGCTTTCTTGTAATTTGAAGCTCAGTGGGAGGGAAACTAAACTTATGTTTGTCTTTTAAAATTTTATTCGTCTAATTTGTCGTCTTACGTTTTTTTGAGAAAAAAATCTCAGATAAAGTCATAAATAATTTAAACATCAAGCGACTTGCGATTTAAGATGTTAAGAGAAATATGAATATTGAGAGTTACTTAACACAATTTTTTTTAAATTTTGCTTGAAACTGTGTGATGTTAGACTAATATATGTCAAGCCCACACTCGTGCTCTTTCAAACTGAAAAAAATTAGTTTATGTAGGTATCTAAAAAATAAAAAGGTAAAAGTACATTTAGTTGACTCTCAAACAAACTCACAATTCAATTGATGTCTAAATGTTTTAAACCAATTTCGAGTGAAAATACACCCTTAGAACATAACATTCAAGAAATGGATATTTGAAAAGCATAAGAATTCAGATGTATCTTTACCTAGAGTACTTTTGTACTTTACCTAAGTTGTTGCTTGTTACCTACAGCTGAACATTTATAAACAGCGTATAAGTATTTGTAACTTAACTGAGGAAAATCTAGATGTACTTTAAATATTTATATAAGTTGCATTTTTATTTTGCACCTCTCAGTATGCTCTGATAGGAAGTCAAAATATCATTCCCTACAAGATCCTGAATATTTACGATAGACATTTTCTAGTGCATTTGATGAAGCGAATTCATATTTGTCTCCAATGGATTATTAATTAAATTTTGCGCTTTGTAACTAAACCAGAAATCACATAAACGCTGTACTGTGATTAAAGTACTTGAAGAGTACAAAAAAGGGTAAAATTCTTTTTTAACACAAGGTAAATCATTAGCAAAGAAGCTTATTGATTAATTTATTTTAAATTTAATACCGATATTATATCGAAAAAGTTTCTAGCTATAGCAATATAAGAATATACACTTGCTTTGTTTTTAATAAAAGCAAATTAAATGCCATATTTCGCCGGAAGGCTTTCTTCTTCAGTGAGTAATTTCCACGTGCACGTCATTCACTTCATACATTTCCATCTCTTTTAATTTGATGTAAATTTTAATAATTCATTAATTGCACAAGTAACTTTTATTAATAGAGAATTTATAGTGCTTAAGAAACGCATACCACTAGCGTTAATTAATTTTTCTAATAAATGGTAAGCACATTTTCCACTACCTTTATTATCTCAAGACTAAAGATTAGCATCTTCTTAATTATCGTTAGTAATTAACAAACCTAAATGTAAATTGATACACAAATTCGTATTATATTTATCAACATTTTCAATCGATATAATAATATTATTATCCTTGTGCTTGCTTTTTCTTCTAAAGAAAGAAATCTAACATTTTCATCACATAAAATTAACACATTTTTCTCTCAAGACAAGTCAAGAATAATATTTTTATAATTTTATTGCATGTCAATTTATTATTTTCTGCAGTACATTTTATACAAGATCAAGAAAACTTCAAATATTATTTTATTTTGTTTTAATGCATTTACCTGTCGAAACCTGCAAAAACCAAAAGCCAATCCATGTTAATTTAAATTGAATAATTTTAGGTACGAAATTTTTGATTTGAAATAAATCGCTAAATTTCTTTTTAGTGAGCAACTACGGAAGCCAGGAGCGCACATTTAAACATCAGGACATCAGGACACAGAACTTTAAGGTAGGATGTTTTCTATTTAGTTTACTATTAAAATTTTTGTGTAATGATTTATTTATGTAGTAGTCACAGGGTGGCATAGTAGCAAACTTAAGCGGTTGTAGTACATGTTATGTAATTAAGGGTTTGAATCCTACTTCCACCTGTTGGATTATAGTTGGAGAAAATAGATACATAAACCTTTTTGTGTATCTGCATTATAGCCACGATTCATCACAAAATTACGTGTCAACGCATGACGTAGTAAGTTAGTCACATTAATTGAAATTTTCGATCTAAAAGTTTTTGTAGGGGTTTGATAAATTAATCGTGTTTCCGCACATCAAAATTAGGGCCGGTTTATCAATATAAGAAATTTGTATTAGTAAGATTGGTGGGTTTCTTGTTCCGTATTCATTTATGCCCTTAAAAACCACAAGAAAGTGCATTGTTGTTGCTTTTAGATAAAGGAAATTGCGTTTTTGTGAGGTCAACTTTATTTTCTACTTTTCTAGATATAAAAATATTTTTCTTTTATTACTTGGCTATTGGCACTTTTAAATGTTTATTTTTTAATTTTTGTTTTTAGCTTGTTGAATATTTTTTGTTTATACTCTAAGTAATTTCAGTTGGATCTTTTGTCCTTTTACGTGGGTTGCTGAAAAAGTTTTAGGAAACTAGTAGGTACATATTTACTATAAAATAATCACTGTTTTACGGAAGGGTTAGGCGATCGTGGGGTAGTTATTTTTGTGATCAAAATTGGAATAGTTATTAAACTTCCAAAAATAAATTTACACATTTTGTTTTTAGTGTTTTTGATTAAAACTGTGGAGTGAAAACTTTTTTTCTACTCTTAAAATTGTTACCACCAAGTCACGAAACAACTACGCTATGACCACGAAGTAATTTCATAAAAAAAGTTGGTTTGTTAAATTCATAGAGGATATTCTGCAAGGATATAAAAATTTGGTTTTTTAGGGGTGAAGTGCCACACCTGAGAGATTAAAATTTGTAAGGGTCCCACCTAATTGATAGTAGTGGATACAAAGATAAAAATTAATTAAAGATTTTTAAATTACACTCGTCATTTTTTAATAAAAATGTTGATGGACATGAATATACAAGAAAACCTTGCATTTAAGTTTATTTAACCTAAGACTAACTAAAAAATCTAAAAAGTTTTTGAAGAAAAACTAACATAAAATTAAATGATTTTCATGGAAATGACTACGTCAATATTTTATTTTTAAATTAAAAAAAATATTTTAAATGCATAAACCTTCTCTATTCGCGAATTTTGCTTTCCAACGGTTTTTGTGGTTTCTTAATCAATAGTTTTACTTGACTTAAATGGCTTTACCGGAGTGGTTGAGAGCGTAGCTCACTTACGTCCACCTGGCTTAGGAAAATTCAAATTGAAATTCTTGACCAGTAGGCGGCCTTGAAGCCTAACTTGCAAAACAAGAAAAAAAAGAAATTGGTTAAGTTAAGAATTAGGATAACATCCCACTTCATAAAATTTATGCTCCTATATATTATTTTCTAATATTCTACTACTTTTTATCATTTTTCCATTGTACCTAATAATTAATTTTTTAATTTACATCTTCAGATTGCAATTTAAAAATTATACAAGGATTTCGTAATCAAGATAACCCGACGAGTTCAATAAAATTGAAGTACTTATTTGTATAGTTAATTATGTTAGTTTAGAAATTTCCTTCTCGATTTTCATTCATATGTATTTTATGTACTTTCCTCAAGTCACATCTTTATTATGTAGTACAATTTTATATGCTTTTTGGCACAAATACTTGCTTATCACCATCAACACCTTTATCGTAAGCTTCTATATGGAATTGATACCCTTCACCGCAAGGCCTATTGGCTCAGCAGACACTCCTTACACTAAAAAAGTTTTTCAGCTTTACACATTTTCTTGCTTTGGATCACAAATATTAAAAATGTAATTTTATATTATTAAATTTCGATGTTTAAATTTTCTTTAAAAAATAAGCGAAATATTTCTTGTAAATTCACGGCGGCGCGGTGGCGGCTAGTCCGCATTAATTAGCAATCTGTAGGATAATTTACCAAGTAGTTTGCTATAGTATACCCAAATTTATTAACTCGTCAGTTACATGCAGATTTTATTGACAGCTTTGAATGTTCCAAGTTGAAATTAGAATTTCCAACTGAGGTTGAGATAATTCAAGAGTTGGGAAATCTCAAATAATAAATTGATATGATAGGATGGTTCGGTGTATTGTACCAAAATATCCATAATCTTGAACGTTACAAAATTTTTTATCACATGAAAGGGCTTATCAAATGATATGACAACATTGATTGATATTTTGTACAGAATTAATTATTGTACTAATTTGTATTACAATATAAATGTTATTGTTAAATTTTGAAATTATGTTAATATATGGAAAAATTATTCTGATTTTAAATATAAAGCGAATAATATTTAAATATTAAAATGATGCTTTTCTTTTATAAAATTTCTTGAAAGCACTCACTGTCGCTTGCACATCAACGGTGGCTTGCTTTATATGAGCTAAACTAAAAAAGGTGAATGCAAATTTTTACATTTACAGACAAGTTGGCATTCCGTAAAAATAAAACTGTTTGAAATTCGTTACTTTCGACAAACAAAATCGCCACTTAGAAGATCAAAAAAATCACTACTTTTGATCTTACTTGAGTTCTTTCATGCTTTTACCCCATCCATCCCTGATCTCGAGCGAATTCAATAACTATTTTTTTAGTAGCCAGCCCTTTTTCATTTGCCGGTCCTTCCTAGACAGATTTTGGTCTTTGTTAAACACTATAGACTTTTGTATTTAGATAAACTTACAATAGATGAAAAGATAACAAACCTGGATGAAACCCTTTCGGGTATTTGATCAATCTCATTACATTATGGAAATTGGTTAGCCTTTCCTCACGTAACAATGATTTCGTTATTCTGGTTCGTAGTACTTGAATTTATTTATTTATTAACAACACCACAAAGTTGTTATTCTTTACAATTTAAAAAAAAAATATTTTTTTAAAACTTTAGTTATACTTTACGTAGTATAAAAAACCTCATAATATATCAAAAGATTATTTTTATATTAAAAAACTTTGTTTCATTTTCGACATTTTAATTAAAATTTTAAAGTTCAGACTTTAATTTAGGCATCCATAACGTTCTCATAATTTTAATAAATAAATGGATATGTAATTATTTGAAAGTATAATTGGACGTGCTCTTTTGCCCAAAGCTAAAAACCCTAACAATTATTATTTTACATTTCAGTATGGCTCTTGGGGGTATATTATCCGAATTTCATAAAATATAAAATTGTTTAAAGACCACAATTTTGTGTAATTTTTGAATCGAACGCATGTATTTGGTGTACCTAAGCAAACATTTTACACGAGAAATTGATATTTTAATTACGTACAAACAAATTTTTATTTTAATTGCCTATAGGTACAAATTTTGATTAAAAATTTTTGGGTGGGATAGATCAAGTAGGTACATGCAAATAAAATAACAAGGTGCAAAAAGAATTATTAAAAGTATGAGATGGTTTTGGAAGACAGACACCCTCATGAATAATGCATTACCAAAGCTGAGAAATCGTCAATCTAATACAAGATATTGTTGAATTGTGTTGCAATACTTACAAGTTAGTAAAACAATAACAATAACGAGTATTGGATTGCGCTGATGTTTTCTTGAAATTGTAATTGTAGTTGTAAAAGTTGAAGAAATAAAAGCAAATGGCCTGTGCTTGGAGATAATAGCGCGGATTAAATTAGAGCGGGCTCGCTAGCGCTGTAAAAAATATATTAGCCCATCTGTTTTTATTTTACTTTAGAATCTCTCACACTTCACTCTGTACGCATTTATTCATAAATCGTTTTTAATGGCTTACGCTCTTTTCTTAATGCTTATAGCTTTCAAAATTTGTACATTTCAAAGTCAAGTTTTATTCTGAAAAATATATAAAACCGCCCTCGAGCTCCTAAGTGATACGCCAGAAGGATCTCGTACACGAACATATTTTGGATAGTAACTGAAATTTAGATATGAACATTTCGGTGATATGAATTCCTTCCTACCGATGAGGCTGCCGGGATGAATGGTTATGGCTCGTCATTGCCAAGAGAAGATGAGCAGTTCCTGGGTTATCTACAGACACGGTGCGATGTTATTACAGAAAGCCTACCGCTAGTTGCTAAAATATAGGTCAATGCTGACGCGTGTAAGCTAAATTATAATGACATTTACTAAAGCCATTTCATATCAACTTGGAGAATAATGTTTGTATCATGCTCAATGGCACGAAATGAAAAATTCTAAAAATACGTCTTTTGTCTGTTTTTGAAAAAGGTATTCGATTAATTTATGTAGAAACGTGACGTTTAGGACGAGATTGTGAAATCCGACAAATTGCTTCCGTCGAAGAGGACAACCTATTTAAGGTCTCAACTTGTCCAAAGTTAGACGAAAATATGAAAGCATTAAGGATGTTAAAGCTTTCACTTTTTTGAAACGGAATCTGTTTTTCCAAATTCTAATTGGATTTTTTTATCTCACTTCCAATTTATTCCTCGCAAAAACCATCTTTATGTTGTTTCTTTTGGCACAAATATTTTTTATCAGATTTTCTAAATTTATTTCTACCTCAATGAAGAATGAATTTAATTTTACTCTTCGAGGGGTGTTCGATTGATATCGTAAAATACTCTATCATGAATTATTGTAAAAAGAAAATATGTTTTTTACATTTAAAATACTGAGGCGCAATCGCGGTTGTTGAATATTCTGAAACATAGATGGCGTTAGCGTTAAGCAATTATAATACTAAAAATAAAGTACATTATCTGATTTCAAATGCTTTTCAGTCAGGCATGGTTGCACTTACTACACTACTCTAACGTTTACTCTAAATTGTATACAAAGCCACACAAAATAAAGATTCAAGACAATTTTGGAAAAAGAACGTTTTGGCTGGAAGGTCCTTACAACACATCGATGGTAGAGTTAAAGGGGGTTTTGACATATTTTTGTTGCTAACTGTGTCAAATAAAGAAGTAGTTATATACAAAATTTTAGTTAAATTAAAATTTTCCGACGTTAAATCCAAAATAACTGGACTATTTTTTATAGTTAATACATTTAGTGGAAAATGATAAAGCAATTCACTTTCAATATTTTACAAAACTAAATTTTGAAAAAGGATAAAATTGTGCAGGTTTTCCAACAGACTACCTACCGATAACTGCAAGGTTTTATTTATATTTCACTAAAATCGAAACTTTTTCTGGTCCCGCGCTAACAATGGAAACTATTGAATAAAATCGCGCTTGGTTTAGCTACATTTAATTTGTTAAATTTACATAAAACAAAATTTTAAATCGTTCCAACTGAACGTGAGTTATTTCTATTCGTAAAGAGCAAATTGAAATTTTGTTTTTATTAGTTATTAAGTAATATAAATAAATATTATTTTTATTTGCTAAAATAACAAGCAAAATTTAAATCTTCGGTTGGCACGAAAAAATGGTAGGAAACATTAAAACTGATGTAAACATGCGATATCCTGCAAGTGCGAACAAGGACAATCATATAAATTACCACTTTCAGCCTATAAATTAGTAACTGAGTTGCCACCACTTTAACGACTATAAATAATTTCCACTCACCATACATTATACCACATGAGCTGGTGCTATCTGGATGCATTTCCACTAGATATTTTATTTTGCTTTCCTCAACTGTTGATTATCCGGAAAAATTTGTTACGTAACGTTATGAATTATTTATAAGCTCATATTATAATCACAAAAAGCAACAAGAGATCTCAATTAAATTTATTAACAAAAATTTTTACGCAAGAAACTGGATCACGCGAAATTGAAGTGACCCCGACTATTATCCTTACACATTTTGGCTCATTTCATATACCTACATGATAATTATTATCTATGCCGCAAGCGGTTGCAACGGCCCAAATTAAATCAACTGCTAATTAAACTAAGTGTTCCTTTAGCAAGTAACAGTTGGAGAACTGTTTTAGTTCCCATTGCGTGTGACAATTGCGTTTAAAAGTTTTTGGTATCCTGCCTGCCATGTCTAAAGCCTGCGTGCGTGTGTTGGACGTGTGCGTGTCTCTCTATAACCCGGAGTATTTGTGTCACGTGGATAACAATACGTTTACTTATTGAAACTTTCTTATTTAAATCGACGTGTTCCCTGGAGTATACAAGTATTACATATACAAACAAACAAATATTGAAAATACTCAACTTATCGACAAGCTTCATGCCATGAAACCCTTCAGGGCAAAACAAAATTGAAATTTGTCTGTATTGCTACAATATTCCATTTAATCTTTCCATCAATTTAATTTATTTAAAATATTTTTGTTCTATTTACTCGTGTTTCTGACAGGGACCATGTTTAAAAATATGTAACATATTATTAGTACTACAGCGAGGCGACTTGGTGCACCAAGCGAAAGCTGAAAATTCCTATCCACCCTTGAGCTAAAAAGTAAACAAAGGTTACTTTTTACTATTATTTGTTAAATTATGTTATTATGGAGGCTATCGTGAATGATCAGTTACCTATAAGAGTTCAAAGAGCTCGGATTTTAGATTATGAAATTATGATTTTGAATTATATATCGCGAGTACTTGCTTCTTCTTCAAAGTGCTTTGGCGAGTCTCCCAAACTTATTACCATTCTGGAATATTTATGCGATGTGCGTGTAAAGTGTTACCATAATATTAGGGGTAGTAGAGTTTAAGATGAAGTCTCGAGCTGCGGAAAGCGTAGCATTGCACATTTCGATTCTTTGGGGACATGAGAGGAGAGATGGAAAATTAAAGTCTTAATTCACCTGAGATGTTTAGTACCAATATTAATTTAGGCAATAAAGTTATTGAAACTTAATTAAATAATTTATTTAATATCTACTCTACAATAACCTCTTTCTCTGTCCGATACTCCTAAAAATAGAGAACATGTTCTCTCATTTTTTTTTATCGTGAATGGAACCAGGAATGGATACTTTTATCTTTTACCATGGCAGTCAAATGCTATACTATTGGGATAACCGCATAACTTTGTACTATAACTGGATGTTTATGTAACATTTTCTATACCTACTCTTCACTCAAAGTTTTTCAATCGTAGGAACCATTAAAAATTCTGTAAATAGAAAACTTCTACTTGAGGAAAATGGTAAACACGGAAAACATTACAATGCATTTTTACGTTGTTACTAGCAGAAAACAAAATTAACCTCCCCCCTCGGTTGTAATTTGTCATAACTTTGAAATAAAACTAAATAGATAGAAATAATTTATGACCAAAAGTTATCGCTAAACGTAACTTCCGGTAAATTGAACAAAGCCAAATGTGTCATTTTTTTAAAAAGTCATGTGCAAAAACACGTCACTTATGGCGTACCACCTCTTAAATATTTTAATGCATTAATTTTAGTTGTAGGTAGATTGTCAAATTGTTTGGTCGAGGACATTTTTGGAGGTGATAATGGTTTTGGAGCCAACCTTTGAAAGGGAATATTTTTGGTAAGGTAGGTAACATTTTTAATATTAGTAGGATTGTTAAACATCATTTCAAATTTATTGATTAAAAATTTTTCAGATTTTTGGCCATTATTACGTCACACGCGTACGGGTAATTCGGGAGTTTTGATTTCGGGAGTGATAAGAAAGCTTAGAGAAGCTTTAAAGAACGTGGTTTCATTTTGCTTTAATTTTTTAGTGAAAAAGTAGTGTTAAGTGTTCAATTTTAACTTTTTGCAATCGAATCGTTTAATTATGTGTGTGTGGTGCAAGACAATGGAGTGGATGTGGTGGAATGGATTCCAAAGGACTTCAGGAATAAAGGTAAAGTAAATTTCTTTCAAAATTTGACTTTATTGTCTTGCAAAAAAATGATCTACCTATACTAACAAATTATATTTATTACAGATGGAATTCGCGTCTTGGAGTCCTACAACAAAATAAAGGTTAGTAAACATTCATAAGATTTATCTTTATACTGATGTATATCTGAAAATTTGAAAATTTTTAAAACGTTTTATAAATAACGCGATGAATGATATTTTACTTCTAAATTAATTACTAAACCTAATCGCAAAAACGATTTTCTGAATGTTTCTATAATTTTTTATATCGTAACCCATGATTACTTATGCAAAAGTTTTTGTGTGGAATATGTTATGGAAATTTGAATATGTACCTGTTCGATTTATTTGCAAATTTTTTTCGGCGTTTCTATATATTTGTAAAAGGCATAATTTTGTTGTGATTAACAGATGTACGTAATATGTCATGATGACCACCTGTCCGTTTGAGTTGACTTCTTCTTGGTAGACTTCAACAAGTGATCCTAAAAATTAAAATTGTTTAAAAATCGTTGAAACTAACTGCAAAATAAAAATATTTTGAAAAAATTACTATAGCGTCTAACTAAACGAAGTACATGAATCACTCCAAGCCGTTAAAAAGCTTTTGTTCACTGCAGAAACGTAAAGTTGGTCGCAGTTGAGTAAAATCTCTGTAAAAAGAACGCGAATTTGATCCTTTCAGTGTCGAAGATGTTTCAAACTTATGCAGAATTATACCCACATAATCATGCGTTGTTTTTTTTAGCTTTCTTTTACAATTAATGTTAATTTTTATTGCATATTTAGTGCATTTATTGGTTTTTAAGAGTATACTAAATTATTCAGCCCTTCTAGAAAGGCTGCTAAGAAAGCCTTTCTTTAAATGAAGTGTATGTACATTTCCAGTAGTTCCACCCCCGTTCAACAGTAGGTCCCCAATGTGTATGAAATCACTTTAAACGTACATCACGCACGACGTAGGGGAAAGGGTAATTTAATTATTAAATCGCAGTGAAGCGCCCCTGTATATTTGTGGCACCTTATGCTACCCTTTCGCAATTTTATACCGAAAGTAAAAAATTGTTTTTATTTTATGCTTTCGGAATCACTTACCTGTTTAAAAGTTTTCTTTAAAAACTTTTCTTTTCTGTTCACTGTTGTCTCGGTTTATCGATTAATATTTATCTCATGCCTTGACCTATCTTTCGTTTTATTTTATTAATTTTTATCGATTTTACTGCAGTTTTACATATCTTTCAGTCAATGTTATTCACAAAATGAAGTAATTATTATTATAAATAACAGGTAACTGTTTAATATTGCACTTGTGCACTAATAGCTCTCGTATAGAACGTAATAATTATAAATTTAATAAATTGGTGACAAGTGAATAATAATTAAATTTGATGACAAAATTCTACATTTGGAATAAATATACAAATACGATATTTCCAGCAAGTAGCGCAAATGCAATATAATTTATTAATAATGAGGGAAATAAGCCTTTAGTTCGTGCGATTCGCTGCCAAAATTATATTATAATGGAGTAGTTTAAATTATATTAATGTAGCTAATCCTACAATTGGAAAAATGTACTACTCATAATTTATATAGTAAAGGTCGCTTTATGCGTTCACCCACAAAGTCACAGGGACATAAAATGCAAGTTTCATTGATAAACCTACCCTTAGTGATATTTAAATTATAAACAGATAAATTCAAAGCACTTTAGCACATTAATTAGTGATAGTTGGAACGTTTCGTTTATAATTTGCATAACTGCTATTTGCACATATAGAAATTCTACGCCTACCTTAAGATTATAACTTGAACGTCAAATTTAACCATAATAATTTTTAAGAGAGGGTTAAAGGTGTAAGTTTATAATGTTATAAGCTCTTTTAAGTATGCTGGATAATAATAATTTATGACGGTTCCTAATTATTATATGTGCAAACGCATTATCGGATCATAGTTACCTCGACAAACCCCCAAGTATAGCGTCCATGTTTACTGATACCCCATCCATTTCCATTATTTCAAAATTAGCGTGCAATTTCAGTTTATTATCTTTTTTCATTTTGTTTTGTTCATTGTATGCAACACGGTCTAGTTAATTACACTTCTATTTTTATTCGCAAATAAATTCAAAATATGGTAACACTCCATGTAATTAATTTTGATAAATATGGATGATTTCTTAATTACTATGCAATTCTGTGCACTATGAATTAATTTAGCTGTAATATGTATAAACAGTTTTTCAATTATTTATGACCACTAGAATTTAGGTTAAGTCGTAGACTGTTGGAATATTGCACGAATAATAAATTCTAACTTAATCAAAATATCGAAACGCGGTATCAAAATTTGGTACATCGTCTCGATTATTACTTGTACTAAAAAACGTTTTTTTTTTATTAAAGAATGCGACAAATACGGAAGAAAATTGCGTTGGATTAAAGTAAGCCACACTTAGACATCTTTAAGAAAATCTTTGTAGGCGAATTTGAGATATATGTGCAAATAAAATAACAAAGTGAACGTTCGCGTTCTTAAGAAAATTAAATTATTTAGGCGCAGGTTTAAATTACACAGTACAAAATTTGTAAATTAAATTCAACAGTAAAAGATGAAAAATTTAAGATTTTATGGAATCGAAAAAAAAATTAAAATATTCATTTTTAGCTTGGATTGCTTTTAACGTTAACTCCAAAAGTACGGTGAGCGAGGGCGTAGGTAAAGAGATATTCTGAATATAGGTCAAGATAAGGAAAATAACCGGGAGTCATAAATGTTTTACATTTTCCGAAAGTGTCAGGAGAAGTTCTTCACTTAAATTTTGTAGAAAATTTGGCATGCAATTGGCGTAGTAACATTACGTGATGCAAACTTAAATTTTTCACGAGCTGTTTTGTCATTGTTAGTTTGTTTACCACAATTGTAGTTAAATAAGAATTTAAATTTCTGGTAAACGTGTCGTTTATTCTGTTTTCATATTTAAATTTATTCAATCGAATAAGTCAGTCGATTTCGTGTCTAAAAGGTGGAACTTCTCTGCGCAATTCTCGACATTTACGTATTCTTATTTGAATACAATCTCTTTTAAGCATCGATTTGTCATTTAAAATTTAAATAACGCAATATACACATTGGCATAAAACACAATAGAAATCGCATTACTGAAGAAATATAAATTTGTCTGCTTGTTTCCCCAAGTTCACCCAATTCGATATAAACTTGCCATCTGGTACTTGTTTCCCGAAGCGATTTTTCTTCGTTCGTCTGTTCACTTTCCTTTTTCATAGATCGTGGTTTGTACGATATTGACATCTACGTAAAGAGTTGATTGAATCGGAAAATGTAAGGGACTAAACAAGAAAACACAATTTGTAAAGTTAGTAAGATGAGTTTTCAAAGCAATATCAGCCCTGGTGATCCAATCATTAGACAGCTACGTGATCCAACTTTCTATTCTTAACGCGTCAACTTTGTTTGCTCTCATTATTAGCACATTAATTTACTGGGATAATGCATGCTTGGAGGAGCAAAATATGCTCATTTTCGTGAACGAGAAGGATGACAATAAGGGATCGTTAGCGATAACACTAGTAAAGACGCCAAAGAGCAAGCAGGAATACGAAGCAGTGGCTGACAGGAATTCGATCCAATCGTTAAGAGGGGAGACGAACTTTATAACTAAAAAGTTTACCAAACTTGCAACACTTCAAAGTGCAACCAAGTATAATGCGATAGCTCAACAACTCTTACATTTATTCCTTATTTGTAAGCCGCTAAGGTCGAATATTCCCTAAAATTCAAAAGCTATTCGAATAATTGAGTTCTGCTTGGTTTTCGTATCAATTAACTAAAAGCCGATAAGCATACGAAAAACATATCGAATATTTCCATTTTGTTGAGATAATAATTTTTGGGGAGTTTTCATTAGTAGGTAAATTTTATTAATTGTCCAAATATAATTAACGTAATTTTTAAATGCTCTTTCATTGGGTAATATTCCATGGTTAACCAACCAAAACTTGAATAATTTAGTGGTCATTAAAGTTTATTAATTACCGTAAATGCAAACAAACTCGTCCGCCATTCTTTTTTTTTCAAAAATTTTGTTTGTTAATATAAATAATAGGAACGTATACATTTTTTGTTATATGGCCACAATGGATTTCTATTACAAAACCTCGCATTTATAACCAACATTATATTTTACATAAAATTGCTAAAAGAAATTAACGAGTTTGTCTCTTTTGGTAGCTTACGCTAATCTTGCCGGTGAAACTAGCAACACTGCAAATTCGGTTCGTTGGTTTCGTCTTTGTGCTTATAGTGGTTATTATAGTACGAGTAATTAAAGCAGGAAATATTTACATTGCCCTTAACAAAACTGCTTTTACCTTAACAAAAACGACGACGTGCTTTTTTAAAGGTTTTGTTGTAAATTAATTAGGTTCCTAATTAGGAAAGGTCAACCTAAAGTGATGCAGCACTAAATTTCATGTTTTTGAAACGTCGATACAATGTTGAAACAATAACCGAGCATTACTTGTCATAATTTATGAACATGTACCTGGTACATCCAGAAGATGTAATCTTCGTTACCACTGGAGTATACGTTCTTGCAATGTAAACAAGTTATGTTATTGCTTACTGTTTGCAACTGTCCATCTGATTTTCTAGACAAGTACTCAGCATCTACATTTTCAAACAGTTATTTCTAATGATATGGTATTATGTACAGTCTACAGAGGCGGATTAGATATTACCGACTTAAGGCTATGCAAGTACCGTAATGAAGGCGTTAGTAATTGTTAATGACAATAATTTAATAAATAAAATCAACTTTACTATTGAATTTGCTTTTTACAAAAGCGTTAAACAACGGTTGCTATCACAACTATCGCAATTTTTCGCTTTTTCTAATGTAATAATTTATATGCCACACAGAATTATGCTTGAGGATGTTTAACGTTTCGCTTTTTTTCTTCACGTAAATATGTGTACGTACGTATAATTTATCCGTGCATTGTAATGGGACCATCCGATTGAGAATTAAAAGTATTTTAGAATTATTGTCAAAATTAAAATGAGCCGCTCGTGAGATAATATTTCTATGCCTCGATGGATCAAAGTAGCAGCGCTAATGTGTGATTTTTGTGCAGAAATGGCTTTACCGTTGCGGCTTCGTAATATTTCAGAATTACATTGCCATTTTTCATTATTAACCAGATACACAATAACTGCTTAATTAATCATATAATAACTCAGTGCACAAAGCTGGAAAAAGAAAAAAACTAAATAGTTGAGATTACTTTTAACGATTACACGATTTAACCATGTTTGCAAACTGAATTAGTTTTTCAACTATAAATTCCTTTAGTTTATTGAGAAAGTTGGGTAAAATTGTATAGGTACCTAATTATTATTTCCATAACCAGTGACTCAGCAGATAGTATATACATTTTACATGCGTCAATTATATATAATGTAATTCAATCCATTGATTGATTCAGTGTTTAATACAATGTCATTGGAAATAACCGGATTACGGTCGCAGTTATTTATTTACAGAATTAATTCTGAAATGGAAATTTATGTCTTTCATTCAATGAAATATTCCTAGGGGAAGTAAAGTGTTGCCCTGAATATGTATTTGCTTTCCAACGTTTTACTTCTATTAAAATTTTTACTAAATGATATAAATTGTACAAAATTCGATTTAATTTCAATAACGAAAATGTTTCAAAATTCAAAAATATTCAGAGGAAATGTATTTTTTTGTTATTCTAAAGAGGAGTTGATTTAAAATGAAAACTCGAAATACCCATACTAAAACAGATTGAATTGCAAAGCAGTTAGTTGGTAATACAGCCCAAAATGGCATGAAACATCAAATTTTTTGCTTTCGATTGTCTTTGTTAGGGTACTTTCAGCCCTTACGAGTATAACTACAATAGAACCTGGATTATCTGTTCTATTACTTGATGTAATGTTTGAGCTTCAATTACCTTTGCTTTAAGTGTGTCGAGATATTTCCAGTTATAAACTTTAATAGAATCTGGATTATCAGCTCTATCATTTGGTGTCTTATTTAGAACAAGCTCGGCTAACCCAAATGCTACCGTGGCCAACTTTTTGATACGCACCATCACCTCGTTAATTTTTATTTTCAATTTTATCTCATCAACTTAGAATATTTTCTTGTCAATAATTAGAAAAAATAGTAAAATAATTAAATAAAGTCGGGGGTCGTATAAATTGACGAATGCGGGCTACAGACAGGCTACAAAAATGGCTAAAATTGCGACTAATGCCTTCTAAAGGGTTAAAATCAAGTATAAATACCAAAAACATCAATATTTTCTAAATTCATTTTTTAATTTCATAAATTAAAGACAAGCATAAAGATAGCAAGATCAGCGTTCGTTAAAATAAAAGGATTTCTCTGCATCATGGATCCTGAAATAACTGCTAATAATGAGTTGAAAGCATTCGAGATGTGGTGCTATCCATCAATATGGCGTGTATCCTCAACAGAGAGCGTTACTAATATGGAGATGTTCAGAAGAATGAATAAAGAATGTGAAGAAAAGAAAAGAGTTACTTAAATACTCGAGACATTCTTCTTCTTCGTATGCTTCTTGACAGAAGCGTCGTGACCAATTTAATACGTTATTAAATGGATTTTTTGGCAAATTACTTTTGGTGGCTTACCATTGCCTTCCAAGAGAAAAAAGTCATAATAAAGTCGGATAAATTTTGTCTGGGTTGGAGATCAAACCTAAGAGTTCTGGCCTAGAGTCCGGTCCTTAGCCCGTTCACTTACCTCATTTATTTGCAATTATGCAAGATCCCAAATATGCCTTTCTGCAAATCATTATGCAAGAAAAGATAAAGAAAAGCGCTGGAAGGCGTCGAGTGTCATGACTGAAAAACCTGGGCGAGTGGTTGTCTGCAGAAGCACAGAATTGTTCAGAGCGGTGTCAACAAAGTGAGAGAAGTTATGATGATGTTCAAACCTCCGATAGGAGAAGGAATACAAAAAGCAAAATCCAAATTATTTTGAATGCCATAGTAGGGTTCGTCCAAAGTTAGATAACTGTGCGGTAGCTAATATTTTGCCCACTAGATGTGCATGTGTGTATTCAAAAGTGTGCGTTTCTGCACATTAGCTCCGCCCAGTCATCTAACTTTAGATAAACCCTATCACCTTTCCAATCTACCTACACTTCGTGATCTCTCAGAATAAACCAAAAACTGTAGATTTCCTGTTACTCACCCTAGTACTAAGACGGGTATGTTGCAGAAAAGAAAGCTTACATGAAATTCTGGATAGAAAAACAGCAAATAAAGAAAGAAAAACTATTGAGTTTTAAAGGGTGAACATCTGCATCAACTCCAAGTATTTCAAATAGCTTCTCATAATTATTATGCTAAAGAGTTTAAAATTTAAATTCAGACAACTGCATTAATTACATTTTCCTTGTAAAATTATTTTAATTTCGGCCTTTGATTTGATACGAACTGTGATTGAATGTCATGAATCGTATTTCATATTATGATCTAAATTATTACGAGGGAATCTACAAGCAATTGCAAACATTTTGATGAGACACTCCAAATTATTAAACATTTACAAGTACTTAGGAACACAGACAACCCTATTGTGTAACGTTTGATTGTTATGCGGGATATGAAATATTAGCATGTGTGGTACATGTCACCGATCAACCCCTAGTGTTCAGGGGTGATCTAGGAACAAAAATCATTTTAGAATTAAAGCGATTTCAAAAGATAACCGCAAATTTGTTAACCCAAAAGAACCTATAAATTTAACTGCACAGTTAAAATTTTCATATTTCCTATTATGTTTTACATATCCATCCCCTACGACGCTTTCCCTAAAGCATGATAAACATCAGTTTGGCTGTGAAGTTAATAAATGAATATAAAAAATTGCAAGCTTTTAAATAATGAAGAAAATAATTTAGAATGTCCGGTTTTTTAAATCTGTGAACAATTGTGTTTTGGTAAAGTTGCAAAAAGGTCCTGCACAATATCAAACAATGAAATTTTATTCCTAGGTTTATGGAATAATTCTGAAGAACAACTTCAGATTAGTTCATCGATGTGGCATAAATGCTAACCGCTCACGAAAAATTTAGAAGTCATTTTTAGAGTTCGGAAAATTGGATGAAGGACTGGAGTGTGCATAATACTGGATAAATCCTGAACTACAAGTTACACGTCAAAACTTCAGATCTGCTTTATGTGATCTGAGAGTCAGGATGTTACAATAATTAAACATTACACACTACAAAATTAGCAAGAAAAATTATCCTTAAATTCCTGTATATACGTGTTTATAGATAAATCAATAGTTAGTTTTAGTTTTTGTGCAAATTCACTTCTGTTAGCGTCGATAAGCGACTCCAAAATTCTTCTTCCGGCAATTAAAACTTAAAATATTTGAAATAAAAAAAAAATATCTTTTCTTATTAAGATAGACTTAAAAAAATCTTGAACTTGGCAACCTTTGATGCACAGACCAAGCCTCCTGCATACTACGTACAAAACGTGTTTCCAATATATTTATCATTTTTAAACGAAATAAAATAATTCAATGATAATGCGTTGGAGATAGTTGACAATTTATTATGGAAAGCTTTCAGCATTTTTTTATAATTTATTTGTGATTCAACAAGATTTATCAAATGGTTGACAATTTTACAACTGCAACTATTACAATTTTATCCGTTTGGAATTAACTATTTAAAAATAAGTTTAATTGGTTCAAAGCAATGCTTCATGTGTGATTATCAAAAGGGCAGGCTCTCTAAAATTTGATATCGTTTTAAGAGTCCTGAACAACTGTGAAGCTTTTAAAAAGGAATTTTATCTTTTTACGTGGATGTGTAATTAATAAACTAGATTAAAAAACCAAAAATAACCGTAAAATTATTTAGATGCGTGCTAAAGCTGTGAAAGTTAAGCTTAACTTTCGTAAACTTGTAAGCTCTATTCATTATTATTTATAATGGGGTAATTTATCTAAATTTAAAAAGTTAGTGGATTTGATAAAAATAAATTTAGTGCTTTGGGGATTTAAAATTTAAATACATTTCGTATAAACAAATCCATGTAACTTATAGCGTTTGAGTTTACCGAAATGCGTCGATTTGCCATTTGGGTGCAACATTTCGGTAAATATCAAAGAAGTTGCATCCGATTGCATCTCTTTTACACTTGTCACAACAAACCTGCAGCCCCATCATTATGCATTTCCTTTTGTAAAGTGGAAAAGAAATTTAACACTTAGAAAAGATTTGCGCTAGAATTGCATTTCGAGTGCCAAACCGAAATAAGATGAATTAACAGATTAGGATAGTAAGAAAACAGTAAAGTTTACAATGTGGTTGATTCAGCTGCAATTAAACGAACTTTCTCAACAGCTACTTTGAAAAGCTTACCAACAAGATACATTTTAAATCAATTTGGATTACGTACTGAAAAAAATCAGGATTTAAAAAAGCTTTTCTGCAATTCCAGCCCATAACTAAAATGAAATTGTTGTGAATTTTGCAATTTTTGTTTTCAGCTCCTTCTCTGCGAGAGGTGTACTTTCATTAAATTCCACGTTCAACTAATTTAACATTCTACACAACTCGTGTTACACTTTACACAGAAAAACCTCAAAATTAAGCAAAACTGTTTGATGAATCATATGCATAATTTAATTTAACTTTTCACTCGAAAGAAGAGCAACATATTGTCAAGTTGAGTTTAATTATAGAAACCCCTTCAGAAATTACAGTTTGTGGTTTTGTAATATAAATTTTAATTAAGATTAAAGAAAATTACCAACTTCATTTGCTCAAAACATAGTAAGCTATCAACTTTGGCGGTTAAGCGACTTGATTAATTTATTGGGTATTTTAATTTCCCGTGTATGTGCATTTTGTAATTATAAAAAAATTCGTTAAGTTAAGATAGGGTGAGTTTTGTAATTTGCGTAAAAAAATTTGTGTTTTCCTTATAAAACTTTTATTAGGTAATATATTTTTTATGGTTTTTAAAGACGACGGTAAGGTGTTCTACAACATACATTAGAAAATGACAAATAGGCAATTTAATTTTTTATTCTATTCGGTATATTTTTTAGTATTTTTGGGGGTAAAATATAACCTCGGTAGCTTATAGTAGAAATAAACCAAGTAATTTCGTGTTTTCTCTTTTATTGTGCTATAATTAAGTCGGATTTAAATTTTCGTCAAATTCTGCGGCAAGAAATGAATTTTAATCTAATTTTTAAATAACTCAACATTTCTTTAACTTTTGCCAGTAAATATTTTGTAGCTTCAACAATTTTTATGATAAATTTAGATAACTTAAGAGTCAAAATGTATATTAAAAATTTTTCATCCTTATTAGGTATTATATCAATTTTGATATTTTCAGTTGAATTTTTTTAAATATTTAAATCGTGATATAAAAATACTTTTTTCTTTTTATTGTAATTTAGAATATTTTCCTGTAATTTTCCAACCGTGCTAATAACTTTTCCGTACGAAGTCGATGTCTCGTGCAGTTGTAAAATTGCTGGATATTTTAAAAACGGCACGCGACATAAAAAATTCCAGAAAATTAAAATATTGTTGAAATGCTCTTTCTGCCCTCCATTATAATTCTACAAGACTAGGTTGGGCCCTGAAAATTTTCTTTTCATTAAACACCTAAAACTCAAATTTTCCTCTTAACGGTTACATTAACAGTTTTTCTAAAATTAATATGAACAGAAACCCACGTGGAATTGTTTTCATTCCACACCTTTCTAGTTGGCTATCCTTACTGAAGGCTAAGTTTATGGAGGAACTAAAACTTGCAACCTTATCAATAAAATGTAGGCAGACTATAATTAGCATAATGATCGAGTAATAATAAAGCTTTTAGAACATTGTTTTGAAAGCTCATAGATATTCATAACGCTTACTTGCATTGAAGTGAGCCGCCACGTTAAAAAAAGGCTCTAGCTCAATTTTTGCACAAAAACGAATCGACCAACTTTATTTAAAAGCCACGAGTTTCGAATTCAGCAAGGATAGCTGTGGTTTTTAACATCATAAAGCTTCTGATGAATTTCAATCCTTAATTACCGCTTCGTGATTTTTTGAGAAATTTTCATTCTCAAACGTGTAACATTTATTTTTGTTTGATTTAAAATTTTATAAATAAAAGAAATTTATTGTGGAGTAAAAATAACTGGTCGGTTGCGTGTTGGTTGCAATCATTCAAGTCCATCCCGCTCCTGCTTATGATGTCCCGAAAATGTTCTATTAATTTAGATATCCTTTTATATCACCCGAGCTTGGGTTAAATAAATTTTTTGTTTATTTTAGGACAGGTTTTTAAGTAATTTGACATGTGCTTTAATATAATTTTCCGGTTTGTAGGTAAACTTGTGACATTTTTTGTGCACACATCTGCTCGTGAAAAAGTAACGTTATTACTTATAAAGTACCCACTATTAATTAAGGTCGATTTAATAATGTAAGCAAAAAGTTATTATTACCTTGTATTAAATGCCCATTTTAGTTTATGTTTCATCATGGTATACAAATTAATCAAACTTTTTTATTATTATTACTATACTATACCAACTTGTTAGAGAATAACGACAATGTAAACTTATTTTATTTAGCAAGACGACCAAAATTGCTTGAAAACATAAATTCAAAAATAATAGTAGGTACGGCAATTGAAGCAGATGTCAAAATTTTTGAAATAATAAATTCCTTTATTCTCCTCGTATGAAAATCACTTTGGTCACGAATTCGACACCTTGCAAGCGCTTCTCCGTTACATTTCGTTCATTTTAAAAATTCCATTACTGTAATAACCGATTCAAAAAATTAAATTAGTACGAAATAATATATCAATTGATTTGTGATTTACTATTATTAAAATTTATCTCCCTGAGAATCTTGACACTTAAAAGCTGTGTCATCAAAAAAGCACTCGAAAATATTGCTTAAAAATATGAAACAAAAACGCGATATTAGAAGAGGTATAACTCGTAAGTTGTACTTAAATACGCATTAAATTCTAAAATGTTCGACACCAACAAGGTAAAATTTTTACCCAAGTCTATAATCAAACGTCTAAGTTTTAAAATTCTCAGCAAGAGACCCACATCAAATGCTAAAGTTGGGCAACTCTTGTTAAAATAACAATTACTGTCATTCAGGTTAACTTAGGTTTTGTGGTTGGGACTTTTCATTAATTTAATAATAAGGTTGCTAATATTAAAGAATATTAAAGCCGAATCAGATTAAGCTTAAAAGACGATGCAACAATAAAATGAAGTTTTAAATTATCTTGCCATTCTTTCTTTCTTTCTGATGACTTACGTAAGTGTTCGAAACCATTAACGTAAATTGCTTGTTATTATTATTATTTAAGAGCTTTCCACAATTGGTTCTGAAGTTTATAGTATTAATTACCATTTTATTACAACTTCAATAAATTTTAAATGAAAGAAAGGATGTTCAAATTTGTTGAGTTGCGTTACGAAGGTTATTCAAAATTTGTGTTTGATGGATACGATAAACCTATAATTTAAGCTTGAACCCGCAGGCTGTGCACTTATTTTTGTTCTGAATAAAAAAATGATGGAGTTGTGTTCACAAAAAGCAATTCAGGGACGAAAGTTAGATATAAATAAAACTTGAAAGTTAATAAAATGTATGTAAATGTAAATAAAGGATTACAACTGATTTTTGTTTGGTGAAAATGAAAATAAATATTTATAAAAAAGGAACAAATAAATAAAAACGCTGGAAATAATTAAATTCAACACAATCATTTGTTAATAAGGGGGAGGGTCTTTGTTTGTCTGATTTTTAAATCAGTTAGAGAACCAAATTTATGACTATTCTAAGGTGGTTGCACTGGCAGTCTTCCTATCAATTTGTTTTTATAAACTGAGAGGTTTTGCACATTCAGGGCACATCTTTGATCTGTAAGGAGGTGGGTATGTGAGCATTTCAAAGAAAAGTAAATTATTTCTATAAGAAAGATAAAGGATTTCCTGTACCAAGTCCGATACATGAAGTTCTTCCGGTGTAAGTCATGTTGGCAGGCTTTGCACATCTTCTGCTTCCAGAAGGTTGTTGTAAATATTCACAACGTTAACCTCCCACATGATTACCATACGCATATTTTTTATTTCAAATTTTAAAGACCTGTTTATTGATTTGAAGTTAACACCACATGTATAAGAAAGGAAATTTATGAGAGTGTAAGATACCCTTTAAGGATCTGAGCCTCTCGTCTTTTTTCCACTTTCTTGTGGTTTAAAGCTCACTATAAAAAACTGTAGGTCTCCTATATGCATATTATTGATAGCTATTCACACGCATACCACAATTATAAAAGAAAATGACGTCAATGTCCTGGAAACCCCCAAGACACTTCAAGGAAGACGATGTTATGTTTCTTCGTAGATCAGTGTAGTAATTCTTGTAGATTATCCTTGTAAGAAATATACTAAAATAGATTAAACAAAATCATTTTTTAGTTTATAAACTAAATAACTTCTATTCTTAGGTGGATCTTATTCATTATTCATTTAAGATTTTGTGCTGTTTTTGGCTGAAATACAAAAATCGTGAAAAAATCGTCATCCCACTCACTCATTTGAACTATAATTTTTTTGAAAAAATTTAAAAGCACTGTAATTAAACAAGTACATTTAACTTAAACAAAATTGTTTAGAAAACTCACTTTACCAACAAAGCAGGGGTAAAACGCATTCAATTACGTTTAAAAGTGTTTAATTAAAGTCTTTATTAGAGCTATAAACATAATTTCAAATTAACATCATGTTTAATATACAATTTAATATTTTAAATTATTTTCCTCGTAAGTTACATTTCACTGTTGTACTTAATTAGGCGATAATTAATTACGAAAATTATTAGTTGGAATGTGCAGCCTATTGTCACATATTATTTTTTATACACGATTAGTGTGGATACGGAATATCTTGGAAGCTCACCTCACCTACACTAAAATTATTCGAATGCGTAACGGCATACTAATTTTTAATAATTATTATGTTTGATAATTAATAACGGTGGGCACGATGGTGTAGGGTATAATTACACCAGCAAGTTTTTGTTTATACCGGATGAAAAGTTTTCATACTACTTGTAGTAGTTTATGTGGTGCAGTCAACTTCATCTAATGAATTTCATTATTTTAATTAAAAGAGCTTAATTTGTGGATACTGCTTTTTGTAATACTGAAAAATGTTATCTAAATTAACTTTCGCGTACGTATACAAAAGACCAAAAAAATTCAAATTTTTTTTATGTAAAGACACTAAAAATGTTTAAAGAGCAATTTTGGAAACGACTTCGTGTCATATCGAACAAACCTAAGTGGTTAAAAATTTATTTTTTATAAAGCAGCAACGGGTCTACCTAAAGAAACGGCAATTTACTTGAAACGTTCGTTCGAAAAAAATTGTCGATTTTTAAATTGAAATTATAATTATGATCGGATTATTATTTATCAATTTTTATACTATAGCTCTAAGTTGCCATAGCGAACTTTCTTACCTAACAAAGAATACACCATAAAAAAGTTTTTTTATGCTTTGTTACATAAAATTATCTCTGCAAGTTTTGTATTAAAATTTTATTGTATATTCACACAATGAGTTTTTAATTTTCTTAACACGTTATAGTTTCCGAAACTACCAATTTAAAATTACTTGTTTGAAATTACCCTAATAATACTAATAGAAAAGTCATCGTGGGTAATATCGGCCATTGTTCATGAAAGTATCAAATCAGACAAAAAAGTTCAAAGTAAAACTTCATAACATGAAAATCCTTTATAGAAAATTGAAAAATTCTGAAGGAGAAACATAAGTTTGCTTTCCTGCTTAAGGGAAAACTGAGTGATCGCCCAAAAAATATATATAAAAACAGTTAAATAAAAAAAAAGAAAATAGAACGATAAATATATTGAAAAAGAATCGGGAAACTTTGTTATTTGTTATTCAGTAATTAAAATGCGTTATTAAAACATTTGTAAAATTATAAAAAATAAAGAGTTGGGTGAAGATTGAAAGGAAAATTTTATCAACTTGCAAATAATGTCTTAATTATCTTTTATTTAAAACCTCCCACCTAGCTTTCTTAGAAAAATTATATTTATTTATTAAATGTTTGCTAATTAGTCTGATTCAGCTATGTCTTCGTAAGGTAAAATGAAGAACTGACAAAAAACTTATTTAAATAGAAATTTTACTCGGTATGTTAATTAATGAAATACAATATAAAATTTCAAACATCCCCAACGTCGTCGTCGTCGCGTCGAAAGGAAAATCATTTGGTATTTCAAGTTTCGCTTACTATTACAATTTGTTTGAAGATTTGGTGGGCAAAATTTGGTAATTGAAATAAAAAAATTAAGTTGACGTGAAATAATGTTAACATATAAAATGCATGAAGCACAAACATTTAACAAAATAATGTATAATTACAAAATAATGTTGCATGAAATTTTAAGCCTTAAAAAACTATGGATAAACGCACCTTAAAATGTATTCATGATTAAACTGGTTTTTAGCATCTTGACCAGTTTTTCTATGAAAAAAATTCGTTTTTATGTCAAATACATTGGAGATTCTATTATCTGCCCATCGTACATAACAATGAAATTGAATTAACTGCTCCAGGTATACAAAAATTTAAAGCGCCTGAAAATTTTGAATTACTGAAAAAATTTTGAGTTTTTTGTGGTTTTTGATGCTGATGATTCGACGGTTGTCTACCCACAAATCCAAAATTATATGAAATGGTTTCTACTTCTTTTCCTTTCGGCCAACATATCTCATGCTCATTGCTGAATGCTGAATATTGCGTTTGCATTTTCTGGCACAAATTCAAAAAATGTGTTGTTCTTTTTAAGGTTTAATTATCAGCATTGCAATATAAATTTATATTACAGCGAATACATGATAAGTAGCACAATTCCAACATATCTTTTATATTTCGACTATAAAACGTTAACCAAAAAAAATCGTATTCTCGCATTCAGTACAAATAGCAACCATTAATTCTTTATAGCCTTCAAATTTCTTTGTTGCTTTAAGCAATATTGTAGTTAAGTCACCTTTACATCAATAAAAGAAACTTATTCATAACAACGGTTACTGAATGCTAAAGAGTATCTTAAGAAAATATTTTATTTGTTGTAACATGTTTCGAATGTGCTACGTTTCGTGATAGGAACTTCAAAGCAGCGTCAAAATTTAAATGTAAACTTTGTTTTTAAATACAAACGTGTCATTTAAATTTTTTAATACTTCGAATTTTACCGATCAGCCTGAGTTACGTTTCCGCCATAATAAGTTGGAGAGCCTGGACGCATCATAATACAAAATCTAATTTGGTGGAATTTTACTAATTAAATTAGACGTTTAGGTACATTTATTTAATTAATTTGAAATGTTACATTTTTGAAAATGAATGCAAAATAATAACGACATTTCTTAAATATTTGTGTTCATTTAATTAAATTTTATCTACATGAAGCGCATTATGTTAAACTTGGGAACACTTATGTGATATTAAATACTATAAATTGTTGTTAGCGGCATTAATAAAGAGAACATCCCAATTTTGCTCTTGGAATAAAGCCAACAGTAACTAGTTTGATCATTTCTTTCTCTAATTATATTTAACTGTAAATTTTACCAGACTTAGGTGTGGTAGCATTTACTTTTTCTATTATAATTAATCAGACGCCTATTATATTGTTTTTATATATATTAACGTTACGTAATTTACAATAAAACACGCGATAAATAGAAAGTGTACCGTATAGAGATAATTGTAATTGATATAGGGATATTACGAATAGCAATATTCCTAATTGAATATTTTTTTATCAATAACTTGCGCTTACATAACATACTCCATCTGGTATGTAACATGTTGTGCAGGAACGGATGAAACCAGCGAAATCCTTTGCAAGGAGTAAAATAACTCGGCGCAAGGTTGAGGAGCAGTCTGAAGAGGAACAGTTAGCACTTATGTCGTTAAAAATTAAATATGTAAGTAGCGTACAAAATTAACAATCAAAATCGATTCAAATTTTAACACATCACAACTTGTTATCTTCGTTGTTAACCATTATACGAAAAGGTTGGATATCTCTTCCGTAAAACAAGATAATGAAGGTGCACTGCCTGGAGCAATACCAGTGCTCTGCTTGTGTCTCCATCAGTAATTGCAGCAGTCGGAATAAACGCCCATGGCAAACCAAAGTATTTACACGATCTCCTAAAATGTTCAAAGCTTAATGTTCACGTGCATAAGTACAAGACGTATGAATGTTACTATTTCAAACTAACATTTACAAATAACCAACATCACAAAAAAATAATAACGTAACAGTACCTATTCAAAAACATCAAAAATGTTGTCTTAATTTAATTATATTCATCACCTACTTCGAAATATTAATGAGTGGTTATCTTCTGTTTGTTGACCTATACAAATGTATTATAATCTACACAATTAGCAAGCTCCGAGTAAGTTCCGAGCACAATTTTATATGATAGCATTCCTCTGTTATTCTGAAATACACAAAAATCGCATATTATGTTTTCAATTTCGAAAGTTTTAGTAAAAAATAACAGAACGTTTGTTTACTTACCAACGATATTATTTGTAAACGGGAAATTGTAATTTGGAAAATTAATAAATGTTTCAAAATTTTATTCCAATTTTGCTTTTCCCAAACAATAATAAATGTTTTTGATAAAATGTATAATTTAAGTTCACTCGTAAAGCTTTTTCCATTATTGACAAAATAAATTTTTGGTTTTGATTACGCAAAATGTTATTTTGTTGACTTATTAGTAGGTACATGAAATGAAGTTTATTTTACATTTTGTATTGCTGCTTTTAAGGCGGGTAGTTTTAATTGTTAATAATTTTACCCTGTTTAAATTCAAAAAAAGAGGATTAAACAATAAAACCATTATTCCTTTTAGCTAAATTATAACGTAATTGCATGTTACGGTTTAGAGAAACTCGCCATATGGTTCATTTTATATTATTTGGTTGAACTGCTTGACTAGCTTAAATACCTTGCTAATTGGGCTAATTACAATTTTTGTTTACAATAGATAAATTATATTGCTTCTCAATACTATAAATTCTCCAACGGTTTTCAAATTAGATTTATTACCAAAGTAACAGGATAATTTGTCCAAAGAGATATTCAAATTAGTGTGCAATTATCATCATTACCATTATACAATTTTTGAAATCGTTTACTATTAATCCAACCCGCATTTTTATTAATAGTTATTTATAATAAGGGGGTCAACTTGTTCGTTACCGCGAGTCTTGGGGTGGCTTGACCCAATACCTAAATCAGGATAGATTATGTTAAATAATTAAATTAAATGTGAAAATTTGAGTATATTTTATTTATACCGTTCTTGTTTATTTACCTTCGGGATATGACACTCGAAGTAGTTTAAGTCATAATTTTGCTAATAGCACCGATGTATAATTACATGTAAAATACTCTCTGCGTTCCATTATAATTACAAAACTAAATATTGTTTTGTTTTCAGGTCGTTACACCAAAGTCACTTAGTTTTAAAGCAACAAATAATAAAAGTGGTAAATTGTTTCAACTTAAAATGCAATTATCTTAATTAAATTTACTCCAGAAAGGTTATAACGATTTTAATTTTTTAATTAGTACAAATTGTTGTCTGAAAGTTGGCGCGATCTTAATCGTGCACGTAATTATGTAACTTCTATATGTCGTTACATATTACATACTTTCTATGCTACATAAACTTTAATAGAAAATGGTGTGGCAATTCTTCAAAATTAAATTAGAGCACTTGAATATTTTTAGGTAGCAGCAACGTTTCATAATTATTTATTTTATTATTCAAATTTCTTAATCCTTTTTGTTAAAATATTATGACAATTATTGGGAAATTAATTGGTTTTAAGACAGTGGCGTAACTACTTCATTGACAGGTGTGATAAAATGCTGGAGACTGTTCAATGAGATTTAGTTTGGTAATAAAAAGTTGTTCTTTAGAAATGTATAACAGTTCCAAGACATGAATACCGTGGACTGTCACGAACAAGCCTGGCATAGGGAAAATAACCAATTTAAACTATCAAAATTCGATAAAATCCTTGTCGTTTAATATTCCAGTAAAAAAGTTTACTGTAATGGAAAATTGTAAATTTAAAAAAATATTAACGATTTCCAAATGAAACCTACAATAAATAATTTATTTATACTGATTTTTACCATTTGTAACTATCATCAGGAAATTTACGTGTAAAAAAACAAAAAAATTCAAAATTTTTAGCTGGAGTTATTAAAGGGAGAAATTTAAGCTCTACGTAACCTAATTTCTTTAATAATTCAAGAAGGTATTAACCAAAATTCAACTTTGCTTTTTAAAACCGATCAATATAATTATCCAGGTTTATCGGTTTAGATTGCTTTCTCTATCAAAAGAAAATTCAGATACATGTTAACCCTATCAATCACCTGCGGCGCTCAATAGAAGCAAACGCTGAAGTTGTAATCAAAAGTTAATTCATAAAAACAAAAAACTACAAATGCCCAAATTTAACTTCTCTGGTCATGTACAAATTTTTCATGTAAAAACAAAACAAAATTCTCGAAAATAGTAATTAGACAGCAAAAAAAAAGGATAAATATGCCTTTTTTGCCTGAGAGTGACCCAGAGGGTGATGTAGAAAGCAATTATTGGTATCTATTTAAAAGATAAAATTAGGAACGATGTGGTTAGGTTAGAGCAAAGACTGGAGTGAAGGACGTAGTTCAACTAATGGCGCTGGATTGGGAGCTACAGGAAAAAGATCGATGGACATTGAAGATTGCGCAATGGCGATGATATTACGAAATCGGAGGGTACAGAAATAGAGAAAAATGGAAGAAAAAGAAGAGACCTACTTTTAGGAGTGAACAGATAGCGGCCGAAGAAAAAGAAGAATAAACTTTTGTTCCTATTTTTTTAATGATTAAGTAAACAAAATATCTGCAGATAATGATGCTCTTTAGATAATTAGAATAGGAACGGAACACCACCATAATATTAGTACACCTTTTTAATCGTAGACCAACATGATTTGATTTAATTTCAAATTTTAGTACAAAGGAAAGCAAAATCATTGTTCAACTTTAAATTAAAATTCCAAGTGTGAAATTTATTCTATTATAAATTACAAGTGTTTCCGCGAAGATTTTTCGTACTATTCCATCTTTTCATGGTTAGTCATCCGTTGTTCTACAGGTACATTATTTATTTAATGATTGACTGTTAAGAACAATAGTTAAAAACAAAATCTATATTTAGCCTTTGGTGCCCTTTTTTAATATGTTCAACTTGTTGGTACATGAAATTTTATTTGATATAAATTACCAGAAAAGCGTCAGTTATTGTAACCGACATCTAATCGGTTTGTTTATGATATTGTGAAATATTGCAGCCCTGTTAAAACTCGGATGTCAAATTTGAGTCTTTTATCGGATTTTATCTTAGCTTTAGACCATTTCATTTATTGACGTTCCCAATATAGATTGATAAGAACATCCGATGTGTTTTTGAATGGCCCAATCTTCCGTTGTCAATTTTATTTATATTATTAGAAACTACATTTAATCCTTTCGTCTGTTTGAATTGCTTTGTTAATTACACTTTCATTATATCAACATAAATGCCCAATCCTAATTACGAAAAAAATTAAATAAAAACAAAATAATAGATAGATATTATTAATATTGTTATAACGATTATAGCCACAGCAGTGGAGTGATGTGATCGCTGGTTGAGTATAGAGCGGAAATTCTGGGTTCAAATCGCGGATTGCACAGAATTTCTTGGCTCGGCCTTCCGGTGGGCATCTACACTCCTGTGGTGATCCCTGATGTTTGTGTCGACGTCATTACCGTTGATACGGCTGCGTCACACACGAGAGTTTACAAGACAGGTTAAGGTAGACAGGGAATGAAGCCATGGGCCTTCTAGGCCTGTAGAGCTGTAATATATTGTCGTGTTCTGACGAACAAGCACTTAAGAGGTCCGTAGCTCGTTGTTCGGAGTTTACACTTTTGAGACAATCTCAAGGAGTAGGTTCAAAAAAAACAAATTTTTCTTTAAACTATCCACAATCAATGAAACAAAATTTTTACCAGGCATCAATAAAATTTTACTCAGGCAAATTGGTAATGAATAAAAATTTTATAATAAGCAGAAAACAGAATTTTTGTTAAATCAAATTCCACAATGAATAAATCAGATATAGACGAGATTTATCTACAAGTTCCCACATTTACTGTTTCAAAATTATTACTGTAACTTGCAAACAAATCTAGCATGATAAATTGTACAAAATGAAATAAAAATAATAGCACAAATTTATTGTATTATTTTAAATCTCGCGCCGACCTGTTATCAACCACATAAAAAACTGTTTATTTCTACCGCTAAACACAAATAAAGTTCGACGTAACGTGTCTCACAATCGTAGATTTTAATCGTCGTATAAAAAAATTATTAAAGTTAATCTCGAAGTTAACTAATTATTGCAAATTTTAAAAATTGGTGCATCGAAATAATAAAAGTTGATGTAATACTCCAATCAAACTGTTATCCATTAAATTTCCAGGTTCGTATTAAATGTGACTCACATAACCTCTCATTGTAATTTTTATAAATTCCGTTTTCAGAAAAATAATATCGAAATAGCGCAAAACAAAAGAATTTAAATTCTAATTACCATTCGATGGCTTCATAAATTGTTGTTAGATGTGAATAAAACTCGATGGAAAACATCAAAAATGCGGCCATTTTACAACTGCAGGTAGAAATTTTCTTAATTTCCAATTCCGGAACTCAATCTTCTCGAAACCATCATATTCATCATACTGACCCTGTACTCATCATAATTGCAACTATCATTTACAATTCATGTCGAAATTTCAACATTTCACCACTTATCGAGAAAATTTTCTCTTCCTCGAAAAACACAACTTAACACCTCCACCATTCGGTCAGTTCTCATTATCATCCTACAAAATTTTCCTTTCCTTTCCGTTTTAGGCTTTTGGAAATCGTCGCCCACGCTGATTCGTTGATTTTTCCAGCGAAATTTGAAAATTTTCAAAAAAAAACTTCATATCACAAATTTTTAAAATTACTTTTCAATACTAACCGCACCATCTAGATTTATTTACGATCATACCGACGTTATAGTTTTCTATGCACGCATTCACTAATTTATTAAAAAGAAGGTAAACAAATTAACAATAAAATAATTAATAAAAATAAAATGCAGTCATATCTGATTAATTTAACTTTTTAGGCTTCTGGAACAAATTATCCACCATAAAATCCTGCTTTCTTGGTAACAAACAAAATAATTACCATTAAAGGAAAAACCATTCAACTTGTCAGAGTAAAATTCAAAATCATATAAAACTCAATGAAAAGACAAATCAAAATCAATTGCGGATAATTTAAACTTCTGGTAACTACCCCTGTACATGTCATCATATATAATGATTGAAGAGCTGTTTTTTTTTATGAGAATACTAAGCATTTTTTATTTTTATGTGAACAAATATGAGTAAATAAACAATAATTAAAGGACAATGTCCCACTTAACTGCTTTCCTGTTTGCTTCTTGGCACAAGCACACTCGATATCTATACCATTGCCCAGATCATCGTACTAACCAAAATTAGTACACTATTCAGAAAAATTAAAGTATATTTATTATGAAGTTTAAAACTGAGGAGATCAAGAGGGGAGTTATAGAATATCCTCCAGCAATAGTTTGATGTCATCGCCACAACACAATTTAGTGTTTTAAAATTTAAATAGAATTAAAAATTCCTGTTTCCTAACTTTATATTGCCTTATAATTTGTTTATAATGGATTTCGTAATGGTTTATAATACCATAATCGACATGAAATTTTTTTGCTCAGCGAAAAGATGGGCAATGCAAAAATATGACATTTAAGTGAATTGGAATCAATGACTGACTGTATAATTTTGGAAAATTGTACCTATTCATCATCTGCATTCCATTCTCAACCCACATGGTTACTAAAATAAAATTAGTTACATTTGCTTGATAAAATAAAAATTTTAGCTGCTATTTTTCTTCAAAAAATATTTTCTTATGTCATTCTTTCTTCTTTATGTCTTTACTCATCAATTCATCATGATTGTGGTGGTAACCTGGTTTACTGAGCGTAAGTAATTTTAAAAAGTAAGAAGGATTAAGCCTGAGATGTTTTTGGATATCAAAGGACTTGGATCATCAGAATTATCCTTGAAAATTTTCTTTTTTTTTGTTCCTTGATTTTGAAAGTAACCAGAGTTAAATGTAATTTTAATTAATCGGACATTTGTTCGAGTCCACTCCTAGTGTAATGGTAGAGTGATGGCAGGGTTCAGCGTTCGAATCCCTTCCAAGCCCAAATTTATTTGTGCCGTGGTTCGGATTTCCCTTTTCGCAGTCATCATTAATTAAATACTCTTTTTTCTCTGTTCGTTTACCCTAACGAGGGTATATTAACAACAACTGACATTAATTCGGCCTTGCTGATTTATCCCAATTGCACAATTTTTTATTCGTACTACATTAAATTGAATTGGATGGAACCCTACTGAAAATGAAACAAAAAATAAGAAAATATGAAACAAATAATTGAATTGAGCAAAAGTGATAGAAAAATATTAGAAGGGATCACGCCTGGCCTGTATTCCTAAGAGATTCAATTACAAGTTTTTCAACATTTGGCAAACATCTTCTGCGGGTCAAAAAATACTGGTGTTGAAATTTTACCATAGCTGCAGAAAAATAAGAACATTTTTCTGTTGTAAATTTGACCCCTTTCGCATGTTGGTACCATTGCGAAAACTATTCGCAATATAAAATTTGTGTAATCTAATTTCTTCTCAATGAGATCACATGAAATAAATATATAAATTAGATAAACCAAATTGTGACAATTGCGCACACGAGCGTGTTTTCGTATATAATTGGCATTTTGAACTAAATTCAATATTCCTTTCCATTATTTCAGTAGCTTGCACAACGTGTATTTTTTTATTAAAATTAATAAGCAAAGCAGTTATTATGTTCAACCGGATCTATTGTAATTATAGACCCGTAGATATTGTGAACGCCCTACTTTAGTAAATATGCAACGCGTTGCTTAGGAAGCAATTGACTTTGCTTTTATATACCCACATTATATCCAAATTATATGGATACATTTTTTAAGGTCCAAATAACTATGCAAGACAAAAATTAAGTCGCTCAACTTTATTTTTTGTGATCTTGGTGTGATTACTGTATACGGAATGATGATTATAAGGATGAACGAACACTTTAATGTATGCGAAAAAAAATTAAGTAGCTTTCGATGTCAAAATTATTTAGGTAGTATGGAAAATATGTATGTGACTATAATAAATCAAATTAAAAAAAAAATAATAATAAAATTGGATGGATTTGAATGTTGAATCGTTGTACTTACGTTTCTGTGATTTTTCGCGTTCTACTTGACTTGGAAACTTTTCTTTTCAAACTTCCGTAATTGTATGTAATTTTCTGAAAATAGAAGCTCTAATCGAATCAATTTAATCCAAAGTATCAGAAAATACGATAATGGCTACATTTGGTTTATTAATTTTTATTTCTCTATAATAATGGTTCAGTATTTCGTACAAATGCTGAAATTGATCTCAATACAAGAGATAGGTATCGGAAACTATAATTCATAATCGGGCCAGTTGCTGACACCACCAAACATAAATAACTTTTATCAATGCTCTCTTTTATCTCGATTTTACCCGATTAACATCAATGCCTTTTAGGAATTAATAGGAACGAGGAAAGGTACGCCCAAATTTAATTTTAAAATTGAATTTTTTTATTACCCCTGTAAATTAATTATTTTACATTTTTATTACTTGAAATTGATTATAATTTATAAATAATAAAACAGCTTATCGTTTCAACGTTCTATTTTTCTAACCATTTTGTTTCTATTTTCTAATCGATTATTATTTTGGAACAATTTTTTATTATTCCAAAAAATATCAATAATCTAATATTATTTGTATTAGTACAAAATCAATCATTTTATGCTCCAAAATTTATTTACTTATCAAATAATACCTACTACAAAATTTCTTTTCCCATTTTTAATCCCAAAAATTAATTAAATTTACCTCCCGGGTGGGTTAAATTAATTTTTACTGCTTGATATAATCAGGTGAGCGAAGAAAGATTTAATGAAAACAAAAATACTCAAAAAAGAAGACAAACTTAACTAACATTAATTAAAAGACTATTATTACATTATTTTAATATTCGACATCCGCTGCGTAAAGCACCTGCCAAAGCTGCTAATGGTTCCGTCGATCACAAATTCATTATGTCAATATAGTGGATGGGATATCTCAATTAGTATGCGTCATTCAACAGAACTGAACCAGGAGACCTCCTTTCCTTGACCTTTTCAATAAACACAACCAGTAAACTAAGTGTATCGATTTTCCTATTATATTAGTAATAGTAATAATTTTTCCTTTTGTTATTCCGAATCAATTTGTCAACGTTAACGGGACGAAGACGTCGGGCGGCGGCGACGTAACTACATAATATACAATAAGTGTATGTTACGATGTGGGTAAAAAACCTCTGCAAACCGGAAAGACTCGATAATAGATTCGAGCTTAATAATTATTACATCATTGAAAAGTCTAAAGTTAAACTAAAGCACAGAAGGGATTGTAGTAGAATAGCCGCTCCCCCTTACTTTGGAAAATGTTAGTTCAGTCTCTACCAGATTAATTCCTGTATAATTTAGTGAAGTGTCTATTGTCAAAATAAAATGATTGAGTTTATTGTTACGCCCTCTACACAAAATTACTTTGGTTGAATTTTTAGAGTCGTGTTTCTGGATAAATAATGGAAGCCGGCCGTATATATAAAAGGGTGCAAATAGTTGGTAATGGAACGTTCAAGTTTGCAAGTAAGGAACCGCTAATGATACGTACCAAGTGGCTTCTTACCACATGGTCTGTTTAACTTAGCAATTTGGGGTTACCCAATTTGACTATCCAGAATCAAGCGACTAAAGTAATTCGATAACATGGACAAATGTCCTACACAAATGTTACAAAAGCTGGGAATAATTCCGTTGAGACAATTAATTAAGAAGGCTCTTTGAAATGTAACTGAAACTTCAGGTAATTTTGTGATAATGAGTTTACGGGTTATGCAAATCTCGTATTTACCGGTCGATAATTAAAGTAATCTACTTAAGTACGTGAGCGTACACCCGATAAGGGGTGAGATATTCATCCAATCCCTCTCGAGTAAGATAACACTAACGCATCTTCAACTCTGACCTTAGAGATTTGTTTTCTCGAGAGATTTGGTCGTCGAAATGCGAGATCTTTATTCCTATAAATAAAAAAGGCTTTTTAAATCAGTAAAGAAATATTTTTGCATTTCAAAGCAACATTTAGATGATTGATTTTAGCGATATTACAACTCAAAGACATGGTTTTATTTTAATTTAAAGTTAAACATTTTTGTGAAGTCTGCGGATGTCGCAACAAAAAAAATGAAATATTTTTACGTTTTTCAATTCTTATAAAAGTTGAATATAAAATAGTGATCTATCAGTTGTGTATAGAAATGTAGATGTCGACGATTCAATGGTCAATTCTGCTATCAAGATTTTCTTGAAAAGCTGACCGTTAACTTTAAACCTTACATCTTCATAAACTGAAAATAGCAAGCGGGAATTTTATTAAAAATCCAACATGTGGAAACAAAATTTTTAATGGTGATCCCGAGATATGTTAGTGTGCAAGAAAGTTGATTAGGTATTGCTAGTATGGCGAGGAGCAACAGCCGATAATTAAAATTATTTATTTTAAATAAGTAAATGAACTTTATGATTACTTTAATTTATGTCTGGTAATTACACACATGTTAAATTTTATAATCAGAAAGGGATTTTTAAATTAGTAAATGGTAATGCATTTCCTATGGAAACCAGTATAAATAAAGCATGAAAATGTCAGATTACTCTTCGAAATTGGTAAGTAATTGCTACATAACGTGGAAATTATGAGAAGCGCTTCAAACTGACGTCTAATCAGATTTTGAAGTAAATTACGTTTTCTCATTACAAAAGTTCAGGGGGGTAATATTCTGATTGTTACGCTTTTGTAACACTTTCATTTCCGGGCAAAGAGGGAGCAGTGACTCGGATTTGCCAAAAGCCTTTTGATCTTCGAACACAATGAATGGAGAAGGGATTGCTTTGTGTTGAAAGCTTCTTTATAAGATCTTATTTTGTTTGTATTATTTATATCATAGGAGCTTTTTGAATAAAATTCTTTTGCTCACTTATTTTTAAATTGGTAACTTTTTAAGTGATATCAACTTTGTATAAAACGTAATTCACTTTATTGTTTGCAATTTCCACTCGAAACTTTCTTTTAAAAACTCAATTAGGATATTTCAAAAATAAACATTTAAATTAGCCGTGATGGTTGAGAAAAAGCTTTTCCATTTACCTAAGTCGATTGTACCAAATGAAAATTTTATTGTGCTTTATTAATTACTTAATAATTATTACACGAACCTAACAGTCGTTAGCGATGTGTGTAACTCAAACTAATTAATGTTGAGTTGTGTTTCTGTATCCGTGTTTGTCACGTCGACTGCACTGCGGATTTAATAATTTTCCCGCTTGAGAATGTTACTAAATTATGATATGACATTGAAAGCAGGCTTCAAAGGAATATGCCATAATTTTATAAATTGAGTAATTTATGGTTGGTGTAATTCAAACATTTCCACAACTTCTAAATTCTTAGTCAACAGAAAAGAACAAATTTGCTTAATAAATTTGTAGACGGTTTTGTTTTGCACAAAATCTTACAATAATTTTACCCTTTTAATGAGAAATGGAAATTTAATTGCGGTACCTAACTTTTACGTTACGAAATCATATCCTCCTACATATTATGCATTTACGATCTATTAACTTTACCGCTACTTAAAGGTACAACCTCATTGACCCACCGACGTCGTCCTGGACGTCCTTAAAAGTGTTTTCGTGGGGAAGGAGAGTCAAACTAAATTTTTCTTTAAATACATGACTAAAATGACTACCAATTATTGGAGTAAAAGAATTGCTTTTTTCTGATAAATTTTCCTACTGAACCATTTGAATTCATCAGTAATATTTTATAGCATCAGAAAACCGAAAATTTGTGTTAACAGACAATATAATTGAACGTAAGTTCCTTACTATTAATTTATTGCGGTTTTTTACTGAAAAATATAAAATTTTCACCTGTAAACTTTAGCAACCTTAAGCTTCATTAAAGCTTGATCCGGCCCTTGCCCTTGGTAGAGGAAGAAGGTACGCGATCTATATTTTGAATTTTATAATAATTTACGATTGTTCTCGACGTTTAAACACAATTACTTAAAATTCAACAAAAATAGGTATTTATGAACCATTATTTATAACAGCTAAACCAAGGGGTAAATTGCACATGTCATTTAAACTCTAAACATTAATTATTACGTATTCGTTTTTCAAAGTTTTACAGATGTAAAATAATCTTCGGAAACTGAAGGACTTCAAGTCGTAATTTCTTATGGTTTAACTTATTCTTCAATCAATTAAACTCAATAATTAACTAAATAAGTTAGTTTTTAAATTATTTAGTAGAGCAGAGAATTATATGGAATTGCATGTTTTGTTTTCGAAGTTAATCTCATAAATATTTTTTTGAAATCTATCCGATTTGTGCACAATAAAGAGTTCAAAAACCAAATTTTGTAGAGCATCTAAATGCATATTTTTAGCCACAGTCGTGGAGTGATGTGACCGCTGGTTGAGTTACAGAGCGGAAATTCTGAATTCAAATCGCGGACTTTACAGAATTTCTTAGCTCGGATTTCCAGTGGACATCTACAGGCTGTGGTGAAGTGCTAATAACCCAGTAGTTGTTGCACTTTAAAATGTAAATTTAAAAATATGCATATTTGACACGTTGCTGTATATTTTTTAAATTGAACAATTAAAAATCTTAACTTAGATATTTTGCATGAGCCAAATCCTGCTGAACATAGAAAATCTCAACTTATTCAATAAAACCGTTTATTGGTTAAGTCCTTTTCATTTGTTTTCAACTTATCTTTTCTTAATTAGCAACCAGATCCGTCATTTATAATAACATAGAAAAGAATAAAATTGAAAACTGTCATTTGCGCATACTACCACTCCACAATGCTTACAAGAAACTGCAGTATCAAAATTTAAGTACTGGTCAATTTCGAACTAGAGGATAATAATAGTGACAAATTTATCGCGGTCATTAAAACTTTTCAGCTTGCTTTTTCAATAGGTTTACAACCACCAACCCCTACCATAATTTTGAATTCAGTACCTAACTTTGCAGCAGCTTCTATTAATGACTAAGCTTGAAACTTAAAACGATGAAAAATTTTTATTGTGCTGGTATACAACACGACAATTACAAAAAATTATTTAAATTCGCGCTACTACCTCGTATACAGCTTTATTTTGTAAAATATAGTTCTTAGGGTAACAAATAACTTTTTTAATGGAAGAGCTACCGAAAAACTTTCTATTTAATTTACTTTCACTTTTTCATCAACTTTTAACTCGATTTTATGAATCTTTTAAAAACATTTTTTCTAATTTTGTAGCTTTTTATTATTAGACATGAAAAATAGGTAGGTAGAGTCGAGAATTTTTTTTCCATTTTGTGTAATCTTTTATTAAATTATATGACCGCAATTATTGCAATCGTTTAATATCGAAAAAATATTATTCGCGTTTTCGAATAATTATTTTCTATCTGTGTTGTTAATAAATTTTCCACCTTAATTGCAGCAATAAAGCATATTATTATCTTTTAGTTATTAACCAAACAGTTAGAATTTTATTGTGTTTCTTTAACTAAGCATGCAACATGCAAATTTTTTACAGTTATGCAGTTTTCAACATTTACCTTCAATCATGTGTTAAGTTACGGCGATCACGCCAACTGGATCATTCAATTTTAAACATATTGGGGGGAGTACGTAGCGGTTTCATCCGGGAGTTATATAGTTTTAAAATTATTATGATACCGAATGCGGAAATTACTACAATTCTTAATTAAAATTAAGGGTGGGTTTGTCGGAGTAGGTGGTAAAGAGTTAGGTATAGGCGGAAATGCACTCTAATTCAGATAGCAGTTCATCATTACGATAAGGAAGTCGAGGTTATTTATTACCCGCTGCAAACATAAGCACGCACATAATCTAAACTTTAAAGTATAGGTCACTGCTCCACAGTTTTGCATGCTAGGTGTTGTTCCCATTGCGGAATCGATATTATTCTTCTCCCTTTCACAAAGTCACCGCATTTGAATTAATCATAAAAATTCACTCTTGGGACGAGAGGTGTTAAAGCTTCCAGTTTTTCTTGTAAAAAAAGGTTCATGTGTAAACAACTTGGAAAGCTCTAACAAATTGTATAGCTAAAAACTTTTACACAATGAATAAATTTACCTAACTTTGTTTAAATGTAAAGTAAGGTAATTTAACACAACTTAACTACCTAATCGGTGCTGCGTTTTTTTTTGTAAAACTGAGTTTTCTTTTAATGAATTTGCTGAAGTTACGTTCTTATAAATTTGTCAATTATTTAATAAGCAATTCGGAGGTTTTCAAATTTAGTATGAGCGTATTTGTATGTCAATAATAGGGCGAACCTCAGTATAAACAATATCGGTCGGGTTTGTATCTCTCAGCTATTTTCGTTTCCGGTAGAACCTTCTGCTTCCCTTGGGACTCCGTTGAGGGTTGACAATATTACAATATATGTGTACATATATTCTCTTTATTATCTTCCAGAAAGCAAATTATAAGTTTGATTAAAATCAAATTATTAATTTATCTTGTTTACAATTTCATAACCAATAAATTAGTATAATGTGCCCTAAGGAGACAATTTTAACTAAATTTAGTTTGAAATTGCATACTAAAAATCGAAATCACTAAAATACAGCAACTGGAACGTTATTGACTTAGGTATTTTCTGATGTCGAGTTGAAAACTGAAAACTGTACTACGGGAAATTCGATACAATTTTTGATGTGGTATATTAAAAAAACTACCTACAGTTTTAAAACTTGAACGTTTAAAATATTAAAAAACATGTTAAAAAACCATTTGTTATCTAGTTGAAATTTCTGCCTATTCCAGGATTTTTATGATGCCTTTGATATATGTGGTAGTTATATATTATATTAAGGGATGGATATTAAATGAACATAAAACGAGTGCTTTCCTCGTTTGATTTATTACCCAAAGTTAAAAAACAATTGTAAAAATATCTCAACTCCCTGTATTATTAAATTTCCGACAGTTTCTTCTTTTGAGTGGTCGACATTAGGAATTCAGTGTGCGGTTTTGTATTTTTAATTTAATTTGTGCGGTGTACACATGTGATTAATAACATCATTCGGACCATAAATTTTTGGCAAAACGTATTATGCATTTTCAAAGTGAACATAAATAATATCGATAACAGTCCTGTATTGGAAATTGTTTGCCCGCCCTTCTTTAAAATCACTTTATGAATATAACTGGTGTGTAATGTTTGAATAGACATCATTGCGCGATTCCATGTTAAGGACAGATGTTGGTACTTAGTTTGGTTTACTGCACAAAGCACTTGATAGGGGGTCAGGTTCCATTGCACATGCGTATGACCTGACAGCTGTGACAGCTTTTGCATATGTCTCCTTTTTCGATTCAAAATTAAAAGAGCAACCGAACAATTTACATAAACTCTGCTGAATCAAAAAAATGGCGCCACAGATAATGCGGTGCACGAACCGAGCACCGAGCACTGCTACATTATGATAATTACATATCACCCAACATGATAACGTCATTAAGTTAATTAATTATGCAAAACAATGTGTTATCATAATTAAACTGCTTCAATTTTCGTTTCAGCTACTGAAGTGTCAAAACTTGCGAGAACAAAACTTATGTGTTTAGTCGTGTATATATGCAACAAGAGAAAATAAATGTCACCGCTAAACAAACAACTAAATTAATTCCGGATTGTGTAAATGTTCATGATATAATTTAATTTAGTTATTTTGGAAAAAGTTAACTCACTCGAGATTTATTATAATATCAACATTTACGATGTTCTAATTTTGTCTCAAAATGAAACGGGATATGCATGTCCACATGTGGATCGGTAATATTATCTGTTTTGCGCTCATTTTCGGGTGGTGCCCGAGAAAGAGAAACGTTATAATCAATTTCTTGAACACTTTTTATGGTCGACTAATACAGGATTACCTTACATACAATATTTAAAGGTTCATGTCGACTTAAAGTCATCCTATTAAATTTTAATGCAGCTACGGATTAGGTATATCAAGTTTTGACTGCACTGGAAGTTTAATCGTCGAAACTACGATCTGAAAATTTAAATAACATAACTTATGTTTTAAGTCCTCTGGTCGCAATAATAATTCCAGCATATCGTCATATTGCATCTATTTATATTTCCAAAACAATTTTAATAATACACGTACCTGTTGATTTTGATCTTATTCGTCATGCGTTATTTATATTAAAGTCAATAAAGAAAGGTGAGTGCAAACACTACATCACCTCTTGGTATTTGTTGACTTAAGTTTACTATTTAAATATTATTTGTTATTATATGAGCTTAAATTTGTCAAACTTTTCTGTTTATAAATTTCTTTCGTTGAACGTGCGACATATTTTATTTACCAATGCTTAGGATGTCATATGAGAGTTGGAAACTATTTCTATCTTCATCGTTTCTCACTGCACGGGTGGCCATATATTCGACGGCCACCTGAGTTTCGATTTCAATGAAAGACCTTGTAAAGCATTGAAGTTGCGAACGCCGAATATAAAAATTTGTTACGCATCCAACGATTTTGCTACGCTTCGCCTGGAGGACGATTTCACAGTTTAGGCCATTTCAACTTAAAATTGTTAAGCGTAAAGCTGCACAATAAAATATGCCCTAGTAACCTTGTTACAGAAACTCATATTTTCTGTATTTGTAGACCCACTGCAAAGGTATTTTAAAAATAAAATCCATGTTTTGTAAGTACTGTAAGAGAATAATCAATTAGTGAACGGATACGGTGAAATTGCTCGAATGTGACGTAAACTTTTCAATTGTTGCAATTTTTCTATACCTACCTAAGTGTTAAGATTAGGGCCATGATAATTATTTCGATTAGTAATATCAAAAAATGGAATCCCTAACTTTGAATAAAAACACATCAATCTTAATAATCACGCTATTTACAAAAATTGTTTCAGAATTTTTAATTCACAGATTCAAATGTTGATATCTTTGTCTTCATAAAACTATTGTTAATAAAATTGTAAAACACAATAATATATTTTTATCTTGATTAAATAATAAATAAACCGAAACTTATAACATTACATCGATTTGGGTGACAAGGATTGATATTTAAAATTTAGATATCTAATAAAGGGTAGCAATAATAATTATTATTGAAAATGAATTCCATCATTAACGTTCGACTGAAACGGTAAAATAAAATTTTGGGAATACTATTACTTAACTGGGGTGGAATATTGACAGTTACCTTTTTCATTATACGTCACTGTCACTTTTCTTTAGGCCTAAATGGGTCAAGCCCGACTGTGAAACTAAAGCTTGAACAAAATAAATTGAAAGAATTTAACCTTCACTTTTCAAATTTGAAACTCTAAAAACTACTCGGTACCGTTAAAGGATTAAAGTGGCTTTTGCAATGTTGTAAATGTTTGATCTAATTTTGGAAAGGTATTGTACGGTAATTCTCAAAGACGTGCCGTAATGTAATAGCAATATATTTTCTGAGATGTTTCAAGGAACATTTAAACTTGCCCTGTTTTGTTTGAAGAAATTCGAATTTATTTTAGGTGCTGCACAAAGTAAAAACGTAAACGTTCGCTGTGGTTATAGAAAATGCTTAGAATTATTTAATAACTCCAAAAATTTTATTTTATAAGGGTTTATCGGAACCTAGAGACTACCATAAAAATAATCTCTTAATACGTTTCCACATTTTTTTAATTTTACAAGTTAGATTCGATAATTGTTTTACTCGGCTTTCCACCTCACTAGGAGATTCCGACAAGAGGATTACACGCTTACAGATGAATAGGTTACTTCTTATGACTGGAAGCTTATGGCATAAGATTTAAGTAGGATAAAAAATAAATATATCAGTTACTCAACCCCCCCCCCTTCCTCGACAACTAAGTCGTTCATGAATAATAGCAAATTTTATTCTGATAGGGAATATTCTGTATAAGTATTATAATATAAAAACAATCCTAGTATTTTAATGAGTGAGTGGGTGAGGATTCTGATTAAATATATTATTTAGATTAATATTCTTGTTAATAAATTATAGAAAGTTGATGTTCAATATCGACTAAACACTAAAGGGTAACAATAGTTAATTTTTAGAATAAAAATTAAGAATTTAACTTTATAAAGATGTGAGTTAAAAAATGCTCAGTTGTTACTACATCGTACAAAAATAAAAAATTTAACTGATATTACCTTTTAGAATTCGATCGATATTGGACATTAACATTCTGTAATTCAACTACAAATCAGGGTAAATAATGCATTTAACCTCGAAATTTGTGTTCTGTCTTATAAATCGCATTCCGTCATTAAATTTATAATTTTCAAAATATATTCTCGTGTTTTTTTAATTTACGGTTTTTCTGTTGGAAATATATAAGAAGGCTACAAAATAATTTTTACAGGCATAATTCTCTTCAAACTCAAGCATATTGGATAAAGTTTAAGATAGTGCATGTTTTTGCCTTTAAACATTTTGAAGTAATGCGGATAATTTTAATTGTTTGTTAGATACATAGATACTGTGTAGTACATTAGAGATATTACCACATTATAATGTTAACTATACAAATATAATATGCATCGGAATAGAGGTTGTGTATTTGCGAAGATGTTTGAAGGAATATAACATTCATAAACTTGTTCTGTTTTGTTTGAAGAAATTCGAATTTATGTTAGGCGATTCACAAAATGGAAATGTTCTATTGGGGTTGTAGAGAATGGAATGTAGAGAATGTTTAAAATTATACAATAATTGCGGAAGTAAAATTTAATTTAAATCCACCAATCAAATAGGAAACAATCTCTCACGCCCACGAGATTTTAAAGCTTGAAGGAGCTTGATCACGTTTTTAAGTTGAGCAATTTTGATTTTTTTCTAGACGCCAATAATAGCTTTTAATTAATTAATTTGATATTGTCCATTAGAGATATATTACAAAAGAACATTAGCAAGTATAGGTATGCATCCGAGTTAAGAAATTTTTCAATTAATAAAGAACAAAGCAAATTCAAAATCATTTCCAGATATCATGCTGGATTAAATTGAATTTGCAAGGTACATAAAAATTAATTTTATTGTAAAGTAAATCATGAGAGATGAAATTAATTGTTCATTTAAATACAACAGTAAAAGTCATAAAGGTAACTAATTTTACAATACCAAATGTATAACAATGTTATCAATGGATTTGTAGTTAATTAAAAAATGTTATACTATTGCAAAATGCGATATTTCTGAAGCGCACTTCTTTCTTTTTGGGGTTTGATATTTCTTTGCGTGACAAATCGCGGCTCCGTCACGATATGTCACATCTGTTCGTTAGGTCCATTCTTAGCAGTTCCGCAAAATGTGGATTAGTTTTGCTTCATAACTGTGTATATGAACACCTTCTTACATCTGTCTATAACGAATTTACTTTAAGAAATGAGAGTATTCATAATTTTCGATATGTGAGGTTTCGATTCTGCACCTTTCCAATGACGCCAATTTTCTTTTCAAATACTCAGGGGTCATGGAAATCAGAAAAGCACTTAGGAATAAACTTATGGATATGGAATAATTTTACTCGACATCTAAATCCAACCGAATTTTATAATTCTTTGTTAACTTTTTCAACTTTTTTTCGTTGGGAAGGTCTTTAATCTACATTTTCCGCAACCACTAATGATGACTTGTAAAGCATTTTTCAAATTTTAAGGACAAAGATGAAAAAGATTACTTTGGTAGCTCTTGACTGTCATACCTACATGACAACACGCTTTTAAATACCAAGAAAACATACAGAACTGTGTTCGAAATGTTCAGTAACACCCACCGCCTTTTTAATCTTTTATCTGTCACCCCTGATTGACAACTGCTTAAAAACCACTTAAAATAATTGCGGTTTGTAGTTTTGTCACTAATGCATATGGATAAAATAAAACATTCGTACGAAAATTTTATTTATAAAATTAAGTTAGTCCAGATAACCAAAAAATGTTTGTCCTGGTATGAGAATATTATAAATGAGCTGTATGCGTTCCAATCATATTTTTTTTCATATTAAAAATTAACTTCAAAATTAGTTTAAGTAAAGAAACTAATAGGGCCCTTTATTATAGCATCATATAAAATTATCTGTTCAAAGAATCTATGAGGTTTTCTTTTCTTGTATTAAAAACAGCAGGTAATAAAAATGAAGAACTTTACTCCTCGCATTCCAAAGGATTTAGATTATTACTTGGACTGACACTTTATAATAGTAATAATTATTAATGTTAATTATTATTAGAGAATTTGAATATTTTTAAAATTTTTGTGATAAAACATATTATTATACATTAGTAATCATCAAGATAATGCAGTCGTGTTAATAGGTGTATTAGTAAGTCAGCGTGCTTTTGCCTTTGACTAAATAATTAATAGAACACTAATTTTAATGAGTTTCTTAATACTTTACGACATATCCTTATTAATTACTTAACATTAACAGAAAAACAAACCACCTTTACCTCATTAATGTAACTTAAAAGATCTAAGAATGTTTAATGAATCAAAAGTAATTTTGCTGTTCATTACCTAAAACACGTAGATATGATTGATTGTTTTTTAAAGTTGATATTCTATAACTTTGTTTAATTAGTTTATAAAAAAGCGATAGTTCTTCTCGTTAGATACGCTAAATTACTTTCTGTATTATCCTTCCTGTTCCACTCGCCGTACAAAAAACTTGGTGGATGCTAATTGAAAATTTTTTTTAAGATAAATTAAGTAAATTAGATTACGTTTAATTGGGATGTAACAATGAAATTTTAATGTACCCACTTCCCCTAAAGGGTTTCTACTTTTTAAGCGGACGAACAATGGATAGTCATTCTTAAAGTGGATCTATCAGATGACTATGCACAATTTTGTAAATTTAAGGCGCACTTGTAGATTGTAGATCTTAATGGAAGTTGGGCAAAAATTCCAATTAAATAGCTTCAGTACCAAAAAAAACAGATTCCTTCTGGAACAGTTTCGTGCCTGCATACCAGAAAGTGCAATGCAACTCTGGGTTTTTGAAAAACTGGATATCGTTATACTGTCAGCTATCGCTAATAGAATTTATAAATAATAAACCGTTATTTTATCTATAAGCCTCAATAACTTTATTTTCATTGGCATATCCAAGGAACCGGTTATAAATCAAAAATAAAAATTTAGTAGTTCCTCGACAGTTTCGCATTCCATATTATGTTGTTTATTAAATCTTGAGCTTTAGTATAATAAATGTCAGTGACAGTGGAACAAGTGTTTAAGAATCCTATTACAACCAGTCTTTTCGAAATGGTAAATATTTGACCAAGAGACCAGGTATCGACAGTCGACTGACTAGTCAGGTGTACCTACACGTAGCAGCCTAAGCCCAAGAACCAGATTTATCTTGAAGTGAAGTGGAGCACCTCCTATTTCTTATTGTTATTTACATAACTAGTATGTTCAAATAAATTGTTGTTTTGAAAACGAATTAAATTATTAATTGAGTCAAATAAGATAACATCTACTACATTTTGTATGCATAACAATAATAATTATATTCAAAAGTAAATAAAAATTTACATCAAAATAAAAGCTTTTATTTAAAAAAAAAGTAGTAAAACAGCATGCAGAGCTATTCTTCTAACAATGTGGATGTTGTTTTATGACAAATATAAACTTACCAACTATAACAGACAAATTTACAATTTAAATTAATTCGAATTAAATTTTTATTTCGAAAAAGTTGATTTTATCAAAATAAATTAAGCACCATCAACTGAAAAACTTGACGCATTTGCTATTCATGTCATAGTTTCGGCCATGTCACGTAAATTTGAAATTTTTATTTTCTACCTGCGTCGTTTAAATTGGGGTTGTGTAATAAAATGCAACTAAGTGCCACAAGATTGCAATCCGCTTTTTTCCCATAATAAGAATATTGATTTTTCGTATATGGACAGCTGCACAATTAAATTTTTGAATATAATTAGAGTAATAACGTAATAAATATATTATGTAAATTCTTATTTCAAAATTGAAACCGTCTCGCCGACATTCTTTTTGAATTGTTATTACTTATTCAACAGTTGATACATATTATAACCATGATTGAAACGTAAATTAAGTGGACTGTTTAACTAAGCACCCAAAAAAATCGGAGTTATTTAATGTATCACAATTATTGATCGATATTTAATCTATTTTTTAATCACATTTTACTGATGAGTAATTTAAATTCAACTGCTAGTAATTAGAAGAGAAACCAAAGTTAAAGGGAATTTTTACTACTTGTAGAAAGAACACCAAGGGTGAGCTAACCTTCATGGTGTCTTTTTAGTTTGCTTGGAATTTAATAACCTCTGGCATTGCATTTTTTTTTCAAAAAATTTCTGAATGCCTTCAGTTTAGAATGAAATTATGGGAATGTGGTTTGATGATGCAAAAAAGATGTCAGCAAAGTAGGCGCCATTTCTTATATTGATTTACAGCTGTATTACCAAACAGAAATAAATTTGAAAGCTAAAAAGTAAAATTGTAAAAAGCAATATCGACAATACTAATTTTTAATTGCAAACTAGAGCATACAGTGCGGTGTAAAATAATAGTACAAGTTTGAACAAATTGTAGTTTAGCTACACTTTAAATATTTACTATTATTCAAAACTTCAGGACACTCCAGGACACAAGTAAGTAGTAATGTTTCTCTTTTCAAGAAAGCAGGACTTAATTTCAAAAATTGCAATTGTTTGGTTAAAAGTAATTAAAAAAACCCATAGTTTATGTCTCACTCTTAAGAACGATATAGATTTTACTTTAATAATTTTAATTCCGGTCATCTTAAAAACCTTCAAGTTTTCTTTAAATATTTAATTATTGAGATGAGTAACTTTATGTACTTAATTATGAAAGCTACCGTCGTAAAGTTTGTGAATAATTAATAATTTTACTAGATAATAATAAGAAACAACCTTATTTAGGAAATAAATAATATTTTATGAAATTATTTACTTTTATATGTATCTCCTACTTGCCTTAATTTAAAACCAAAAAGAATTGTATTATTTTTGGGAAATGAATGGATTATACGTAGATAGTAATATTTTGTAATTTCTATTTGACAAAATTTTTTAAAAGCGTAAAATTTAATTAGTACTAGTACATAGGCCACTACCTACCCAAAAATATTACAAAATTATTTATTATCCTTAATTAACAAAAAAACATTGTTTTAAATAAATTTATAAAATACTTTCACGTTTAACTTGATCTGGCTCTGGTTGTGAATAGCTTTCATCTAAAACATTTTTACACAAACTTCTGAATATTATAAGTAGCTCGACTTCTAAAAGAAGAAGCTCCAAGGCAATCTCTGTCTACGTTGATGACATGAACGCCACTGGAATTATGTCTTGAAATTTCCTCGAGTTAGTTTTTTGTAGATAAAAGTAAACATTTAAAAAAATCAGAATGGTGTTTGACAAAAAGAAACACGAAATTTAAAGAGGTACCAGGCAAATGCCACAACTTGAGAATAAAAGGTTTACCAACTCGACAACAATCCTCTTGAATCGTTTACCTTCCAACTTAGATAAGCAAATGAAAACTTAGCACACTCGTGAACAGGTTGTCTTTTATTCATAATATTTTTAACAGTACAAAACTTTCGTATCACAACAACAATTACCGTGCTCACTATAGAAATTTATATTTAATTAAAGTCGCATTGTTATGATAATTGAAATACAATTTTTTACCGGTGGGTATCCCTTTACAAATTTATTATTGCAAATCATAAAATAAATTAGCTGTAAATGAAACTTTTAATTTTTTACAATAGAAACGAAACATTTGCATGTTGGCACCCACTAAAATAAACTAAAAATATTGTGTTCGTTAACCTTTCGCGCGTTAATGTACCAAACACGACTTTGTTAAAAAAAATTTGGAAGAAATTTTGGGATGACCGAAATTAAATTTATATCCTATTGATTTATACTTAGGAGGTCTGGTGTAACGTACACATGGGGGTGTGTTTCAATGCGCTTGATTTGGATGAATAGTGGGCAAATGCGACCAGAAAAAGACCAGCTAGCGATTGTAACAGAACAGATTTTTCCTCGTGAAGAAGAATGCAGCTTTTGTTGTTTGGTTATGAGAATAGCCGGCTATTCCTTTGTGGTTAGTATATAAGGGCGTGTTTGGCACCTCTTGTTGTGTACCTCATGTCATATCGTGTCCCACTATGAAACATACCCTACTGTGAATAATATTTAGGATAAAATTTAGGGTTTGTTACCCTAAAACACAATTTTGATTAACGATTCTCATCGTGGTCACAAATGTTATCTCATGGTGACTTTATAACTTCTTTACAGGTGCTGTATTAAAAGTTTTTTTATAGCAAGAATTTATTGTACCTAAAGCCGTGCCTATTTTATTTTTTAACTCACCTGTACTTACCGAACAATAGGATGATTTAAGATAATTTTAAATTGCTAGCTTCTAAATAACCACTTTAATATTCTATTGTGAGCCCTCTTATATCACACTTCACACAATTTTTCTGCTATAAAATAATAAATAAAAGTATTGCCATCACATCGGTTGCTTTCATATATTCAATTATTACGTTCCGATGTCTTCCAGGAGCGGACTCACAATAAATGCGCACAATTCCTCATGACCTGGTCGACTACCCGCAGTGTGGAAGACATCATTAATTTACTTGCTCAATGCAAGGGTTTTTAATCAAATGAACTTCAATTTTAATGGTAATGAACGCTGCTGAAGAGAGAAGGAAAAGAGTGGGTAACAAAATTTTGAAAATTACCTTGGTGGTAACGTTAGATCTAAGGAAAACAAAATTTACGGTTTTTGATCTGAATGGACGTACACAAAAGTGGTTTATTTAAATATAATGTTTTCTAATATGATCTATTGCCTAAATTTGCATACCCAACCCAAAGGTCTTTTGCTACAAATCAGAAATCATTACCAAAAAATCTAAATTTGAAAGTAGACTTATCACTTGGTTTTCAGTATTTTCAATCAATCAGTAAATGTTTGCAGCTGCTGAACCAATTCATCTAAAAAAATTGTATATAAATTGTATATTGTAAAACAAGAAAATGTTCACACCTCCTTGGATCAGAATAGTCTCATGTGCTTCAACTTTGACGAGGAAACTCCTGATATCTCGAAGAAAAACAAACCTATTTCGTTAGTATCTGCTGACAGCAAATGGGATTAAACTAAAATAAAATTCAAATAGGCCTATCGTTAAAGAAGACCACCTCAAAAATTTTCTCACTAAAATTTGGAAACCAGTCCGCCTCTGATATCATTCAAAAGATCACTGCGGTAGAGACGTTTCGATTTGAATTCAAATACTTGAAATTATTTAAACTAATTTAATTTTATTTATCTCAAAATCACAAGTTTTTATTAGCAATCATTATGTAAATCGTTTACTTAATAGTTCTCCATTTTTAGCCTAACATGACACTTTCGATGTAGTAATTTCAAGCTATTCAAAATAGTTCCGTTGGTACCCAAAAACTAGGATCCTTTCTTTTATACTTTTTAATCTATAATTACCGTCTTGCAGGTATATCAAAACAATGAAGGTAAGATGCAACTTTTGTTATCCTCAGACACCACACCTTTCCTTTAAAAAGGTGTATTTAAGATCAACAAAATGAAGAGGAGTAAACTATAGATACGTCTATAATTAAATTACAAATGAAGCCGCCTAAAATAATACATCCTTCAGTTTTGCTTTTAAAAATTAAAGCAAAATGATGTCACTCCATTATTTATGTTCTTTAATTTTCATTTGTGGTTTAGCAGCCGTACACAATTAACGGTGCGATTCGTTAGTTGCTACTTAAACTTAGAAATGCAATTTTTTGAACTAATTTAACTTATAATGTTAATTTTCTTCATTTTCAATTTACATTTTATTGCACTTTTAATGTTTCACCTTCCAGAGGTACTATTACTTTAATTTGCCATAAAATTTTATTACCATAATGCTTCTTCAAGTTGTTGAGGAGTTGCACCGATCAGAAAATATGTAAATCGTTAAACTTCCATAAATTTTGGTCTTCCTTTTTAGCTAACCTTTGAAGAAAGATTCCAAAAAATATTATTCCATTATATAAATTGAAACAAAATTGGATCAATATTACCAAACAAAGATAAAAAAAGCGACAGTTTCTTTTATTATAAAGAAATACCCACAAATAAATAATAATATACCCACTATTGTGCAACTGAAAATATTTATAAAGTAAACGTACTTTTAAGAACTCTCAACTTACTATTTACTATATCGTCGCATTGTACCACTAAAATGAAGGTGTTCGATGTCGTGCTAAAATAAACAAAAAATTTCTTGGCACATTGTACGAGTATCAATTGTAAAAGCATTTTGTAAGCTTTTGATGAATGTGTGTGAAAATAAATAAACTTACGATCACAAAAATCACAATTTTTATACCTATAATTTTTATTATTGAGTGGTTTCGTTGAGGAAACCGAAACGTACAAAAGGATGGTTCAGAGGTTGTTGCCCCTTTTGTGAGTGAAAGTGCAATATCAAAACGCAATTCTTTGTTTAGGAAGCCAGTGCGTAACCCACACGACAATTGGCAAATAATTAAGATTCGAAAAAAACCTAGTCGTACATTCTAACTTTACTGTAGATATTATTAAGACTATTTTGATAACCTGGTACATGTAGGTACTTGATACACTTGAAGACATAATGCACAATGATTATTCAAATCAATTCGACGCCCAAAATATATTTAAGTATTTTTATTGCTTTATTAAAAGACCCTCGATTAATACACAATTAACATTTAAATGTAAACGAATGTTTTTCAGAATTTAAATTCTAAATTAATATTTATTTAAACTACTGTTGATGTATAAAGAAAATAAATTACAGAAGGCTTTAATTAACGACAATATTAAAAAAGCACCTGGCTTTTATAGTTTATATTGGGAGTTATGTGTTTTAAGTTGTTCGAGCGGATCTGTAATGGAGTGCCAGTGTGACTTAAAGGGTGATGAATGAAGATATTCCAGTCCAAATTAATTTTTTTAAATATTCACTTAAGTAATTTTTATTTCTTCATTAATTTAAGCGACAAAAAAAATAAAGGGTACAAAATGCCTGTCGGACTGACTTTAAAAATGCCGGTAATTAAGACAACCCCGTAGAAGAAGTTAGACAGATGCGGAATAAACCAGTATTTTTAAATAATTTAGCAAACCGAAATACATTTTTAACTTTTTTATATTTGTCAACAAATACCATTTTCGAGTAGGAAAAAATAAAATTAAAATAATATTGTAAAATCCAGTTCTGGACGAGCTACCTGGGCGGTCCCATATAACATTATATTTATTCAAAACACCAGTGACAACAGATTTACCACACGGAGTGCGAATGTCCTGATTAAAAAATTGATTTTATTGCCTTAATCTTATTTTGTTCACCTTCGGATGCGTTTAAATGAAGAGGGTGTCCGGATGCAACTTAGACATTCTCATTAGAGGCGAACCTCACCATATCCGAATAATTATGGTGTAGTAAACTTCACCCCTTCTGGTGTAATTGACCATCACCAAAAACTTTTTTTGCTTAATAACGAATTTATGTTATCAAAATGTTGCGTTTGTTAATTTCATAGCACGCAATAAAAAGATTTTTAAACTTTTCACGCCATCTTTTAAAATTATAGTCCGATAAGGATATCTGTCATTTTTCCTCGAAAGTTATTATAGCGCGAAGCTTTGTTTTAAAATTGCATTGTAATAAAGCGACGAAAAATGTCACAATTTAACCACTACCCCACTAAATACACTTAACTTTAATTGCTATATTCATATATTTTGTGTGTACATACCCTAATCGATTAAATGCAGGGTTGGGTGAACGAACAAACAGGACACCCACAAAACAATTTTTAAACATTAGTTTTAATTAAAAGATTGTAGATAATAATTAAAATTTAAAGCTGCGTTATTAAAAAATGTGGTAAAAAATACGAGAACGAATCAGAAAGTTATCGTTTTTTGTGTGGGGGCTAAATTATTTAAATTAAATGGACAAATTAGAGGACGTCAATTTCTTAAAGAAGACAGAAAATTCTAGTTTACGGTTAACCTATAATTTTAGTAAATTTTGTAAGCATCTGCAAGACATTTAATTTGTTTTTCTTAAAGATGAAGTCACGAAAAACCTTTTCACAAAAAGTCTATTTAATTTAACATTTAATTTCGATTTGGGATTTGATTTTGTGGTCCTTCAACAAACAGGTGAATTTAAATTACAATAACATTTCACGATTCTCTAATTTATTCAAGGCAACCATTTTTGTGTTACCAAATAATTGATTTGGAAAAAATTTAGGGTTCCTAAAAGTTATATAATTGGACAATCCAAATTAAGCACCGGAAAAATCTATATTTGTTTTTAATTAGTTATTATGTGTGTACATAGCGGCTAAGTAAACTGATTAATTGTTTGACACAATTTGTATATTAATAGGGTGCGTTAGACAAGTGAAATTGTTAAAATATTTGCATTATAGAGAACCTAGGCCAACACTTCGGTAAAATAATATGAGGTGGACTGGACTACCTATACCAAGAACGCCGAACAAATGCAGTAACATCACGAGTTAGTGGTTAGCTCCCAACTTGAAATTTTAAAAGCTACTTAAGCGTTAAGATTGACTTATCGCTTTACGTCAACACGAAATTACTAATATTACCGCATGGTTAAAATTTTTTGAGTGGTGGAGGTGATATTGGGCGTAAGTCGCGTTCTTGTTGATTGTAAAGTTTAATGTCAAATTAACTATGATGGTATTGTTTAAATTAGCGGTCGCAAGGGACACGAAGAGTAATCAAACATTTAAATTACTTATTTGTATTTGTAACAAGTAGAATAGAGATGGGTCGTTTATTTGTGGTCGTTTGGGATAAATAAAATAAAGACAAAGAAAATTTGAACAAAGTCGAGTAATGAGAACGTGGTAGTCGCAACTTTGCATAATAATTTGCTGTCATATTTATCTAATTTAGAGCAATTAACCGCTTTTGACAAAGTCGCTAATAAAGTTAGCAGAAATTGAAATTCGGATTAAGTAAAGGAAAAATATTTTCACAATTTAGTTATATTAAAGTTTACTTTTACTTTAAAAGTGAATAAAATCTTGAAGAATCCGCAGATGTAGGAAAACACGTTTGCGGACGTCCTAATGTTCTTATGCAAACTAAACGCTATTGAGATCAAAATATGGAAGCTGAAAAGCATTCGAGACACAAAGAGAAAACGCGAACCGATTTTATAATTTTTGTGAACAAAGATGCTGTTATGATTCCTGAATTTATTGAAGCAGGACGAACGCCGCACCACATGCACTAAGATGAAAATCTTGTCATCCAAGTGGTTGTGGGAACTCGGTGAGAATGTTAACACATGTGTTCGGTCCCATTCATGTCTAACGTACCCAACAGTACTTGCAACGACTTCCAAAACCTTAGAAGTTGTCTTTGTTAGTAAAATCTTGAGGCATTAGAATGTGTGAGATGGTCTGTGTATGACGTGCTAGTAATTTGAAAACCGCATTATGCTCCCTTTTGAGTGGTTTTAAGAGCAGCTTTAAGAAGATTTTGTAATTTTATAGATTATTGTTGTATTGCAAAATAATTTTACTTTTTACGGTTCTTTTCTCCATCAAATTTATTGCACGCAGAGTAATTTTCAAACTTTTGCAATCGCTTAGGATTCGCATAAATTCAACAATATTTTTCCTTTTACGTTGTAATCGATACATTAGGAATACGTGACCGAATCCTTTATACTTGCTGCTCTTTTTATTATATATTTTCAACCCCATCCGACGCAATAAACTTTGGAGTAGTAGGTAATTTCGAAAAAATATATTAAAATAATGCAAATAAGTGCATGAAGTTAACATATTTTGAAAATACACTCGTTGCAGTAACATAAAAATCGTGAACGTTGTTGAACAAGCTTGTGGGTAATAAGTTACGTTCACGTATAAAGCGATAAGGTCCTTAATTTTTATTTAATGTCTAATAAAATTTAAAATAAGACACTTCTCGGTATGCAATACACAACACAACCACGTCGATTCATAAATAAGAAGTAATGGACAAAATGGATTCCACGGATGATGATAATAGAATTTATGTCGCCCACCTCCTAATTTATTTTTACCTTCAGAAATTGCACTTCTTCCATTTTTTCTAAAACTTTTATCCTGTTGTTTTGTCTAAATTATTTGTCTTTGCGAATCGCATTGAAGTGTTGACAATTGCATTTTGACAGTTTGATTTGAAACTTTTCGGAGCTTGCAACTCTTTCGATGAATTAACTTTGTTTGCGTGAATTTCTTATTCGAACTTTTTCTTAAACAACTAAAGTTTATTATATTTTGAAAATAACATGAAATGGGTTCCTTCGTACTAGAAATTGAAAGGAATTTATCATACCCTCCAAAAGAGCATAAAAGCATTGACGAATCGAGAGGTCCTGGGTAGTACGACCTAAAACTGCAACCTTTGTTTTTCACGAGAAGAAAATGCCTAGTCTAGTGTAGTGCGATTTTTTGCATTGTACGCATCACAAGAGATGCAGGTTTAAATTTAGCAACATCATAGTTAATTTCTCCAAGGCAAAAGACGTATAGGTTTTACAAAGTTCTATAAACAATACTTTTTTCTTATCCAATAGAGGGTTTTTCCCAAAAAAAATATTAAAAGATGTGAGTTAGATGGACGGAATAAAGATCGGTTCGATCCCCAACCCGGCTACAAAATTGAACCGACTTAATTGTAACCCTATCTCTCTTTGGAAGGCAATAGCAAACCACCGAAGAGTAATTTGCTATGAAAGGCTTTGTTGAAAGATCATAACGCTTCTGTCAAAAAGTAAATTTAAAGTAAAAAAAAAAATATTTAAATATATAAATTATTAACTCGTTGATATTAGATAATATAAAACTTCAAAATTTAATTTAACTTTTTAATTTAATAATAACTCGATATTTTGAAGTTTTATATTATATAAAAAAAAAAATTGTTATTGTTTACTTTCTATATTATTTGACATTTGACTATTATCCTTTCGTGTATTAACGCAAAAGTACAACATTTTAATTTAAATTAGTCTGACCAAATTCACCACCATAACAATAAGGTCAAGGGCATAACTACCATGGTTACAATAGTTTGGTAGAACCAAGGCACAGGTGATTGAGGAGTTTAAAAAAATTCAGGTTAGTTATTTATTATAGCCCACTTTACCAATTTTTTCAGTACAATTTCCAAAATTTTTAATAACTTTTTCATTAGCGTAACGTGAAAGACATATGTTTTTAACCCTATTCTAAAATGTTGAATATAATTTGGCTGCCCCTGTAGTTTTCCCGATTTTCTTAATAAAATTTTTATTACTTTTTCCTTAGCATTATGACGATTTACTTTTTTGACCCTTTGTTCTACAGTTTTATTAATATTTTCTTAATTTTTTTACTTTGTCTACATTTGTACATTTGTTTTCCCATGCATTTCTTCCCTCACTTACCGCTACCTCTTAAACTGATTTTGACCACCTCTAATAATGGCCTCCCGTGCGTTTTGCACACTGAGCACAATAAGTCGCAACGGCCCTGGCCCCAATATTTTTAGAAAATACTCTCATGTTCCTCTTGACCGATATAGTCACTATGCTTTACTCATATTTTTATTTATGTATTCAAAGAGGATCAGGAACTTTACTCCATTCTAAAAAATAAAAAACACATTAAGAATGTGATAAAATTTAGTACGTTATGTACGTACAGCTAATTTTCTATAATGCCCGTACTAATAGTCGAGGATCAATCCTCGGATCAATCCTAGATCCAGCGATCCTAGATCGTAACAACGATCTTGGCGTAACAAATAGTCCCGGATTCGGGTAAGATCGGTGAATTCTAAATTTGATCTTGGATTTGGTAATATATCTAGTAATATTTAGTTAGTTTCTATTTATAACCATTATTAGTATCTATTTTATAACCATAATTTTTTATTTTATTATTAATTTTTAAAAAAATTTTAATTTTTAATATTATATCGTCGTTCCTGTTCAGTTCCTATAATTAAAGTTTTTAAAAATTATTTAATTATTATGAGGGTTAATGCACTGTGACAACATAGCAAACACGCATGCGTCACAATGATCCGAGGATTAATCCTGGTCAAAGCAAGATCGGTTTTCGAGGTTCAATGTTGATCTCGGATCGTGTTCAATCCAGGATTATTACGACTATTGGTAGCATTTTTAAACGATCCGAGAATTAATCCTTGATCTCGGATTGATCCTCGACTATTAGTACGGGCATTTTAGTACGGGCATAAGAAAATTTTTCACTAGTTTCAGGGATGTTTGGGGAGTATACTAATTACTTCACACCCGCATTCAATTATTATTTTAAACTTTATCAGGATATAAAAAAAAATGTTATTTTATATTTATAATTTGTCAGTTTTATGTTACCTATTAATTTTATATTTCTTGATGAAGCTGAAAATAAATGTAGCAAATCGTTGAAAATAAACACGATCTAATTATTTAATCTACTACTCCAAAAATATCATCAAACTAATTATTAGTAAATGAACAAAAATTCATCTTTAATATTATTTTAAAAAATGTGAAAAAATAAAGTAGTACATTCGTGCAAGGGTACTTTTCTCATAAAAAAGACAACTTGCATCAGGAAACGGGGGGTCTGGGGGGTATGGAATACCCCCAGTCGTAAGTAAACACAAATCGACTGTACAGGAATTAAAACTACGTTATTATCGCTTTTGAAATATCTTTTGTTGTTTTCTTACTTTGCAGGAAATTCCGTATTGCTTCCAATTCGTAGATTCTTTTTTTAAAAAATCAGTTTATTATTATTTATTATTTCAGATAACAAATTTTGAAGTAGAATGAAATAAATATACTCCAATGGTTTTAAAAGGATAAATTACGTTATAAAGGATTTATTAGTCTTTATACAAAGTACAATAAAAATTCAAAAAAGTTTAGCAAAAAATTTGTTATTTTTATATTCAATTACCGATAATAAATATAAATTTCATTACATTACCTTCAAATATAATCAAGTTGTACACCTGGAATTTTGCTAAAAATTGCATGTTTAACATAAAAAAAATTCAATATGCTGCCCATAATAACATCAAATTAATGAACTTGTTATAAATATTATAAAAGCTGTTCAGAACTTGTACAATGTAAGAAAACCGCTAAAATTGTATAACAGATTGTCGACGTCGGAAAAATTTCAGGTGAATGTATTAGAAAGGTACACAATGCCAGAAACTTACAAGGAAAAATTAAAGCAACTGAAAAGATTGGTTGAGAAATGATGCGAGGAAGGAAAAAATTGGAATATGTGAAACGGTGGTGGATTGGATACAAAGAACGTACAGTACAAACTCATTTCAAAAAAGAAGTTAAAGAAGGACTTTCAAAGAAAAAAGACCAGGTGCAACTGCAAGACCAAGAAAACATAAATGGAAACGTACTCGAAGACATGCGGGTAAATCGATTGAATAATCGTAGAAGAAAAAAGTAACCAAGTATCGGGCAACATTTCAAGACGTGTCAAATTTGAATTACTTTATAGAAATTTACTAAAACATAATTTAAAGTAGCCACAAAAGTGGCTTGGTGTGAACTCCAATTCCATGAACTTTGGAACTTCAATTTCTTTAAACGGTAAAAGGTTTTAAAAGTGACTAAATTGAACTATTATGCTACGTTGTGTGCTACTGCAATTGCACAAAGTTGAGAGATGAATTTGAAAAAAAATTAATTGCAAATAAAAAGGTCTCATTAAAATTCTTTTGTATTATCTCAAGCGTATCTCTAAGCGAATGGATACGAACGTGAATATGTAATAATGTGTATTCACAGTTAATGCTAATTTTTATTAGAAAAAAAGGTTGCGTCCATATTTGGATAATTAATATACATTTCTATAGGTGGTAAAGTAAAAATTTGTTGTGATGGAGCTAATCAAAACAAATCTCTGCATAAATCTGCAATAAAGAAAATTATGAAGTGTAAAGCTATCAATATACTAAATTCGCACTGTAATTTAAATGAGAAAAGCATTTCTAACACGTAAGTTGATTGTAGACTTACTTGTGTACATACGAATGCATTTTTAAACTCGTTTACCTTATTTTGCATTACGAACTAAATGAAAAGCTGTAATAGTATACGTCATTTAACAATTATCTACCGCTGCATTACTCGTACGTTCAACTCATCAGGCTGCGTTCGACTCCGCATCTAATGATCTTGATTAACCGGACCGAGCCAATTACGGTTACAGCCATCTTACCTCTTCTTCTTATTTACCTCAAGACATCAAACTTCATGTGGAGACGCAATCATCTCAAGCGGAGACGAACCCGGTAGCGTTAAAAATAGCAAATTATTAATGCTAAATACAATTCTGCATAGCAAATTGATTTCCCTATATCAAAAGTACATTAAATAATTGCTTGAATTTTATTAATCGTTTTAATTTTACTATTTTGACGTACACTATTAAATTTTCACTTTAGCTCATAAGTATTCAAGAATCGACCACTCAACTTTATTCAATGATTCGGATAATTATTATTTCTTAGATTATGGTCATAAATTTTATAGGAGTCAATTAATTCGCATTTTTTATCAGTTTTATCTAACAGTTTTGGCCAAAATTGTAATTAAGTAATTATTCATTCACTAAATCAATTTTCTGAAAGAGCGTGGAATGTATGTTGTACTATGTGCTGTTGGGACAAGGGAAATTCTCATAATAAAACCAAAGCAGAAACATAAAAAAAGCAAAATTATTTATGTTTTACTAGTATTATATCTTGTCATTACCGTTTAATTTGCTGCAATGTATATTTAAATTGCATTTCGATATTTGCCTACCTGTTTTTAATTTTAAAACTTTATAATTTAATTTTCTCTTTGGCGGCATTTATTATTACGTTTATGCTGTAATTGTTAATTACAGATCGTAGCGGTCGTTCAATAGGAAGTTTTAATGTATCCGTATCGTTCGCTACGCTGAGAGACCATTCACAGGAAATATTCTATCGTTATGAATCTATTGTATTTCCTGTTGTATTTTGTTAATATAAATTTATTTCTATTTAAACAAAATCGACCTAACGAATCTGCTATTTGACCTTATTTTTATTTATTAGATAGTTTGTTTCATTCCAGACGGTGATGGCAGAAAAATGGAATATAGTAAACATAAACAGTGTGGTATTTATGAATGTTCATGTAAATTAAAAACTGTCTGCAGCTAACACATTGCAAAAACTTCATTTGTGCTACAACCAGACTTTATTCCAAGTCTGCTAAATTTAAGAATAATAAACATTTTTGTTATTAATTACATCCTGCAAATTTATGCGCGTCCAATTATGGTAGCGAGTAGTTAAAATTGTAAAATTTAATTCAGAAAAGTAAGACATAAATTCTTAAGATAACTAGAAGATAAAATTGATGATAAAACGTTTTGGGAGTGCCCATTAACGGAGAGTTTAACAATTTCATTATATAAATTGCAGGTGCTACCGATTTGGATTGAAACAAATAATTTGTAAACAATTTAACCAACAAATATTGTTTTTGGATAAATGGAGAGGTACCATCATCAGGAATTTCTTCTTTGAACCATTTTTTTTTTTGAAAATTGGAGGCGTAAAGTTCATGTCAAGTTTACAAAATAATATTTTGCAATAATACTAAGCTGACATCCTCATTCGTCATAACGATTATAAAAACGTGAACTTCCCAAGTTATTTTAACCGCAGAAATACAAATGTACAAACATAAAGACTGACAAATTAGTTTAGAGAAAAGCATGTTTTTATTGCCAAGTGTCGTTTACTATTTTATTTAATTAACACTGATGAATAACGCCGCCATAAAAAAAAACTAGTTTTTGGTAGTCATACCAATAAAATATTAATCGTAAAATTATTAAATGAAATGCTATAACCCTGGATGTGTACATATTAAATCAACTTCAGATATACTTCGAAGACTTACTGAAGACTGGTATAGTATAGTAAATAACGACCAAATATAGATGGTATTATATTACGTGACATTTTGTATGGTAGGTACCTTTATATTTCAAAATCAATTTTTAATGCCAGCATTGCTAATCTTCTTGGTTTTAAAGTGAACACTTTTACAGATAAGTAATATCGATTCCATTAAATGGAAACGATATAACTGAAAATGGAATTTGTGTTCCACTAATGTATTCAAACTTGATTCTTGAGATAGATATTAAGTCGTTAAAAATCAGAATATTAACTAGTGTAGTAGCTGCATTCTTGTTTTTTATCGATGAAAACAGAAGTAAGGATATAAATTATCAACAGTTCTATGAGGAGATCTTGAGATACTTCACAATATTTTAATAAATGATATTACAAATTTTGTAATTAAAAAAAATGTATCAAGTAGTCGAAATCGATTAAACGGTCAATTGAGTCATTTATCTCAAGGAGTTTTAGGTTACATATCCTCAAAAATCACCAATTATTTTTATGGCTTTGAATTTATTCTTAGTCGAGAAGGGTGGAAGGAATACTTTTTAAGCATCAAAAATGCGCACCATCTAACTTTCTATTGTTTTATTGCCCCCCGTGTCATATCTCGTCTATTGCTGTTATAAAATACTAAACTACACGTCTTTACAACCGATTTACAACTACCAACACCTAAAGATAAACATCCTCCATGGCCATTGCGGCTTATTATTATTATTTTTCTCTTAATGTTTCGATTAAAATGGTATTGTGATGCGAATGAAAATGCCACGAACGAGTTATTTGTCTCACGCTTTCTCGGCAGGTTGTTGGCTTCTCCAGGAATAGAAGACTAGTCTCTGGGGATAGAAACTCTAGACAGGCATTCCTGGATAAGATAATCTACTTGAGTCAGAAAACCGTACACACAAAGATTTCAAAATTCTGTAAATCCCCGGAAAGAGTAAACACTGAAAGTTAAAAATTCTTTATCGTTTGGCCGAATAATAATATATTTTGTCGTATAGCGGTAGCTTTAAATATTAAAAATAATTTTTATGTGGATAATAAATTACACCCAAGAAAGTTTAAAAATACAATAACATTATGAATTAATTAGCACATAAGAATGATTTATGTTTCAAATTAAAATTTTATGATCTCTTAAAAAAACGTATTCGGATTTGGATGGGTTGGAAATGCCGTCCACCTGTCGCAACAGGTAAACTAACAATAACGAGATAAATTCGCTGCTTGAAAATTACTTAAAGCAAACACAATCTTATTAAATATTTCAATAAGCTCACTGCAATTTGATATAACGCATAAAATAAATTTGTTTTAAAAAGACCGTTTTATAAGATTGAATGAACTAAGGACGGGTATTTCAGTAGACAGCAGCAGCTTTGCCGTCTACTGCTATTCATATTATTGGATTTTTGGGATAGGAAATTGGATCAGGCAATATATTAGCTCTTGCAAGGGAAGGGTGAAGGGGTATAGAGAGAAACTGAAAAGGATCAGATTAATATCTACCTCACAAACACATTTGTTTCAAAGTATCTAATAACGGAGCCATATCGATATATCGCCCGCCCCGAAAAGTTAGGTGCAATAAAAAAGCCCACTTCAATTTCTATAAATGACTGACGTGTACCACCTTTCTCCTTTTATTTATAAATATTTATCAGCAATTTAAAATAAAACAAAAAACTTGAACGGGTGTTGGAGCATAAACAAATTGTGACCGAAAACTACTGGACCAGCTTTAATGAAATTTGATATATCTGATGTATGAGGTACGAAAAGGTTCTACCAACTTTTGGCCACACAACTTTTATACTCCAATTGTGAGGGTGACGTTTACGATATCTTGTTTATAAGAAATATGCGACCAAATAACCCACGCAATTTTAACCAAAAAAAATCGAAAAACAAAATTAAACGTATCTTGAAGAGGACTCGGTGACAAAACGTTTTTATTTGTGAACGTTGGTAACAACGAATTCAAATTCTAACGTGACAGGTTTCTTTATTAAATTAAGCTCTAGTTTCTGGTGTCTTATCAAAGTGTCTGTCGAGAGAATAGAAAAATATATAATTTAGTAGGATTATTACAATCGTACTTTCAAATTCGTGCCATGTCAGTTCGAAAGACGTTCAACTTTCCACTAAGTTGAAGTAAATTTTTAATTTAATTTCGAGAAACATTATGCATCTCTTTTTTTATTTTTCATGAAAATCTTCTGTTTCTAAAGAAGGATTTATTGTTGAAATAGCTGACGTTGACGCTGGTAGCGACGCTGACGCTTTCTGAAGCATGCAAATTGTCTATTTTAACTTATTAGGGCCGGTTTGCCCCCAATATAACGAAGAGAAAATAAAGAGCACTGTAGATAGTAGACTTCATATGTATTTTAAAACCACATAATTTGATGGATTTGCCATGAAATTTATTTCAACTATTACAATTAATTTAAAATAGCGCAGTCATTTTTATGAATTAAAGAAATAAGTCAACTAAGAGAAAAAAAGATCACAAATTCGATTTGAATTCATTTTCTTGCTTTAAATTATATTAGAGCTACAGCAGTGGAGTGATGTGATGGCTGGTTGAGTTACAGAGCAGAAATTCTAGGTTCAAATCGTGGGCGAGAATCGCATCATTTCTTAGCGGGGCTTTCCATCAGTGGACATTCACACGAATCGGTAAAATTGGAGGTGTAAGAGTTACTTGAAAGAAACAAAAGGCGTAATCCACCTTTAAATGGGTTAAGAAGACCTCAACAGAGGTGGAGATATTCACTAATACAATCAAACTTCAATAATTGAACAAAAGTTGAACTTGAAGTCGAACAAAATCATTCGACAATAACTTATTTTTTATGTAGTGTGAGTATTAATTCTGATGTCTTAACAATTCAATTTTTTTGGTACACTGCACTTCAATTTATTGAGGTTTTACTGTAGATACAAAATAAAAAATTATACGATGTTAATATTTTAAATCATTGTTCCGAGGACTTAAAAACTACTGCCTATCATTTAAAAAAAATAAAGATAGCTACAGTATGTAGGTTATTAAGTGATATTCAAACACCTAATTAGATTGTGTTAGTTTTCACATTTTTCTATTAATTTTTTTTAAATAAAAACAAAATCGAATAATGGTTAATCCATTTTTAATTAAAATACTTAAAAGCATAATTGAAAGTGCGATCATTGTTTATCTAGTACATTGTAGATACGATTTTTTACAAAGTACCAAAAGCAAAATTATAAAATGGTTAAATCCGTATTTTAAATTAATATAAATAAAGAAATTTGCTAGAAAATATTTATACAAAATTCAGAATTCTTAACCCCTTAAGGCACAATTAATTGTGTGTGGTCAAGGTTAATCAAGTACTAAAGGTACATAATCAAGTACTTTCACGAGTGAGAGTAGGTACAATATACAAAAAGTTTTGCATTTTCTCATCAGTACAAGCAATATTTAAATTAGTTTATTATTATTTTTATTAGTAACATTTTTAACTTTTTTAAACTAAATTATTTTTGATCAACATTGTGATTTATCAATCCAAAATATATACAAATGTGTTTTGAACATTAAATTAAATACTAATAAAATCCCACACAAAAGTGTAGCTATAGCTGAAAGCGCCAGAAGAGCCTACAGATTTTGGATTTCTGAATTGAAAGTGGAGGGCAAACCATGGTTCACATGCACTCAGGCTACATAAGCGGGCCCATTTATGCTACCTCCGATGTTAGCAGCCCACCTGCCTCCTATTCCTCAAGCCACTCTAAACTCAGGACGAACTCGAGTACTTTAGAGGGCGGTGTACCACTAATACTGGCCATGCTAGGACAAAAGCTCTCTAACATAGATCCTCTTTTCGATGCTAATACTGGGCAGTTGCACAGCACATGCTCTACTGTTTCATCTTCTTCTTCACATCCACAACATTTTGGGCTGTCAACCAGTCCCATAGTGTGCAGGTGTTAAGAGCCTACAGTTTCTTTTAGAACAATATGAGTAAAATGTGGATTAAAATTTAAGAACGCGAGTGGGTGGAGTAGCAAAGTTTTTTGGTGCAAATTTTATATCAATAAGTTCAGCGTCAGCATCTTAACTTAGAGATTCTGCTTTAATCATGAAACACCAAAAATATATTTTTACCAATTTAAAGGATGTAACGTGAGCCTTATATAGTGAACATCTCGAAATAATAATTTCTTTGTGTAAATAAGCACTGTTGCTTGTATAACGAGGGAAACAAAGTTATCAAATATCGAAAAGAAATGTTTGAAGAGAAATCTTCCGATAAAAATTACAATATCAAATTTATTCTTATTAACGTAAAATAGCATTTTTTGCGTTATTAAATTCCTCATTTTCCGAGTAAAAGATAATTACATGCTGTCGTTTCCTATTTTATGTGTTTTTAAAACGTTTAATTGTCATAAATTCCAAGTGTTAAATATTTTCAAAGCATTGTTTTGATTTTCCAGTGTGAACTAACGATGAAACGCAAAATTTCCCCCAGTAGCAGAGCAGCAGTGCGGTGGTTTCAGCTAAAGTTGATGTAACACGAATGATATAGGTAATGGGAGTTGTAAGAAGAGATGAAACTTAATCTAAAACACATTTGCTGTCACCAGTAGCACTAATTAGAAACAAACCTATTGATGTTCGCAACATACTTTAACGTCCTGAAATATAACTCTTGAAGGATCCCTGCTTAAAAAAACAAAAATTTCGTGACGTATATGGTAATCGCGTACATTTGGTAGATTAAAAATGTAAATTTTGTTTGGTTAGTTGTGTCTTTTCAATGCTTTGTTTAGAAAATTTAAATTAGCTCTGAGAACATTTTACGCATCTACAAAGCCAATTTGTAAATGTGTCCCTGCTCATAGCGCGTCTAATTTTGTTTCTGGCGACAGACAGATGAGTCCAGTAATTTGTCACTGCACTACTTTTTTATCTACACAAGCCGATAGCTAAGCGGTATCCTGCTGTCATTTGTCCTTAATATATCAGAAGCTATGTTCGCTAACAAATCTTTTTATTTTTCTTCGGGAAACTCAAAATTACACAACTTTTTGCGCTACCGCGATGTTCTTACTTGCAATAATTTTCTTAAAACGAGCTCGTAATATTAATTAATCAAATGTAACTAAAAAGTAACCAAAAGTGACACTTGTGACATATTTGTGTCATAAAAGATGAAAACGATAATTCATAACCTAAAAATACATTTCTTTCTGTTACGAATTTCAAAAGCACCTGAAATAGCTGAATTTTTTTAAACTTCTCAAAGAATTTTTATAACCCAACTAAAGTCGTGATCGTCTTGAACGTTCCGTTTTAATAAATCATTGGCTTACCATCAACTCTTAATCTCCACAGTTGTGAACAAATAAAAAACTAAACACTCATAATTTGAGTTCCACTAAATTTTTTCTATTTTAATTGTCATATTAACTAATTTATTAGTGGATCGTATAGGCTTTCTGAGCGGTCGCTTTTACTTTATACATTTTTAAATTTCTTTGTAACAAGCAAACTTCCCAGGCAAGGAGGCAAAGAGTCCTGATCTAGGACTATGAATAAAAACATCAGGCGAGAATAGCATATTTTATTTTAATACTTCACGATTGAAAAACTTTGAATAACAGTGGAAGGAAATGGCTTATACAATTGGAAAGTATTCTTAAAATTAAATTATAAATAATATACAGGGTGTCCCAGTCATCAGCTCTTCAAAGCTCGGTGTAATTAAAAATAATTTAGTGAGGTATCAAAGAAATCGATACCATTGATTAGCTCTGTATAAATTAAAATATTCTAGTGTTCATTCAAATTTCAATGATCAAACACCTCTGATTTAAAAACTTCATTTCGTTGTGGTCTTCTAATAAATTTTGGTCTGTTTTTAAATCCATCGTCAAACCACCAGCTAAGTCCAGTAAATCAGATACCCAGTCTATCGATTGGTTTTGCTCGAACTACATTTTTTTCTCATGTTTTTTTCTATAATTTATTTGCTTTAAAATTACAATTGACGTGTATCCAGGCTGCTAATTTTTTCTCAAAGCGAATTATTTAAATAAGTTGTCTCGAATTTTTGGTTAAGTAATTAAAAATGCAAAAGTATTGGAGAATATAGCAATAAATCCAATTATTTTTTATTTAGATTGTAAAATATTTTAATAGTGGTTCTAACTATTAATTAAATCAACCGAAGTTATTATATAATTATAAAAAACGACAGCAATAGTTAAAATACTACTGGTTTTGTAGTGTTTTAATGAAAACCGGTACCTACCTTCATCAGGATGAAGATGAACTTTGCTTCATCTGTTCGAAGTGAATGACATTGATTGTTAATAGAAATTTCTACTGTTTAATAATTATTTTATGAGAAACTTGTAACCGAAACTCACTAATTGATTTAGCTGCATCCGGTATTTATTCCGATGGAATGCTTGCGAAGTGTGCGGATTTACGCGCAGAATAGAAAATTAATTTTTCCAGTTTTTAGTTGTTCAAGTCCGTCGTCACTTTTAAGAGTTAAATAGGTTTGACTAATATGCCGCTTTCAATCTTTCAGAATATAATGGTAAAGGAAATTTGAAAAAAATGATATATAATTTCAACACCAGAAGACTGGTCTTTTGTGAGTAAAATTGGCCACATAAGAAACACAATAAACATCAAATCTACCAAATATTAAATTAGGCTCATAAAGGAAGGAAGAAGTGAAATGATACAAAGGCCGTTTGCTCCATTAAAAGGTCTGCACGATTTTTTCTTTGTACGAAAATTTGTTCACAGATTTGTTCTCAAAATATGTTATTTTTAATAGTAAATTTTAAAAAAATGGTGATGAATTTATAGCAAACGAAATGTGATCTTGTTTCCGTTAGTGATAGAGGAAGTTTAAGTTTCAAGTATCTCGAAACATTTGTACTCCTGTCACTAGTGTACTAAATTCTCTTTTTATATTTTTTATTGTAAAGGACGAAACTATGCTAAGCAAAGGAATGTTAATCTGATATAAAACGGATAAATTACACGAGGAACTTTGTATAAGCCAAATTCGCTAATATTCTAAAACAACAGAAAAATTTGGAAAATTGCAAATATTAGCCTATTAAAAAGTAAAATGAGGTTAAAAAGTTTTCAAGTTTACAAATCTTACAAGTTTGCTTTTATAATAAAGGGAGTGTCATGGTTTAATTGGAAAATGACAAAATCATGAAGCTGACTACTGTCGTCCCTCTTTTGATAATGTTCTGTTCATGGGTCGATGTTTCGTATGGCGGTCGGTAAACATCCCGCTAATTGGGTCACGTGGATCATGCTTTAATTGCCGACATGTTTGTTTAGCGGCATTTTGCTTTAACGTCGAGCTTTTGGCATATTACCAATACACAATGGAGCTTTTTCGACTATTCGTAAATATTAAACTTATCTATATCGACTATGAAAACTATAAACAAATTACTTTGTTGTAATATGGGACATGGTCGTCACCAGTAGGTACCCATAGATATATTTTATAAACTTTATCACCTGCCTATTTCTCACTTTGTCCAACTTGTAATTGGATAATTAAAAAATAATGTTTTCGATAACCGCGAGCGATACTTTTAAAGCAACGTGAAATATCAAACCAAAAAACGGTTTATTCCCTTTTAATTAATTAAACTCGAAATTGACGTCCAACTCCAACTTTTAAATTAGAGGTTATCGACAACGAAAGTTTAAAAAATGCCTAACAAATTGTTATTACTACCACTAAATATTTAATTTATGGCCACCCATAATACTTATGTATGAACGAAAGTCAACTAAAATTTTCCTTCTTAATCAAATATTTGCATACACAGAATAGCTGAAATTTTTCGTCGATTATTGGTTAGAAAAAAAGACATATAAAAACAAGTATAAAGAATTATATTAAATTGTCATCTTATTTTGGAGCCACTACCTCCATTCGTAAATCCGTACAATTTATAACGACTTGAAAATTTAAAGTATGTAAAATATTAACTCCTTAACTATTTTGTCGGTAGAGATCAATAGCGACGTTGACCTCATCGGTTAGTAGTGAAAATATAAATAACAAATTAGTTTTACGATAATCGAATACATAACCTATATATTTCAATAAAATTATCATAATAGTAAATGTTTGTAATAATAAGAAGCAATTACATGTGAATGCTTCTAATTGTGTGAACGATATCGTAATAGTGAAATATCAATACATTTTTTTAGGAATCATAAAATATATGTACTAGGCAATATCAATAAAGTAGAACAAATATTTTTAGATAAAATTTGATGAATATTATGTTTATTCTTTCAAAATTGTTGCTTTTTTTTCATTTTCAAAAATAATAACTTAAAATAATAAGCAGTAACAAAAACTATTTACAAAAATTCAGATCCGTAGCTAGGTTTCTTTTTCGCCAGGGTCACTCATGGTTTTTGAAGACTTTTTACTAAGCATATTTTATAGAAATAAAAACAAGAAGCGCCACTGGAAATATTTTTGAAGTTTAAAGGTTTAATTTCAGGGGTTGAGGACGTGCCCCTAGTGCCCTCCTTTAATTTCGGACCTACAACAATTAAAGTTTAAAGGTTGAATCAACGTTAAATTGTCATCTTAAAAATATTCAAGATAGTAAAAATAAGAATATAAACATTCACACCTATACCAGACAAGACAAAAACAAAATTAATCAATTGGCTTAACTTTTTGATTAACATTAACAGTTTAATTTTTTTGTTTTTTCGCTAATATAAAATCTATGTCATTACAAGTTGAAATCGTTCAAAAAATAATTAAAAATTTTCAGCAATTAAAATGCAGATCAATTTTTGGAATATATATAAATCATTTGTTTACTAAAATGTTATGAGTGTAGGAAGAAATAAAAATTCAAAATAAATTGTAAAATTTAATTACGTAAATTTTATTTTAAAAAATAGGCGTAATAATACCACCACAGTTGAGTGGGTTAATACACCTTTGGATCATTTGCCAACACCTGTCTTTCAAACATCAAAGAAAACACAACTCGTTACCCCCAAAATTAGATGAAGAACGTGCCAAAATTCTTAGCCATTTCACCTTTTCCAAAATCAACTTAAAACGGAATGAAATAAAATTTAATTGGGAACTAATTAAGTTGTTTAACAATCGGTTAAACAATAGGTCGGTGAATATTTGTCTTTATGTCGACAAGTGAAGTAAAATTATTTATAAACACATTAAAAAGTACTAATCAAACAAAATTAAACAAAGCTCTTGGCGGTCTTATTGGTATTAAGCCGACAGGTAATGTCGCATGGCAATTACCAACCTATTAAAACTTTATTTCACTACCCTATTAAGGTAAGTCGATTCTATCGTTGACAAATTTGTCGTAATTAGTGCGTGCCGATTACTTTATGAACTTAGTTAAAGGTTTAGCACAGCATTCAATTATTCCTTTCATTACTATTACTTTTTTCTTACTTTAATTAGTTCAAACATGGCTTATACGTATTGAATTTAGTACGCTCAATAAAATTTCTAATTATAGTGTTTTATGTAGGTATAATTTTCTATTTCTCCATAAGTTTCATTTGGAATAATTAAATTAAAAATTATTTCTACCCAACGACGTGATTTGCAGCGTACGCTGACTGGCTACTATCGAAAAACTCCAATTTTTCAATAAAAAAATTTTAAATAATACCGTGCATTTGAGTAAAATATTCGGCCATAATATGATATTTAAAAAGCCGTAGCCGATTAGTCAATATTTGATAAATAATTAATGCACTAGAAGTTTTAATTACTACATAAACTGGTGATTTAATTAAAAAGCCTTAATTTAAGTCTTGCGATGTATATTGTAAATGACTTATAAAGGGGTTCCTTCTTCTAATAAATATGTCAGTGACAAATGTTTGGGTACATTAATTATTCACTAATAACTTGGAGTAAATTATGTTTTTGTAAAGATAAAGTTATATTTCTTCAGCTTAAAATAATAATAACTTTACAAACGTCAACCCTCTAACGCCTTAACTCGACTTTATTAATTTAAATGATATTGCAGCTTGAAGCCCCAACAATTTTCTTCTACTGCTCTAGTTTTTTTTCACTAAGCAAATACTTGATATATTTTCAAAGCTTTATGTACAAATTTGAGCCCTTAAACAAATTTAATTTCAAATTATTGGATCTTTAAACCATAACCGTATTAACCTATATATTTAAATTTTTTACATGTAACAAATGCCAAACGTGTACTTTTAAATTGATCAAAGTTTATGTATTTCAATATAAAAGATATTGCGTCGTAAATTTGACGTTATTATGAATTATTAAATTTATTTTTGGTACTAAAATTGGATTTATCGAAACGTATTCGCTTTATTCAAAATTTGACTAATCTCAAGTAATTCGGAAAACCGTCGTGTTAATACGAGTACTTCAATTTTCTTTATTTGGGTAGGTGTATACATAATGACTCTTTTTCCTTTTAATCGAGTCTAAAAACCTTCACTGCGGGTATATCTGATGTTTTTTAATGGTATATTATTTATAATAATTAATTATTTAAGCTTTTTATTTCTTATAATAATAATTATAAGTGGTAATTTAATATTTTCGCATTTGCTCAAAATTAGCTTTGGTTAAAAAAGACATTGCAGTAGTTAGTTCCATATCAAATTGTGCAATTTTTCAAATAATGCATGGGAAAGCATAAGGAATCTGTTCCTTCGTCGCCAGTAATTATTGCTGGTAATAAGAATTTTATTCTCAGCAAGTAATGGTCGATTCCCCCGTTTTACGACTTATCTAAAACATTCTGAATCCACCACAGAAAAATTGTATTTTTTTTAACAGGGGCGGACTGGTTACGTAGTGAAAAAGGAAATTTCACTTTGAGAGTATTCTTAATTTAAAGTTATAATTATATTTATGAACCTGTCTTTCTAATTTAATTGGTATTTGAAATTCTAATTCTTCTTTGACCCTATAACCAATACCCATAAAATAGGTTTTAAAAGCATTTCTGTAGAATTTTGCACAAAATCAATTTTTTTTATTACCCATGTAATAGATAAGCTGTTATTAGGTTTGAAAAACCGTAAAAATTTGAGAAGCAAATTTTGTAAAATGACTTGTGATTAGAAGCAATCATCAACAGATCCTTTCGCCAGGTTCATCTTTTAATTACTTTTAGTAATAAAAATTATCCTTTTTAAATTCAAAAATGACCTTGGCGAATGTTTAAACAATTAGAAACTCTGTAATTATTCTGTTATTTCACTTTCTTAATTGGATATTGAACTGGTTGAGTTAAAATATTAATTATTTAATGAAACAAATAAACAATTTACACTGTTATTAACTAACAATTAAAGTAATTATTTACCAGAACCAAAATCAGTAAAAGCATCTACCTACTACAATTAAAATAAAATCTTAACACATATCCAGTGGCGTATCAAAACTGTTGAAAAACTGAAAAAAAATAAATTAATTTTCCGTGTTTTCACCTCAATTTTGATCCATTTATTTATATTATTGTTCACCCGGCCCGATTACAGAGGTGGACTGACCGCATGAAAAGTGCAGAATAATTCACAGAGGCCGACCCTCTCCATTCCTACTTCTCGTTACTTCAATTTTTAATGTACCAATTTCATTATCGATTAGAAAAACGTGCAGTAGGTATAATTTTAGAACAAACTTATGTTAGTATATCTGTAGACTTCCTAAGCTGTCGACCTGGTTTTGAATTACATACAAAATTTTATTTTCAATTTTCTGGACTCTGCCAACCTTTCGTTTTCACTCTTTTCTAATTTATTTTTATGGTAATTGCAGGTAGTAAGTAATTGGGTAATAATTTACCTATCTCTAGGGTGCTTTTTATTAGCTTTTAAAATAAATTTTCAAAACCTTAAATTTTCAAAATCAAATAGCAAGATTTTCTTTTCAGGAAAGTTATCGAACGGTTTTGATAATGCAAAAAATCTGGACTCAATAAACGGTTTCTTCCAGACTGAATGCAAACAAGGATTTGCAACTTGTCGTGAAATCTGAACCACGGCACAAATAATTTAAGAGCAACTGAAAATCACACTATTCTTTTTCGTTGTTTAATTGAACATTTACTATTTATGAATTTCCCCGGTTGATTCTCGACGGTGAAATATTAATTCTGACTTGTGTTTCGGCACTGATCAATGATAAAAATTAATTGAAAATTTTTCTATTAATTAAATTTTTACCTAAAACTTTTTTGGCTATTAACCACTATCAGTCATTTAAAGTTGTAAGCTCTTAAGTATTCATTAATTGGTTTACAGTGCAGTAACCACTTATAGTGTCAACTTTTATGTGTTTATTAAAACTATTTATATTTACAACATCTACAAAAGTCACCAGCAGTTTTAATATCAATTAAAATTTTATTTTCAAAAAACCATAAAAATTTATTTAATAAAAAAGTCAAGCCCGCTGTTATAGAAAGTTGCACGATTGGTAAACACTGATAATGTTACATATTTTTAAAAAATTATTAAAGCATAAAATTTATTATCATCCCAAAAAAGTATTAAAAGTAGGTGAGCATTGCCATGACAAACGATTAACCTGTCGTTGCAAGTTGAAAATTGATTTTTACGAATAAGTCACGAAAGTGAAGAAGCAATTTTACTGCACAGCTGTACTGCACGGTAAATAAAATTGGAGTTTTAAAAAATTGAAAACTTAACAAATGGAATCAATAAAGAATATTAAACCAATCCTTAATTTCGGGACCGTTAAGCGGTTCATATTGATAAATGGTTTATAGCGTTGGAAGAACAATTAGCAAACAATGCTTATAGAACTTACTCGTGAGATAAATTAACAATAGAATTAATGAACAGTTGTAAAGCAGTCCGATACATTTTTGAATCGTAAATATACTATGTTGATAAAAAATTTATACCTGCAGATAAATAATTGTTAATGACTACTATTATTACCATACCATTCTCATGTTATCGAAGCTTATTCCTACCTATTGATTACTAAATAGTAGGTAAATATATCTTCCACCACGCCATTACGCCTTTTGCGTTATTTCAAACTACCTTTATTACCCACTTCCCTGGTAATCTAATCAAATATTTAAACGTTGTACTGATTGTAGGCAATGCATAGAATTTTTTCCATCACAAAATCTAAAAATGAGTTCAACTTGTGGGAGAAGCTTACACATTGTTCAAATTAAGGGGTGCAGGAGAATACGATATGCAAATTTGGACGTTTTGACACTACTCAAACAATATTTGACAGCAAAATATGGAAGTTCAAGTTCTTGCATGCCAAACAACGTTGCATTATATGCATAACAAACGCTTCCGTCAAGTTAACCCCTTAAATGTCAGTTCAAAGTAGGATTTTATTTATTAAACAAAAATAGTTGACTGCGCAAAGCTTCAAAGGCATAAATCTTCCTCTACAATTTAGTGACAAAAAAGACAACTAAATTAACAAATTGGTATTTTGCCTGCCGTCGACATAAATTCTGTACTAAACCGAAAATACATTTATCGAGCTAAAGCAGCGGCGTCCCTACTACTATACGCTCTCTTGGACCTCAAATCAAAAAAGTTATCCGGACCCTACCCTTTTTATATTGAAAATTTAAACTTTTACACGTTTTTTAGTATTTTTGTCAATAATATACAGTTTTTTCTGGTAATATAAGGCATTCATTAACTTACGTCATTGTAATTTCAATAGCTAGTTCAGGCTGTAGAGGAGGTTTGCAACTTTTTTTAAGTTTTGTTCTGGGATTAACATAATTTTAATTATTTATTTTTGATATTAGCAATATCAATTGGTAAGGTCGGAATGAAATTGCACAAAGTAGGTAATAAAAAATTTATTTCGGAGGAATTTTTACTCCGTCTCCTCTAACCTGCTCTATCAAAATTACAATTTTAATATTAGGGAAACTTTTCAAGAACCAAGAAAAACTTTGTGGGAGATCTAAAAGATTTTTAATATTCCTGATGCAATTTTCTATCCCGTGAAAAAATGTCTTTTCGAAAGGGGAAGTTCTTAGGTAAACTCGTTAACCTATCTTGATAGACTTTTAAACGTTGATGGTAAATAAAAAAAATGGATCCATACGAGCTTCATCTCGTCTATATTTTGTGAATGCCTACAGCCTGTGAATGTCCACTGAAAGACCGAGCTAAGAAATTCTGTGGAGTCCGTGATTTGAACCCAGAATTTTAGCTCTGTAACCCAACCAGTGATCACATTCCACTGCTGTAGCTTAGAAACATTTTTGGAAACTAAACTAAAATAATTTTTGGCTTACTTGTATATTTGTTCTATTATTATAATAAATGTGCCGTGGTTCAAATTCCAAGTTAAACCGTCGTAGGCGTTTCTGAAAAAATTCTACGATCGCGACTACGAATCTTGAGTGTAAATTTTCGATTAAAGTAACGAAGTTAGTAAAGAAAATTTGTAATTGTTGCCTATTTTGATTAAATTTAATATGCAACAGCATCAATTAATTAAAATGTTAAACTGTGATTATTTGAAAATAACAGTTTCATAAGGTGAACATTCTCCTCCTTCCCATTTTAGACCAGTCGATTAACATGTACAAATACTAACATGGTAGACTTCAGGAAAACTTTTGACCTTTAAACAACCTTAAAATTTTAGGACTTTTTTAGCTTTCTCGCTTAGAATTCCTAAACGGTCCATCATAACAAAAAAGTTATGACATAATAAATTAAATATCATTAAATTCTGCGTTGAATGAGTACTAGAACTTAATAATTCCGTCAAGTGGTATGGTTGAAAATCACAATCAAAGAACGACAATTTTTTCCAACTTCGTCAAAAAGTGACATGTAGTATTATAAATGAGTCTGCAACTTGTAAATAATAAAAGCTAGAAAGAAAATCTTATAAAATAAAAGTTGTAAAGCATTAAATTCTGCATCCACTTAGTACAAAAAATTTTAAATTCAGTTATGTAAACCTCTCCAAATTAGCAATCTCCCGCCAATTGGCAAATGGAGGTACCTATGACATTTGACAGCATCTGCCAAATTCTACCAATCCATATCCAGCCACATCTTTTTCATCTTGCTATAGAGCAAGTAGTAATGAGAACAATGAAAGTTGAAGGGAGTCTCGCAGAAGAGAAAAATTTTTAAGATACTGTTATGGCGAAATGGACATTGACGATGGTATTCATGCAAGATAACTGTGAGGTTGTTGAAAATTACTGCAACGTTTTGTTTGAAATATCATAGCAGCATGTGGATGCCCAAAGTTCTCGTGTCAACAGAGACGCAAATCATCAAACTGAAAAAGTGGCTTACTTAGATGCCATAATTTTTTTAAGGAGTGGTGTCGTCGTTGGAGAAGCTTATGTAAACTGCCACTTAGGTTAGGAAATTGGCCTCGAGGAGTGGCCACCAAGAGGTTGATCATAGCAACTTCAAGAATGTCACCCTCAAAAAGAACCTTTGCTTCTGCTGTGAGCTGTCTCACGATAGGAAACTTCAAAGTACCTACTATTAATCCTCTGACACTGTTATAAAAACTGCCTTACAAAACAGTCACAAAAAGATTTAAAAAACTTTTTCACTTACGAGCCATGCGGAAGAAATCAAGTCGTCTATATAGGCGGCATTCACCCCGCTTTTTTCCAATGCTACAGAAGAGTGACAATATTTCGCAATTGTGGATTAAGGATATCTGATTCATAAAGTCTTGTGGTTTTTGCAATTCCTTTTTCTCAATCATTGCCAAGAGATACTTCTTTTTTTTAAAAAGACACCATGAGTTCACAAAGTCTATGTTGCGATTGTGTTTGAAGAATACCCTGTTCATCAACCTGTACGGTGGATGAAAATTTGTCAATCTTTGATATAAATACAATTATAACCAAGTTGCTCAGGAAAAGTTTTTGACCAATTTTCACACTAAACGTAGTCTTATTGAAATCTTGAAAAGTCAGTTCAAGGATTGTGACATTGAAGTAAATCATGCCTAAGAAGATGCTGACTAGCTCATTGTTAACATTGCTATTTCTAAAACCAAGAAGCAAAAAAATGTCACAATAAGGGAGGACATATGGACCTCTTTGTGTTTATGATAGGGCTTGACTAGCCATGCACTAATTTGGTCTTTCTGAAGTCTAGAAAAGAACGTGCTGCTGATGTACATACAATATTTGACAACATCTTTCAAATTCGGTCAATCCATATCCAGCTACATCCATTTTATCCACACGTTTAGTGAATAAACACGAAAGAACTTAAGGACATTTTCCGAAGGTTCCTCAACCCACCACTAGACGTGATGAGATTGCTGAGCCTGGTGGACATTTTTTCCCGGTTTTTTTACACCAATGTAGTTGTGGATGAACTGCGCTACTCCACTTTCACGTGAGCAATGACCAAGAGAAAAGTGGACTTTGCATGACTGCAATGCCAGTTATGCTAATTGCAGGACATCGGAAAATTGTCAATTTGTATAGGTGTACTTGCCCGAATTTGAAAAGTTTGGTACTAATTGGATGCAGAATTTGACTCTTTATATTTTTTATTTTATGAGTTTTTCTTTTTAAGCAGTCATTTCGAAGCTGCAGCCCCATATTATACCGGGTGCTGAATGAGTTAGGCGAACATAGGATATTAACATGTAAAAACTTGGTTCAAGGTATACTCACGGGTCGCTAAAATACAAATTTTACGATTGAAACCTCGAACTTTTCTGAAATAGTATATATTAAATAAGAGAATTAGCTATGACGGAATGCCTTAAATGCACCTGTTTTTTCAAAAATCGAATTTAAAAACTTCGATTTTTACTGTAAATTTTAAAGCAAAGTCGCTCGGGATTGGTGAATCAATTCATTCTGTTCACTCCCCAGTCGGTACGTGCACCCAGATATAGTCTTAGCTTTGCGCAGAGTGGGAGCGACACTTGCATTGCGATGCAGTAACAGTGCACTCCGAACGAAAATCATGGTTTTCAACCCTAAATGTGCGGGAAAAATGGCTTAAAGCGCCCGAGCGCAGCGAGGGGTGCTTTAAGTCGATTTTTCTTCGCACAACTACTCTGCGTTAAAAATCCACTCTCACGAGTTTCACCTCTCAAAGATCCACCATTTCCTTGATCCACGGGCCTAGGGATATTTTTAAATTAGTTGTCATTTTGATGAAAATGGCTCGAAGCGCCCGAGCGCAGCGAGGGGTGCTTCGAGTCAATTTTCATCAAAATCACCCTGGCAAGAGTCTAAGTAACTACCGTTCGTTAAATTTAAGTAACCCTTCTCTGAAGTAATTTTTAAATAATTTTAAATTTTTAAATTAAATAAAGAGGAGAACGCATTCCTACCATAGCGCAAGAGTTACTGACTAATTGTAAGTGCAACACTCTTTTATATAGAAGCGCACGTACCTCCCACGAACGAACTTGATTAACCAATCACGAGCGTTTAACCTTCGAAAATCAAGCTTTTTTAAATTCGATTTTTGAAAAAACAGGTGCATTTAAGGCATTCCGTCATAGCTAATTCTCTTATTTAATATATACTCTTTCAGAAAAGTTCGAGGTTTCAATCGTAAAATTTGTATTTTAGCGACCCGCGAGCGTACCTCTCCCCAAAAACTTATTTTTGCAAATTCCTGCTTCCCTAATTATTTTAGAGAAAAATTGAAAGACACAAATAAAATGTAGAAATATAAACTACGAATGATAAGAGCATTAGATTTTATCTAGCTTTTACGTAAATGGTTAAAAAGTTCTTTTGAAATTGTTAAAACTTTTATTTATCAAACTTGCCATGTAAATTTCTGAGGTAATTATTTTTGATAAGTAATAAAAAACAATTGCACGTTGTTGACAGTTTTGCACTTGATTAAATTTTAATTTCATAAAATGGAATATTACCTTGGAAACTTATACATGGCCAGTTTGATAAATAAAATTTTAACAATTTCAAAAGAACTTTTTAACCATTTACGTAAAAGCTAGATAAAATCTAATGCTCTTATCATTCGTAGTTTATATTTCTACATTATATTTGTGTCTTTCAATTTTTCTCTAAAATAATTAGGGAAGCAGGAATTTGCAAAAATAAGTTTTTACATGTTAATATCCTATGTTCGCCTAACTCATTCAGCACCCGGTATAATACCTACAACAATTTTTTTCAGAAATTTGTATAAAGTCATCGTTTTTTGTTCGTGATTTTCGACCATATCACTTGACCGAATTGTTAAGTTGTAGTACTCATTCGACACAAAATTTAATGCTTTTTAGTTTGTTTAATAGTAACTTTTTTGTTAGGATGCACCGTTTAGGAGTTTAAGAAGAATAAGCAAAAAAAGTTCTAAAATTTGGAGGATTTTTGGAGATCAAAAGTTTTCCAAAATTCTCCCGTGTTAGCATTTTTGTTTTTTACATGTTTACACCCATATAATTAATTATACAAATTAAAAAAATAAAATGTTCTACACCACCTTTTACAACGTTAAATGTGTATAACGACTGGGTTATTTTTATTCATATTTTTCGTTGAATATCAAAAGTTCGATAATTACCGTTTATAAAAATAACTCTCGAAATGGCAAATTGATTGTTTTGTTTTAAGTTTTTTATTTTCGATCTTGGCAAAAAAAGCTCTTTTAATTTGCGCTGAAAACTTTTTAGCTCGCCTAAATCAGCAAATTTAGTGTGGAATAAAAAGGAGACAACGACTGAGGACAAACTACAAAATTAATTCGTCTGATTGTGATGTACGAATATAAAACTATATTTTTAGTCCTGCCAGCCACACGAGCACTTTTAAAAATGAAAAATTATAAGGCCAATTTTATTTCTTTCATTTCACGAACCTGAAAATCTACATCTTACTATTAATCTGATAATAAAGGATCAAAAATACTGATACCCAAAGTAGAAAGCTTTTGAAATTATTATACTATGTAGTAGGGTACATCGCTAACCAATCACCATATTTTACAATTTTCAGTAAACGTCGTCAATTTTCTAGCAACCAAAAAATTATGAATTCATTATATCATACGTCACAATAATTTTACACATCACCTGAGAGCATTTTAAGGATAATATGTACTCTAAAAGTTAGAAAACGATTTTTTCTACTAATGTATCCCGGATCCCACACTTTTGATTTTATTTCAAATGAATAATACAGACCCACCACGTAATATTTATTTCTATATTTATTTTTAGCACAAAGAATACAAAACTCAACAGATGCGCTGTGATATTTTATTATCTGCATTTACCACTGTTATGATACAGTAGACCACAGAATGTTATCATAATTACATCACAGATGCTGATGAGTAATTAAAATTAAACTAAAATTAATTTTAAACAAAATGCACCGTTAGCCAAATCCAATTAATTTTGAATTATTGCAACAACTCTAATTTTAATTTTACTTTGTAAGTGTAGGGAAATGTAAAATATCGTTGACAGTTTACTGTAGAGAAGTGAGTGTTAATATTCAGTAGAAATAAAGACATTACAATAACACTCTCACTACATTAGTTTAAATTACACCAATAACGTAGCAACCGGTGCCATTAAATTGTTAAAAATAAAGTAGTTGATAATGACGGAATATAATATTACAAGATGTTTAACGAACCTTAATGTTCTAATATTAACAAAAACAATCGCGTCAACTCAACTAAGTATACTTAGTTTATTTAAATTACTCGAAATTAGAACAGCCTTCATTAAGAAACAAGTTGGTATAATAATAATAATTATTATTATTAATTTATGCAATTTATGTAAAATTTGAGGTTATTCCACCACCAATTTTAATTGCTCAATTATTTCATAGGCTAGGCGCGCGTCGCGTCGCATGCATACTTATTGGTTCGAGAAAATGAAAAATTGAAAGATTATCACTCGGAAGTTGGAACGTGGCAAATTGGTTTTTTATTTTTGTCGCTTATTTTTAATCCCTGCCCTAACACAACATCAACAAGTTACGGTAATTATAAATTAATAAATAAAACATTATAAAAGTGCATAGGTAGGTTCCTCGTACAATCTAGTAGTATCAATTATAAATTAAACGGTAAATTTAAATTAATGCTTGCAACTACAAATATAGAATAACTACTTAAAAAAAATAAATAAAAACATAGCTAAATGTAACGGTAATGAATGTGTTGCGTGTTTGCAACAATTTCTAACTTATTTTTACATATGCATAGTAACAATTCAAAACTTACCTCTCTTAACAAATGACAACAAAAATAATAATAATACAAGTTTACACTTTGGTTGTCTTTGTTTTAATTTTTAATGGAAATGTTAATAAACATAGCGGCAGTGACAAAAACGTCGTTCCTGCTAATTATGTATTTAATTATAATCATTCAGGTAAAATATAACACAAAGTACGGAACGATATTGTGAGGTTAATATAAATTACACAGAGTGCGGTTTGCTTAATTGATACTCAATTAGAGAATTAATTAATTTGCAACAGTTTCATTACACTAAATTTACTTTGGTAAACAACATTAAATTAGAAAAGTTAAATTTAAAATGTATTTAATAATGACGCATAATCAAATAAAATTGTGTGTGCGTTTACCATTATTAGTGTATTCAAATTTAACTGAAAAACAGCAAAAATAAAATGAAAATAAGTCTTTTAAAATGCTGTTCTGAAAACGTAGAAGAACAGCGAAAGCACCATTTTCTTCAACGAATAGCAAGAAAATGCTTTTCTCAATCTAGTAGGGTTCTGACTACGAATGCTGACAGTGATGACGTAATGTGCATCTCTGTCGCCATTCGTGGTCAGAACTGTACCAACTACGCTATCGACATGATGAGGTTTTCCTCCCTTAAACTTTGATGGTAAATTCACAAATCGTGGTGGTTGTTCAAAATCCAATGAAAAAAGAAGTACTAATATTATAATCATGTGTTATGCTGACTGCTAACTAAAATGCACAAGATTAAAAATGTCGCTACAATGAATCAATTTTAACAAAATGACCATAACGCAAGTAAGTAACTAAAGAAAAAGGAGCCCCACTTCTTCGATACGAGACTGCGTGTTCGACTACTATAAGTTTGGTTCGCATTTAATTAAATAATAATTCGTGTATTGTTTATAGAAAATTAACGAGTTGTTTGCTCTAATTTACGAAATAATATGTCATTAACACAAGAACAGTTTTGAAGGATTATTGGAAGTAACGTTAGAATTAAAATATGCGTACGCTGTGCGAGTTAAAATAAGATTAAATTATAAGTTTGCATAATAACGTGCGATCATATTGCAAAACTGAATTATGCCAAACATCAGCCACTGTGATGGGTATAAACAGCCTTAATTCATATGGAAATCAAAGCGAATAGATTTGCATTCATTATTAAAGTTTATACACTGGTGAAATTAAGTTTTCAAATTCATTGTTGCAGTTTAATTTTAAAATTTTGTTCAAACAAAAAACCTGACGAAACTCACTTTCTTAATATTTTGTCAGCTTGAGATTGAAACTTGGAACTGCTTTATTGTATGCTCTGTTAAAGCTTTTCTATCTATTGTGATTGACACTAAGCTGCTGACAAGAGAAAACTATCTTCCCTAAACCATTACAGAAATTGTGTTTTTAAACCTAATTCGGCTTAGGCATTAACCTAAACTACGTAAGAACGACGGAAACAAGTTTAGCTTAGAAGAATGTTCAATTATGAAATAAGTAAAAGTAAAAATTTTCAACTTTTCAGTTGCTTGCTTGAGCGATGGTAGGGTTGATGGGTACTTGTATCAAATTTTTATTGTTAGCCAAAAGGAAAGCCGATAGTTGGATTTTGCGGTCTAAAGATCTTTTAACTTTTATGATTTTGCAGTAGTAAAGTTATATTAGATGTAATAAAATGTGAGGTCTAATAATATGAATTTCCGAAACATTCCCGTTATTTGGGGCTGTAAAGACTACTCGCATGTTGCGGCGGTTAACCAACTGACCACTGCACGTTGGTCTCCAACTCCTATTTTATTCGTCTTTATTAAACGCCATAAATTTTAACATCCCTATTTAAAGGTAAATGTCGGTAAAACGTCAACAACGTTATAAAATTTTTAAATTGTTTAAAAAAATTCCGGGTGGTAAAATTACTCATGAACCTCAAAATTTCCTGTTTGTTACGTAATCCGAATGATAAATAAGTTGTTTATGTTGTAAGTAAATTCTTATTAATTGGTGACAATTTTTAAACTTCACTAGATTTACTTTAATTCCATAATAAACTACCAAAAATTATTCAAAACAGTTTCTTTTCTTTTTCTTTCAAAATAGTACATCCAGTTAATTAAAAATTAATTTAAGAATTGAAACTGGCGTGATAAATTAAAACACAACCGATTAGACACTTTGTAGCTTCTAAATGGAAGTAAAAATTGAATCAAAATAAGATCCAGGTGTTATGCACAAAGACATTGCTTGTTTACAATACATACAAATTTTAATTCAAATTTGGTTTTTTTTTCGTCTAGGGCAGAGATTTAAGTTAGTGAAAAAATCTAATCAGATTACATTTAGTAAATTTGACTTTCCGATAGCTTTAAAATCAAAATTTTCAATTATGGTTGGAGAGAGAATTTGAAAACTGTCAGTAATTCCCAGCTCTGTCTATTGCTAGATTGCTACAATCAAAAGATTTTAGATGTAGTTCAGTAGGTTGCGTTTGTTGTATTTTAATAGTTAATAATAATTTAATGTGTGGTAATTTAAACGAACCCAAATAGAGGATTACTCCATTAAAAGTGTTTTAATAGGAAATAAAATTAAAGAACCCTGGAGATTAGAAGTTACAGGACGATATTATTAGGTTAGATTAACTTGGCTTATGGAGGAGCCCCAAAAAATTTTTTTTTGGTAAATCTTGGTCAAGTTATCTGAAATTAACAGCTGCTGTAAAAAATTAATTTTTAATGATCTTTAAAAACATCTTAAGTTTTCGGTTTCGTATAGAAAATTTCCTAAAACTTAATTATTAGCGAAAACATATTTCGCTAAAAGTAATCCCGAAAAAAGTTTGTTTAGGCGAGATTAAACTTTTCTGACCTAAAAAAGTTTTAGTTAATATTATGGTTGACGGAAAACTAGAGATTTTCCAACTGTCAGGAAAGGGTGATATATATTCTTACCTACCATTTCAAGAATAATTTTCTACAAGTTAAATTTTTTTTACAGTAAAAATAAGTTAATAATGAATCTTGTAGGGGAAGCTGGAGCAAGAATCTCATTATTGGTTCGTTTAGGAGAGGATAAATTAAGTTAGAAAGTTTAAATTTTGTAAAATTGAATTAAAGTAATCTATTTATTAGCGTCTCTCTTTTTAAATCAATTTTTAACGGAAAAGTTTGTTTTAGATTTAATTTAATCGTATGCAAATTTCTGACAGCATAATTTATTAATAGTAATGGTGGGGAACAAAAGACAACGTCTCCAAACTTTGCAGTTAACATCTAAAATTCATAATGCCTGCCGGTGTAATATACACAGGAGCGATGAGCCAAAAATTGAATTAACGAGCATCATTTTGGCTTAAACGAACTGGGATTTAGTTTATAAAACCGGCATAAGTTGACATGAGAGAGGCTATTTAGTATCGGGCTTTGGATTACATTATTGCGTATGTCGTTCTATGGGTCGTTAACTTTGTCCAGTAGAAAGTGTTGGGGAACACTACCGGACACTAACGTCATTTGTCAACGCAAATAATCGTCGGTCAAGAAACAAGGCTTTGCTTGACTTTGTGACCGCTGACACTTACTTTAATAAATTGCTTTAATGTGCTGCTTTTATTCTCTAAAGAACACTTTAGTATTCATGTCGACTTTTAAATTGTTTTTATTTCTTTCCTAATTTAAGGCAACCCACTAAATTAGTTCTATCATCTTAAATGAGCTCTTGACGTCACACCGATCCATCATTAGCATTCCTTCAATTTGTCTACTGGAACTAACTGTTTCTGTATTAAATTAGCATGCACTTGTTTTGTTTAGGCAAATTCTATATTATTAAGCTCATAATTTTGCTTCTTCGTGAATTATGAAATGAATTTGGAACGTTGCTACTCCCATGAGTGTGTGAATACGAACACCACCGGCAGATCACTCTAATTTTTTGCGATATAATTCATAATAATTAATTTTAAATTAATTTAATTTCAATTGTGCGACTTTCAAAACTATTTAGAGAGAGTATTTCGAAATTGAAACATCCCACGCGCGCTTTTGAAGTTTTCTAGAACTTCTAAATTTTCATGATCAAGAGAAGAGCTTTTCCTATCTATGCCAGTCAAATTAGGGTTTAAAATAAAACTTTTTTCAGACTTTATCAAATCCGAACCGTTCGATAAAAAAGATAGTTTCAAGGGAAATAAACAAAGGTTAAATGAAAAGTAGGCAAAAGAAATAATGTACAAAGTAGCAGAGAATCTATAAAAAAAAAGGTACCCAGCTTACCTTTTGCTCCAATTACTGCAATAGCCATAAGAAAAACGAAAATATTTTGTGTGGGATGCTACATAAAAGATTGTTTTATTTTGAGATGTTTAGTGGATTTGGTAATTCTTATTTAGTTAGAAATTTAATGGTGGCTCATTAATTTGATTATAGGGAAAAAGATAATAAAGAGCTTAAGAATGTCACTAACGCTAGGTACCACACATTTAATTCTTGAAGAATATGGAAGGATGACATTTTGATAGTATTTTAACAAGGTTGTAAACCAATAATTACCAATTAGCACCCCTTTTAATTTAATTTAGTTTGCTACCACCAAAGTTTGAGTAATTGCCACGAATTTAACGTAGCTAATTAGTACATACACACAACTACCCTATTAGACATAGACCAACAGGTTTTAGCAAAGCTTAGTAATTATATCGTATGCGATATAATCAATGTATCACTCATTATTGTACCTAAGCTTAACAGCGCGTTAATTGATTGGCAATGTTGGACACTGCGAATTGCTTACATTATCGATGCTCTTGTAGCCTTAATTAGCAACAACAAGTAAACTAAACATCCAGAGAATATTATTAACAATTTCATTAGGAAATTTTGTAACCCCAGACAGAATTAATTCGCGTCTTAGTTTACCGAACCGTAGCATGCACCTACTCGCACTAATTAGTCCATTGTCAATTTCGGAGTATATCGAAATTTTTGTAAATTGAACCTACAATAGGACACTGTTACAGTTATGATGGTTTTTTTATTTCATCGCAAAACAGGTCTTCTTAACCTTGTAAATGCAGCAAAACAATGGCTGTTATTTTAAAGGTGATTTAAATTGTTGCCAATAAGCTCGAGGCGTTTTCAGTTTAGAATTCTAGAAGTTCAATTATTTTGCGCTGGTAGACCGAGAATAAAAGCATTTCAACGACAGTAATTACATACATTCAATTAAAAAAACTCGAGTAAGAGCGCGTGTATCATTATAAGTTCGCATCCTCTTGTGAGGTAATTGGTAGCTACAGTGGTTTTGCTTCTGAAAACTTGAGGGTTGGTCAGTAAAATGAAATTTAAATGCACTTGTCAGGGCAGTTCTTGAATGTCATTTATTTGAACAAAAGTTAATCGATTTAAATGAACCCACGATGGTTTGGTAACAATCGGACAAGTAGTCAATACTTTACCACATACTGAGAATCGTCCCAGTTAGACAAGAATTTAGTTGCCCAGTTTACCCTGAGTTAAGATTTGACCCAATGCTACAGTAATCTCCCGTGTTGAACTTGTCATAAATCAGTTCAGAGGCGTACGTTACGTACGTGAGTGCTAAATCTAACTTTTGTGGGAGCTTTGATTTGTTCGTTTGTTGCGTGCTGTAATTTATTTTCTTCCATTTCTTCTTAATTCACATTTTATAACATACGTGTACGCTCACCATTTCTATATTTAATGTTTCGATTAAAAAAGAGAGCTTTGTTAAATAAAAAAAATTCCAAAAAATAATTAGTCATGAATAATTGAAAAGAAAATGACATTCTTGACAGTAAAACTACTAAATGGGGATGTAGGTAACCATGAATTTGTTATGCTCCAAATAATGAGTGTCAGATAAGTGTTTGTTCAGGCTGCCTCTAATTCTCATGTTTCCACTTTTCCTGATTCCGTTCCTCACTTTAAAATTCTCTACAGTTAATAGGTACTTTATTGTGCCAAATGTTTAAATAATGGTTCATGTTTCTAGAAATTTTGAAAAGTAGGGCAATGAAGAGTCAAAAATTTTACTGTTCTTTTGTGACAAAAATTGGTTGATGGTTCAATTTGCTACTGGTCGGTAGATGCACAGGCAATTAAGTTGTAAAAATAGAAAGCTCTGGGTACTTTTATAACTTGTCAATGTACCTACATTTACAACTTGTAACCCAAAAAAAATTACTTTTATAAGGTAATAAACGACTTTTACTTGCAAATATTACAGTAGCTTTACATTTAAGAAAGCGGTTTTGGTTATAAAACGAAATAATGTAACAAAAAAATTATAAAACTAGTGTACCTTCCAGGAAGCAGGGGTGAAAATATGGAAAATATTAATTTCTAACACCAAACATTTAGTTTTAGAAGGTACCGGTCCGCCTCTGCCAAGAATAAAAAAATTTTCAAACTCAAAATCTGTTACTGTGTAACGTTAATTAAAACTTACAAATAAATTAAACCTCGAGATTGAAAATAATTCGTTACAATTTCAAGATTAAATAATATCCAGCAGTGATATAAATTAACACACAACCTTGGCGTATAACCCGACTTACCTGGGCACAAAAACTTCTTTTAATTATAATTTATAAATATTGTTTTGTTTGGTCATGCACAAAAAATTCGATAATTAATTTTTTGGGCTGTCTTAAGTTCGAGAATATTTGTTTGCTTTTGGACGGTTTTGAAATTCTTAACCCTCGGATAGAGAAATCGGGGGGTGTATACGATGTTAATTTGTTAAACTAGTTTAAAATTATTTTTAAGTACAAGAGAATTGAACAAAGCTGTGGTAGTTTCTGGTAGTATTATTTTATAAAACAATTCCAGGCACAACAATAGTTTTAGATGTGATTGTATAAGCCCACGTAAGATTAAGTCAAAATCTCTAGAATACATACAATACTTGCCTGGAGCAAATAAGAAACTTGCGTGAAATTTTGTATTATTAGAAGCTTAAGCAAAGTGGTTCGTCTCATCTTGGAAGACAGTAGATGCATCGGAATATCGATAGTTTGACAAGAAAATGGCGTAAACAGATTACAAACAGCAGTTTATTGCATGCGAGAAACCGCATTACAGAAGGATACGTGCCTGTCATACGCGCCCAACTGGAAGCCCAAGCAGTTGATCCAAAATTTACTTAGCCAAAACATACAAGCAGTTAACTGAACCGCTGGATTATTATAATGTGAATTTATATAAACGACATGCTTCAAAGTCAATCTAAACACTGACATTTTTATAACAATATCGATTTACACATTTTTGGTAACCCAAGTTATTAGAGCGTGTTGTAAAAAATTATTAAAGCTTGATTGATGATAATTACCTGAGCCTCAAAGCACGATTTTATATATTTTTATGCTATTTTAGCAAAATAAAAACTTTTTGTGTTGCATCGTAATATCATACTTCCCAACTTCCACCCACTCTCTTAATTTTATGTACATTTTAATAATTCATTAAATGCACAAGTAACTTTAATTAATGGAGAATTTATGGCGTTTAAGAAACGCATACGACTGTCGTTAATTAATTTTTTAAATAAATGGTATCTTTTCCACTCGCTAATGAGTTAATCGCATAGCCTTGTAACGATTACTATCCGAAGACTAAAAATTGGCATTTTATTAATTACCGTTAATAATTAACAAACCTGAATGTAAATTGATACAAATATTCTCTTTGCAAACATTTTTAATCGATATTTTATCCTTGTGATTGCTCATTAATCAAAAAGGAAAGATTCTTTACGAAAATATTTATTATTTCTTTGCCAATCTAATAATCTAAAATGTTGTAATATCAATTGATTTGAGGTTGATTTAAAATGCACTACGAGAACTTTTAAGAATAAAATCCAAAAAGTTCCTCAAATAAAATACACTGTAATTAGTAGAAGTAGGCAGAAATATAAAATACATTTTTTATTTTATTAATTATTCGAATAACGAAATGATAAAACTTCAAAAATGAAAGGCACACATGAAAGTTTAAATCGTTTAATAATATCTTCAAGAAAGAAATTAGTAATACAAAAATAGCAAAAATATAATAAGTAGAACACATAAACCAAAAGGCATTTTAAAATTTTTAAAACTTTTGTAGTCGAGTTTGGCAAAAATTATAATTGAAGAATAATCAGGACTCTCTCTGGATGAAAAACTAATAACAAAAAATTATAATCTCAACGTCCGTTTAGATGTCTCTGATTTTATAATTTTTTTGGTTAGCTTTTCATTGGAATTCAATCTTGAGGGTGCCTTGATTGTTATACGAAGAATATTTAAAACCTGCGGAAGGAAGCTTTGCAAACAATATTTGAGAATTCTTAGCACCAGCACTTACCATAGAACATTTGGCAAAAACCAAAAGATATTAATTGGTTTAGCCATACAGGAGAAACCTGAAACCTCTCATGAGATCTGTCGCCATATTTTCTTCAAGGTTCCAATTAGGACTGCACAATATGGTTTAGGAAGTATTGCTAGAACACAAACCATTTATAACCTTACTATTTGGTGTTTTAAAACATTGGAATAAAAGAATTCTCAAATAAAGTTGCAGAAGATACTTATAAAATTACTGTAACAATTGAAAATAACCAATAAATTGTAAGTTGAATAAAAAATATTATTAAAAAAACATATAAAATACTCCCCAATGCGATGTAATTTGGGGAACTTCTATGGCAAAATCCGTGAATTTTTCCAGAATATCTTCTTCTTCGCATCAGGTATTGGACTTTTAAGCCTATTCGGATTTCTTATTGCCATTGTTTTTGAGGTATTTTTTGGTCTCTATTTTCTTTGGGACGTTATTGATACGCAAGCTTTGGTATTTTTGATCATTCATCCGTTCTAAGTGAGCTCTCCAATATGTCCATATTTTTTATGCTGTCCAAGCTAGTGACCCTGCCACTCTTCAGAGAAATTTCATTTCACTGACTCAAATACGTGAGCCATATTTTTGCGTTAAAATCCAAGGCTCACTGCTATTTATATTAACATCGCCATAACCTTATAGAATTTGACTTGAGTCTTTTCCTAACAGTTTTATTTTGTAATGTTCATCTTATCGCACCGCAGACTTGTTGAAATATGTGCGTTTTAACTTTTATATCGTTATTACGCTCATAGGTGACATCGCACCCTAAATAGTTGAAGTTACTCACTTCTTCAAACTGTTGGTCATTTGTACATATTTTTGTTTTGACTCCTTCTTTTCCTAGAAAATCCATCTTTTCTGAATATGAATGAACCAGAACATCCACTGCGATAAAATAACAACATTATAGAACATTGAACTGTGGATACTTTAAGTTATTCACTAGAACGCAATCAAATGATAAATCTGAAGCTAAAATTTAGTATTTCACAACAAAATTTAACCTTAACTATTTAGCAGATGATTTCCTCCATCTACCAAAAGTTCTCTTTAGTCTTCTTATTAACCTTCATTTTTTTGATTTTTTAGTTTTTTTAAATTTGTTTTCATAATAGTAACGATTATTGCAGCAATAATTTTATTTAAATTTTGTAAGAACATTAAAAAGAATATTTTGGTAATTTTTCCCTTTCAATATATAAAAAACCACGTCATTTACCTAACTAGTGTTAATATTTGACGCCCTGATGGTATTCAAAGGGGCTTGTAGAAAATTTTTTATTTTATATGTTATTATATGCGTGTTAATTTAATAAAATTGTTTAATTAACTGTTAATACAGCACCCGTGAATAAGTTTGTGATATTAGAATGTGAGTATCTATTCTAAATTTACAACACTTCGTGGAAATACTACGTTTCATATAAACGAAATGAAGCAGTGCCATGTTGGAACTAGCATTTTTATTCGATCACGAAATTTAAATTGCATTTTAAGTAAGAAACTTTTCAATTGAAATTAACCGTTGATTTTCTTTTACAGATGATTCAGAGGCATCCGAAGGACTGAGGACCTAAAAGGTAAGATCTTTTACGTTTATACACTATTAAAATTTTGTGTGGTAATTTAATTACCTATTGCTAGTAGCAGCTCAGGCGGCCTTAACGACAGTTAAAGGTTTGAATCTTCTGTTGAACATGTAAACGAGTAATTGTATACTTATTTTTGAGTTTTTATATTAGCATGACCACTATTCGTCTCAAAATTATGAGTCGTGACAAAATTATAGTTTAGTCACATTATAATTTAAAATTTCAATCAAAAAGTTTTGTTAGGTATTGCATAAATTAATGGTGTTGCAATCAGTTTATTGCAATTAGGGCTGCTTTATTAATGCAAAATAATTGTAGTGCTGGAAAGATAAATAGGTAAATCAAGCTGAAGCACTCGTCATCTACCGATATGAGTTTGGTAGGTTTCTGAACTCCAACTATACGATTTTACCCGAATGCTAAAATAAGTTAAGATTTATTGTTTTTAAGCGCTTATAATTTATTATAAAAGTAAAAAATTTTTTCTTTAGTTCCGACCACTCGAATGGAAAATTGTTAAGTTTCCTAAGTTGCTTTAACTCTTCCAAAAAGTGACTATATTCGTGCTTTTTAATTTACTAGTACAACTTTACTAAAAAGTCCACTAACTAAATTAAAAAATATAATATATTGTTTGAAAAATTAAATTAATGAACTAGCAACATTAGCTATTCATTCTACATTAAACCAATAGCCCCACGTTATTTAATCTATAGAAATATTTTTGATTCACTAAGTACTGTAATGTCCATAACATAATCTTGGTAAAAAATTATAAGGTTTTATTGCAACCCAAAAAAGACGCTAATTCATTTTATATTAAATAACTTCGTGACTACATTCGTTTTCTGTGTCAAAACAGTTAGCAAACACTGAAAGAAAATTTTTTGACAAATATAATGAAATTTATTATAAATAAAATATTTAGCAATATGATATGAAATGCTAAAAAATTACATGTAGACAATTTTGTATGAAATGAAATTTTGTACAAAAAAGTCAGCAACAGTATAATTTTTTTTGATAATTTAGATGTGAAAGACATACCTATTCATATCTGTGACTTTCCATGTCATTTTTTGTGGTTGCGGACTTTTTTGTGCAATATTTTAATTCCTACAAAATTGCTCGTATGTAATTTTCTTGTAGATGTTACAATTTTCAGAGCAGTTCAAATTTAAGGTAGCGCCGTGTCATTTTTGTAAATTTTGATTTATTGAATATAAATATATTTTACTGTCACGGACTTTTTTGCACAAAATATAAAAAGACTGACACTGTTGCTATAAGTTATCGTGAAAAGAGGAGTATACTTTTTTACTTTGGGAACCAATAACATAATCAAATTTAAAATGGCCTCAAAAATTGTATAAATGAATATTAGAAACTTGAATTAATTTTGCCAACAATGGCAAAGATTGCACAATCGCAGTAATTTCGTGTTGTTCCCAAGCAGTAGTTTGCTATGAAGCGTATATATCGCAAAAAATGACAAAAACCATTCAACTAATCGAACCAATAAAAAATAATTTTCTGACAATCATTTAAAATAATTGCTCAACGTTAAATAACTCTTAATAATAAAATAAAAAATACATTGGCATGGGTGGTCTATCCAGAGCTTAAGGATACCTAGTATTAATAACAGGATTGGAAGAACGATGACCTAGCACAAATTCTTCACTTTTATTAAATGTTTGTAACTTGATATTATTTGCTTATTGATTTAGATACACAATTATTTATTAGTACGAGTACCTTTTTATGCAGAGGTTAAACCATTAAATCATTCATATTAAAACAAAGACCAAATTACCTAAAGAATTTCTCAACTCGAAAAGAATTAATTATGTAAGTCAAAACATCGCATAGCTGAGGCAAACATTTTGTAATGTAGAGTAAAACTTCCGAATGGGTATCTTGGACTAGACGGAATTTCTAGTTTACTTCCTACGATGACAAAATTAATAATGACCTAAAACCACAGCCAATAAGATTTTTAGGTAAATTTAATAAAATTTGTACCCATGTGGTGATTGGTCAAACCGAATAACAAAAGGTAATTAAAAAACCACTTTTATTAATTTTTGTAATTAACGTATTTTATAAAAAGTTGATTGATTCCTGTTGTTTGTATTGTATTCACTTGTGAGAAAGAAAATCAAAGTAATTTAAAGGATATTTATAAGCTATTGTAATATAATTACAAAATTATTCAAGTAGGTTTATATGTCTTTAATTATGGTTAATTAAAGTAACTTCACAATCGACATAACATATCAATATCAAAGTTGTACCCACCCATGCAATTGTATCCATAACGTTGTGTTTTATATAATTTATTAATTTAAAATTAATTTTTTTCAACACTCGATATGAAATTTTTTGTAATAATAGCACAACTATTTTCATCTTGAAAATAGTTGAAGAAAATCGTTAGAGCAAATAAACGTTTCGGGGTTGCTATATAATACCGCAAACATCGATAATTTTATAAAATTCTCTGTAATATCCACATTCGTATAATCCTTTTAGGGATCAAAACAAAGCTCACGTTTATTCAACCATTTTGATACTTTTCACCCTCAACTTATTGACGCGAGTGGAAAGCTACACTCATTAATTCGTCACTGCATCCGCTTCCTGTTAATGGTTGAGTTGCAGACGATTTGTTTATTCAACTTATTAAAAAAATTTATCTCAAACGTTAAAATTACATTAAAGTGTATCATTATTTCTTATCTACAACTTTATCGTCAATTACAACAAATTACATGAAATTTACTACCGAAAAGTTGACAAACAGTTTTTAATCACGCCCTTTATGTTAAACATTGGAGTCGTATATATATCATTATCGCTATCACAAATTACAACAATTTTATTACTACCTTTCGCTGATAAGATTAATTTTAATAAAAGTTATTGATTGGAAATGAAAAGTTCTAATTGGGTTTGCTTACCAGCACCGAAATGCGAACCTTCATGTTTGGAATTTGCTTTTCAGATAAAAAAAAATACTTTGCAAACCCCTAACTTACCTTACCTCCAGCTACTTTAGCTAAAGCTGTATAAAACTTGGCGTGAAACATTAAAGCGAAAACAATTTACAAAATAAATTAGATCGGCTTAGGGTTACTTTTAAAATAGTTTTACGGGTGTATTTTTTACTTCAATTTTGCTTCAATTAGTTTTCATTTTTTTTCAAAATGGCGCTTTAAGTTTACCTAATCGTGTTAACGGTAGTTTAAAGTTTAATAGAGACGTTAGCATGTAAAATTCTGCGGTTACCGAGATTTCAGGCATGTGGATTTGATTTATTAAAAACGTGATAAGGTTTCGCATCAAAGAGCATTCTGATGTTTTTGTGTCGTGGCGTTTGCTTTACTTACGGCTTAACTGTTCGTGGTTTACGAACCCGTTAAAATTAATTGGGACATTTTACTGAGGCACTGAGGGTACACGAAACAGAAGTCATAGGAAGCTGATGGTTCCTGTTTTGGAAATACCTCAAATTCGGTTTTTAATGGGTAAGGTTCACTCTCAAAAATATCGGAACGGCTGTGAATTTTAAAAACCTCTTCTGGTCGTGGTTCAATGAGTTGCAATACGATTCCTATAAAAAATGTTGAATTAATTCAAGCGACAAAAAAGACAACAACACAAAGCGCAGATGGTAAAATTGAAGCGTTTCGGAAGGGCCATGGATGATGAAGCTGGAAAACACATGAATTGGAACCGCTCAAACAACGGGAATCCTTCTGATTCTTGATTCATCATCATAACTATATTGGTGAACTGTACTTATTTATCATCCCTAGTATAAATTGCTTTGAAAATTCCTAACCCGAACTGCTCTCTTCCTTATTAAGGAGTATGTATAAGTACAATATCCCCTAATTGCGTTCATCGATGTGATCCCAAAATGCCTGTGGATTTGCATTTTAAAGTGTCCTTCCTTTTAGAAGGACAAGAATTTAGTGGTAGGTGGACCGTCCTTTTAAATAAAATAAACGTCTATAATAGCGATAAAAGAATTACCAGTAATAAAAAGTATTTTAGTTTTACTATCATCGGTAGTCAGTAGTTAAACGACCGACCATAAGAATGGCCACCAAGAACTGGTTCGCTAACCCCGAAGCTACTACTTCTATGTACATTTAACGCAGTGTAGGTGAATCTCTATCAAAATCAACTCTATTAATTCAAATAAGAACATTAAAACTGTAAAGAGCAAAGTTATGGTTGATTATTAAACAAATTGTACCTATTCCAAGGAAGTCAGCCTAGTGAAATAAACAATTACGACCATACGTTATAATTTATTAGCGCAAACTTGTAGTATTTTACTTTTACAAGAACAAACTGTGATTTATAAAAAACCTCATGGTACACCTTTTAACTAAAACGGAAAACAATGGGTAATATTTCTACAACACGAAAAATAAAAATTATAATACGGCAATAATTTAGGCTTATAATTGCTATGATAATTTATTTTGCAATTTAAAAATATTTCTCGACCATAAACAAGAAAAATAATAAGTTAACTTTCCATTAAAAATTTTAACCGGTCATCAATATTATCAATATTTGGAGGAGCGTTCTTAATGAAGAGAAAGTGACGCACCGTGTGCTTAACTGTAAAAAATTATTTGCTTCCAAAATTCCAAACAAAGTTTGCAGGCTTCCTATTTAAAGATTATTGTTTATTTATGATTTACCACAATCGTGTAAATATTTGAAAGTTCAACGGTGTTTAGCACTTGGTTAGCCTCAACTATTCTCGGTTTCCGCATAAAAATCAGCTCTCTTGTTGGATTCTAATACGTAAAAATATATTTTTCTTAGCCACAAAAGTTACAATTTCCGTGATATATTATTAAAAATCCTGATTTATAAAATACAAAGTAATTTTGTATTATTTTTTGGCACCACATCATAGGTCGAGTGGAAAAAGAAAACCCCATTAATGAGAGAATTTCAATTTGTCGCTTCCATGCAGTTTAAACTAAACGGCGTTTTAAAAGTTAATAAAAAATTTTTATTACAAAAATTATTTGCTTTAATGTCTTTTATGTTACATAATAAAGCATCATTAAAATAACTTGGCGACGAAATGTCTTCATTTTCTGTAGAATTTTCATTCTTTCTTATCATAATACACGGTATCTATATTTTGACAGTTTTTTGTGTTTCACACGCAAGCTCATTTTCAATGAATAAATTACATTTTATCTCTGCACTCTAATAACAGTAAATAAAAAGTATAAAATGTAAACCTGTTCTTTGCTCTGTCGAGCAAAGAAAACTAGGTATGGTTACATTTTTACACACAACCGACTCGAGACACAACTTAATTTAATCCTCTAGATAAAGCTTTTAAAATGTTTTTGTTTAGACATTAAAAATCAACAAGAAAATAAACAAATAATAATGATGAATTTCAAAATCATTAACATTCAGACAACGAAGACGAATTCCAAAACTAAATTCATGTTGCGACTAAAGAATCTGAAATTTTAATAAGGTCGAGAAAATTTTACATTTTTTAAACGGAATAATGTTTTTTTTATAACATTTTAATGCCCTACGTAAACCAAAAACTTCTAACCGTTGCGTTATTGTAAACCCTTAATCCTTGTTGAATATTTTACAAACCTGAACAATTAATTAAATTTCTAACTTTATCAGTAAGTCGATCGATGAAATTTAAGAAAATTTAACTTATGAAATTTTAATTGCTTGGAAATAGAAAAGTGAAAATTATGGAAATTTTATTTATAGAGGAAATCTCGACAATTGCTAAGTAATGCAGATTTATGTAAGCGATAGTTTTATTTTCTTTGTCTTTTCGAGTCCATTAGTTTTTCAAATATTATGAAGCGAAGTGGAAACGTTAATTAATCACAACGGAACAGAAAAACTTGAAATTATGCATTTTGTACAAACAATAATTAAAATCATTTTTTGTTATAGTATATCGTAAAATTTAAATTTTTAAACTGTTAATGCAGTGGTATAAAAATATAAAGTATCGGCGAAGGGTCTGTGTAATTAAGGTGGGTTTATGGACGGCAGACGCCGGCGTCGAGAAACGGGAACGTGACGGGGCAAACAAAATTTTCGTTTAGGCATCTTAAATGAATAGATGGCGTTGCTTCATCACTTGAAGTTTTATTATTTAAAAAAAAATTACTTTTTGCATTCTAAATTAGCAATTTTGTAAACTTCAATTTTTTATTTAAATTTCAAAATAATTTTCTTATTTATCCTACCACAACGCTCTTACAAAAATTTCTAACTGACTTTATTGTCATAAACGTGACACATTGCTAATAAAAGTTAAAATCTGTAGATTTCGAACGCAAGCTGTCAGTAGGATTAGCAGCGTAGTTTTGAATATTTTCATTGAAGATATGCAAAAGGTCACCAAATGACTTTTCTTTCTAGTTACCTGTACAATATAAATTATGATTGTAGACCTAGCTAGGGAAATTATATGTCCTTGCTGTAGGGCATCGTACCTGGTATATGAAATGTAAAGAAATAGAGGTACAACCGGGGGTATGCACTGGATTACCCTCCAGGACCATAGACAAATTTTTACAAAAATGTAGCCTAAATGGACTTAATTATACTTGATTAAAAATTTAGGCTAAATATTTCAAATCTGTAACCATTTTCGTTCATAACCGTTTTTCTCGATTTTTCAACATTTATAAGAAAGTTAGGGGTAATTTCTTATACTTGTAGTATCATAAAAAGAATAGACGACCAAAAGAATATTTTTATCTTCGGGAATTCAACAAGTTTTTTTGTCATCAGTATTTACTGTGATGTTTTTCATAAAATAATTTTGTTCTGATTAACATCATTTTCTTCACTTATTTTACCAATTACTATTCTATTAGAGGACTCGTAATGGCACATTGTAAATTTTATAAAATTGTGCCAAAAGTGAAAACTATGCATTATTACTGCCCCTCTGGATCCGCGCTTGTTGCCCCCCATACAATTCTACTGATACGTAAGAGCAAGCATTGCTTACAAATTTGATCAGGATCAGTATTTTAAATATAGCTGCTGAAGGTAGAAGTGTTGTTAGACCGTATACTTCCTGAACGGAAAAGAAACATAAAAAATTATATTCATTGTAACTTTTTTTCTCTCTTTGTTTAGCTGATATGACTTTTTGTTAATATAATCATTGGAATTTCTGTGACCATAAAGTATAAACCTTATTAATTATTCTCATAGAACTCAAATCAATCTCTGTGTAGTCGTCACCAATTTCACTAAGGTGACTTAAATAATACATTAAAGCCTTCCACACCAAAATTAATTATTTTATTCTGAGATTAAAATATTTTTGTTTAGGTAGGTATCTAGTGTTGAGCTCATAGATCCGTTAAATTATTTGTTTCATGGTTTGGCACCACGTTAATCTGTTGATTCTTACTTACGTTTAGTTATAAGACTTGCAATTTTATAATGCAGGTTATTCTTTGAGAAAATATTTTAAAACTCATTAGACCAAAAAACATCAATTATTTAACCTACTGTTTAAATTTTTATATAGCGAATAATTCTCAAAAAAGAAAAGCTTTGGAATTCCATTTATGTCGATGTATTTCCTTACCCTAAAGGCTGAGATTAAAAATCCTAACTTACAAATCTACAGGAGGTCGTTATCTATTGTAGCAACTTAAAAATAGTTAGTCTCTTGAAAACGTTAGCAATATTTCAAACGGCTCACTTAATTGTTTAAAACGACCGTTGGAATAACAACAATACAAAATTCAAAGTGATCAATAAGGAACTTTTTGTTGATTCCTTTAAATCGACAAATTTTATAAACTTCTCATTAAATTTTTTCTTTATAATTTGCAAGTATAATTAAATTTAGTATCGATTTATTCCAATTAACGATGTTTTCTGTGTAAAAGAATCTAATTAATTAGTTGAAATATTCCTACAGTTTTTTAGTTTTATGATGATTTAAGAATGCAATAAAAAATGTTAATTTTCAAAACGTATAGGAACTTGCTATTAGCAAAATCTTCATCGTTCTGCTGGCTAGGAGGTTCCATATTAAAATATCGATAATTATGTAGAAAGATAATTTATTGGCAGCTCTTTCTTTTGGTATAACAATTTTATCAGGGTGAATTTGCGACCAACAGGTACCTACTTATTTACATAAATTTAATTTTACCGTTAATTTTACAACTCGCACTTTAATTTCGTTTTCAAAATTTTATGAATGAGTCGCCTTGAGGTGAAGTTAATCCGGCGCCCGTCAAAAATTTAACTTTTCAATGGTAAATTTGACTTTCCGAAAGTAGATCGGTTTATTATCTGTTTGTCATTCTTTAAAATTACTCCTTTCTCTTCTAATTATTAGCGTGACACTAAAAAATCATTTTAATTGCTCTTTTGTACAACCTCCTCTTCGAGATATCTTCATTACTCGTCGGAAAAATTAAATCAAAGTTACGTGTTAAATATTTATGAGCCTTGAAAGTCGTAATTATTTCGACTGCTTTAAATTAATTACTTATTTTAATTTTGTCTTTGAGTCGAAATCTTTAGTTTCCAAATTAATTAGAAACAATTATCGCGACTTTGTAGTAATAAATAAGTTAGTATAGGTACATATTATATAGGTATAATAATAATACAAGTTTGATAAACGATTAAATGTAAATTAAAAGCAATATATTCTTATGAGCATCGGGAAAAGGAATCGAATCGAACGAAACATTATTAATTAAATGGACGAGAGAAACAAACATGGAATGGATTAATAATTTATAAATTCACATTTTTTAATTGGGAGAATTCGTCTGCATATTAACATGCTTTAATATAAATAGTTTGTACTGCTAATAAACGATTCTACGACTTTAAACAATAGGCAATAAAGTATTATGATATCAATGGCAACTTCAATTTTAGAGTAAGAACGAGTTCACATTCTACCGAAACAAGAGATGAGAATTTATAATCAGGTCAAAATACCTGTGCGGTCGTTTCTCGTTTGTAATAGCTCTCCTACCTATAGCTAACGAAATGGTTTTGTTTTTTTAAGTTAGTATTTGTTTTGTCACTAAAATAATTATTGTCTCGAGCTATTAACGGTCTTCGAGCCGTGCGTCCGGCTCGATGAGTTTTAATAGCTCGCTACAATTATTTGATACATATCTTGCAATCCTTTACTTTTAATAATAAAAAAATTAATGCGGCATCTTTGACTTTACAGAACATTGTGCACTAAGTGGTTCTACACAATTGAAGTCTCGTCATTGTCTATAATAATCTCGATTTTTACTTAGATAAAGGTCAACCTCCTTGTTATAACATTTTGCCGAGTAATTTACTTTAAATGTAATTTAAAAACTCACCTACTGCTCAAATCCTGCAAGAGACCAAAAAAGAACACTTCACTAAATTTTTCACTTGCATTTCTTTATTATCATTTTTGCAATGGTAGTATAAAATATACACAAATAATATACAAAAAAAAAGTTATGGTCAAATAAATAATATATCTATGTACAAAAATTTACAAAAATAATACAAATAAAATAATTACACGTTGCGAGTCTTATAGTCAGTTTTAAAATTATTTCTTACGCCCTAATCAGTCAATAGATTTATCACACGAGGTAGGCTTGTCCACTACCACCCCCAGAATGATGGTGCATCAAAACTTGGGGCCTCCACGGAGGGCCCCTACGTCCCGAATTGCCGCGTTCTAAAGTACTATAATCGGAATCGATACTCGAATAAATGTGATCAGAAATTGGTCGCGGTTCTTGGTGACCCCGACGCGATGGTTTCGGAGATGGGGTAGCTGTCGTTGCAGAGGAATAATTAGTTTCGTCCAACTCTTGCGACATTCCGGACGTGTAAGCCGGAGGCGCAAACATCTGCGGTGAAGGTGGCGGTGGATTTTTAATTTTTTCGGGATACGTATGGTGATGGGTACCGTTTGCTACCACACGTGAATCTATCGTATAATTATTTATATTTCTACGGTAATTGGCGTTAATTTTACCGCGTGGCTCAGCAGAAGGCATCGCATAACGAAGTTTTTCCCAAAATCTTCGCTCCCCCCACCTCACACGTTGGCCAGTCTTTAAGTAAGGCCTTAATTCGGGATCTAATTCTGCCTCCGGAATGGGACCGTCTTCCAAAATGACGAGTTTGAATACTCTGCCTTTGAGAGCTTCGTGAAGGGCCTGTCGTAACTCGAAACGTGACCACTCGGTTTGTAAAAAATTTCGCGTAAGAATAATTATCACTCTGCGACTAGCTTCGGCTGCTTCCAATACTGCCGGGGCGGCATGTTGAAGGTAAGCAGCATGGGGTAAATCTCTATAATGTAAACACAACTGAAAACTAGGTTCTAATTCAACAGCTAAAGATTGCACAACCCATTCCTCGTCTTTGGGACTGTAACACACGTAACCGTCATATAACTTGTCTCTCTCTTCGCACTGTTTTGCAGCCGCTGCTCGAAAACTACACAATCGAACGCCGTAACGCGAGTACAGCCACACACGAGCAGAATCACGAAACGAAAACCAGAATACCAATCCAAGCAGCAATAACAATATAATGCACAACGCTACCACGGCCATCGGCAAGTAATCTGAAAACAGCATACTGTCGATAACCGAACCGCCTGCGTAGTAATCACTGCAGGCCGTACTATTGAGATCGATTTCACGACGCTGAGGCGGCTTCGATTCCGTATTATAACAACTAATGTCCGAACTATCCACAACAATGGCAGTATTTTCGTTTATCCATGCAGAGAGTTCTTGCAAAAATTTGCATCGACAAGACCAATGATTATTACTCAGCGACAATTCGGTTAGCCGCGCATTTTGCGATAATTGCCATATCGGAAAAGCTATCAATCTGTTTCCGTCTAATCGAAGTATTTCTAAAGATTTTAACGAAATCAGAGTCGAATTGCCGATGTGAGAAATTAAATTATTTTGCAAGTACAGTTCTTTGAGCTGCGACAAGTGTTCGAATTCGTAACCTTTTAACTCGCGAATTTTATTGTCTTCCAAATGCAAAGTTTGTAAATTGTTGAGCCCATTAAATGTCCGATTTTGAATTGTTTCGACAGCACTGCTATTCACGTACAAAGCGCGCATATTTTTACGTCCAATAAACACGTGATTTTGTAGTTCTTTGATGTCGTTTCCGTCCAAATAAACTTCGGTAGCGTCCATTGGAATACGCTGAGGAATTTCTTGAGCGTTTTGACCCGAACAATCGACGACGTTTGTGTTCCACGTTTGGTCGTGATAGCAAGTGCAGTTTGTAGGGCACGTCATTTCACAGTCACAAGCATCGAAATCGCAACAATGACACAAAGCAAAACAATGGGTTTCATAACGACACAAAAAGTCACCGGGTTTAGCTCGGGTTAAAGGCATATGCGTCATGCCCCGCGAATGGGTCATACGACACACAATATTTTCCAAATCCATCACACGCGGATATTGACGGGCAGCAGACATATTATTAATTAATTGTAGCCATTCCATGCTGCAATCGCAATGAAATGGATTTCCACCTATATAAAGTTCTGGTAACGATTTGTTGTCCGGAACACGCGAAACTCGTAACGAGTTTAAATCCACGTTCACCAAGTCATTCGCGTACATATCGACTCGCACTAAATTTGCTTTATCTAAAAATGTGTTTGCGTGAACAGTCTTTATAAAATTATTATTTATGAACAATAATTCGACACTATTCGGTATCGACATGGGCGACATTTCGGTTATTCTGTTATGACTTGCGTCCAATGTTTTTACGCGAATTTCATCTTGAATTTTATAATAATTTGCTAAATGTTCGATAAAATTTCCGTGCACATCCAGCCATTTCAAATTGCTAGGTATAAATGCATAATCGAACCACACTAAATGATTTTTTGATAAATTTAGCCACAATAAACTAGCGAGGGTTGCAAATATGCCATTGATGTCTGTTAGGTAGTTTTCATCCAAGCGAATAGCCTCGACTTGCGTATTTCTTTCAAAAGTGCCGCGTTCTATGCTTTGAATTTTGTTCTTTGCCAAATTAAGGACTTGTAAACTCGGTAGGTCCCACAGCATGTCCTTTGTGAGATTTCCAATATTGTTATCGATTAAACGTAAACCGGTTAATTGGTTCAAATTTCTAAAGGAGCCGTTTTTGAAAGTGACGATTTGATTTTCACCCAAATCGAGAGTTTTCAAAAACGTTAATTCTTGTATTGCGTCAGGAACATCTTGCAAAGCGTTTGAACTTAAATCGAGTTCTTTCAAATCTGAACAATTGCGAAAAGCTTGCGAATCAATACTTACAATTAAATTGTTATTGAGTGTAAGTTTGCTTAAAACGAATAATCCGTTAAATAAAAGCGGTCCAATTGTGTTTAATCGATTTTCCGCAAGATTCAAAGTATGCAAATTGTACAAAGGCAGGAAAGCGTTATCTTCTATAAATCCTATCGAGTTATTTCGTAAATCCAATATTTGAAGAAAGAACAAGTCTTTGAATGTACGTCCATCGATTCGTGTTATAGCGTTGTGCGATAAATTTAAGATAATTAAACGAATTAAACCTATAAAAGTTCCGGCATCGATGTGACTGCTGGTCAACTGATTTCCAGATAAATCCAACACTAGCAGTTGCTCTAATCTATGAAAAAGCCCTTTGGCGAGAGAAAATAACGAGTTGTTTTGCAAATGTATTTCACGAAGTTCTCGAGCACCGGCAAACAGGCCCTGAGGCAAATTTTCTATTCTGTTGTTTGCCAGATTAAGAACGCGTAAAGATACCAGTCCGGTAAGGGCTTCCCCCGAGATTTCGCTTATATTGTTGTACTGCAAGTCGAGCTGTTGCAAACGTCGTAAGCGCGACAGTCCCGAATCTTCCGGGAGCGACTTAATTTCATTATGCGACAAATCGAGATTTTGTAAATCGCTGTTACTGCTACAGCCCGATCTGGGAACGCTGAAATCTCCAAAACCGAGTCTTTCTGAACTTCTAATTCGATTTCTCGTCAAATTTAACGTATGCAAATTGGTGAGAGGACAGAAAACGTTTTCCGGTAAATTTCTAATATTGTTATTTCCTAGATCCAAATTATGTAACTCTTTGAGTCCGACCAAACTTGGATTTGTCAACTCCAAACTTTTACCGAGCGCCCAATTACCGTTGTACGTGTTGATGGATAATTTTCTCAAATTGTACAAACCGGCAAAACTGTTTTCTTGTACGTTTAATATTTTACAACTATCAATTTGTAAATCTTGTAATTCGTGAAGTCGCTGAAGACCTTGCGAAGGAAGCTCGCTTTCAAAAAATAAACTATCACTACATAGAATTTTTAATTTGGAAGTACCTTCGACGGGAAGGGAGCTAAGATTGGTACTTATACCATCCAAAGTTCTGAATTTGCATGTTACTACGTATTTTCCAGCAAATGTATCATTATTGTCGGCGACCCAACTGCATTGCTCTGGGCCTTCAAACTTAGCACTCGCACAAACAACCGCCAACAACACAATTCCGCACACAAACTTCCACATGTTGTTGATGAATTTTACGGTTCCGTTTTATTTTCTTGTTTGAACTTGAGCGTAATTTTTAAACTCTGCATTTCCACTTCAATTTAACGTTTTAAATTAAATAAAACCTCGCATATTTTGATCCTTCACAATTTTAATTACAGTTTTATTTATCACAGACTTTCACAAAAATTAACGATTCCTTACATACTATATCATGTCGTGTACGAACATGACGTAAAGTTACTCTTACGAACCTCGACACGCAACTAACTGATCGTGACACGCTACTGCGGTATATACCAAGAGTTATTCTTCAAGTCCTTCGCGCAGGCGTTCCTTTTTAGTTCATCCATTTTCCGGCTTCTTCCTGGCGCTAGTTATCGGACAAGGATTTAAATTGCATTACTTAACTTTGCAAAATAATCTAATCCTAAAATATAACCCTCCAGAATAGCTTTGTATTTGTTTTATCAACAAATTTTCCTTCAATTATTATGATAACGAACAATCATAGTTAATAATATATAATCAATCGGTCAATTGATATCTGTTAATTGACGTTTGTCCACCTCACGACGGGTACATTTAGAATGGAAACTGCAAATAAAACGACGTAATGGTTGGTATTTAGAGGGTTAAATATTTAAATTTGAGGAAAAACAGTCTTTGGAAAGTTTTGCATGATGGATATTAAAAAATCATAAAGGAAAATTTACTAATCTAATTTCCCTTGTTTGACGAAAGTAATTTTCTGACTAAATTACATACTTTGCGAATAATTTTCTTTAAGTACGAATTGAAAGCTTTTCTTGCAATTACAATATTATCCTTTGAACTTCTACTATTTTCTAAGTATATAGTCATGATAAATTTAAACAATATTCAGACTTTTTTGTTCAGGAAAGTTATTATTAATAATTAATAGTAATTAGCCCTTCAATCGATAATAGTCGATCAATGCACTTTAAATAAAATTTTAATTCCTTATTATTCTTGAAAATAACCTACAATTTCTTATCGTTTACTAATATAAGTAGTGTCTATTATAAGAAGTACGTTAATCAATTGATCTAATTTTATAGTGTAACTTTTTATTCAAAAAATTACTTCGGTTTTGTTATTTTAACCAAATTGAATAGTACACAAAGAATAATTAATTAGATTAAAATTTTGTCCAATTATTCGACGAAAAGTATTTTGCTAGTATAATCCGAATTAATCAGCAATAATCAGTATTAGTCGAAGTTACAATGTTGTCATAATTAATTAAACTTTTGCAAAAATCTGTAGTTCGTTTAATGTTTAATAATTTATTAAAATTAGTAGGTATTTATTTGTATTAAATTTATAAGTCAAAAATTATTTTTTTCCGTCGCACTTCTCCTCTTTGAAAGGTAAACTAAATCTAAATTTTAAATCATCAAAATTCTTATTGCATAATACAATTTTTACAAGAAAATGTGATTGCAGCAATGCAATCCTATAATTTGAAAACAAGGATTTTTCGATCAGAAATTCTAAATTTTTAATACTAAATATCACTTTGTTCAAATTGGTTTCATTTCGACCTCAATAACTTTTTTGAAATATTACATTGTTACATCTTACTTCGCACTTTCTTACTTCTCGATTATCAACCCCGAAATGATTTATTAGTACTTAAGCACATGTTTTTGGGCTTATTTTTCTTACCAAAATTGCACAACGTTTAATTTCGTTAATTTAATAACAGGGGATCACGCCAGGTTTGTCGATACTTTCTATAATTTTAAATTGTTTTAAACGTTTCAAAAAAATGTTTATAACCCTAATTTAACCTTCCCTTTCGGGCCATATGCAGCTTTCAGTTGGAGGTAATTTTTAAGCACTCGCCAGAGTAAATTATAGGAAGGTAGTAATTTTAAATTTTAAATTGATCAATAAGTAGTTGCTTGGTATTTATAAAATTTTAAACATAACGCCATTTTATTAGAGCACGATCAGGGTTTCGATCTTTAGTTTCATGTTCTTAGAGAGGGATGAAAATATAATAGACGTGTCACGAATGTTTGACATAAATAGTAATTGCTTTTATTTAATTTTTTGTTTCTGTTTAAAAAGAATTACTTGTTTGGTTTAGAAAAAATTCAATTAAGGTCTATTATTTTTTTTTATACTTATTTGTTTTTCATTTATTAAATGGGAGTCGGTTTGTTCCAGAAAAACGATATACCTACTAGTTTTACTTTTTATCTTTAATAAATAAAGCATTCGTTATAAAATCCAAAATGGGAGATAATTTTTTATCATCCAATAATTAAGTTTTCCAAACCGTAAATTTTTCATTAGTGCAGGCAACACACCTAACCGCTTTATTGCTAATTTCTAATTTAGAAACTATTTCTTATTATAATTAGCTACGTAATTATAATGTAGAGAAGTCGCAAATTTGCGGTGTATATAAAGTTTTATTTTCTCATTAACTCGGATTTATTAAACATAAACATAGTAATTTTCAAATTTTTGCAAACTTCCCCAAGAAATTATGTAAACCAAGTTCATGAAATTAGTAAATTAAATTCTTGTATTAATTTGCTAATTAACCGATAAGTGTAGGCAAAACGAACTTTAAAGTAAATTTATTTTGTTATTTGCCACTGCAGCTTGGAACAATGGGCGCATGTTCAAATTGTCAATTTTGATTATTGTCCTATATTTCAACCCTTCCCACAATTAACATGACAGATCTCACAATTGTCTCTTTTGATAATTTCTAATCTGATTAGATTAGCATCGTCCACTCGCTCATTATTTTCATTGAAAGCCCGGATTATGTTTTTAGAAGTTTGAAAAGACCACAACATTTATGTGTTGAAAAATATACAACAAAATTCGCTAATCTGTGGAAAAGTGTAATCGTTGTAATGGAAAACAGTAAAATTGTATTCGGAAAAATAAATATAAATTACACAACGTAATAGTAACATTTTAAAGCATATTATCCTGTCATTCATTTACATTTATCCTAGTGTTGCACTCCATGTGAATAAATCGCCATTACATTATTCCGATTTAAATTTTCCACCATAATCACATCAAATGAAATTTTTGAAACCGTGAGGCTCTGAGACTTGCTCCCCGTCTTGAGTAATTTGAAAATAATTGTCAACCTAACACTTTGTCGCAAAAGAACTAGGAATGCAATAAATTTACTAAATTCTTTCCTTTTATCCTTCGCACTAAGCTTTCCAATGCATTTTCCAGCGAATCTCTTTTAATTCTCGATTTACAATTAAATCAAGCATTCTAAATTCATCGAAATTAAATTATTTAAGGCTGAAATAAACGGAAGAGTAAATCGAAATTAAAGTAATTTATATTTTGATAAAAAATAAAAAAAAGCAATTTATATAATTAAAAAATAAATTTCTTTTGTGGCATGCAACCCGCCGAAAACTAAAGCAGCGCGGGTTGAGAAACCCGTAGACTTGATTAAGCAATAAAGAATTCATGATATTGATTGGGTTGTTTGATACCCTGTAGCTTTTCAAGATGATTGTGTTGTTGTCTTTTGTACCTTTTTGTATGTTTACATGTTGTATTCGATCGTTTATTTTATAATCGTATTGCTTTAATACACCAAAAGTTAAAAAACTTTGGAAATATTCCACTTTTTATCCACCGGTTCTCCCCACGAATCAATGAGTAATAGTTTTATTATTTTATTAATTTTTTTGTGTGTTGTAAGTGATGGGAATCAGATAAATTTCTTAATAACTACATAGCGCTTAAGATAAGCTACCCTCTGTCTTAGCCGTTGTAGATCAAAATTTATTGCTTTTATTTATGACTTGTACCCTTATCTATGATTAGTTTTCAAAATTTATGAACGATTTGATAACACAAGTTTAATATTTATTGAATCTTCACTACAAATATTAATATTTTTTGTCTTGTTTTGACAAAGTGAAATCTAACAAAAATCAATTAAAAGCGGAATCCAATATTTTTATTGACTTGGTTTGAGAATTGCAAACAAAGATGAGTAATTGTTACAAGGGGACGGAATAAATGGCGCTGTTATTTTACTTATCTTTTTCGAAAACTGTTATTCAATCAATGCATTTCTAATCTAGTTGATTGTTTTTATCAGAAAGAATTAATTAGTTGAAAGGTTTCCTCTTGGCCAATTGTGTGGATGTGCGCTGACCGCTGTAATGTCTTTTATTCTTTCTTTTACTATCTTGATATCTGTCCAAAAAAGAGAAGCGCATTGTGCTACAAAACTGACATTTGGTTTTCTGATGTACGTTAACTCGGTTAGTTTTTTTTTTATAAATCAGACATTTTTTCAAATTTTGACGAAGCTGAAAAAGGATAATTTTATTGAACACTCGTAAACATAGCAAGATAATTAGGGGGTGATTTTTCGGTTCCATGTTCTTAACCTTTTTGTTGCAATAAAAACAACAAATAAATGCACAATTAGCGAGAGATTAGGTACAAAACATTTTCGGTGCGGTCTACAAAAACTGATAAAGTTTTTGTTGAACTTAAGGTTTTATAAAGTTATTTCACTTTCCAATTACTTTGCAATAATCCGTTCAAAGAGTAAGCTTATAAAAACGGTTAAGTAGGACCAGACGACCGCAGACTAGGAGGAGATGCTGTCGATTTAGTTTGCTTGCTAACCGTCCGAGATCCAGTTTAATTCTCTAATCCGACTACAAAAAAGACCTTAGCTAACATCTTACATGCAATTTAAGCATCTCAATCCCCTATCAGCGGTGGATCTCATGATCGATTGTATAATCAACGACGTCCTTATCGCGAAAACTCCTTCACTTACAAAAGATTGCTCCTGGACGTATGTCTTTTATCTTGACTAAAGAAAGTAATTCTAAGTGTTTTTGCTTCCAGACAAATTCGGTTTGAAAAGACAAGTGATGTTAGGTTAGATTGTGGTTTTGATTAAATGCTTTTAGTACAAGTATTTGTGCTTGTTCGTCTTAGTAAAATAAAATTTTAAGGTAAAAGCTTTGATTTAACAAATTATATTTGAAATCGTTTTTAGCTAATTAAATTTCTCGTTTAATTCTCCAACTTGGTATAAAGTTACAAATTTTAATTGGAAAAATTAAGTTAAATGTCAAGTACGTTTAAGCAATTTGTGAAATATCACATTTCATCGATTGCTGTTATTTACTCTTTAAGCTCAAGGTACATTTGTCATTAACATCAAAATTTCATAAACCAATAAAATATTTTCAAATTTTTGTTAGTTTCTTTCATAAAACCTCAAGTAGTACTAAAAAGTTCCACCTGTTAAAAATCAAAATTAGATTAAAAATCGAAGATTGTTTGAAATTATTGATCTCTTAAGCAAAAACCATCAAGGTTTACCAGGTTTGAATCCAGGTGAAGCAGGCACTTTATTAGAACCGCCTCACCTGAGTTAAAATATTTTCAAAGTAAAAAGTATTTTGATCGTAGTATTCTAAATTCTGGATTTGTTGTAGAGAGTAAGATGAATTTACACGCACTTAGTTTTCTAAATCGGGCCCATTGTACTACCTCGGGTTTTCCAGCTCTACCCCAATCCTGTCACTCATCAAACCACCCCAACTGTAGAAGAAACTTTAGGATTTTAGCTGGCGGAGTGTCACTGACTTTGCTCATTTTGGGTCAGAAGTTTTCCATTCTCTCATTGAAGTTAACCATAGACAGTAAACATAGTGAAACGGTCATTTGCTTTTCAACTAACGCCGTCACCTGCAAATGCGGGATACCAGATTTAAACCTGGGGTGAGTCAAACTTTCTTATGACAAAGTCTTCGTGCTTTGGAGAGCACGTTAAGCTGGTGGTCCCTCTGGGATGATAAATTGCCACCATTAACTAAGAAAAGGGTTAGAGGCACATGTAACCAGTAACCAGAACCAGTCTGCTCAGCGTGATGAGTTATGGCCTACATAAACATGAACATCCAACAGTTGATAGACAAAGGCTGAAAAGAAGAAAGAGGAAAGTAACAGAGTACATCATGTTCACCAGTTTTCCTCTCTTCATTACATCCACGGCATCATATACGGCCATCTGCATACCCATTGGGTTAAGATGTTTATATAATCTGCAGTGTCTAATTTATATCTCTGCAATTGTCCGTAGGGACGTGCACGCGTCCGTATTGCAGCTCTTACGTAGTTGTATGCAGTTTCTTATGTCCACATACAACTGTGCAGTTCTAAAGTATATTGTTGGAGAAGGACGATCAAAACCTTGACGACAGATGTGACCATCGGCTCTGGACCATAGAAAAGACCTTTAGAGTCGTTTTTCGTCAATTTATTAGCTCTTTTTATGTCTATTGGCTCAGCAGAAAGATAGAATATTTTGAGTACTTAAACATCTTATTTAATGTCTGAATGCAGTCAATCACCCTACCAGAGATGATCTTGTGGCCGCGAAGTGCCACAAGAGTCGCCCTCACTGTCTGATATTATCTGGATATTTTTGTCCTTGGTGTATTTGTCCTGAACTATTCTTGTACAGTGTAATACGTTCTTCTTCTGTTCTTGCATAACACAAATGAAATTTATACAGTAAGTAATCATGCGAATTCGTTCTTCAAAATCGATTTTGTCCAAATTGGTTGAAACATGGAATTTTAAATTTTCACCTGATGTACCTACTACTAATTATGACTATAAAAAGATAAAAACGTTTCCAAGCCCTGAAAGTTTTAATCTTTACCAAGTGAAAAGGCAGCTTCGCATATGTAATTATACCAATTGTCAATTCTATTGCTTCGTTAAGTCGAATTTGTCTCCTAATACCCTCGATACACTGACAAGTTAATGATCATTAAGTATCTTTTCAAACAAATTTTTCTTCTGTTTCCTTTGAGGGTTGAAAATTTTAACCACAACCAAGTGACCAAGTGAAAGAGGGCCCTTGATTACATATTATATGCATCAATTTTAATTACAATCGTACGTGCAATATCCACAGCTTCAGAAGCTTTAAATGGAATGAAATGTACTTTATATCTCCGTAAAAATAATTCCACAGTGCTTAAAATTTCACAGTTCCTGTAGCAACTACTGAGAGCAGGTATCAGAATTTATAGAACCGAAGCAGCCCCTTTATTAATTATTTACTTATCCAATGTTTTTCAAACCGATTATGAATTTTATTGTAAAATGCCAATAAAAAAAAAGTTTCATAAACTGGTCCCAATCAACTAGTTATATAATAATACCTGCTTTGTTTTGTTTATGTATATAATTTCATGTTAATTTATTTAATTACACATAAAATTACTTCCTAGTAGAGTGTGCGTGTTTTCCGTAGGTACTATTTGTTGCACTTGCATTAACAAGTTTTTGCAAATCGATCAATCAAAAGTGACGCATTAAATATACCAAATATTTTTCCTTGAAAATAGTTAAAAATTTCTACTTGTAAAGTAAATGGCATTAAGTTTTTATCGATTCTAATCAAACTACTAAACCCGTTTTGATGAAATTTAGATTACGAGCTGAAGAAAATCTCTTAAAACTGCTTGAGTGACACTATAGTTCAGGTAATCTATAGTGTGACCTACTTACGGTACACTTCCCATTTTCCACTGTTTATCATTATATTTGTAATTAGTAACACGATAGAACATCGATCAATTTCAATACATTTATAATGAAGAATTTAATTAAATATTAATTATAACAACACAACTGATTGATAGATAGTTCGGTAGTTTGTAGTTACGAATGAACAGGGTTGGTTATTCAACTTTGACTTGATATGCGTAGGCCGTAGATGAAATAATTTTAGAATTATTAAAATTAATACTTTTTGTTGAAAGTTATATTCAGGTATTATTTTGTAAATACTCATGTAAGCAAAATACTTGGAGCCAATAAGAATTTAGAATGATGAATCATTGGCAAGATTGATGAAGCTGCAAGTCAGAAGCAGCGCTTCCAATAATGTGTTTTACTGCTGATAATGTAGATACCGACAGGCGACGCTTCTCAACAAATGATCCTGTTTGTATTAAAGAGATACATCATATTGACGCCCATGCAGACAACTCTCAATATAATATCAAATTGCAAAAATAGCAATAAGTCACCATTTTCTATGGCCGAGGAAAATCTTTTAAAAAAATAAAGTTATCATTACCTTTGTTAACTATACAAGTGATTGATGATAAGAGATACAATTTCCACGAAGCTAATTTCTGATTAAGGGTTTCAAAACCAATAGAAAATTTACTAACAAGAAAATGCCAAAGTTATTTGACATTAATAAATTGAGATCTGACTCGATTTCTCTTAAATCAGTTCAACCGAAACACTGAGTTTTAGGCAGAACCTGGCTCCTGTTTTTGTTAAGTAAGTTTTACTTGAAATGCTTTTTGACTTACAAGGTTACAAATGGACAAACGAATATTTAATTAGAACTTTAAGAACGGTGTATTTTTTTTTTGTATTTTTATTGCAATATCAGTAAACTAAGATAAAAGGTATTTATAGAAATAAAATTGTAATTTTATTTATACGTGTCACAGTAGATTTTATAAATATACGTTTGCTTATTAAATAAATGGAAAATAAAATTATATTTTACAAGTTTCCACAACCTTAATAAGTCGACGATCACCAGAGCTTGGTGATCGCAATTGTTTGACCACTAATAAGTTATTGTTTAAAATTGTTCAAGTAAGAACAGATGAACTTGTGTTAGCGATTTTGGATCTTTAGAATGCCGTATTACAGAATTCAATGTAATAACAATGAAACTATTTAGTTCTCCGTTCCATTAAATTTTCTTGAAATACATAGTACCTATAGTAGGTAATACTTATTACACCACCATAATAGTTTTTTGTAGATTTGTACGAGTGACTTATCCAGGTATTCGTCATTATTTAAAATTTATTTATTTAAAAATACCTACGATTTAGTTTACTTCCGGTGGTTGTAGTGAACGGTTGTGTTTTGTGCAAAGTTTAGTGTTGTGATGTTTTTTTTGGATTTCATTTATTGGATGGAAAATTGTTTAGGTATGTAATAAACCTGCATTTTTGTTTCCGAAGTAGCAATTGAAGCTTCTCGTTTTAATATGTACAATATCATCAAATGTTTAATTTTTTGTGCTAAAAGAAATTGGTCCCTATTAAAATTCCTCATGTTGCAATGGAAATCTTTTATTTCTTTATTTTATATCTGAAATGTGCACCGACTAATTGATGAATCGAACAAAATACACTATAGCTCATGGTTTGATTTTAATGATGAAAAGCATAAAGAAAGAAATTCACACAATAAGAATGAAATAATGGAAATCCTTTTTATACTGTCCTATACAATTTATTGTTGCTACACTTTCAAACCACGTCTAAGAATTAATAAAATTATTGTAGTCTAGTCAAAATTATTAAGTGTCTAAAAATTTGTATGATTTCCATGATTTCCAAGGAAGTTCAATGATACTGACCTTCAAAATTGCACTCTATGGTGCCATACAAAACAAAATTACATTAAAAATTATCTACGGATCTAGAATGTGGTAAGCCTCAAATTAAATTTAATAAAATTTTTTAAAAAGCGAGAAAATTTGGTTTTGTGGAATTTCGATTCACCCTATGCCCCAAATATTGATAAGCTGATAAGTGATTTTGAAGAAAATTAAATTCTCTATAAAAAATGTCATATGCACGTTTTTTCTTAGACCAGTACTTTTCGAGTAGTGGCTACACGAAATTGAAAAATTCTCAGCATGGAAAAAACAAACGAAATAAAGTAAAAATACAACCAATTTTAAATAACTCATAAACTATGATGATAATTTTTCAACTTATCGTGGCTACTACTACCCAATTTTGGTTTTTGCAGAGAATTTAATTTTTTCAATATTGTATATAATAATTTTAGGCATAGGATAAAAGAAAATCGAGTTATTACCCAAAATCCAAATTTGAATACCTAATTCACAAAATCAAGAACAATTGTCGTCTTTGGAGGTATTCGCACGTTTTATGTGTTTGTGCTGATCACATATTAAACCTCCTAAAACAAAAATCAAATAAATGGCGGAAAAACTTGATGTTTTTGTAGAATAAACAAAAATCAGCACGACATATTAATTTGAAATCAATTTTACGCTGTAAATGACTTTTTGAAGCACGCTGTATTAGTGCAGGCTATTTGTGTGTGCAATAAGGATTTACCTCACACATAAATCATATACAAGGTTGAACACAAGCTAAATCGTATGTGAGTTTATAAAAAAACAAATCATTGTTTTTTACTACAAACTGTGAGTTAGATTAAACACAGAAAAATCAATAAAATCGAATCACCAATCAGAAAATAATTTCTTATAACGAAGTTGTATTGCTCTTATAAATTTTAATTTCGAGATTTTGAAACTTCAAAGAGAAAAAATGTTGAAAGCACAATGGTTAAATTTAATCCCCAATTTTAGGTTAAATATTATATTGAAAATTAATCAATGTTTCCTGGAAAAGAAACCGCTGTAAATTGTTGAAAACACATAGACAATTGAATTCATTGAGGAATATTTAATTCGATAAAGTAACTGTAGCAAAAGAAAGAACGACAAAGCATTTAACGTTAAAAGGATTTAACTTTTTATTAGGTAAACGTTGCGTAATCAAAAACGAAATTAGTTTTTCTTTTATATTTTCTTATACATCCTCCGATCAAATACAACTTTCTGCATAACGAAGTTAAAAAATAGGGTTAACGTAAAGACAAAATACTTGATCTGCATATTAAAAGGTAGACTAATAAATTTTAGCAATTGCTTTTTGCTTGAATTGCAATTTCAATAGCTACGACAAAAGTATTCCACGAGAAAGCTCCTATTATATATCCATTTGCCACCTACTCTTCCTTCAATCTTTCTTGTCGGTTAACTTGAATAAACGTACAATTACTCAGTCAGCTTAGTTTAAATTTAAGGTTCCGGAAATTTCAATTCCTTCCATTGTTCTGCTTTTAAATGGATCGTGTACTAAAAATTAGATACAATTATTCCCAATTCTGTATGTATCTGTTCAAAATTTTCCTTTATTATTTTTCTGTTCAAAAATTTTAATGAAAAGCTATTCGAACATATTTTTATCAAGATGAAGATAAAACTAATAAATATCAAAAACTTAATCCGAACAAAGATTTGGGGACCAACTTGTCAGTGGGGAGCTCAAAGCAGCTGCAGAAGATATGCGTTGGGTTACTTAAATGGTATCGACGTCAAAAGGTCCAGCAATTTTGTTACTTGGTTAGCTCCCTCCTCTTTCAAATTAACACAACCAAAAAGAAAATTTGATTCCAAACTAAAATTTACGTCGCGTCCAATGCAAATTCACAATAAATACAAGTCCAAATAATAATAAAAAAACATTTTAAACCACATTTCTTGAATTCATGCTCAACTGTTCAAAGTTAAATAAAATAATTCAATTTATGAAATAATAAAACTGACTGATTTTTTGGAAAAACCTGTAACAAAAATCATAGTTTTTCCTTTCTTCAAAACCCTCGTGCAGAAGTTATTTGTATAGCACCCTCGTTTTTCAAATTTGATTAATTGGATTTTGCCCCAATAAATTTAATAACAACTTGGGTAATAATTATCATGCAATATTAATCCTCTCCTTTATCTTATCTATTGTGCTATTACCTAACCTTATTCTCTTGGAGTCACCCCAACAGCCTATATCTTGTCCAAAGTAAAAATTGTGGACTTTAAGTAGGAAAATCAATTTTTTAAGAACAATAAGTTAATTTCTAGTTGTATCTAAATGTATTTCAAGTCGAGGGTACACTTTTGAATAGTTTATTAAAGATGTAAACTTTATAAAGTACCCCAAAGTGCCCCAAGTAATTTTCATTATTAATACTTAAAATAAAATTACGTAAGGTATTTCTCAGATTACAATATGAACTATTATTTTCGTATTTGACTAAGTAAATCCGTATCTATTATGAAACCTTTGGAACCCTAAAGACCATATCGTAGTATATCTTAGAAATTCCCCGAGGGCAGGAAGGATAACAGGACATAAAGACTCAAGACACGCGCTAGATGCAACTATCTGTTTTAGCTCCGTCTTTAGCTGATGTAAACCAACCCTGAACTGCCAAGGGTTGTTTCCAAATTAATTTATGTTTATTACAAACAAAAAACAGCCCCCGCTGTCTTAACTTTCCAACTTGCTATTATACAGTGGCTTAACTTTCGCAAGTTATAACAGGAAGATATTATTACCATTGGATATATCCCTTGTTCTGTTATAAAGAGATAACGTGTTGACATACAACACGCATTTCAAATTAAAGATTAAATCGATAAAACAATTTACGATTTTTAACTTTATATTTCTTTTTTTTTCAGGATTTCCCCAACCAATCGAGCTACACCTACGTCGATTTTTAAGGTAAGACGATTTTTGTATCTTATAAAATTGTTGCTATAAAAACGTTAACGTCGTCACCGTTGAGACCTTTTGTTTTGTTTCCCAACTAAAATTGTATTTTTAAAAGCATCGGTAAGGTTACACTTACCACTAATGGAAATGGATAAGTTAAGAATAACACCTTGCATCAACCAATATAGAAGGAAATTCGATACGCGAACTATAAAACTGCAAGCTCTGAAAGCAATTGCAATTTGAGATGGAAATAACTGAATTTGATTTTATTTTAGTGGAAGGTTTTCATTTTTCTAGCAATTTGTTTGTTGCAGCGTGAAGTATACTCACATCAGCTATGTAGTTTGCAAATAAATTGAAACTGAATTCCTTAATGCAATTTATGCTTCAAATTTTTGAAGCAACCGGCCATGTTTTAAAAGGATAGGTTAAGATCGTCGGGAGTTTTGTTTTTGCTTTGCTAAATTTGACACGAGAGGTACTTTTACCATATTTTAAATCTCGTTTCTCTCAAATTAGGTATATGAGATTACCGTCGTAGTTTTATTACAACTAGAACACTAAATTGTATTACTTATTACATAAAGTTTTAGTAATTATAACTAAGTTTATTGCAGTTTATTGTCAACTTTTAAGACATTCATTAAGTAAAAAGTAAACAAGGAGAAATAGAAACTTGTAATTCATACAGTAATAAGTTCGTACTTGAAACTTGAAAGTACATGCCATATTATCAACATAAATGTTGAAATTGTAGTTAATAAATTATATAGTAAATATTAAACTTCATAAAGTTGGCTTTTCTTGCTATTAGATTAACCACCAATTGCAATTTAGTTAATTTAACTAATTTGAGAATGGAAATGCTATTTGCGGTCAGTCGAGTTGTGGAGTAGCATCAGTAGATATCTACCTACAATGTTGAACTTGTTTAAACTTTTTGTTGAAACAAAAGCTCGAGAAAATTAATTAAAATGTGGAAAAAGAATACAAAAAAAATAATATCGGAAAAATTGAAATTATAACAGCAGCTGTTATATTTTCAATCACATCTCTCGATAATTTAATAAGAAAAAATTTAAATTATTCCAGACATGATTTCAAAGAAACTTATATTTCAAGCTGAGTGGATAAATTTCAAATTTAAAATTCAAGCCAAATTAAAACGTAGTGCATTCGCCAAGTTTTTACCATCGATGACAGTTTAATATTCTAGCTACGAGCAGCGTGCACCAATGGCTGATTCCACAACTAATCAAATTCTAGTCGCAAATCTAAGGAATCCGCGGCTTTTTATAATGCCAACTTGCCAATCTAATAACGAAGTGTTTTCACGATGTTCAAGTAGACACTTTATTAAAATATCCTTATTTTGTAAGCCCTTATTCTGTTAACCTGTCAGTTATCGTTACAACGTTTCCACCCTTTCCACAAAAACCTAATAAAAGCGATACCTTTTTAAAAAGTAGATTTTCACAATATAACTCCTAATTATACACAAAAATGACTGTATTTGATGTAATTTCAAAGCAATTAACTTTTTAGTTTGAAACTTTTTAGTACTCCCGTTTCTTTGTAAAGTCAAGTTTCAATAAGTATCTCAAGAAGTTTCTTATTAATTAAATGCGAAATTAAACTTATTTAACAAAGTAGCAACTTTACAGGAAATTTGCTACAATACAATTCACTCGACTTTCGTGTATACAGCACTCGATATTATATTGAATCATAATTATCTTGCCCTTTAGACTAAATGTTAATCTGAGAAACAAACTATAGCTGCTAGGTACTTGTAATAAATTTCAACAGCAAAGTTAGGATCAAATGAAAATTTCATTTTGATACAAGACTAATTAATTAGTTGGGAGTTTTTATTAATTCAGTTTATACATTTTACTAAATATAAATTATTTTGACGACGTAGTTTAGTGATAAACTTTCAAACTGAAGAAGTTGTTGGGTGGGAAAGGGAATCATTTATAAACAAGTGATTAAAAATTGTAGGTATTTATACAGAACGTGATTTTATTCGTTCTTCTTTCACTCAAAACGCTGCAAAAACACAAAAAAATTTACCTACACGCAATTTTTTCAATAGTTTTAATTAAAATTGAAAAGTTTTTATTTTAATTTTCAAAACGAAATGTTAAAAATTTTCAAAAAGTTATTCGCATTTTAAATAGGTTCTGTCATTTCGCTCTACTTTAGGGTTGTTTAAGTGTGAAGTGCAGAAGTTTTAAAATTTTTAATTTTATAATTATATTTATAATTTTTCTTAGAATTAAATTTTAGTTTTAAAAACTTAGCCATAATGACGTTATACTCTAAACTCATTAAAGAACAACATAATTGCAATTATGTGCCCACTTATGTTATACATAAAAGGAAAACCTGACATCATTAAAAATGTTTCTTTAAAGAAAGCCACACATTCAAGAAGTTTAATCAATCTTACGTCTCCATTGTCTTAAAATTGTTTCTTCCTGGCAAGAATGTAAGCCATAATAACTTTGCAGCATGATACTCACGTCTCAACACAATAAAACGTAACAAACGCCAATCAAGATCTAGAAAACTCCTTGAAATCGTTATAGTTTTTACAACTAGAACAAATTAAAAGTAAGTAAAAGCGTGCACCAGGAGTATCACAAATTTTTAATATTAAAGATAATTGGGGCTTTCAGTAACTCGACATGATATCATCAAATTGCTGAAAAGCTTCAAGAGGTATTCCAATGTCCAGCTAGTTTAATCTTTCCAGGTTTTAAAAGTACAATTCAGAAACGAAATAATAATAATACTGCAGGTCTGACAAATTAAATCATTTAATGATTTTCCGCCATTGTTCAGTCAGGTTTACAGACATTATAGAATCCGAAATTAAATGAACTTCTAAGCATATTTATGAAATTTTACTTACTGCTACCAAAGCAGCTTTTCAGACTTTTGCTTCTTTTCGGGTTCAAATGGCTTGCTCCTCGTGCAACAAAATATGTATGTAGTTTAATTTCTTTTAACATTTCAATATCAGAAAGCAAAAATTCAGTCGCCAGATGCAGGAGGTAAAACTAGCGCAACTTGCAGGAAATTAGATAAGCCATCACGCTAAGCTTAGCTAGGAAAACATATCCTGGCTTGATAAAGGAGTCGTGCATAATATTTCGTGACAACCTCAATACCAGGATCAAATTAGTCGCATTTTTTTTATAATATGGAATAGTTAAGTTTTTAATAACTTAAATAGTACAATGATGTATTTATATTATTACCAAAATAAACTTGTGATCACATGACCGTAATTTAAATTTGGAATGTCGTCAATAAGGGATGAAATAAATCAGTGTAGGTAAATGTTAGTTTTTTAGTAAAGAGAATTTACTACGTACCATGAACAAGTGCTACATAATTTTAAACATTTCTATGACCTTTTAGTATATAGGCGAAAGGACTATTCAAGCTCGAGCTGAGTTAGGGTGGTCTAACCACTGCATGTACATCCGATAAATATTTTTTAATTTTCAAATCCTCAATACTTCTTTCAGTTTATTTCAACCTTAAAAACAGCTGTTTATTCTCAAAATCTTATCTACTGTATGCTCATGCTTGTTGTAAAATTTGACACTTATGCTATCAATGAATTTATAATCAGAAATATTCATTCAAATATAAAATTACGCAGTTTAGTAGGTACAAATACCGAGGATATATTGAACACCCCTCGTACTGAAGACTTGTACTTGATAAATGTTTTTCAAGTCTAAACTCTTAATAAATGATGATTTTCAAATATAACATCAACTTAAATACGTCTTTGACTAAATATTTTATTCACTTTAGATTATATTCAATAAGTCGAGCACTTAAATTTTCAAGTTCCGTAATTATTATCCCAGTTTTCAGGATAAAAATCGAGTGAAAATCTACCCCTAAATAGCAGGTACTACATTAGAAATTAAAAATAACAAGTACGTCGACTACTAGGAAAGTCTGTTAACTGCACTATGAAATTGAACTACTTTAAAGAAAAGGTTTAAAAGTGTTGTCCAGGTTAGTTCATGTTTTGGTTTAAATTTTTATACAATTCTAGAAATAAGTGACATAAAATGTTGTTATTTAGGATAGCACTGGACTGCGCTCTTAATATTTTATACAAATTGATCAAAAACTTAAATCAACAATATTAAATTGCTACTATTAAATTTCTAGAGGTGGCATCTTCTATTACATAAAATTTTATTCGAAATGAAGTAAAGAGAAAAATTAGTTCATACGTGAAGATAAAGTAGATTAGAGTTGGGTACATAAAATATGTAAGTACATTCGTAATTCTTAATATTCCTTTTGGGCTATCCAGGAAAAGATATGCTTACATATTTGTATCGGTAAAACCAACTTTGATTGGAATTGAACTTTATGTGACTCCCGAGTTTTATTTCATTGCTTTTTGGACAATTTTTCATTTACCAATACCACATTTGGATGGCGTTCGCTTTTCATATTTAAATTATAATTGTACACGCGGTAACTCCTTTTACATTATTCGTCATATGTCAGTCCAATTAATGCATTATAAAGCCTTCCGAATTGTGAGCATGCAATAATCACGTCAGATTTAATCAAAGAGCAAACGGTCATTGTTTGTTTAGCAAATGCTATATTATCAACTCTCCATGTCCAGTGTTTGCCATTCCTCATCTGAGACCAATCATGGCTATCTCTCCACTTCACGTCTCACTAACCCTTCCGCACCCATGGGGAAACACGCTCACTTGATCCAACAGAATATACGTGAGTCAATACTTGATATTGTATTTTATTACAAAAAGCGATGTTATAAAATAAAATGCATTTAACAGTAAATCAAATTTTCAAATATTTATACGCTATTATAAATAAAAAATCGGAGGGTGTAAAAAGCCACGATATGTCTCCTATATGTCAACAGTTTATGTTACTACTTCGATAAGAATTATAACACTGATAAACCGTCCATTAGAGATGTTTTACGTTTACAGCAAACGACAAGAAATTTTCAAATTATTTGTTCAATTATTAAAGATTTTATAACATTTTCTAGGATTTTAGCAGCAATAAAAGCAACTTTCCAAAATAAACACAAAAGCAAAAATATTATCTTGTGGGGTAGCTTTAATTTATCACAATATTTGTTTAAATGTGAAGTGCTATTTGCGTTGTTTCCTACAATTAATTTACTGCCAAGTTAGAAATTAAATCAACATTTAAGTACGAATATTTATGAAAATAAAATGAAGTTTGTTCAAAAATAACAAAAGAGTTTCGTATAGGTATACGAAACATTGAACTACAAAAAAATTTGATTTTTATTAAACTTTCAAACAATAAAAACTAAACTGCTTCTGATTTAATAAAATTGCATGAATATTCGGCAAAATATTGGTAAAATTTAAAATTTTTTATTAGATTATTTTTGTGTTCCAAATATTTTTCGTTATGAAAATTTTAAATAAAAAAGTTTTCAAACGAGCAAATCGAATAAAATAAAATTTGTGTTAAGACGCTAAAAAAGTCAACTCGGTGGTTAAATTAATTTATAAAACAAATAATTTAAGACAACATGAGAATTATTTTTAAATTTAAAAAAACGGCAACTTTCTGTTTAATTAAAATCAATTTTTGAAAGCAAAATGTTATTTTAGGTGAAAATTTCGTTATTACATTATTTACTTTTGTGTTAAAAGACGATATTCCGCCTGTTTTTTGTGTTTATGGTAATTTGATTTTGGTAAAACTACAAAAAAACATTTGAAACCAATTTTCTACATTTTATCGGATTTCCTTCAACCGAGTTTCCCGAGTTGGATAAAATAAATATTTTACACCATTGTTTTTGATTTTCTTCGTTATGTCGAGGACATTTTCTTTATAATCGCTTTATTAAAAATTTAAACTTAATTGAAAGTTTAACGTTTTAATTAAAAATTTATTATTTGTTAATGAAGTTCTTTGATATTTCTTTGAGTAAAATTAGTACCAATTAACGTTAAGATTTTGCACAATAGAAAATAAGTATCTAGATAAGATTTTTAGCCCTTGGTTAACAATACTGAAGAAAATGTATAAAGGAGAAATTTTATTTCAAAGCAGAACGCGCAATTTCGAATGCTCCCTGAAGGCTTTCAGGCATTATTGCATCAGCGTCACTTGTCCCTTATCACTCCACCCTTTTTCGCATTTTTATGTACTCCCTATTTTGTTAAGTGTAACAAATATGAATCTAATTTTTTAGTTTTATAAAACAGAGTTATTAAATTCTTGGAAAAATTTTCCCAGGTCGAAGTGAATATATTAATTTGCATAAACTAGCAAATTGAAAGTTATAAATTAAAATAATTAACTTAGGCATCTATAATTTTCTTATTTTGCTTTATTTGTTAAGGCGCAATTTTAATATTCGATAGAAATTAGATAACAAAACTTTCATAATTACCGTTCAAATCATCAAAGTAATTTTATTTGCAAGAAAGTTTCAGCAAGAAACTTTTTGTTCCTTATCAAAATCAAAATATTTTACCATATGGTAATTTTAATAAGCTTTTTGCAGTAGTCGCTCTATTTATATTATAATGAGCTTTGGTGGCGCTTTTTAACAAAAGTATAAAATAAATTTTAATATTTTAATAAAATATCGAATCACAAATGGAACTTTTTGTTAAGAAATAAATCAATTTTGAATTAAAAATTAAAAATACTTTTTTTATTTCAAACAAACCCTTGGTTCCTTTTTTCGATATTTTAAATCAATCACGGCAATTCCGTCTTATATTTTTCTCTTCTTATTATTTCCCCGGTGACAATGTCGCTCGACTCCACTTTTTCCAACTGTCACAAAACCATTCCTGCCAGTGATGGATTGAAAATCATTCCATAGCAAACTTACAATTTTTTATCTGATATGTCTTTGTTAGAAATAGTTGAATGGAATATAAGGTATTTTAATGTTGTAGGTAAGATAGGTTAGTCGGAATAAGTTAATTGAAAGTGTTGTTATGCAAAATTTAATTTGACACTTGAGTGTGAAATGAGGAACAAATTAAAATACCTGATTAGTGTGATAGACAAACAATTTAATGGCTTTTGTTGCTAGCGTACTATTAATTTAATACCGAAAGTTTCAATAGCAGAGAAATAGCAAGCTCAAAATCTTCAAGTTTAATTGAACTACAAAATCAACAACTAACTAGAACAATATTAACAATACGGAATTAAACAAGATAAGGAAAACTACAGGCCCTGACATCTTGAATCCGGTTGAGCCATCTACTACTCGTATAACCTCTGGATAACTGAAGGAAAGTTCAGGAAGTACTCAACCAGTAAAGAGATAACTTTATTCGGAAATTACAAATGTTTATCTTAATGCATGATTGAATGTAATTCAATATAGAGGATTCTCAATAATGCTCTTTAATCTATTAAATTATCTTACATCTTCTATCGCGAAGCTTAATACTTTCCCTAATTCGGAATGACATAACATTCTCTAATGAGGCACTGAAAATCGTTATTGTTTCTAATTAAAAACTATAATTTCTAACATTTTAAGAAATATTTAAAACAGAATTTCCCATTCAAAATCAAGTGGCAACTTCTAGATTTTTAGATTAACTGAATAATTGGAAAAATTCACTCATCTAAAACAAAAAATAATTCAAATAAAATTTTGAAAATACGTCTTATTTAAAATTAAAATTAGGGGGAGGAGTAATTTTTAAGTAAATTTTAGCAAATTAAAGGATCTCAACAGGAGTAAATATAAAATAACTTTTTATTTTAATTATTGTAACAATTAACTCTCCAAGAAGACTTTTAAAACCTCACCAATAATTTTTATGTGATGTAATTAATTCTCACACCTTCTTGTAGAATCGTTAGTCGTTTAGTCGTTTGTCTTGACGTTAAGTTTCATAATTAGGTATTTACTTTTAATATACTTTAACTATTCTACACTTAGAAATTTTATTAAAGTAATTTTCACACCGAATTTTTTCATCGTAAGTCAGCTTTTTGTAATACTCCAAGTTAAAGCTTTTACAAGATGGAATTTTTTGATTTAAAGAATACTAAAATGAGAAAAGATACTAAGGGATACTAAGGTTTCAGAAAAGAACCAATTCTCTTGTGCTGCTGTAGGTATTTGCAGTTATAACTTATAAATAATAATCATTACAGTTTCAAACGAAAATGATGTTCAATAACAGGAAAATTATTTGAATTTTTGAACCTAAGCTTAAAGCTGTCTAGACGTCCTATATTATTGTGCAATATTTTATATTGTATAATAATAATGACCATCTTAGGGATCACAATATTGTACAATACATTGACAAAGATCAGGTTGCTATTTTTATAGTAAAAGATTTTTCATTTTAAAAATTTATTGAAAATTTTAAAAATTAACAAGCTGAAGTAAAAATCTTTCAGCTATTGTTAAATATTAATACTAATTTAAATATTGAAATTTTTTACTTTTATCTCCTATCAACCCAAGTCAATAGTTACACTATGTACTTATAAAAATTTTATGTTAAACTGTGGTAATTTGAGTAAGTTAGAAAAACTTAATAGTGCCTTTAAACAACTTTCAAGTTTCTTCTTACAAAAGCAACATTTTTTATTTTTTTTTGCTAAAGGAATAAAGATAAGTTTCAAATCTTACAAACAATATACAATTTTAAATAAAACACTTTTTATCTTTGTTTTACTTTCTAACAAACTTATTCCGAAGAGGCAACTTGAAAGGAAAAAGTAAGATTTATTTTGATTTCCAAAGTAAACAAAATTTACTTTGGGACTTGTTTTTACATTAAATTTGGTATTTCAATGAGATACCAACTTTACTATTTTTTTATCATTTTGACTTATCGAATACATCAAAAACAACAAAAGCAGATTTTCTTGTTCAGGAAACGAGAAATTAGGTTTTAGCAATTTGTTTAAAATATGCAAGTTTAAAGTCATAAAGGCACAGGCTATACCACTTCACCCCTCATCAGCCAGATTTCAGTTAGGGTTAATTAGGAAAAATTGAAACTCGATCGAAAATTTTAATTAGTAAAAGTGTAAAATTAAGACTGCAAGCGAACTAATTAAAAATTTAAAAGTTAAAATTTATAATCTTGAAAGCTGCAATTCTTTTTAATTTTTTGTTTTCGAAATTACAAAAGGAACCAAAATAAAACCAAAATTAATTACCTTATTTAGATTAAAATTAACAATTAGCAATTCTGCGAGAACTTGGACTATAAATAATAATAATCTGCAAATACTTCATTAGCGGTAAAAATTAAGTGGCTGAAATTAGAAACAAAGTATAACCAAGAGAAAACTGAAACTGCGGATTCGTGTCCCAGGTGAGCTTTTGATATTTTAATTAACCCGCATTAATAAGAGAGAGCAAGATTATTATGTTACAAGTTCAGTACCATTCTTATTTTGTTGTGAATTTCTCGTAATTTGACTGCTTTGTAAATAAGTAAAACGTTCATTTGGTATTCATTGGACGGAGAATTTTTACATCCAAGTTTTGCTTAATTAGAAAATTTTGTCGAGTCAAAGTTTTGCCGAATAAATAGAAACACAAATTTACGCGCGCAGGAGTTAATACTGTCCTAACTATTAACATAAAACTTTTTTTATTTTCACATTACGGATATCTATTACTCTGTGGTAATTTGTATTATGAGCGCCTATTGTTTAATTTATAAGCTCAACAGCTTGTTTTCTTAGCATAAACTAGAAACTTTATGAAACCCTGCAGCAGACTTTCTCAAAATGATGTTCAGCTCTGGTTCCAGTTCATCAAGTTGTCCGAAGGCAATTTAGTAATATAGTAAGAAAAAAATTAATCTAACTAATCTTTTCGAAATTACCCTGTACAGTGTGTTCAGAATTAGAATGCATTTTAACAGTAAGAGATAACTGAAAAGTACATAATCTTTCTCTTAAATATTCGTACTTTTCAATGGTTTTTTTTTCTTGTCATCTGAAGGTAGACCTAACTTTAATAAAAGATTGCGTATCTGAATGACTTAACAATTTACTAAGCTATTAACCTTGTGTTTTGGATTCAGCAAATGTTCTCTATAAATTAAAAATATGTAGAGCAATTTACAGACTTTTAAATTCTCTCCCCCTTTTGTCACAGTTATATTAGGTTTTCTCATGAATTTCGTCGGTAGGACAGAAAGAATTTTGAAGGACAATAGCCCTATTAGCTCTTTCTGCATCTACGCGCCTGTGTTGAATAACAGTGGAAATCCAAATCCCTATCTGTCATCTATCTATTACGAAATTGCATTCTTATCCAAGATCCGTTATACAGTACGTCATGGTATCGCTTTAAATTTCTTTCTACTCTCTAAGGAAAATCGATACTTTCACTAAATCGATTAAATTTTGTTAAATTTTCCATGAGCGAGTAGTTTGAAAACGTAAAACACACACGATATAAAAACGAAACTTAAATGCGGTTTTTTTATTGGTTTTTCCAAAAGGTGATAAAACCTATGAACTTTAGTTGTCCACCCTAATGCAATTGCTTTCGGGAGGGTAACGTATTAGAATCATTTTCCGACTCTATTACCGCAACGGAATTGGGAAAACCACATTATGGCAATGATGTGTGGGTAAATCGATTTGTTTCTATCGAATTAGAAACTTTAAGTTTTGTCGGATGTTTGAAGTAGTAGCGAAGTAGTGCTAAAATTTACATAATTGGACCGACCAATTTGTTAGTTAGTTACACCAATGGCAATAATACATTTACAAGGCTCGATGCACTCTAATTCACGAGGAAAGATCATAAATTACGCACCCTCAGGACCAAGCTCCTGCTGCATCTAAACAGCCACCCTCGTGCTTTTGCAGAAGATGTCTTCATTCATAGCACTTGTTTACGTTCTAGGCCGTTCTTGATCCCTAGATTCGCGGTCTTGTTCCATTTGCTATAAATTCTAATAAAATGTCTTATACCGCGCCTGCTGTTTTTCGTCGCTGAATTCGAAATAAACCAGATGCCATCACCAGAAATTTGAATTTGATCCCAGCAATTAACAATAACGAAACAGAATCTTATAAACTACGGGGGACCTAAAACGAAAACAAGAGATGTTTTTACACTATAATGTTTATATCCGTTTTGTTTATGTAGTGCATGAAAATTACATTAATGCTTAAGCGTGCAACGTTAACTCTCCCTCAAAGAAAATACATTTTACTTTAAGTGATATAAAACATGATTGGGAATTTTGATATGGGATAACTCACCCTGCTTAAAATACTAAGCTTCTTATACGTTATTTCAATCTCTTGTTATTGCTTCACTTATCCGGACTATAAAAATAACTAATTTTTAATGCTGCCGGAGTGCTGCAATTTCATTTAAAAGAAAAGTTCATAAAATAGTTTCTTTTTCATGTCGTGTCCCATTTTCAGGAGATAATGATATCTCGTTAATATACAGCAGGGGCGAATTGCACGATAATGCGTCAAGTGTGTCACAAGTAAAAGAGTGCGGAGTTTTTCTACTTTATGTGTATGCTGTATAAATATACAGAACAGAACTTAATGGTTATAGCGAAAAGGAAAATATAACGCAAATGTTTCAATTTATATTCATTTGTTTAAAAATTTTCACCACACATCGTTTATTGTCGTCTAAACTGCTTATTAATTTTAACAAAAGGAGAAAATCTCTTTCAGAAAAAATTTGAAATAGAAAAACTTGTTTCATTAATTTTCTTTAGAAATTAGCGTTTTAGTTGTCCATGTCAGGCATCCTCATTAAAAAAATATTGCGAATTATTTTACGTGAATACATCAGGCAGTTTTATTTTTAACCTTAAGTATGTTCTTATAGTTGCGTGGCCTGTTAGTTCTCTACTTTATAAATCTTGTATGAACACATAAGTACACAGAAACGGCAAGCACGAATCACAAATACCATGTTAGACTAAACCCACTCACTGTTAGTTCGCATGAAATATGTATGTATTGATCTGGAATTAAATTTGTGAATTTAATTATTCACCATTCAATAGTGTACAAGCGACTGTAATTTGATCCGTTTCAATAGTTTATGGGGTATCTGTAGTATATGAGTAAAGTAAATCAAGTTCTACTCAATTTGACTTATCATTTTTATTTGCATGCATTATACAATTTTTTCACTGCAAAGTAGAAGTGCTAATTTTGACAATCTTAATTAAGTATTAAATTTATTCGAAACCTACCAGTCTAGCACGTAACGAACAAATTAAAATTATTCGTCAATTAAATATACATAGGTTTATTATTTGAGACAAACTTATTCTGAAACAATAATAATAATTATTCCAATTACACAGAGCGGCAAAGAGTGGTAAGTTCTTAATAGCAGTCTAATTAACGTCAACATCTTAGTCTAAAAACAACGACGGCTTTTTAGCTGTAAGAAATTACACTCTCTTTGATTGCTCTTCAATAATAGGAGGTTTTTTTATTAATAATAAAATTATAGGTTTTTGAAAATTAAAACTCAAAAATTACTGATTTTTTGATAGAAAAAGATGCATTAGTTTTACTAGCCATAATACCAGCCTGTGCACAAAAGAATGCATTTTTTATAATTGATGGAGAGTATGAGAAAATACCAAAATATGATATTGAAACTGGAGTGGGCGACTGGAATGCAAAAGTATGGCAAGAAGAAGAGGCATTCATTAAGCTTTTTACGTTCTAAGTATAACATTGCTTTTCCCTTTTTGGGAATTACAAATCCGATTAGCGGGGTGGATTAGTTCCCATATTACCTATTTCCGATAAATCAATATCTATTTCACCACGCCGTGTAGATGTCCACTGAAAGGCCGAGCTAAGAAATTCTGTATAGTTCGCGATTTGAACCCAGAATTTCCGCTCTGTACTCAACCAGCGGTCACATCACTCCACGGCTGTGGCTAAGAAGAGGCATATAAACCTATAAAATAGAAGACTTCTTATCGGCTTTGCAAAGAGAAAAAATAAGAAGTACACACTATGACCATAAAGACATTCATATAGCAATGTGGATGAGCACAGATGGTACTGCTGCAAATTAAATTGATCATGTTTTGCTAGAAATTAGAATTGAGAATATTATAAAAGACGTCAAAACACATCGAAGAGAGGACGTGGATTTGGATTATTTTATGGTGGGTGCGAAAATGTTAACAATTACACCATAACGAGAATACAGCAAAACAGGTGAAAGCAAAAAGAAATGAGATGCAAATGCAACTTAAAACTAAAAAGTAATTAAAAAGGAAAATATCGGTAATTTAAGTAAGGTTGCAGGTAGCTACTGTGGTCCCGAAAATACAAATTTTACGATTGAAATCTCGATGAATTCTGAAAGAGTATGTTTTAAATAAGAGAATAAAGGGAGATTCAATGCCCTAAGTGCCCCTGTTTTTTCAAAAATCGAATTTAAAAACTTCGATTTTTGCAGTAAATTTTAAAGCAAAGTCGCTCGGGATTGGTTAATTCTGTCGGTACGTGCACCCAGATATAGTCTTAGCTTTGCGCAGAGTGGGAGCGACACTTGCATTGCGATGCAGTAACAGAGCACTTCGAATGAAAATCATGGTTTTCAACCCTCAATGTGCTGGTAAAATGGCTTAAAGCGCCCGAGCGTAGCGAGAGGTGCTTTAAGTCGATTTTTCCTTGCACAACCACCTTTCAGAATAGTACATGCATGTGCTAGAAAAATGGCTTAAAGCGCCCGAGCGTAGCGAGAGGTGCTTTAAGTCGATTTTTCCTTGCACAACCACCTTTCAGAATAGTACATGCATGTGCTAGAAAAATGGCTTAAAGCGCCCGAGCGTAGCGAGAGGTGCTTTAAGTCGATTTTTCTTCGCACAAGTACCGTGCGTTAAAAATCCACTCTCACGAGTTTCACATCTCAAAGATCCACCTTTTCATTGATCTGTCGGCCTAGGGATATTTTTAAATTAGTTGTCCTACCGGCAAAAGTAACTACCGTTCGTTAAATTTAAGTAACCCTTTTCTGAAGTAATTTTTTAATTATTTTAAATTTTTAAATTAAATAAAAAAGGAGAACGCATTCCTACCATACTGCAAGAGTTACTGAGTAATTGTTAAAGTGTAACCCTGTTATATATATCAGCGCACGTACCTCCCACAAACGAAGTTGATTGACTAATCACGAGCGTTTAACCGTCGAAAATCAAGCTTTTTTAAATTCGATTTTTGAAAAAACAGGTGCATTTAAGGCATTGCGTCTCCCTTAAATCTCTTATTTAAAATGTACTCTTTCAGAAAAGTTCGAGGTTTCAATCGTAAAATTTGTATTTTCGGGACCACAGTAGCTACCTTTCCCCTTAAGTAATTTAAATAAAGTAATTTTTCTAAGAACAATTAATTTTTATAGTACAAAACTGAATTTTTGTCTACACGAGATTATCGTAATACTAAAAATACCATAATACTAAATTTTTTTAAATTAAAATTATACTAAATTTTCACTGCACCATGAAATGTTTCTTTATTAGTCGGTCACCCTGTACTAAAGGATGTTTATTTTTTTTAAATATTTAACTAGCTGCAATCAAAAACTTTATTTTTCCACATTATTCAAATTAGACTGCATTTACTTGAAGTAAACTTTTTCCTTGGTGCAGCTTTTCAAATTTCCTTTAAAATAGAACAGTTTATTTTCAAAATAAGCTAAAAAGAACTTATATACGATAAAATTGAATAGTTCACACTTGTATCAAAATGTCAGATCCATATTTTTAATTTTCGTAAAAGTACTGGAGACAGGAAATTGGATAAACGTATCGAAGCGAAAAACCGGCATAAAATAAAGATAGGTTTCTGTATCTATTTGGTTTTCTAAACTTTGTTCGCTTTATTTAGTCTTTTTTTTCTTTCTAAATTGGGAGTATAGTAGGTAATTTTTACTGCAAATTTTTTTATTCTGAAATTTACACGTAGTAGTAGTATATGCATAAAAAGTATGAACATGTAGGGCTAACAAATGAAGCTATTTCTAACAATCGTAACATATAACGTACACCATAAATAACAGAAGAGCTCTAAATCTCGAATGGCGCATTTGGCTACAATAGTGAATGTAACGTGTTGTTTAATTTATAATTAGCTTGTGACAATGCGACACTTTTGGAAATGTAATGAGTCGAAAAAAGGGCTCTTGTAAAATATAACAACGAGTAGGAATTAATTTGGTGTCGCTCGACGTCACTAATGGACAATGGCGGCCAGAAGCTGTGGGTTTATGGACAGTTTCCGGAAAATATATATCTCGTCTAATGTGTGAAAAAAAGTCATTTGCTGCCAAAACATTGCGTTTAAATGTTTTAACTCTCGCGAAACAAAGCGTAAGTGACATTTTTGAATATATCAAAATAAATCATGAGCTTTAAAAACATTATAAATTATATAATCAATCTAGGGTAGTGATGTTTGAATATTAACAAAAAAGAAACTTGAAAATTTGTCCCTCGATAAAAGAAATTCGAGTGAGTTGCGAACTCGAGGGAACCGACTTTTTTATTTGTTAGCATCGACAGAGAACGTTGTTTGTGGGTGGAGAAATCGAACAATTTATACATTTCAAGCAGACTTTTTGTAGGCCTCAGTTCTGGTTAATCTTGTCTAAAGAATAGAAAAAATACTTGTCCTGCCGGATGCTAATGAATTATTCCCTTTTTTCTATGTGAAAAATGCAAGTAGAATATTTTATTCAAAACTGACACTTTGTGTTTCATTGTCAGCACCAAACTCCACCATCATGCTAACGGAATTGTTCGACCGAATTTTCTCCTCTCAATTTTATTTAAATTGATAATTATCTCTCTAAAACAATGGCTAAACCCAATGGTGCATTTAGATGTAGCTTATTGAAATTTGTAACTTTTGTTGATGACGGATGTTTTGGAGTGTGGATGGTGGTATTTTCACGCCCATTGCACTTCTATGTCCCTGATATGGCTCCCAAGAGGGTAACTCGCTCTGAATCTGGACAGCCCTATGCATGACTGCTTCAAAGGGTTCATGTCATTGACCGCATCTCTAGTTTTCTACGTTTGTTCAAATTTGCACTACTCTAAATTAATAACATATTATCTAAATATCCACTTTTATTAGCTTTCTAAATACCAAATCCTTTTTACTTCCTTTTTATTCTTAATTAAAATGCTGCTTTGAGACCGAAATGGAAGTTTCTAGCATTTTCACTACGTGCCCTGTTTTACTACAGATACATTTAATTAAAACTTACGTATTTATGTTAAATTAATAAGTTCACTTGAATGCTCCAAAATTCAATCAAACTTATCTAGTCAAAACTTTCGAATCATTTTGTTAACACTTGCGAACACTAAAATTAATTTCCGTACCAATAATAGACTATTATTTATTATAAAGATACATTCTAATAGTTCAGCAGTTTGGGAATATTGCGATGGAAAGTTTTCCTTGCAGCTGGCCAAGCTAATCATTATGGAATAGTCAGGCTATAGATTTGCTCAGCGGTCGATCTAGTTTTGAATCCTATTGAAATTATTTATTTAACCAAGTTTATATCCATTAAATGAAACTAGAACAATTTTATTCGACGTTAATGGAAGCAGATAAAAATATAAAAGTGTTAATTATTCAAATATAACTTCACATTTATGCTACAATGGAAGCTGTAGCATAAATTGAATGGATTGAGAAAGTGGAAATTCTGCATGGATATTTTTAAATAATTAAACAACAAATTAACTGATTATAGATAAAAACTGTGAAATCCAACCAAAAATACTGTTCGGTGTTAGCAACCTAACAAAGCATAACAGGCGCGGATCCAGATCTTGGCTCTAGAATTAATTTACCACGGCGGTATATTGTGGCTTCTATCACTTGTAAAGCTGAAAATTGTAATAAACAATTATACTGCTACCAAAAATGTTGCATTTTTCTAAATCAAACTATTTAACTTGAAGAAATATCCCTGATTTTATTACAGCTCCAAAATTATAACAGCAAAAAAGTTTATAAAAATCAATGATTTGTTCTGTTTCTTATTTCAAATTTTACTAATTAAATGGATAGTCGTCGAGAGAGATTGCCTCTGAGGAATTTTCCGCATTTTCTACAGTTGGACAGTCCGTCCCTGAAGCTTTAGCATGAAATCGCTTGACAGCAATCAACTTCTGCTCAGTACAGTTTACTGAGTGAAGAAATTCAAAATGGAAATCTTTCAAACGAGATTACATAATAAAATTGATTTTCAAGAATTCTTTCGTATTGTTGCAATTTAATTAAAGTTGAGATAAAATGGATGTAAATATTTTTATATTGCTGTTTTCTGTAAACTTATTAAATTTTTTATTTTGAAGTTTGATGTTTTCAAAATCAGAATGTTGTTCATAAAGTAGACTGGCATGTGTTCTTGTTTGTTTTGTAAATTGTAATTTTAGGGTTCTACTACATATTATTAAATCAGGAAGCTGTATTTTAAAATTCAATCAAAAAATAAGCAATTTTAACCTGATTTTACAGTATTTTGGTTTATTTTACTTGATGCCGAATTTTTCATCAATATTTTCTTCAGTTTACTAGGCTGAAACCAACATAAAATACTCGTATGTTTACAGGAAAATTTTGTCAGTCCATCACTATCAACTAAATACCTGCTACGTGTGGCAGTCACTGAAAAATATTTCAGAAAATCTATTTAATACGTAAAAGTGACCAACTATTTCAGTAAGGCATACTTAGCTATTTCTAGCAGCTTGTTTGAGTCGTCTTGGATGATATAATGGAAGGCAGAAAAATCGTTTATTTTTGCTTTGATTTTGAGTCGAAAACGAAAAAGTGATATCTCGAACTGATGATATATGGTTCCCAGTTAGGGATTGGTCAACACTTGAGTTGATGGATGAGCAGCGATCACCCCTATCTGTATCACGCTCGTATCCCAACTTTCTCAAGTTTTATGTCAACATTCTTGTTGGTATTCCAAATCTTCAGCCCGCTTCATTTTCTTGACAAATAACTAAATATAAAATAACCCGATAAAACTGTATTTTTAGCTACTGACAAAGCAGTCAGTCTGATTACGATTTTATGTGGCGCATACTAAATAAGCCACGCAAAGAGAATTATTTCCATTTAAATTGGTTAAATTAATTTGTTTCTTAACGCAAGTCGCGCGAATAGTGGTACCTATCAGCTGAAAGGGATCCTCTTGTGGAACCTTTGCAATTCTTTGCAGAAATCAATTTATATTTCATGAAGTTTTGAAATATTAATAAAATAAATTTAAATTTTGACGCAAATATTGTAGTGCTCTTGTCACTAGCTGTCAAAAGCAAACGCCTTGTAAAACATAGAAGAGAATGTGACAAAAAGCAGTGCAAAGGGAATAAAACATGTTACGAGATGTAACAGAAAGAGGGTTGCTACTTACTTTGAGTGACGTTGTGAAATGCATCCAAAGACAAAAATAATTTTAAATTTAAACGCTTTATGAAGGTACTATTCGTCTAGTTTAATTGGCACTTTGTCATTAGCACAAAAAACCATAATACAATTCTTTCGTTTTTCTCATAATACAAGAATTTGTCGTCTAGGATAATATAATAATCTTTCATAATTTAGAATAACACAGCAAAAAGAACTGTTTGTTGTTGTACGCGCAAAATTTGTTTTGAAAATTTCCTCCCTACAAAAATACGTTTTCAAGCCTTAAAAAATAATTGAATCAATGATAAATTTATTAAATTTTAGAAAGTTCAGTCTTCCCGAGAGGTCTCAACTCAATAAAAGAGCTAAGCTGTACCTACAGTTCGATCAATCTTACAAAATTGAGATGGGCGTGGTTAGCTGCTATAGTTTAAATTTTTCAATAATTTTGTAAGCTTGATAGAAGATAAAAAGTTAATTAGTTAGACTTTTCTCTTATCATCAGTAATTTTAATCTAGTGTGACTTTTTCGTAACATTTAAATTTCAAATATTTATTTTGAAGCAACCGTAATTCACCTGGGGTTAAAGTAAACAACACATCCCCTTTTGCTGTCTGAAGCGGTGATGTACTTACTTTGGTGACATCGGGGCCGCCATTAGTTTCAATTATGTTGTCAAAATGGCGTCTTAGTTCTTTGAATTTTAATGAAAACCACGCAAAGTTGAATTTTCTTATTTATTTCTTGCTCTACAACTATAAATAGATTTTTATTTATAATTTATTCTAGAATTTTCGAAAAGAAAATTCGTTAGATACCTATTAGAGAATTAGAAACATAATACGATTTTATGTAACTTATTTATTGTTCATTCGAGCCGTAAAGTGGTAGGTATATAATATTGGAAAAGCAATTGAAAACGAATGTCCACAGGGATAAGAAAATATTTAGTCTCAACGGAAAAACGCTTTCAATTCTACGTATCTAGGAATCCCAGACACAATACTGAAATTTTATGGACTGAAGAAGTTTTTCAATAAACATAGAAGTTTAAATTGTGAAGATAATTTATTATTATTAAAATGTTGTACTTCAGAAGCCGTAAAAACTTGTTCTTAAATATAAAACCAAAATTTATTGTTATGAAGAGAACTTGTAATAAGAAACTATTAAAGTTACTCTGCTGCGGTATACTACGGTTAAAACCGGAAAATTATTCTTATATTCTTTAAGCGTCCCACAAAATTTATAATAACGAAAAGAAATAATATTCTTTTTTTAATTTCTAAATCGTATGCGGGTTTTTATATGCAAACACAAATTCGAATTAATTTGAAACAAATTCCTTTAATTAGTCGATTTGTTAGTGAGTCCTTTTTATCCATGACGTCCCCCTTTAGTTGTTATATAAAACATTATCATGCCAATTGGTTTTTCTGATTGAGAAATATAGCGAAAGGGCGGAACGAGTATAAATTTTGTTTTTAGAACTGGAGTAACATTGAAGGCATAACAAATGTACCACAAAAACTACCTAAATTCAGCAAAATAAAATATTTTATTATTGTGGTTTTCCCATAAATTTTACAGTCTGCCAATGCAAAGTCATTTTGGAAAAGTTGGGTTTTGTTATAATTAAAGAAAATGGGATACATTAAGCTTTTTATATCTACACGAAAAATTGAACTTTGTGTTTACACAGAGGGTTGCTGCTGGTGGATTGAAAGGTAGACAACGCACACGTGGATACATTGCATGTTAGCTCTTGTTTTTACTATCAAAATTTGCTTTTTTGACAAGATTTTTTATTGAATGTTTGAATAATTTATTTTCATTTCGTATTTACGGCACAGACATACAAAAAGTAGATGCATTTTTCATAAAATAAACTTGTAATATCTTGTAAAGTTATAAAGTAATGTCAACGATTTAGCTAATAAAAATTGTTATTGAAATTAATAAAAATTATAACGTAATGTGTAAATTACTCCTAGATTTGGTTCTATTTTTTGTATTTCTAGTAGATTTATATCTCATTGTTTTTATAGTAGGTAACCTACTTAAATATAAAAAGAAATTTTGAAGCTTTTTTTAAATCGTAACCAAATTCTTTCAAATGGAACTGAAAACTTAATTATCTTAAGTTATAACAAAGCAAATTGAAAATATAAAAAAATTCATATAATTTATAGTAATTGGTAAAAACAGTTAGTTAACTTAGGAAAGCAAAATAAAACTTGAAATTTTAAAGCTTTTTTTAAATTGTAACAAAAACAAAGCAAATGGAAAATATAAAAAAAACTTTAAATAAAATTTAGTAATTTTTAAAAACGGTTGGGAAGGAAAATTGAAACTTGATGATAAATTACCATTTCCAGATTATCAAATAAGGTTAATTAAACTGAATGTGATTGTAACAATAAATAAATAAATTACCTATGTGTAAATTAACTTGACAATTTGTGTTCATGTCTTTGATGATACGTTTGTTAAAAACGGCCCTAGGTTATAATTTATACAAAATTAGCACTGCGGGTTCAAATTTCATTAAATATTACTGTATCTCCAAATAAACAGCTCTTTCTGTAATAAATTTAACAATAATTATTGGTAATAAATAATTTACAATGATTATGTACATTGTACATAGTTGTCAACACATACAATGTGAATTTTGCAACTTTGTTATTCAAGTTCAAATTTTCCCAATATTTTGTTGCAGGTTAAATGTTTATGTTATAAATTTTAAATTAATAAAAATTTTAAAATATATTGGTAAATCGATATATTTTAAAATAATTTATTAATAATTTATAGGGTATACAATCATAAACTTTACAATTATTTTCTAAAATTAGGTCTTTTTGGTTTCTTTCGAAAGTCATATTTTGATCATTTAATTGGAATAGTTAAAATTGAGTTACCAAATTGCAGCCAGGGCTAAAATATTTATTAATAAAAAAAGACAGAAATAATATAAACGTAAATAGAAAAATCATTCAATTTTGAAAAATGGACCAAATAAATATAAATGAAAGCAATTAATTTAAAATTTTATTCCAATGAAATTTGATGTTTTAGTTACGTTTTTGTAAAGCATATTTTATGATAAGTTTCATCATTATTATGAATCAAAAAAAAGAAAATTTACAGAAATAGTTTGAAATAAAAAACCCTATTAAAAAAAATTAGTATGAAATTACTAGAGGAAGCTTCATCTATGAAAAATGTTTTAAAAAGCTTTTCGACTTCATATTTTTAGGGTAAAATTTTATATACTGATTTTAAGTAGATTTTTGATAATTTTTTCTCAAACAGCAATTTTATATTAAAAATTATAAATAATATAAAACTTCAAAATATCGAGTTATTATTAAATTAAAAATTGTTAAAAGATTTATTTAGCTTTCAAACGAGATATCGTTCGTCATCAGAATAATATACACATTTGTATATATACACATTTGTATATTATTCTGATGACGAACGATATCTCGTTTGAAAGCTAAATAAATCTTTTAACAATTTTTAATTTAATAATAACTCGATATTTTGAAGTTTTATATTATCTAATATCAACGAGTTAATAATTTATATATTTAAAAATTATAAATTATTAATTTAAATTTTTTAATTTTTTATTTTTTCTTATTTTATGTAACTGATGAAGCAGTACCATATTGCAATTAGGTCAAAGTTTGACAATTTATGTAATTTTCTCCAACGCAGATGTTGGAAATAACAAATGTTAAGGCTTAAACTGATTAAGAGGAAGATATACTTTATATATTTTCATTCCTCAAATTTAATTTTTTGTGTCGGCTGTCTAGAGCTAAAGCTTTCTGTTCCAGAGACATATGGAACACCAATAGTTTCGCTACTGCATTGGCATTCTTTTTATGGAAATGACAAATTTAACATCATATTTTTAGTTGTAATATATAATATATAATTTAATTAAATTTTAATTATACTCAATAATGGGCTTTACCTAAACTTTTCAATGACAGATTTTTAAATATTTATGCTAAACTTGAAAGTTTAAATTTTAAGTATCTATAGATAATTTCATGAAATATAATTGGTGAACAAATTACAACTGGTTACAGGTTTTCATTGACAAAATTAAAGTTGAGATAAAACCGAAAAGAAAAAGAACGCAATTTAATTCTAACCCTGAATATGAAACCTTAAAGGGTGCTGTAAGAATGAAAATTTTTGTGAAAATGAACCATGTATAGATTTGAAAATGTTCTGCTTGGTTACAATACATTTATATACTAAGTGTAGGGGCTGCAACTCCCAAGAAGATTTTCAATAATTTACAAAGTGCTGCGAGATATTTGATGTTTTATGTAGTGCTGAATCTGCCAAGATTTTCATAAATATCTAAATAACTCTATGTAGCTGTAAATTTTAGAATGCACTCGTTAACTATTTTCGTATTTCCTTCATTCTTTTACATTAAATAACAGAAAATATATGAAAAAGGTACACTTTTTTCGAAGAAGTGCCAGACACTAGCGTCCAAATTCTTAAAACAATAACCAAAATTTGTAATGTATCTCAATGCCACGCTCTATAATTTTGATTGATCCAATATAAAACTCCCATAATTTCTTATTAACTGTTAGGATTTACAAGTTTCACAAGTTTCAACTTACTTGCGGAGGTAACACCCTGTGTAATATAAATTTTAAGCTCTTTACAGAAATTATAAATATAATAATTAAATTCAACAATGCACCAAAAATAATATACAGCATAAGACTCCAAGCTACCACTGAAAGGCTATATAAATTTTTAATTTTAAATAAAAAAAATTGCGATACAAAACTTCATTATAAAAGTTGGTTTACTCAAATTAGCAGTAAACATAATTGATCGTGCAGGAAATGTTGAAGTGAAGGAAGAAAGTAAAAAATGGAATGTCGTCACGTTGTGGATGTTTCTATTGATGGCTTGTATTTGCTATTCATGAAAAAATGTTCTTTAGGCACCCTTCCGAGGGGAAATACACATTTAGCTGACCTAGGAATTTGTTTAACTGCTCGTTCATCTCAGAGTTTTTCAATCTCCACGAGTATTCACATTCGATTTCCTGGGCAGGAAGAAAATCGTTGTAATTTATGATAAAAATTTTACGATCCAAACAAAACATTTGACAAATTTTCTGGATTAGTTGGGTCAAATAAGAATTTTTACAACTACTAAAATTTTCGAGCTTGTTAAGCGGTAAATTATAAATGTTTTTTTAAGCAAGTTTATTAAAACCGTAAAAACTTAAATTTTCTAATTTCATTTCGCCGGAATATCTTTAATAAAAAGTTTGTGGAAAAATTATGAGCATTAAAAACGTAACAAATGCAGTTTAATTATGTCGAAATAAATTCAGTTTGAAGTTAATAATGGAAAATGTTGATAAGCTTCCCGAAACGCAAAAAATGTATATTGTTGAAGTTTATTTACCAGTACATAATTGAATAAATTTATTTTCAAGTTTTAAAAAATAGAAGCCTGAAATGTGCGATTGAGCCATAAAAAGCATTATGTATGCAAAATATATGCTCTTACGAATTTACGCCGCGAAAATTCCACAAGATGCAAAGAAATGAAATTATATTTCTTTATAAAGCGTCCCTAGACGGTATTTGTCTGCGAGAAAAGTTTAAGATTTTTTCCGGTTTTTATTTTATTTTTATTCATGAATGTATTTAAAAACATCTCTCCTGCAATAAAAAATGCATAAACAGTTGGCTGCAAGACGCCAGTCTTTTATAATCGCTCTTTTAAATGGTTAGCTTTGTATTGTTTTCTATAAATTCTATAAGGCATTATCATTTTTAAGCAAATATTTTTACGGTTGCACAGAAATCGACTTTTGAACAAACACACGCTTGCTGATATAAAAGAATGATTTAGGGTTACTTCGGTTAAAACGACGTTTCGGTGTAGGTACCGACGTAATTGCACATGAATGTCAAAATCAGTTAAACTTAAAGCTACCACGAATTGCAAACTTTGCCTTACAAATAAATAACCGAATACTTTTATTATTTAATAGCATTTTGGCATTTAAACCGTTCAATTCGACATATGAAACAGCGGGAGCGATACTTTACCTGCCAGGTATATATAATTCAAGAAATGCTTGCATTTGGCGAATTTAAATATGGGAAGAATGCGTGCGACGAATACCGATGCACTTAATAGAACCGTGTCATGTAAATAATAAATTCAATTGCAAAGGGGAACACGAAAAAGTGCCCACCGCTATCGATGAAAATTTCAAAAGCCGCTACTTTCCTTCTTGTCCACATCCAAGTCAAAAGTGTTTACATTTCAGATAGCCCCACACTACATGCGTAAATTTAAAAATGTTCTATTTTTCTCCTAGTGAAAGGAGAACAAAGAACAAAACAACAAACTGACAAAGTGATTGAATTTTACACTTAACATTTGTATCCTTCGAACCACAAAAACTTTTCCTGGTTTTCCGAAAAAAACAAAGGAATTTACGGTTATTTATAGTTACACAAAAATGCACTAAAAAACATCGCCATATTGTTTCCTTCTCTGACGATTTTCCAGATTTTGGTTTAACCTATACCTTTCGATTAATTCAAATTGTTATTTAATCTAATCAAATTCCGGTTTTAAATAGAATTAATTTCAGACTCGATCAAATCACAACTGTTTAGTAAACGAAATTTATTTTCACTTTAAATAACTCTAAGTTGCTTAATAAAAGAATCTCGCAACCTTTCAGCCGAAACGCTGCAAAAAACATAAGAAATAATATACAAACGCCTTTAGTGTGGGAGCTATCCAAAATTGTACATTTTGAAAATCACAAAGCAAAAGTTTTCTGGAATCTAGAAAGTGTTTTCATTCGAAACTGGTATTATTTGGCGCTATATTGTTAAAAAATAAAGTTTTTGCACGACTTCCTTCCATTAAATATTGAATATCTCGTAAACTGTAAATCATAGCACAAAAAGCTAAACATCATTTTGCGGGAAAATATATTTTCTATATAATCGTTCTCTTGATATTTATTTTGTCGAAAGTTTCACCCTTATCGAATTAAATTTTAAATTGGTAAGTTAACGTCCGCGTCGTTGTTTTATTATTGATAGAGAATGTTAATAATTTTGTTTATAAATATTACTTATTTTTTTAACAGTGTCTTAATGCAATAATAAAATAATTTTTTCAAAATTTATATTAAGATGTTAATAATTACCACTTAAAAAAATTAATGTTTTTGTTATTATTTTTACAATTTTAATTAATTACTTTGTTAATAATTAATCATATTGCTCGCTTTGTAATAGTTTATGCTCCCCACTTAACGCTTTATAACAAAGTAAGGCAAAATAATTTTTTTAATGAATATAAATGCAAAATGAAGAGATGGGGGTATCATAATGAAGCAATAAAACATAATTAAATAAATAATTAGATAGTTGCATTTAATCAAAAAATAACAAAATACTTAAAGCTACATAAACTGATGAAACTAAACAAAACTAGAACAATTTCTTGGTCTGTAAAGCACTTGACTTGTATGATTTGTTAAAAATTGATTTCTGCCTCACATTAAAAAACTATGTCATGTTTACAAGTAAAAAATTTTTTAAACATTTTCAATCTTCGACACTGTTGACTTACATTAAATTTAATTTAATATGAATGAAACTTTCAACAAAATATCAAGAGAACGATTTTGTAGAAAATTTTATTTTCAACATTGTTTATTCTTTTGTTCTTAGATATACAGTTCTCGAGATATGCTAAATCTATAACTGAAGGAAAACCTACAGCTAATGAGTCACCAATTTTGATAATTTTTTAAATAAAAGTAAATCAAATATAAATTTATTTTAATGAGCCCTGTTTTATAAATCACATAAGAAGCTAGGAAATTAACAAAATGTTATTAAAAATCTAATTGCATGATTTTTAACACTGAAGACGGTGATGTGCAAAATAAATGTACAACTTTAAATAAGTATTCTGAGGTAGTAAAATTTAGGGACTTACAATTTAACTAAATCTTCAAGTCCGAATTATAAGTTTTTCTGAAACGTTCGTCACTTTCATTTGAAACTAAGTTTTCAATCAAATCGTTCAGGTTTGATGAATCCATTCATTTTGAAGCTAAAAAATGTTTTGAGAAATAATTCACAAAGTATAAAATTGTGGAAAGTAAATGAAAAATAATTGTTTTTAAAATTTACATAGAATAAAATTTAAACGAGTTTTGGGAGATAGTTTTGTATGTATGCGTTCGTGATGAAAACGAATCTGCAGTGCAAATACAGCGTAAATTTATTGCTTAATGGAGCTCGCTTGGCTTTTTCCTTTTTCTGATAAGTGCCTTTCAGCAAATTTATGTATTGACATAGGTTACAAATTGAAATGTACTTTTCAAATCGTTGATTTACTTCATATAAACTCTAATCTTATTTAAATAGCGGTCTTATACTACAAACTCAGAAATTTTGACAACGAAACAAATAAATTCAATTTGCAAACATTAAACGGGCGTCTATTTAATTTTCCAACAGAACACTTTAATTACTTTTAAGTGTGTAAATAAATTTCTTAGTAATTAAATGCATTAAACTTTTACAGGTACAAATTGTTCTTTTGTCCTCACAAAGGAGTGTATTTGCATGATAAGAAGTTACTAATTTAATATTTACGTAGTTATCACTTGGGGACATGACGCTTTTAAGCTTTTCCATTTAAAAACCTTCAGCTTCAATTCTTGACACATTTCAAGTGGTTTAATTTATTCTGAAGCTATAAAATAGGTAGTACAAAACACTCAAACTTTTTTTTTATTTTCCAGGTTACTGCGACGACTACAGCTGCTATCCTCAAAAATAAAGGTAAGCTTTTGAAACTTTTTTGTTTATCCTAATGTGACGTCTTTCCCACATTTACCCTACTAATTTCGAACAAAAATTGTTATCTACGAAAACGATAATCCGTAAGGCATTAGGTGTGACCGCATCACAGCAATAAATTCGGTATTACGATTTCCCATACTTGCTGATAAAAATTTTTATAAAAATTGAAAATCTAAAATTTAATGCTACATTCACAATGCACTCGGTAATTAAATGAGAAACCTTAAAGCAAATATGTATCGTTAATCGGTATAATTAAGATCTATTTAATTTAATGGAATATTAGACCAGTTTTGTCGAAGATTGTTAGACCAACTTCCAAACAATATTAAACTTGTAAGCATTTGCCACCGTATTTACCTTAGAATTAGTGATTAAACAGAATAGTTTAAACTACTCCATTATACGGTATTACACAGTACGTTATGTACATTAGGCGATGACCATAATATTCAAAATAAACTTAACCGTATTAGATTTTCTATAGCACAAAATGCTTTGAAGCGTTAACAGTTTTTCCAATAATTACACGCAACTTGCTCGGAGCAACTATTTCTTCGAATTTTTATTACTACCCTTTTAGTAACTTGAGTAATTGAATTGGACCGGATTAAAATACTTAGGTCATTGTTCTTCCTCTACATTTACGACCCTTTTTCTTATTCCTTCGCTCCATTAATTCATTTGCTCTTTGATAATATAATATATTTGCTTTGTTCTAATAATTAATACCCGCTTGCTGTGTTTTCCATTTTTCTAGTTGAATCTGTTTGATCAAACAGCACTTTTAAAATACTTTGTAGTAAATAGGTATTATGTAAAATATGGCCACTATGTGCTGAATTTAAAAAATTCATTGGAATTGTGGTTTGAATGTCGAATCACACAGATTTGCAATGTGCATTTTAGAATGCTATACTACAATATCACTGTATCGGAGAATTTGTTAGTTGTAAATATTTTCAATTTTTCACTTTATATTTTCCGACAATTTCCCAGTGGAGTATTTTAATACCGAAATTGAGTTGGTGGCAGGGAAGAGTTAGTTCAAACTAGAAGAGCAAATTATGCTGAATGAATTAGATAAACTGCGTTTAATTGGTGAAAGTTTATATACTGAGGCCGATTAGAGCAATAGCTTGATAATGTGATTGCGGTTTAAGTTCGTCTAATATTGCGGCCGAGGTATTCATTGACGTTAATACAGAGCTAATAGAACTCTAATAGCGCATATAGAAGATTTCATAGGCGTAATACTACCCAATTTAGTGTAGTATAACCCTTATTTTAATTATACTTAATATTTATTTGCTCCCTAAATTGGCTTTGTTTTAATGTTGCTACAGTGTCATTTATTATAACTTGCAGGGATATTAAAGAGAATAGCTAATTTGATTAATTAAAGTTTGATCAAAATCTGCTTTAACCATCATAGCCTATAATAATCATAACAGAAAAACTCGTTTTCGGAATGGATAATAATATAAATTTTAAAAAATATTAAAATTAAGTAATATAAATTAGTAAAGTTGGTAGAATCAATTTAGCAAGGAAAAAGATAGCACAATCTCGGCAAAATAACTTTCGTGCGGTAAATTAGGATTAAGAGGCCAACAGCGAGCACTTAATTTCTTCGTTGTTTTAAAAACTACTCATGTAATAAGAAATTTTATAAACTTTAGTTTTAATTTAAGTTTTTGTGATATATTGAAGTAAGTCCTGCAATAATATAAAATAATCCTTTGCAAGCAACAAGGATCTCGTTGCATGACCCTTTTTTCATTTTTTATTAAAAACAATTTCCTTTAGTTTCCTTCAAGTGGATGGATGCTTGTAAAATACAAAAAAATTAAAGAGAATTTAAAAGCTTTGTTTGCACTGCTAAACAACCAATTAATTTCAGCTTTATTATTTTTTGGGTGTATTAAAAAATTAGGAAAGTTAATAAACCCACGCCTTTTTAGTTTACTCTTTTATTACTGCTTTACCCTGAACAGAATATAAAAATTTTAATATTTACAGAACAGTTTTTCTAATATTATGTAATTTCATTCGATAATATACAAAAGCTTCGTTTTATGACTTTTCGGTAAAACTTGATTTTCTGTGCTAGCTGAAATGTAAAATAATAAAAGTTTTGAATGACTTTAATTGCGTCAAGCTCAGCTTTAAACTTTTTTCAGAAAAAATTTTAATTATAGTGGTAATTGTAAAAAAAGAAAAAAATATAAAGGAAGCTAATGTGTTTAAAAAACTTCCTAACGACTTCTGCTTTAATTTCATTTATACTTTCATAAAATGAAGTTGTTATAATCAGATAACTTCATAAAGCTTTTATGTAAAGCTACCTAATAATAAATAATTTTATAAATAATCGCCTTTTCAACTGGTATTGTGTGCCGCAGTGTCACATAGTTAGCTTTAGCTTTCATTTAGCTCCGATTAATTATTTTAAGTTTCCATCTTGGAAAATAGGATTTTTTAGTTTTTTTTTGTTATAATTTCAAAACCACGGCATACTACAAAAAGTAACTTTATATTAAAATAAAATGAAATTTGCTGTGGAAATGCTAAAGGTAAAATTTCTAAAGAAAACGTAATAAACTGAAAAGAAATTTTTAAATGTAGTTAGACTGCCCAAATAGATTTAAGTGCGATAATTTTTGTTGTCTAATTCTTTGAGAAATTTAAAAATAGTTAATTTGCAAAAACAGTGTCTAGACAATTTCGATACATTTAGGTCATGTATAATGTTACCTAAGGCCAGCAGGGATCACAGGCTAACCGCTCACCTTTATGGAAAGGTGAAGAATTAAATAACAATTTTTGGGTCCCTTTAAGATGGTATAAAAATATAAACTGAAATGCAAACTTAATAATCATTCTTAAAACGTTCAAATAAATTTAAAATATCTATCTCGATTGCTTTTAAAGAATCTTCTTCTTGATTTCCTTTCTGTAGTGTTCGAGTATACGTATGGATTTAATAGTTCCTTATCAAGAAAATTGAGATAATTTGATGCTACGGAAATGTTTTGAATACAAACGAGATCGTTCTTTTCAGCCAGTCTTTATTTATGAAAATATTTAATTAACGATTAGAAAACGTAAAAATTTATTAAAGTGTCAAAACCAACATTAAATTTATTTCGACTAAATAAGAATTTTTAATTCTTTTACCAAAACTTATTTACAATTTTATTGTTAACTAAAAGAACTTACTTTGTAAGCAATTTATAAAAGCTTAAATGGAATTTGAAAAATTAAAAATTTAATAAAATTTGCTAGACAATACATGGAAAACGATTGGAAATAAACGTAACAACAACAAAATTTAATTTTAAAGCAGCGATTTGGAAATAGTGGTCTTTTATGTTATCTTCAAAACTGTAAAGTTTTATTTTTTACATTTATTTTTTAACTCGTTTTCTTGTCTGAACGTAAATTTCCCATGTAGTTCGTTTGTAAATTTTCCATTTTGCATACATACTACAACTTGTTTGCATTTTATATTGCATTTATCGCGTTAATTTCAACTTATGCGACTTTTGCTATTGATTTCATATAACTTTTACAGTTCGCAACGATTTGTTACTTCGGCAATTTGTTATGCAAAAATAAAACGCTGACTGTTAGTTTTTCTATTTCAATTAATTAAAAAAATTCTAAATTAAATTTTTGCTAAGGAAAACTTAAAAAAGTTTTAATTTAAAAATTAACAGTTAGAACCGAACAATAATTTATAAGTTTTCGTATTATATGGTAAATATAATTTAACTCCATTATGACTGTTTATCTTCCAATTAGAAAACTTTCATTGAGATCCTATTGGATAGATTACGCTTTTCCTCTTATTAAAGCAATTTAAATTAGGTTAACAAATTAAAGTTTCCTTGTTAGTGTAGCGTAATTTTTTCAATCTTCTCGATCTTTAAATCCGAAACAAAATTATTATTTCTCGATTAATATTACGTTAACCAAGCTAATTATTGTTTTTTTAATTAAAGCTTCTTTATGTAGATTTTGTTAAAAGATCGCCGATGTTACCTTTAAAAGGAAATTAATCACGAAGTAAAGCGTTAGGTTTAATGTAAGAGAATTTAATTAATTATATAAATCAATCAATTGCTAAAGAGAACAACAAAAACAAGGGTAAAACCAATATACTAAACAATTTTTACTAATCAGTTGTTAATTAACCTTAGAAACCCTCGAGTATTCTATATAAGAAGCCAAATTAAGTTTGTTAAGGCGTATCTATCGGTTACAAATGTTCTACGGTCTAAAAAAACTCAAACAAGATTAGATTGTTCGCTTGCAAGCGTAACAGTTGGAAAATACAAGATTACTTTGAGATAACTTACAAACACTTTGATTTTTTATTTTTTGAAGAACGACTTTTTTTCTCAAATTTAAGAAAAATACTTGTTGAATCAAAATTTCGATCGATCGAAAGTTTTTTACGAAGTTTTTCCAAGTGACATTACTAATTTTCTAAGTCTCTTTCTGGTCCATAAAGTGGAAGACAACTTTCGTGACAAGTCTAATCTCAAAAGTTTTTGGCTAAATCCAAACGTTAGTCATTCGACTACATTTTTAATGCTTAGTGACAATTTAAGTTTTCCAAAAAATGAAGTTTCCCAAATATTAATCGTCTGAACGAGAAACAAAAAATAGTTGTAAAACCATAATATTAGTAATAGTAACATTTTAAATAAAAAAGAAGGTAAATAAAATTGTAACATTTTTGTTTATAACAGCAGATTTACCTAACTTAACACCAACACTCTCGGTATCGCAGTTGGTTCCGGGTGCTAGGTACCCTTAAATAATTGCTTAGCTCAATTCTTTTTTTTTTAATTATACAGAAAGCACGATAAGTTGATAATACATCATTTCACCACATTTTATTTAATAAATTTTGGAAAACTACACCGACAGAAAGCGAACCTTGCTCGCCAGCCACTTTAAACCGTTACATCAGATAGGAAGTTTTAAGGTAACAAACCAAATTTGAAACGTCATGAAGCTCTTTTTAAGTTTCATCTTTTAATTTGATCACATGATAAAGATAAGTGGGTCGTTTGGAGACTCCATTTTAAATTTATCTTGGAAAAAAAGAAAAGAAAGAAGGATTTTCATTATACTTTCTTAATTTATAATTTTATACAAAAGTTGCTACAATAATGTAATCTGTTAAGAGCACCTCGTTTTTCTAACAAAGGTTGGAAGGATGGTAATAAAGCTAACTGGAATAAACTTTGGTCATAACAATCAAACGCGAAATAAACACAAAGATTTGATCATTTCGAGCCATTTGTGCCAATGCAGGCGTTTTACTGCTTTCAGTTTCTCTTAGAAGCGACGCATTTCAGACTAAATGTGGTAGGGTTTTTCCTATATCTATGGACGCTCGTCGATTATAACAATAACAGAAGCAATAAGTTACATGAAATGAAATTCATAAATGGATTGAATTTTCTGCTAGCTTCTTCTTTATTCTTACATAAGTTATTACAATGACGCATCGAGCATCTCTAATTTTACCAATTAATTAAGATCGTTTTTAACTCATTCATGCAAAAGATTGATTTTGCAGTTGAGCGCTTTTCATTTATTATTGAACGTAATTTATTATGACGTCTGGGTACCTTATTAGCACTAATAGTAAACCCTGTGGTCATGAGATATACGTCAGAAATTCTATAATATGTTACAAACGCGTTTACAAACTTAATTTTAAATTATTAACGAGAAAGCCTAACGTATTGCATTAATTTTCACTTCATCACGTTGTGGTGGTTATGGGTAATTTTGATACTACGACCAAAAAATTTCATGATAAATTAACACAGTTTTATGCACAGTATGGCCGAATTTAATAATCAATATCAAAATGTTCTCGGGAGCCACCCTTCTTCTTTTTCAATCACTAGAAGAAAACGGTTTCCCAAAACCATTTCTCACGTCCCTCACTATCTTATCTTTCTGTTCGTTTTTCGTTCCATGTTCCTAACTTTTCATAGTTTCCTGCATTTTCAGGTATCATCCTGCTGGTAGATGTTCTGTCATTGTGTCATTTATATAACCACCATTTTAAATGATCCCACTTTATCGGTGATTTTCTAATCTTTAGGGCTAGTTTACCCCATCGAAAAGTTTTTAAAATCACCGCACATGAGAAAGTTTCGTTGAGTCTAATTAAATTTAAATTATTAGTGAATTAAATTGGAAAATCTCATAGTTATTCATTTTGTTGCTTAATTTAAATGAACTTTAGCAGTCACGTACATAGACATAATATATGATCTTCCTAAATTTAAGCTTTAAGTTACATTTGCTGGCACGTTTTAAGCATAAAACATGGATATAAAATTTATTGATTTTTTTTGCAACAATTTATTTTTATACTGAGTGCTCCATAATAATTAAGCTATTTATGCTGCAGCTGTTCCGACATTACTTTCCGAGGTCGGGGGAAGCAATTGCATAGCTGTATACAAAAAATTATTATAGATTTATTTGTAAATACACAGAGCTGGTTTCAAATGGTTGCAATATTTCAAATTCTAGCTGAAACAGGCGTGATACGATCTCATCTTGCTAACATGCGTAGATGATCAATGCGAGTGGTGCGTAAAATCTAAGAGGGTTCCACTATACAAATGCAGGCAGGAAAACATTGATTTGATACGGCGTGATAAACTACGAGACTTATCATGCATAGAAAATGTGCAACATGTACTGCAAATTGATGGACGAAACTTTCTCAGCTACCGAAGCCTTCGTGGTAGCTTTTGTTACAAACCGGTAATTAAAAACGAAAAAAGTAAACCTTCTTCGTAATACGACCACAATGAATTCAAATCGATAATGGGATATACACTTAGAACTTTCGATATTGGAGCAGTTGACAAAATAACGTTAGCATCACAACAAGTTATTATAAAATATGAAGGGAGAACTTTACAGTATTTCCGGGTCATTTCTTCCATTTATCTGGCTCTATATCACAAAAATTTCCATAACAGAACCATATGACAAATAATTCACTTCTGAAATATATGCAGAATGTCAAAATATACCGAGTTCCAGGCGAACAAGTTTATAATCAAATTCAAAAATGGCCATAAATAAATTAAAATATAAAATATTGTATTGCACAGACAAACGATAATTTAAAAAAATTAATTCAAATTAAAACAAAACATAATTTCGCTTCATCAATTCATAAACCGATTATTTGTTAGGTACATACATCGGGGGTGTGAAAAAGAGGCTATTCTATTTTCCCATGAAAATTCATTTGGTAGTCTAATTTTTCAAAAGAAAAAAAAAACAGTCCGTAAGCTTGATTGGGCCGCCAAAAATAAACTCCTCTGTACACCAACCGCGTAAATTTTTATTGCGCATTTCTGTTATCTTGTTCTACTTTCCCCTCACATGTGACTGTGCGTATGTATGGAGAGATTAAAATATTAATAAACCCCAATTAAATTTAATCCTGAGAAATATTTTAATTCCAAGTTAAAATTTAATTTATTATATTTTTGAATATTTTCAAGCTTCGTGAAATAAATTGGTTTAATTTCATTGTAAAAGGCAATTACTAAAATAAAATTTTAATTTAAAAAAATAATCTCTGATGTATCATCAAAGCGTGTCAAAACCAAACAAAATAATTTATCTTAAAAGTTATAGCACTTCATAAACAAGAAATTTGCAAATTACTTTAATTATATGAATTTGAATTTACATAACATATTTTACATCAAATTTTGCCTTAAATCCATAATTTGATTCGGAAATGTTGTTAAAATAATTTAACGAAGCAGTGTAATGATTTTTGTTGGAATTCGTCGTTGTAAAGGTTAAAAGAATTGAATATGACATAATTGTATTCTTCTCAAGAGATTTTCTCGTTTTGTCTTTTCTTTTGTCTAATCCTCCAATATTTTTTAAAGCTTACTAATTTAAAGCTTCGAGTAAGCTCACAACCCTTAGACTTTTTTTAGTAGATAGTATTTCTCTTTGTAGAGAAGTAGTGGTTCTAGCTCACTTTGGGTGAATCCGTACGACTTTCGTGGGAATATAATTAATCGGGTGATTTGCCGTTGCCTACCCCCATAGCCCACAGATCTATGTTGGACAGTTGTTAATTATGAAGAAGAGTTTTACGACCACTATGTTGTTATCTCGTACATGTACAGTACTAGCCATTTACATAATTACATCTTTTTATTGTGTTATTTTATAGCATAACATTGACCATCTGGTGGTATAGTTTGTCATTATTTGGAGGATGTGTTATTTGGCTTTGTTTAGTTAATTGTTTAAACCAGCAGACACAAGTCAAGGCCACCTACTAGGGGAGGTTACATAAAGACCATAATTTTATGATCCTATACAAAGTATTTTGAATTTGTTTAATGAAGATCTATTTAATTAACACAATTTATAATTTAAGCTACACCTGAATTGCTTTATTTTGTGTGTGTAAATAAAATATTTTTATAAAATTTTTGAAAATTAACCTACCACTAGGATCAAGACGGTTAGATGCCCGTTTTAATTCTCTAAAAAGTTGAAAACAAGAATTTAATAACTGTACAACAATCAAATTATGAGAAAACTTTTTTCCTAAATTTATCATAATCAACTTACTTTATTTTATTCAAAAATCATAAATTGTATCAAAATTCGTTGCCCATAAAGGACGTCTGCAATTTTTTTCGACTTTTTGAGCCCCCTTTGTTACAGTGGGTGGGTCGCAATTTTCGTTCCTTTTCCAGCAACTTGTCATAAATAAAAAAAACCTCTTTGCCTACTTTACTAAATCTAAAAATTTTTACACAGGAAAATTTTAAATAATCTTAAGGTGATTATATTTTACACGTCATTAGAAATTTAGCAAATAAAGTCAAGTATTCAAACACAATTTTCTTACAAATTCCAAAAATGGGATATTCATGTGGACATTACACTTAGCTAACCCCCCCCCTGCCAAGTATGGACGCTGTTTATGAACAACAAATAATATAATTATTCTGAAAATTCAGAATTATTCTGAAAAATAAATTTTCCATGAGCGCCATGGATTTCTCCCTATCCCATTTTCGCTTCACTTCTTTTTTTCCTCTCTCTCTCTTTGTCACGCCGCTTAACTCACATTGAACCTTCCGCTCTTCTTTTGACAGATCATCATGTTTCATATTTATATATCTGGGTGCCCTTAAATCTGTGCTTTCCTCTCATTATTTCCATTTTTTTTCTCAAAATTCTACTTTAATTACTACAAAGTTATTAGCTGTTTTTGGTTTTATTAATTTGACTTTACTTATTTTTGCGTTTACGCTCAATTCTTTTTTTAAGAAATTCTCCACTTTATGATTTTGATTGTTCTCGTTAAATTTTACATCTTTTACCACAATGTTATTTTTTCTATTTGTTTTCTCTAAGCGATACAGAATGTTCTCCAGTTTTGAGGTTTATAGTTGATATTTATCTGCCCTTGTATAAATTTATAAAAAAATTTCATTATTCTATAGTTTTGTTTTGAGTTCTTTATTGATTAATTTTCAAGGTTTCTCCGGATGTAACTGAGAGTTGGCACCTCTTATATACTTCGATTAGGTTCATTAGGTTTTGACTATTATATTTTACTATTTTCTTCCAAGATTGAGTAGTCTTGAGCTCCAATGAGATTTTCAAATATAATACATGGAAGAAAAAAGTAAAATGAAGTCAAAGCCTAACAATTTAAAGAGTGTCAAACTCTTAATTATTATCGCCTGAGAAGTCTTTTCAAAATTATTTAAAAGTCTCTGTTTTTTAGAATTACTGAATTGATACTACACGATTTATTTAATCCGATACAATTAATTTATATGATCACAGCTTGGACTGTTTTTAATAATTGGTCCATTATTTTACTCTGCTTATGACATGACTTCTTCAATAAAATTAACAGTGACCACTTAAAGAAATTCCTTTTTGAAAATCCACATTTGTCGATTTTTTTGTTTATAATTTATTCTTTTTGTTTTTATTTTTTGTTTACTGTAAATATTTTCCCCATAGCCCCCAATAGCCCATCTTCCTTCTTCTATAACTGACTTTCCCAATTTCTTTTTAATGTATTGTCTCTAATATTCACTTTTTCTAGATTTTTATTATTCTCGTGGATTGCTTTCTGACTTATATCCACAGCCTAAGTGCTCCTGGACATTTTCAGAACATTGTTCTATTTACTTTAGTGTAAGAAGATCCTGAAATTCCTTATATTTATTTCGGCATGATTTTGTTTCATTTCTTCTTCAATTCTTCTACTTTGAGTTAAATTTTGGCCTGTATTGTTTATTATTTCATAGTTTTTACTTCTTTCCATGTTTGTTGTAAACTTACGTTCACTTCCTGGTAGGTTTCTCTTCTTTAGCTCTGTAACTTATCCACCAGGTTTGCAAAACGACCTTTTTTCGCTTGTTTTTCCAGAGGACCATTTTCCACGTTGTTCAACGTTTTGCTAATTTTCTTTCTATTATTCACCGGCCACCTCTTAAAGTTTTTGTATTTGGCAAATTTATGCGGTGAATCGTAAACAAATCTTATTGTTGAAATTCACATCGCTCGAAATTGGGATCAGGCTGAGCAAACCTCCCAACTTGATCCAATTTCTTTATTTTTAGACAATATTCAGGTTAATCTAAAAATGTAATTCAATTTCTTGAACTTAATTATGCCTGATAAATAAAAAAATGACAAGATAAAATAATAAAATACAACTTTTTCTCTCGCATTCCAAATAAGTACATACTACGATTTACTTAGAGTTTATTGATTAAAAACTTTTAAATCAAGTTCAAAATTTAACTAAAAAGTTAATCTGGCATAAGCTTGATTGATGCATCACTGGAATTACCCCGCTCTTAAATTTTGCTGAACACACTTTTATTTAGAATATTTTTATATTATTTTGAATGAACAACATAATTTTATTTGTTATGGTCGCGTTACCCCCGTATATTTAAACATAATGTTCTAAAGACCAAAAGGAACAGTGTAGATAAAATTTTTAGTAAACCGATTAAATAAAAAGAAAAAGTTGGTATAACTTAAGATTTTCAGCTGCTTCATTAATTTTGAAAACAATACCTACAAAATTTTGATCTAGAAAATTTCTTTGGTTTATAAGCAATTACGTGAAAAAGTTTTTCATTTTGTCAATTTATAGTAACATATTACAATGACTGTGAGCTAAAAGTTGCCTTTTATGAGACAATTTGAAATTTCAGTTTAGTGAACAACAATAAATTTAATCGGGTATGACTAATTTTTCTTTAGCGGATACACCCTCTCGGAATGAATTGCTGGGGGACATAAAATCGAATACAAGGTGTTCAATAAGATTTTAATATGAAAAAATATTCAAATAAAATAAAATTTTAGAAATGCTGCTAGTGACACATACGGTCATTCACGCAGGAGCTTTTACGTAAATGCGATGTTGCCATGTGAACCAAGTCATGATCATTTATCACAAGAATTTTCATTTCGTTTCACGTGTACCTCATATGTTAAACATGAATAGATGAAACTTGTGGTACTTGAACTTGAGTTTTCCTTTATTTTTAAGTGAAAATAAAGGTTTTCTTTTTCATTTGATACCTAAAAAATACATCTGTTGTTATAGTTTGTACAAGAGTATCAGATTGTTCACTTTATTAATGTTGTTTACCACAAAAGATAAATATTGTACATTTTGTCTTCATTTCTTGTGCTTTACTTTCACTCTCTTAATGTACTTTTCATTTTTCATCCTGGAAAGCAATTTTTTTGTTTTTGTGATATTAAAAATTGCGGTACTTTAGAAAATGTAAATTTTTATTTGCGTAAGGTTTATAACATAATCAAGTCATGGGATCATAAATTTTTAAACATGAAGAATCCCTACTTCGCATCAAATCAGGAAACCTGTTGAGAAATTTCACTAAACTAGGCTCGAGAAATCATTCAGGAACGGCGCATGTCCACTTAATCATTGAAACAAAGCAATCAAAATTACTTAAATGTACCTACCTACTATGTAACTATTTCTAATAGTTTTTTGGTTTAAAATTCAAAAATGGTGTACACTTAAAATTATAATAATTAAAAGTTTGTTTTTTGCAATTTAAAAACTTTTCAAGTGATAAATGTGCTCGTCGTAGGGTTTATCGTTATAACTTTTTAAAGTAGCACAAATTCTTGACGTTTAGTTCGTTTTCTTATCAAATTTCTTATCTTAAAATTCAATTATAACAAATCTTCTTAGGAGAGCTGTTTCTGAGTCAGTTTAAAATTGCCACCTAATTGAATTTTTGGATGATTTTATTTCGGTTGTATTCACTAATACTAAAGTTGAGCACAGCATTTTTATAATGGTGTCTCGTCGTTGGTTATTTTTCCAATACCTATTATTGCCAACTCCTTTGAGCGCAGCTTTACAAACTCCATTATTATCGATATCGTTAAATTTTACTTAAAGTTGCAAATTAAATTTTTTGAAATTTATATGACGATATTACAATTTCAATAACCACACGCTTCAACAAATACCTACTTAACAACACAAAAATGATCGATATCAATTTTATTACACTTAACCTCCAGGTTATTCAAAACTAAACCTTCACTTAATCGTTTTGCTCTGGTTACTTTGTTGAATTGCTTGCCGGAGGCGCAAAGATGACGCCGGTAATTTTTAACAAAAAAATATAGTCATTTAAGGGGATTCTAAATCTTCAAGCGTCCGGTTTGTCCTATATCGTGTTTAAGGCGTTACATCACATGCAAATGTATAAATTCCAGGTTTCATTTTACGAGCGAGTAGAAACTGTAATTTCATAAATTATGCATTATTCAGTTATCTTAAAAGCATATTCATCAAAATGGAGTAAACAGAGTAAAAATATCAACGCCCCTAAGAAAAGGACTTTAATTGAAATGCCCCTAGGATTACAGCATCTTTGAGTCGCAAGGTAACTAACTTTCTACCCTAATATATAAGTACGAAGAAAAACTTTAAATACGAGGGTTACTTAATAATGATGTTATCAAAACTTTTAATTCTCCGTTATTGTGCTTGGTATGAAATTTTTAACAATAAAATCCCTACAAGTAATAATTGAAATATATAGTAATTAAAAAGTTTTCTTTTTGGTTATAAAATTTAAGACTTTCGTAAGGATATATACCTAAAAGGAATGTGGAAAAAGAGTGATATATGGTAGGCACATGCTAAAAAGACAAAGCGAAATTATTGTAGCTTTCAGATATAATATATATTATATGTTATAATAAAATATGAGATATAACTGTCTAGCACGTAAACGGTTCAGATTCGGGCTAGAAACATTTAAAGAATAAAATTGAATTTTCTAACTTTGAAGTTCCATATAAATATTTCATGTATAGCTCGTTTGCGTCAGCATATGATGCTTCCACCACGTTTATCTCTAAAAATTTAGGACGAGGAAACTTTCCAAATACATTAGTTGACGGTTGAAATAAATTCTGAAAAGTAAACACATTTTTCATTGTATATGCACAGACGACTATAAAGCAACCAAGTAGAATCATGGTGTTTGTTTAAAGTAGACAATTGCTGAAAGACGATATGCAAGATGTAGCGCCGAAATCTACAGGAGACGTTCATAGTGGTATAGCGTGACGCCAGATTGTACAAATGTTGGCGCGATCAGAATACTAAATTATTTGCTAAAATAAAGCAACTCCATCTATCATTTTTTATATTTATTATCTATCTATATTCAAAATAGCAAACAAAATATATGGCGCCTTCCATGAAGTCGAATTAGGAAAACGTTATTTCTTGAATTTGTAATGCTTTTTTAACTCCTCTCAAAGATGTTATATGGCGTCTCCGGCGCCAAATAAACGATGGACGGTGCTGCAAAACTCCCCGATGGTCGGAAGTCCGGTACACAACTCTTCCCAGTCTGTGGTTTACCCCAGTCTCGCTACACTTAGCCATATCCATCTTTTTTTTCTTTTCTCGATAAAACTCCAGACACCTTTTTACTAGTCGATATGTATATTTCTAACATTTGTAACTAAGTGGTCAACGTTACTTACCAGACTTTTTTCATTTAGATTTTTCGAATAAATGTTTATTTAGCCATCCTTCATCCTGTCAACTTCCAACACAAAGTTAAGTCCAGATTTTTCTACTTTCTTGGGTAATTTACTGCCAGCGAATATGACAAAGTCTCTTTTAGGTTTCTCCATATATCTACTTGTTTCGTGTATATTACTGCTAGGATGAGTGCAACACCTCGTAAGCCTCTGACTGATGGCCCTGTCGTCTGTAATCGCGAGGGATCCACCAAGCTTTTTGCAATTTTCCAAGTGGCTGTATATCAAATTCCATTTTTATTGTACTGACCGCAAGTTTCAGTCACAAAAAAATATTTTCTCTATTTTAATGAAACCAAAGCAGATTAGTGAATTTTATTCTTTAAATTTACAAAGCAAATTTGAGTTTAAAATAGAAAAATGTGATATAAACTTGCATAATTCTGCTATTATTTTCAAAGTCGCTCGAAAATCATAATAAAACTAAGCTACAGCCATTTATTCAATTGCACTTTTTGTTTAAGTAGGACTTAACGCTAAACCGCATTTGTCTCTTTTTTATTTCAAAGTCATCAAACTTTGCGTTACACTTTTATAACTTGATTATACAAGGTGTATAAAAGTTTTAACCAGGGAGAATTTGTTCTGTTTCAAGTATTTTATTCGAGCAACGAGATCCGATTTGGAAGATTTTTTCAAAATTGGAATAATAAAAAAGTGCATTCATAAAAGTTAAAAAAAAGCAACTATTCTCTGCAAGTCCACAAAGACAAATGCTTTTCCGCCGAACAGGGAGCAAAATTAATAAATAAGGCAGAGTATTTGAACAGTTCTCGTAGTAAGAGTTAGGGTGGCAGCGATTACTTTTAAAGAAAATGTTGCTCCATTCAATATCAAAAGGAAATTTTAAACATGTTTGCTAGAAAAAGATAAAATCGAATAGCGTAGATGCAAGGATTTGAAAAGAAAAAAGTTCAGTTACAGTTTTCAGGAACTGCTTAATATTGTATGTCATATACAGAATGCTCGGGGCATATGATTCGCTAAAATTTGGTGACTACCTAGTGAAGCAAACTTAAAAACAAATAAATGTACAGTTGATTTTTACTTCAAATAAAGTTTCATATTTCATTATTGGAACCAAACTTTGTTCTTAAAACAAAGACAAAATTTCATTAAGAGACGATGATGTTTGCTTTCTTAAAATAAAATTGCTATTGAATGTCGACTTCGTCCTAATAAAGGAACCCATACCCTATCTCCTCCTCGGTTACCGTAATTCATTCGTTAACACGTACTTACTATTTCCTTAATTAACGATTTGGTATTTAGGGTAGAATAATGACAAAAGGCACCCCCCACTTATACAATTAGTTAAGATGACTTTTTTATAATAATACGTATAATGGCACAGCGCCATTATAGAATAACCTCCGCACCCTCACATTGAGGTCTCTTGACACCCTCACGATTTTCCGAAGTCTGCAAAATATTTTAAGTTTTATTTATACAAACCTTTTCAAGCCTTAGGGCGATTGAATCGATCAAAAACCATTAGAAATTTGAAACTAATTCGGTACAAACCTTGTGGGGTGCAAGGAACCCCAGTACGGAGTGCAAAGGTTAACATTTTGAGTGACTCGTCAATCAATTGACAAACAGATTTACACATTGTTTTTAATACTATTTGATAAAAAAACTTAGAATTTATGTTTGATAAAGTTAAATGAAGATAAAAGTACATTACCTAATTCTTGTTCAACAAGGACTTACTAACCCATAAATTAATCATAACATACCTAACGTTGCTATTTGTTTTAGTGCAATTTCAACTGCGATAGTGCTTAGACGTGTCCGGACAACCGGCTTGCATTTTTAGATGGATGGACATGGTTTGGAAAATGGGCTGTTTCTCAAGTAAGTACTGCTTTTTGAATAAAATTTAAAGATTACCAGAATGCAAACATGAACCAATTTTTTTACGACCACATCAGTATTTTTCCTGACATGTAAAATGCAATGAAAATATAGTTTTGTCAAACGTTTTTATCATATTATAATAACATCATCAGAAAGTGAATAAATCGAAAAATGGCAGGAAGATTTATTTAAATTTTTACATGGCAAAATTTGATTACACCTAACGCTAATTTGCAGTAGTAATTATATTTGCAAGATAATTAATAATTTTTAACTTAAATTGGGCACATAGCTAAGTTAGACCAGCTCTCGATTTATGTAGAGGCAAGGCCGTAAATTTTGAAAAAAAGGGGTAGTTTAGGGAACCTTCAATGAAACACTAGTGGTAGTAAATGCTTTAATGACACGCAAAAATAATTGAGAGCTATGTTCATTTTAGATGGTGGTAATGCCTTTAAGTTCAATTTTTATGTATCATCCGTCATCGCTCTCATTGGTCCAGCTCCTTTATCGTTGTTATTGTCAAAGTCACTAGACCAATGAGAGTGCTTCCAGATGAAAATCGGACGAACGTATAACGTACAAACGGATACATAAAAATTGAACTTTATTCAGGTAGTAATATAGATTTTATTACAGCATATTAATTTTTTGAGTTGTAATTTTAATATCACAGTAAATGGTAAAATATAATAATATAATTGTTAATTGAAAAAACTCTGACTTACTAAATACCGTACTTTTAAATCAGATTTTATGATTAAGAGCAATACGTTAAGAAAAATAAATTTTGAAAATTTTAATAAAGGTTTTTATCCAATTTCATAAGCCGTTTAAGTGGTAAAACACGCCATATACTTTTTAATAAAATTGTTAATGATAAAATTTAGCTGCACGGCTTCAATAAATTTTGTTTTGTGCAAATACCACAACTATTATGTTCTCAACTTTTGATGAGGTTAAATTAAATAGCAAAAGTTTCCCCGTAAAATATTTTCATTGCAATAAATTTAATGTGTTACTTCTAGTGGAAGAATTTAACTTGACTATTTAATTTTTCAAAAACAATTGCTTTTGTCGACTTATTAATAAGATTCAACAAAATGTCTGCTTGGAAAATAACTTTGAATCCACTTAAATAAATTAAACTCTTTGTAAAGGTTTTTTACCTATTTTGCTCTCGATACATTTACTAAAAGTCACCCCAATAAGTAAACGAACCCAAGTGGAAAATTTAAGCCTTGCTTATTTGAATGCGTTTAATTTTGAGCGCCTGAATTAAAGATATACACACAGTCTCTCTTCTTTACAACCCTATTATGTGGTGAATTTACACGGAAATGCTATTTGTTCCTTTAAATGAGAATTAAATCTTATTAGGTACTCAAATTTCCTTTATTTAAAGTAGGTAGGTACTCGGCTATAAATTTATTTTCTTGCTTTTTACGACAAATTTTTATGTTTAAAAAGTAATTTACTTTTTAACTAAGTATAGATTGCATTTTTCCTCCGGTCGAATTTCTTCGTTTGAACCATTGTTTGGTTTGATCTCTTTTGCAGATCTATTAAACAGATTTATTTTAACTTCTATTCCAAAATTCGTCTTTGGTATTACATTGCACCTGGAACCTTCTTTTAAGTATATTTTCCCAATCCACCCTCCATACTTTACGTAATCCTTTTATTGCTGTAAGGGGCTTCTGCGTCCTGCCCACTCATAATCTTAAACTTGATACTTTTAAAAGTAATTCCGGTGTAAAAAATCAAATTTTTAGATTATTTAAAACAGTTGATGGTAGGTTTGCTATACTAAAACACACTGAGATGAATCAAGTTTTTTTGACCAAATCACAATACTAACAAAATGAGGTTTTTTAAAAATTATTCAAAAAAACCTCACTCCTCCTACAGGTGACACAAAAAACATGGCAATATAAAGCTGCTACTGGTTCACTCGCTCATCAAAAATTAGGTTTTTTCCAAATTTTACGAGATTTAAAATGTGAAGTTTGAAACTCTTGATAACCAGGCATTAGTTTTGTTTTTGGCATTTAATTGTTTTGATTGTAAAAAAACAATTTGAAATTTATTATTAATAGTTTTAATTCTATTTTAATTTTAAAATGCTGGTAATCAAATAACCTATGTACAAAAATAACCATATCCTTATTCTGAGACTTCGACAATGGGATGATTCGATATCTGAAAGTTTGTAATATGACAGAAACACAAATTTAAAAATCAAAATATCCGGAAGGGTAATTAATCTTCAAAGATTTTAAACAAACAGCTTGAAGTTTGTTTTTGCATTACAAAATTTAAACAGTGTAGTTTATTTTGAAAGGAAAACCCAACGGCGGATCTAAATTTTTCAACTTTATAAAACATTTTTTCCAACTAGACAACAATCAATAATTTTGAAAACTAGGAAACTTCAAAGTACAAATTTCTTAAAGATACAAAATGTTAACAGGATCCACATCAATTAACCACGACCAAGTAATTGCTTTCCTTAAAATCGATATTCCATTTACTCATAGTTTCCTAAACTTTATACATTGAAAGAGCCTCTTCTAGTGTTTTTCTTCTACGACGTGGGGAAGCCCAGATAAACGAAACTGCGTTTGCATCAACACATCAGTTTTCAATGAATGAAAGGAATTGATGTAAAAGTGTTCGTGTTTACTTAGTTGATGAACAGAGGTACAGATTAAAATACAAAATGCTTCCTTTGAGGTAGTTAACGGCAACCATTATACGTAATAATTATGTGCTGCTTTATAATTATAAAGTATTTTCATTTCATGCAGGTCTTTGGCATTGTTTTTCAAAATTAAGGAAAACTTTAAATCGAAATTGAGAAAGGTCAGCCAACATAAGAATGAATCATCGTTGTGTGGATGACATGTAATCGAAATTTCTTGGTGCTACACTGACATTTCGCTGTATACAGTCGCCTTTTTTAATACTCATGATATTTAGTATGCTTGCGTGGCGAATGATGGGCAGCTTTTGATTGCACACAAATTGGATTCTGAAACGAGGGTCGACTGAACACTGGCCTGCGGTCTCGGCGCGTGCAGGCGGCTTTAACTTGTCTTTCTTTCTCGCACACTAACTTTATTATACACAATTTTCTCCAAATTACTATTTTATAGGTAATAATAATTAACTTTTCTTTCAAGATTGGTTTGTTAAAAAACGCACGCTTTACGACTACAATTTGATATTCATAATGAGATATAGGGGAGTCAGATTGAACTTGCCATCCTGTAATATAATATTATGTATCTACTACAACCACGTAATATTTAATTCCATTTTTTTACTTTTCTGTTTTAAAAGGAATTAAATCTTCTTTTGTTTAAAACTTCCTAAAGGATAATGGTATTTACATCATTTTGTCGAGTTTACCAGTCTGTAATTGTATTAATGTATGCAAATGATTTACATGAAGAGGCGAATTTAAACAGCAGCGTTAGTGAGCCACGAAATTAGACAAGACATCGTAGAATGTGAAGAACGGTTTGCATTTATTATTAAAGACGGGGTAATATCTAAGCGTCGCCGTTGGTTTTCCTTTTGTATTATTTTTGTCTTGCAGAAGAAACTTTAATTTGGTCTCGCTAGACGATAAACTTCATCGACGTGGAAGTGGAAACTTTGAATTTTAAACAAAATTTTTATTTCCTCTACAATCAAATCCGGTGTGGTTTGATGTGTACACACTACGCTGAAACGCTTTCACGTATGTACTAGTTTTTCTAAATTGAAAATATAAATTTGATTGGTAGTGGAATCACATACTATCTGCTAGTAGCAGAAACTTCATTTTATACTTGAATTGACATAAAACTAAAAATTCTCGATATGAAAAGAGTTAGTATCCCGCGGGTGTTTTAATTAAAGATGATCTTACAGTTGGAATTGCTTACGGATTTAACAAGCGATAATGGAAAATTGTTGGTGACAGTTGTGCGACTGGCTTGCCGGAAACGGAAGGAGTTGGGGTTAGCGCAAATGGTGAAGACGTTATACGGAAATAATACATTCTTTTAAATTATAACGCTTTAGTTGAGCTAACATTATTTACGTTGTTCTCAACTTGCTCGACTTCACGATTCCATTTTTCATTAAGTTTTAGATTTCTCAAACGTTTACTTTGATATATCGCTTGCGGTAAGGGCCGTACTTGAGGCTTGAGGTTTACAGAGCTTTTCAAAACTTCGGCTGTTGCTCAAAACAGAGATATTGCAATGATTTTTTTTCACAGTTGTGTCAAGTGCACGATATATCTTTTAATGCGATGAAATAAGTTAGGATTTGGTTTATAAACTTTTTGATATCAAATAATATAGTATAAATCTTCCAACATGGGTTTTACGTCACCGTTCGTAAAGGATAATTTCTCTCTCTATTAGATAAAGGAGAACTGACATATTTAAGGGGGGTGGTTTCAGCTTCACACCTTAGCAGTGCGCACATTTATCAAAAAATTAAATCTTTACGTAGATCGTTACAATGAAAAACTTTTACATGAACTGTCATCCTGGTCATCCACTGACTTTAAGTCAATTTAAGTCATGGCCAGGCTCGTTACGAGCGTTTAAAATGTTGAAAGGTCCAACAGCGGTATAATAATATGTAAACCTTTTTATGTAATCAAGAATATATTTTTGAGATATTTGTAATAGATCAGAGAAGAGGTTTTTTTTATTTACACTTTAACGTGCATCAACTACTGGGTTATTAGCACTTCTAAATGTTAATTTTTAGTTTGTTCAGTATTTTTGTTTGTTTATGTTTTTTGGATTGGGTATTTTGGTTGGTTGGTTTTTTGGTTCACCATGGAGTGAGAATGTCCACTGGAAAGCCGAGCTAAGAAATTCTGAAGCGTCCGTGATTCGAACTCAGAATTCCCGCTTCGTAACGTAACCAGTGATCACATCACTCCACTGCCGTGGCTTAGAGAGATTTTTTAATTTTTCAAGAAGTAAAGTTCACAATTTTCAATTAACAATTATAAAAAATTTGGATTTTGCTTTGCAAAAAAACATTTCAAACAAATTAATGAATTGTTATCGGCTATTTTAGACCAGTGCAAATTAGCCATGAAAAATGAGGAATTTTTTTTTAGATTTTTAATACCATAAACTAAAAAGTTTACCTATTAAAAACTACCACTGTTTTGAAAATTCGTTAAGTTAAAAGAAAATCAAAATTTTAATAAATAATTATTAAATTTTTATAAAAACGATGATCATGTAAATAGTCCGAAGTTAATGGAATTTTGACAGGTTATTTGGGGGGTACTTTAAGATGTCTATCCTAAGTTTGTGCCTAACTTAAGGGGAAAGTCTACTGTAACAAGGGAAAAAACAGGCCGATTTTTCGGATTGTTTTTCTAAGAAAATATGACTCTACATTAAATTAAATTAAACAGCCATCTTTATTATTATATTCAAGTATATTTGTAAAAAAATTTTTAAGTCGATATATTCAAAATTGCCGTCGTAGCGCTCCTTCAACGCAGGTCCGCTGTTTTTTTAGGTGCCAAAACGGTGTACATGAAATCTCACGTCTGGGTGATCTAAAACAAAAACAAAAAAATAGTTATCATTTACATAGTATTCACTCTCGTCTCACGTAAGAGTTTGTCGATAAAAAATTTTGACGCCGAAATGAAAATTCTTAAAATTTCAAAAAAATTTAAAAAAAATTTTTTTTGACGCCAAAATTTTTTATTGACAAAATCCTACGTCAAACGAGAGTCAATACTATGTAGATGATAACCATATTTTTTTTATTTTACATTACACAGACGTGAGATTTCATGTACACCGTTTTGGCACTTAAAAAACAGCGGACCTGCGCTGAAAGAGTGGCACGACGGCAATTTTGAATATTTCAACTTGAAATTATTTTTACAAATACTTCAATATATAATGAAGACTAGCTGACCCGGCGAACTTCGTACCGCCTCAGAATCAATAATATTTTCGTGCATTTTTGCGATGTTTTAATAGTTATTCTGCTATTCAAGATGGCGAGAAATCCAACAAATCAAAGATCATAAAAATCGGTTCAGCCGTTCTCGAGTTAAATGGTGTAATTTATTTAGATAAATGTTAGCTATTTTTGCTACAAAATTTTGTTTAGAAATCGGGGGGGGGGAGGGGCATTAGAGATTAGAAATGGGAGATATATTCTTTTTTTTTTTTTAATTTTTAGTTAATTTTAAATTTAAGCGATGCCTTTTTGGTATCGTGGCCAGGAAATAAATTTTTTTCATAAATTGTTTTTTCGTGAATATTTGCGATGTTTGAAAACGTAGTCAAATTAAAGGGTTTAAACAGTTTGAACATCGAATACTCAATCCATCAAGAATCTCGTTGTTATCAATTTTAAAAATTCTCCTTGGTGGTTTTTATTTAGATAAATGTGAGCTATTTTTGCTAAAAAAATTTGTGTAGAAATCGGGGGGGGGGGCATTAGAGATTCAAAATGGGAGATCTATTCTCTTTTTTTAAATTTTTAGTTAATTTTAAATTTAAGCGATTCCTTTTGGGTAGCGTGTATAAATTTATCTGGACAGTTAGCTAACTAATACATTTAAGGTCGCCCACTGCCGGACACAGTATTCCATAAGTGCATCACTAATTTGATCGTGAATCGAATTTCCTTCCAGGGATCATCCCTTTTATCGATAACTCGATGCTACAATCCAAATACTGGATTCGATGTTTTTCTGTAGCTGTAGCTGACACTTGGCATCTGTGGAGCAGATGCGGGCGATAGCCCGCTTATCTCCTTCGTCTGATTAGAAACCTGACGTTGAGAATTTTTTACAGGGATTTCAAACCCGAGGAGCGGCGTCGAGCCGGTTCCATGTTTTTCTTTTGGTGAATGGATTTATCTGTACAGATGTACAACATTACTTGTGACAATATTAGGTGGCGCTCTCTACGCGACTAAGTACCGAACTAACGTTTAGGCCAAAAAGTGAATTTTCTTCATAAATCGTTTTTTCGTGAAATTTTGCGATGTTTTAATAGTTATTCTGCTATTCGAGATGGCGAGAAATCCAACAAATCAAAGATCATAAAAATCGGTTCAGCCGTTCTCGAGTTATAAATGGTGTAACTAACACGACTTTCTTTTATATATATAGAAAGATAGAAGATGACGGTTTAATTTAATTTAATATACGAGTCATATTTTCTTAGAAAAATAATTCGAAAAAACGGCCTGTTTTTTCCCTTGTCACAGTAGACTTCCCCCTTAAGGAGAGGCAGAAACCTCAACATTTTTGGACTTTTGTTAGTTTTTTGCTTATATCTCGTAAACTAAGCATATTTTGGGTACCATAGTTTATTACAAAGTTGTAGAGCACTAAATTTTCTAAAATTTTGTTGGTAAAGCGAATTTTTAGACCCAATATTAACCAAGGTACAGCCAATAAAAGTTAGACAAAGTTTCTCAAAATGTAAAAAATTGGAACGAAGGTGTTGCCTCTATAACTATTTATTACCATCATTTCCATGTTAATTACGTTAATCACTCATCAATATCAACATCTTAAAACATCTATGGCCACCCTCCCTCCACTCCACCCCTTCTCATTCCCAAAAACGTGAAGATGCCTCATTTTAATGTAAGAAATGACAATTAATATGAGGCATCTTCACGTTTGGGGGGGGGGGGTCATAGATGTTCCAAGATGTTTAAAAATATATCTTTAAGATAAACATATCGCCAAGTGCTTTAATCAACAATTTTCAATTTTTAAAACTATTTTTTTATATTTAAACATTTTGAATTGTATAATTTAAAGTTTAACATTTCCAAAGCCTTCTGACGATTACTGCAACGATGCATAATAACATAATATTTTTTATTTAATGGAAGAATATAATGAATCATAGCAACGACCAAAACAAGTTAATGAAGTTGTTATAACCGTCAAGGCTTTTGCACCCAAAACTCAAGTAAATATTTACTTTCGATTGAAGCACAGATTGTCGCGTGACATGTAATTAAATCATAATAATAAATATGGTAAATTTAAACCTTTAAAATTCGTAACCATTAGTTCTTTTTGTTCAAAGCAGAAAAATTTCAAATTTTCGATTTAAACAAAACCAAAAATTAGTTTCACTTCATTCAGAGATACTCGAAGTTGATTTATTCACATTATTTATGTTTTGGCATGAAATTTAATTTATTGCAGAAGTTAGATGGCAATAAAGTTCCAAAATAAGAATGAAAAGTTTAATTTATCAACTTCAAATTTTATCTTTGATTAATAAGTTTAAGCGAGTTTGCGTAGTTTGATAAAAGAAATAGGTTGGTTTAGGTGATTATGGTAAAGCTTAATTTTTGTTATTAAATATTTTGAAAATTGAGACAAAATTATTTAGTGGATAATTTATAACATCGTAATGACTTTCGTCACAAAATGTCGTTAATCAAAAAACTTTGTTCTTTAAGGAACAAAAGTGCGTTTTCACGTATTTCTTGCTTAAATCGTGGCTTAAATAACTGAAGATATAAAAGAGATAATATGGTAACGCTCACTTGCAAGTTTGGCTAGAGTTATTTCAAGATTTATACTCTTTACAACTTTTGACAAGAAATTAATCATTATCATTAGTAGGAGAACGTCTTCTGCACTTTATCATGGAAATATCACATTAAGAAAATATTTCAAATAACAAAGTCAAAAAGGAAAACAATAAATGCTGGTGTAATTATTTCACTCTCAATAACAAATCTTGTATTGAAAAGAATAAAATTTGACACTTGCTTTAACTTTTTTAATATTAAATATCTCGCAAATAATTAAAATTTAATTAAAAAGAACAACAAAACAGTTAAAACTTATACAGAAATTTGTCAAGCAGAAATTCAATTTTCAACGGATTTCCTAACGAGAACACTTTCCGGCCAAGTTAAAACGTCAATTTTACTTTTCGTAACTATATTTTATACTTTTCTTTCGTATTTATTACAGGATAAAAATAACATTTGGCTTGTGAATATTTCAGAATTTACTTTTTAATAATTCATATAGAAATTGTATTTTCAAAAATTATTTTCCAGCCAAACGAAATTTTTACGAATATATTTTTATGTTGTATAATCACATTTTTTTTCAAGAGTTTAGGGCCCCTGATTGGACGCCTATTAAATGTTATTTTACCGAGAAAGAACCAAATGAGAAAGGTCATTAAAAGCTTCTTGGTAACATAAAACTTGAAACTTAAATTTTTTTGCGGGCACCTAATGAGACTTTTCTTTCGTATAATTTGAGTAAATTTAATACAAGTTGAAATATTCTCTTTTACAAGTACATAGGGCTATTGAAAAAAATTGTGTTCTAAAAGTTTGCTACTAGTAGGGACGTCAATCAACCCGTATAATCCCATACAAAAACGGCTGCGTGTAATCAATCATGGACTACTAATCGCCAAAGTGATCTAAAGCCCTCAATCCTTCTCGCAGCTAATGATTTGAGATAAGTAGGTACGTCGTTCTTTGCCGTTTTTTATAAACGGTATAAAATGCTTTTTAAGTTAATATATGCCGTGTTTATTGAATTGGCATTTTTCTCACCATTACTAAATAATGATAAAAAGTAAATACATATCGGATGTTCGGAAGGAATTTTATTTAATCGTGTCAAATTGAAATTTTTAATCACAAAATTTTGAAAATTGATATTACAGTAAAGACGGAAGTGTGTATTATACCTTATTTTAAAACCACACTGTTTCCTTCTTTTCTTTTTGTTATTAACTAAAAAAAAGTTTGTAAAATTTATTTTTTCTCCAAGCATATGCAAAATTGTATTTTCTGTCGGAATTATGAAAGTTATGAAAGCAAATCACTACATAATAAGAAATATAACATTATATTGTACAATTTTCTTAATAACTTACTTCTTCCCCCCCCCATCCACTTATTTTTTATCTTACTTACTTACTGAAAAAGTAAGCGTGTTAAGCAGCGTTCGCATATAGATTAGCGTCTTGCCTTGCTTAAGTAGAAGCTGGCAAAAACCTATCAGGTTTAAGTATTTTCTAAGCATAGAAAAAATACTTCAGTCTGATTGGCTTTTGCCAGTTTCTGTCTGAACAAGACGCTTTAGTCAGCGCTGAACAGCGATCACATCACTCCACTGCTGTGGCTCTAATATAATTTAAAGCAAGAAAATTAATTCAAATCGAATTTGGATCTTTTTTCTTTATTATTTATTTTATTTAAATACTACATAATAACGTAAAAAAATTACGTGAAGATTGAAAATATTCTCTCTTACTTTATAGTAAGTAAATCAGAATCAGTGATCTCGTTATTCTAACCGTGGAAGAGACATAAAGAACTTCTCAAGAGCTCGAGACGTTTTGCTTTAGTCCAAACAAATAAATTTTTGAAAATTTTCTTGAATAGTTTCCTTTGTGATGAACAAATGCTCAGATTTCTCTGAACTTGCTATATTATGTTAGTAAAATGTTTGGAAATGGTTTAAGCCGTAACTTTGAGGCCTAAGGTATAAATCTGAATCCTTTTCAACAAACTGAAGCCAGATCTGAATTGTTTAATTTAATTACCACCGCAATTGTTCTAAAATATACAACATATTGTATTCAATGAACAGAAATTAAATGAAGAAAATGTCGAATCTTTCTAATAATATTTTTAAGAAAACTGACCGGGGAAAATCTACTACAATGCTGAACAAGGCTTTGGTAGTTCCATCTCCTGAGAACTATCATCGTTATATCCATCAGCTCGGTTCATTCAGAAAGCACAATTCCAAAAATAAAACTTTTACCGATGCAACGATTCTAGATGGCTGAGATATGATTTTCTCATTTGATGAAAAAATCCATATTTGGTATCGAACCATTTTAGAGTGAGGAAAAGTTATTCTTCCCAAGTTTTAAACCAGGTGCAATAGAATATTTGAATCTCATACCCGTTGACAAAATCCGACATTCTGACTGCTGTTTCTCCATCCCTCTAACAACAAGCAGAGAAGAGGGGAAAATATTGAACAGAACTAAACCCATTCACTTCATAGTCCGGTAAATCCCAGATAAGCACACAGATGGAATGAAATATTATCAATCTGCAAGCATAATTTATTTCAAAACAGGTTAATTAATATTTATTATAAAATTTGTAATAAACATTAAAGGAAGTTAAAATGGATAAAACCGTAGGTACTTCTGAGGTAATTACGGTGAAATTATTAAATTAGAGAACCTTCAAACACAATCAATGACTTAATAATTCACGAAACATTTACTTTCACGATACCATGAAAATGCAATCAATCTCACCACTTTTCATTAGAAATTTCAATCTAATTTTAAAAGCATCACACCAACACATAAATTCCAAGTAACGAAATTGTTGTGTCATCATAACCATTCATTTGAATTTTAATTAACATTAACGAAGTGCTTCTATTTTGTATCAAAATTTATGAATGCACTATTTTACTTTTTTGAAATTCTAACTAAACAAATAACAAAACATTTTAAATACAAATTTATTTTTAAATCTTTAAGAGGATTGATAAAAAAATATGAAAGTTATAAAAACCTGCCTTTTAAGTAGTATTTATCTACCTACTAAATTTTTTTTAGTATCAGTATATTATTATAATATTAATAATTTTAAATTTTCAAAAATTTAGAAATAAATTGTAAACATTTTCGTTTGAATATACTTTTATGTAGGTATATAAAAGTTTCACAAAAATATCGTTCATGAAAAATTGTAAAGATGGCTTCTCCGTTTGAATGAAAGAAATCTGTTTGGCGTAGTCTAACGGATTTTCTGAAAATTAAGGAATGAAATTCTTGTCATTGTAGTTTTCTGTCTCATAAACTAGATTAATTTAAAATTTGAGTTTTGAATTTAAACTTTGAGTTTTCCAATATATTGATAAAAATGAAAAATAGTAACAACTCATCAATTTTCCAAGAACGTTTTTAAAATAAAAATTTAAAAAAATAAATTTGTATACACTTTAACTTTCAGTTTAAATTATTCTTTTTGAATATTTTCAAAGTATAAGTAGTAACTTATAATTAATTATTTTAAAAGGGTTTTTAATCCTTTTTAATTGTTTTACTTCAGGAGTTTACTTGACACATCTTATAGTAACCAAGTTTTAATCACCATTGGGTTAGTTACTCATGTAATGTCTTCACTTCATAATTTTTTGGGTAGGTAATTTTTTATTTAAAATAGCAAATTTCCAAACGTTATTAAAATTATTTTCTCGATATTCAGTTTGATTGTCTAGTAAAAGGCAATTTTTCAGGCTTTTTCTCAAAATTTTATTCCAATTAAATTTGAACAATGTGGCATTTTGCATGGACGCCTAATTATCTGATGAGATTATAATCAGATCGAAACAATATTACCTATAATAAACCATTGTTTTTTTTTAATGTTCATCAATTTCTACGTTCTAACTTTGTTTACTCTCATAGAGTCATGGTTAATAATAATTAGAAAGTTAAAATCTGGAATGTTTTCTTTAGAATATTTAATTCTTATTACAAAAAAAATTGTTCCTTAATTTTCTTTGAATCAGAATGTATTTATGGAATGAAGAATTTTCAAATGATTTTACAATCGAAAAAACTAGTAACTAACTTTTCTAGCAGTTGATTTTATGGTATCAATCTGCGGCCAGTCAAGTAATTGAGAGCTAGCTTTTTGAAAAAAAAATATTAATTAGGAGGGGAGGAATTAACAAACCCATCAAAATGATCGTGTACACCATTAACATAAAATTTTGAAAACTAGTTTGAAAAAACAGTCTAAAGAACTGATTCAAATTTGGTTGAAATCTCTCCCTAAAAACCTCATTTATTTTAGTTTCGGTAATTTTTAATGACGCTCATAAATTGTTTAACGAGATTTCTCAACTGAAATTTTCAGGTAAAGTTTTTTTTCAATTAAAAATCGATCAACCATGTAAATTTTTAAAAATTAGGGTGGCCGTTTTTGGATGCTTATCTGGCTATATTTACCCCAAAATGGTGCACTTTTGAGAAAGTTATGAACATTCAAAATAAAAACCTCTATAAAATTTTGAAAAATTCATATCTAGTGAACAATTTGATAAAAAAAATTCTAAAAAAAAGGATAGAGCTCTTTTTCACTGAGTGAGTAAAAAATGGTAATCAAATTTGATCCAACTCTGAAATATCAAAGTCCACAGTAAGATGAGTTGACATGGAATGCCCCATATGTACTTTATTGGGTGTGAGATATGACCTCTCACACTTAAGAGTGTTTATTTGAAGATTTATCAAATAATTATAACTATTAATTATTATTTATCAATTAAATGAACTTTTTCTACGAAATTTTATCGTTTCTAAATTGTGCTGAAAATTAATAACAAAAACCTCAATCTAAAAGGGTGGCAATACTGGGCCTTAATCTATTAAAGAATTATATTAAAAAGTCCCTCTCATAGCTTACAATGCAGTCTTGAACAAGTCAAGACTGTGCTGTTAACAAAAAATAGTAATACAACTATTTTGGTTTTAATTAACTTCATAGCAAAGTTTCAATATAATAATATCAATTCTCAGAGCTTTTATTGATGGTTCCACTTGAAGACATTGCTTTAAAATTAATTTTGTCTTGAAAATTTTAAACCTTTCCCAGAATAATTTTATGCCGGTTTACACTCTACAATATTTCTAATTTTATAATTTCATTAAAATTTGTATCGATTTCGCCTCCAGTTAAAATTAGTTTGTTTAAACAGTTCAGTCACGTTATTTTTGTAAATATAGCCATTAATTAGTTGACCTTCTATTTGTAATTAGTATTTATAATTTGTTGAAAGAAGTGATCGATAAAGTTCAATATTTTAATTTTTTTGTAAGAAATATAATTTATTTCTCAAGCCTTATTATTATTAATTAGCAGTGGTGGATCCATGAACTGGACTCCAGGGGTACCACCCCCTAAAGAAGAATCATCATAGAAATTGTAAAATATTAACTTTAAGTATTATATTAAATTAGAATAAATTTTTGTAAATGTATAAAAGTTTGAAATGAAAAAACAAAAATCACAAGAACCCTTTATTTACGAGAATAACAGTAGTGCATCAAAACACACAAAAATTTTTATGTTTATTGGAACTATTCTAACAAACAGCAAGGTACAAGAACAATAAACAAAAAAGCTTTTCGATGCTCCACTTGACAAAAAATAAACAACATGGTACACTCGAAAGTGTAACAAATTTATCGATTGCTATTAACTATGAACTAGACTAGCATACTCTTATATATTTTTTATTTTTTAAAAGCTACTCTACTAAGAGCACTTTTATGGACAGAAAATTCTGAAATTTGTAAAAATTCTTACTTATTAACGAGACAAAATGTAAATTAATTGTTTGTATAATAATCTAATAGCTCCCTTAATATCACAGAGAATAAGAAACAAAAAACAGGAACCTTCAAGTTATAGTACCTATAGTCCTCATTCGTCAGATCATTACTCATTCATCAGTATTCGAGTCTCTAAACCAGATCTGTTCCTTATTACAATAATTAAAAAATAATACATTGAATAGGTTCCCGCATTTTGAAATACTTTTGTAAGCCAATTATTCTGTATAAAATGGAATCTATTAGCAGAATGCATCATATTTAAATTAGGATTCAAATTTTTAAAACAAATACAAATTGCCCTACCTATTTTTATAAATTTAAATATCAAATCATAGAATATCAATCGAGAAGATAGGAAACAATTATACACTTTCCCACTATTTAAACAATCAATTACAGTGTGTGATAATTTCGCTCCGTGCGTGCTTTATAAAACTTAAATGCAACAAAACCTATGGCCATCAATCCGCTCGCTAAAACAATACCTCCGATGAAGCTGGCACCGTCAAATTGTCTACTGTGGTGAGAAGGAGCTGCCGTCGGAGCCGATGGCGTTGCAGTCGTTTTTGGTATAGCTACAAAAGTTACAAGTTAATCTTTAGTTAACGCACCTACAACATTAAAAGTACCTGTGGTTACAGACGACGGTTTTACAGTCGTAGGATCGGTAGCATTGGTAGTTGGTTTTAAAGTTGCAGTAGTAGTGATAGGTGCTTTAGTGCTTGTTTTAGGGCTAGGAGTGGTCGGTGGGGTGGTAGGAACGGTGGGTTTTTCAGTAGTTATAGGAGGCAAAGGTGAGAATGTAATTGGTGTAGGAGTTGAAGTAGGATCGGGATCAGGTTTAAGAGTTGCAGGGGATACTGGAACAGTAATGGGTGGAATATCTTGAACCTTATCAGAAGGAAGAGACTCAAAGTGCACTGATTCTGAGGATTTAGAAGCCTCCGTAGGACCAGTACTTCTGTTTAAAGTTGACTGAAGCTGTGGTCGATTTAAAGTTTCATCCAAACTGGCAGAATCCTTTCCCACTTTAACTGTAAGTAACAAAAGAAAAGTTAGATGTTTTTATCACAATCATTCTAAGGCAGTCGTGTCATTTCCTGGAGGTGCTTAGCACCCAAAAGTCCTCTGTTTAACTCCGCCTATGCTATCGTTCGGCAGTTAAGATAAGCAGTTGATTTATTTATTAAACATTTTTTAGATTACAAGGTGGCAAAGAGTGAAATGATGTGATTAAAACTCCCAAAGGAAACATAATTAGGTTTAATAATAAACAACGAGTGATATCAGTTTATAACGTTTTAATAACAAACAGTGCGTCCTTGAATTATTAATTTGTCCTTTTTAATTTAAAGCAGTTGGTTTTCGCGTTCTACTATAAACAAGAAGGCTGGCAGGTGGTAAATTGGTAAAGTTGCACCACCAAATTCTTGTGAATATTTTTTGAAAATTAAAATTGCTGAATAATAATTAATTGTCGTCGACAAGGTCTATAATTGAAAACGTAAAAAAACTTACCATCAGCTCGACAAGCAATGAAACAAATGAAAAATGTAAATAATACGTAATTGCGATTTCTATTGACCATGTTCAATATTTTTATTATTAAATTAACTTCTCAATTATGCACTACGTATTAACAATCACTTTATTACAGTATTGGTTAGTTGGAATGTTAAAATTTTGTTTGTTGAAGGTGAAAGAGTAGGGAACCCAGAAACAGCTACAGACCGGAAGAGATACGTCAGAATTCCCCATAGAAACGTACAATTTCTAGCAACAGTAAAAGTCCCTATTATTGACTACGATTTCACAGGACCGAACTGTCAACATATTTTCTAACTAGGACTATTATTTTATTGTTTGCTTTTATATAAATTTGAATTACATTTTTGAATACTCTCAAACTCAACCTGATTCTCAAAAATCAAAAAAAAGAAACTGACTCGTTAAATACAGGATGCTTCTTAAATGATTTATGTTTTCTATTGTCGTATTTGAAAATATCTAACCGAATCAATCTGATTATTTATTATACAGTGACTTTCGACAGTCATAGATTTGGGCAAAATTCAAATTCGAACAAAATATTCATGCTCTAGCATGTCGAAAAATTGTGTATTAAGGGGGTGGTTTTTTGGAGTTTAATCCCCCCCCCTTCCCCATGGCATAGCAAAGGAGTAAAAAAAGAATCTAAAAACCTTTTTTTTGGTAAAACCCCTCCTATGGCATAGGCAAAAATTTTTTAGGTAAAATCCTCCCCATGACTTATGTCTAGCTACGGCCCTGATTGTTATTACAAAAGAGTTGTGGAACTATATCCTATAATGCTTCCGGTACTTGGCCAAACCAAATAAGACATGGAATATTTTCTAGTCCGTTCCTGTGTAGTTGTTTTGAAATCCGACACCTCCCACAGCGCCAAACAAAAATCTGACAGTTTGATAAGGTACTTCGATGTAAATAGTTTTAAAATTGCAGGTTTTTAATATTTTAAATCAATTAATTACCATGTCATCAACGGAAGAACGAACCGTGTTTGCCAAACTTGAAGCAATCAAGGAAATTAGGTTAGTTTTAATCACTAAAACATTTGTTGAAAGGACTTAAAAAAATCAATACTTGGGCTTTCCTTTTAGAACCAAAACCATACAACTTGAAAAACTAAAAGCTCGAATTTTAATCGAAGTTGAGTCTCTAGAGCAGGAGGAAAAGCATTTATCTGATTACAAACAAGAAATGGATTTGTTACTACAAGAAAAAATGTCCCACGTTGAGGAGTTACGTCAAATCCACGCCGACATAAATGCCGTAAGTTATCCTCACCATAACTACCGTGCGTTTTAAAAATGTAATTGTAGATGGAAGGTATAATAAAGCATTCAGACGAAAGCCGTAACAGGTCATTAAGTACAGCAATGCGTGTCCACGAAGAATACGTCCCGTTGAAATCAGAAATTGACCGATTAAGGAGGGATTGCTTGGGCTTGGAAAGATTGCCAGAATTACACGAAGAAGAAGGAACTCCCATAAACGCGGAGTAACCATTTTGATTTAACTCTTTCTTAAGAAACAATCAGTAATTTTCATTTTAGAAAGTTCTCACAAATCTTTTCGTCATCTAAACCGACTCACAACTATTCGAAAAGCAGTGAGTGGAACAGACCGTTAGCACCATCAGATAGTTCCATGAGTAGTTTAGCACCACCTCTGCCACCGACATTTTTACCACCACCCAATCCATTACGATTGGTTACTAACAAAGCCGAGACTGGAAGACCGACAAATATGGCACAATCATCGCATTCGGGACCTCCTACTCCAACCTTCAGGTCGGATTTTGTTAGCTTAAGGTGCTTTTGTTTGTTTTACTTTTTATTCAATTTTATTGATTTTTCTTTTGTATAAATAACTTGAAATGGTTTTCTTTAGGCAACAACCACCCCCAATGAAGTCTTGCTTGAGCTGTCACCAACAAATCCATCGCAATGCTCCCATTTGTCCTTTGTGCAAAGCCAAGTCAAGATCGCGTAATCCTAAGAAGCCAAAAAAGAAAGAACATTGATATCATCAACACTGATTCGGTTCCGTTATTCATCGCTATTTTTATTTCATCAAGGCATTTGTATTGTCATAATCTCCGTGTAATCTGTTCTGTATTTAATATAGATATTATGTGTCGTACTTTTTCAACTTAATAACCCCAATCAGTGCTGCTCTTGCTCATTTCTTTGTAGTGCAGGAGAAATAGGTTTTAGGGTGCAAATAATTCCCAGGGCTGAAATGAGCCCTGCGTCACAGTTATTATTAAATATGATCCGCTGTATTGCTGATACATGAACATTGATGAATATACTGAGATATTATGTTGTAACTGTTCTGGAAGAGATTGCACAAATAGTGCACCGAAAGAAAGTCATTTAGAAGAAATTGAAGAAGACTATTAAATTAAGCTTTTCTCTTATGAAACATGTAATATTTACAAAATTAATTTGCATTAATATAAAAACTATTTCGATTAATAAAAATTAATAGCAAAATGTATTAAAAAAACTTATTTTTCTAAGAATCTCGTTAATCTATTCATGCGCGTCTTTATTTTAAAAGTTAAAAAACTCATTGTAAACACTTAGATTTTTCTAGACTTTAGTATGTCAAAAACATATCAACGACAAACTTAAAAATTTAAATTCCATCTTTGTGAGAATTAGTTATACAAAATAAAAATTATTTTTGTAGGAATCTCGTTAATCCATTCGTGCGCGTCATTTATTTAAAACTTTTGGACAACAAAAACGCATTTTGTATACTTAGATTTTTCTAGACTTTTAGTATGTCAAAAAGATACCAACAACAAACTAAAAAATTCATATCCCATTTTTGTGGGAATTATTTGCACCTAACACCTATTTTTTTTCGTATTTTTCCTGTACTATTGTATTGTTTTAAACAACAAGGTTTTTGAGGTATAAGGTATTTAGAAAACCAAATATAAAATGAGATAGAGCTCAAACTTATGTAAATGAAAATCTACTATAAAATGAGGGAATGGTAGGCGATCGACAATTGGCAGTAGGCCAACAGGGGTGGAGAGGTTACCACCATGTACCGTTTTTTTTTGAAAATTTGGTGCTACTTGGGTTATTCATGTCGTCTTCCCACCATTTCTTCTTTGGCCTTCCTATATGTCTTATTCTCCATAGGGTCATTATCCTCGTCACTTCCTGGTTATTACTTCTCATCACATGACATGACCCAATCGATATATTCTTTGGGCTTTTATAAATTCAATAATGTTTTCTCCGCCCATTCTTTCACAAATTTCAAAATCCATTTTTGATCTCATCAGTTCACCTTCTTCCTTTTTTTGCCCAAAATTGTTCTTATCACTTTTCTTTCAAAAACCGTCATTTTTTCTTCCTCGTGTCATCAAAAGAACCTCTGATATTTTGTTGGGATGTTAATTTAGGAATTACTCTTAATACAAAGAACACAAAATATGGAAAATTTGGGATATCTAAAAAAACTACAATATATCGACAAAATAATGAATTTTTTTAAGTCCTAAACACTACACCTCTGTAATTTACTAATAATGAATTTTTAATTTTTTTGCTTTGTAAGGGATTTTGACAAACTTGCCAGTAGTTTCACCAAGAAAAAATGCGTTTAACGCTTTGAAATACGCCACTTACAATAATTAAGAACAGCATCTGTAAAATTTTATCCAAAATTACAAAAACGAGAGATTAACCCCTTTGAATTTTTTTACCCCAAAAAGTCATTGTTGGAATAACAACGCCAAATCGATCTTTTTCGACTAGAAAATTTTCCTAAAGTGGTTTATTTTATAGTAAGTATTAAAATTAAACTTGTACGGTCGATTAAAGCCCTAATAATGAATTTTTAATTTTTCTACTTTGTAAGGGATTTTGACAAACTTGCCAGTAGTTCCGTAGGGAAAAAATGCGTTTTTCGCATTCTACCCATCGAAATAAGTCACATACAATTGAGAACAGCACATATAAAATTTTATCCAAAATTAGAAAAACGGTAGATGAACCCCTTTGAATTTTTTTTACCCCTAGAAGTCAATGTTGGAAAACCAACGCCAAATAGACATTTTCTAATGTATTTTGGCAAGAAAATTCGCCTGGAGTGGTTTATTTCAGAGTAAATATTATATTTACGGTCTTTTAAAGAGAAATTAAAAATTGTTTATTAGAACTTCAAGCAACCTTAAAAGTTTAATTTTAATACTTATAAAATAAACCACATCGGTCGAGTTTTTTCATCAATATTAAGTAGAATATTTGGAAAAAGCGATGCCTTTCGTACATCAACTTTTTGGAGTTAAAATAATTCAAAGAGTTTTAATCCATCGTGTTTATAAAATCCGATAAAATTTTTTCTTCACTACATTTAAATACAAAAGCTTATTTTGCTAATTCAACAAAAATATTACCAAATTTTCAATATTTTTTTAAGTCCTAAAATACAAAATCTGAAATATCTGCTATGGGTGCAAAAAACGTATGAGTAAAGTGTTATGTAATATTTAAAATTTATTAACAAAATAGATATAATTTAATATTTATGATTTTCAACAGAATACAACAAAAAGTTTTATATCGACAAATAATGTTTTCGGTAATTGACATGCTTTTCTATTAAAGCTTTACAGTGTTGTTTATTATTAAAGGCCCTTTGTATATCTTCAATTTGTAAAATGTTGTTTTTTTCACTAAAATGAAAAAAGAATTGGATAACACAACATAGCTGTTTAAGTATTTTATGTAACTCACTCAAATGTTCCTTCAATTATACGATTGGAGCAAGCCGTCCTTATCAAATCCTCTGCTAAACACATGCCTGCTTGAAGCAGGATCCGTGCTGGTGCATTAAACAAGATGCCCGGTATTATTTCTTCAGACTTCAAAACTATCCCTACATCTAATGCTGCCTCTTTTACATAAGAACAAGCTGTGTTATATTCGTGATCAACTAACCTTAATTTTTTTTCGTCCTCATTCGCACATTCACTTTCTGGAAAAACAAACTTAACAATTATTGATATTATATGATTTTATCGTTTCATTAGCAATACTCACTGATGGAAGGAGAATTAATTATGTCTATCTCGATGTCGGGTTCTTTCAAACTCTCCACCCTCCTTTGCATTAAAATACTTTGAGAATGAGATCCATTCATCTCGTCTAAGACTGGAAATTTGTAATTTTTGCATATTTCATAGTTTGCTAACGGCATAAAACCGTGACATCTACCGTACAGTATTACATCTCGTGTTGTTATATTATTAAAAAACGGTAACTGTGATTTCGATACAATATTACGAATTGTTTTAGCTCTAAACCACTACAACACAATAAAAATTTAGAACGATAAGCGAGCTAACAGAATGTACAAACCTCCGAACTGAGACGTTTTCCTATATTCCATTTAGAAAATTCTTCGAAGGAAGCTGCTGTGTACGGAAATGTGCATCGGTAGTGAATATCTGATGTAAGTTCCGTTATAATCGGTAATCGTTTAAACAAATAAGAGAGGCATTCGTAAGCATTCTTAAATCTATGACTAGGTAAAATAATTTTGTGTTTTTCATAATCTATCCCGTTACTTTTAGGTGGAGTTCCGTTCATTTTCGAGTTTGAACGTAAAATCGAAATACCTTGAGTAAACTTCTTGTCGTATTTCTTATAAAACATGTTTTTCAGTAACGATTCGTGATTAGTGGGTGCAATAACTAAACCTCCTCTCTTTGTTACTTTTTTCGTTACAATTCGCACCTCTTCTAAAACGGGCTCTTCAATTACATCTTTTTCTTCTTCGTTGGTAATTCCATAAATCAAACTTGATTCTTGTTGTTCTAATGTGGGTGTGGTTTCGCGATTAGCGGTCGGATTGCTAATTACGGAGTATGAATGTTCCAGGACGTAATTCGATAAAATAGGATCTTCTGTGACCTCTTCGGGAGGTTCAGTTTTTACGTTTGAAAAGCAATAATCATGCTCCACTTGAAATACCTCCTGTATTATAGAGTTTTCTACTACTTCTTCCTCCAATTTTATTTTTTTATTTATTTCAGGAAAAATATCACAGTTTTCTGCTTTTCTCTTGTTTACTTCAACTTCTGCTGAAAAACTTTCAACCTCTGCTGAAGAACTTTCAACCTCTTCCTCTTTTACAACTACTTCCTGATCCAAATCAAACAATTTCAAATCGACCAACGTTTCGTTACCTTTACAAATAATTTTTAAATTAGCTAGTTAAAACATGCGGGGAGTGAATTGTTACAAAATTTAAAGTAAATAGCAAAAGAGCACTGCTTAAACTTTCTTATAAAAACACAGACTATGACTTAATTTCATGAGGCAAACATAATTGTTCGGCAGATTGTTCCTTTCAGGACAAGACAGAATGGTTTGCACCCATTCGATCAAAGTTAATGTTAACATTGATATTTAATAACTGTATAAGAAATCAAAGTTAAGCAAAAGCGAGTTAAAATACCTTACAAATAATAATAAGAGATAAATGGAAATGATCAGAAAGAAAATTTGTTAGCAATTTAGCCTAATGATACAGGGGCGGATCTAGCAACTTTTTAAGGGGGGGGGCGATTTCATAGATTGTTAAGAAAACTACCAAAATTGATAGCCTTTTTTCCAGTAATTTTAGTTTTTACGTTATATTTATAATGCATAATTTTTCCAAGAGGGGGGGAGCGATCGCCCCCCCCTGGATACGCCCTTGTAATGATACAATGTGATTGTTTCAAAAAAAAAGATTGCTTCAGCCATAGGATAGACTTACTTGCAGTTAAAATCATTTTACTAAGAATAGGTTTCAAAATTTCGTCAAGTTCAATCTTACCCAGTGTCTGACGTCCTGAAAATGTGGTATCCAACTTCAAATTGTGTATAATATCCACCGGTTTGTTCAACGGACAGTGAAAGAATATTCTAACCCGTAAAGGAAACTCACCCCAACCTCTTCTTGATAAATGGAACGGTGCTTCTCTAAAAATTAAAATAATCAAAAACGCACAAGACAGGTAATTACAATGTACCTAATTTCAACAACATCGTTTGGACTATAAGACGGATGCAAATACAGAACTACTTTTTGTACAAAATGAGAAATATCAGGATTTTCTCTAGATCCTCGAACATAAACCATCCACTTATGGGTCGACTTATCTTCCTTACTATTTGAAACAATCGTTTTGGAGATATTTCCAACCACTATGTGATATTTTGATTTTTTTCTGTTTCTTGTGTTATCGAATGGTTCGCATTCTTCTGTCATTTCCGTCCTCTGCTCGCCTAAATTCGTCACTTCTTCAGTTTTTACTTCTTTTAGTTTCTCGATTTTTATTTTAGTTTCCATATTTTGCGTCCTTTTCCGCTTTCCTTTAACAAAATCGAATTTATAATTTTCAGACTTATTTCCCAGCAGTTTCTTGATTGCAGGATGAAGCCTATTTTGTTGCGAGCCCTCGTTCTGCGCTTGATCTTCCAACATATTCGACATCTTCTCATTTTCGTTGTAATACGAAGTAATGAGAATGTAACGTAACAAATGTATTGCCTTTTGTGCATCGTTTAAACGTTGCTGAATTAATTCAAATTGCGATTCTCTGTATTTCAGTTCATCTTGAAACTGTTTATTTATTATCTTAACTATTTTATCTCCATCATCTGAAATAATACATTAGTCAAATTAAATAAGTCTAAATGACATAACCTTAAAATTTTACCGTTTAATTTGGTTTCATCATTTCGTTCGCTAGCAAAGTCTGCGGTATCGTAGCTAACACTAGTCTTTTTGGAACCACTCATTATAATTTTTTAAAACGATAACAATCAAAATTTTATCTATTTCGTTCTTTATGTACACGTCTATATACAGTGTGTTGTCACAAGTGACAGGTACAAATTATTTCAATTTATAAAGAGTTAGAGGGCGTATTTAATGATTAAAATTGATAACTTCCCTATCGAGGTCAAGTAATAACCTCCGATTTGGTCATAATTAAACAGACGTAGGAATCCGAACCACGGCATCACATTCCAAGATGATCACTTGCTATCTCTTTGTATTGCTGTATAACAGCACGGCGGGTGGGGAAAATTGCGTTACATTAGTATATTGTATAATTAAAAGCAGAAAGTAAATCTTTTGTGGTCGGAGCCTAAATTTAAAGCGCGAGCCGTAGGTGAACGCTGTAATCGTCTCCGAGCACAAAAGTCACTTTGTGCTTAAAGCATGCATACTATTTTTCCTCCGCCCGCTTCAAAAATGATCAAAATCTAGATAAACATTTACAATCAATCTCTGTAGTGAATTATTTTTATTTCTATCATATTAGCCTTACTACATCGTTTCTAAGGAAACTTTAACTTTCAGCTCGGCGAGCGGCAAATGCCAACTTTCAACCATCAACTGACAGCTTGAAAAGCCTATTTTCATTCACTATCGGGCGTAGGAAAAATAATTTATGGACGACCTCTCTATCCAAAATAAAACTAAGTTTTTACCAATAAGCAATATAAACCTTTTTTCAGTAGGTACTTTTAATTACAATTTTATCCAATTTTATTTATTTAATTTATCAATTAATTCCGACTCCTCACAGCGCACTTATGAACCTGAAATTAAGAAACACCATGTATATTAAAGTCGATTAAAGTGGTTTTTAGCTAATTAATAACTAATAAATATTTAACGTGTTAATTACCTTGTTGTTAGGCTTATCAAAAGTTGCACAGCCCTGGCCTTAAATTTATGATAAAAAATACCACATACTTTGCTTTATTAATCAACGTGAACCGGCCTTTATTTTCGTTCTTTGTTAAATTTGTGCCTCCCTCTCTCTGTTTAAGAAACGCAAGCTTAAAAATAAGTGTCAACGGACAAAATCGAAGAAAATAAATTAATGTTGTGGAGATATATTTAACATTTCGAGAGTCGTGCATATACATGAAGTTTCCACAAAGTAATAATAAGCAATTAAAAACATATCGAACGAAGATCAACTTGGTGGAATGGTAACTATAACCCAACTTTTCGGATTTGACGTTTTAATCCATTTAATCGGTCACGTCGAATAAATAAAACTGGACCGTTTATTTTTGTGCTACAATGCCAAATCGGTATTTATTTGGTGACTGTAAGACCGAAAATGTCCTGGATTCGACCGTACTGGTCGAAGATGGTGTCACTTGGGATCATCAAGTGCAGGAACCGACGATTTACACGACGGAAGGGGGTGAAACTGTGATGGAAAATAATAACGAAACGTTCATGACCGCCAACGATGGTCACGACGACACCCAATATTTTTCGATTCTGGAAAGCCCTTCGGAGTTATCGTTGAATAATTTAAGCAACGTTTATACCCTGGGTGACGAAACTTTGCAAGAAGAGAAACTTGAAAACGAGGAAGAAGATGATACGTTTTTTTATGCGATAGAAGGTTGTAATGACGTGTACGGTGTTACCCTTGTTCAAGATGTTGATGGAAATACGAAAAAGATTCAGTACAAAATGAGGTTAAAAGAGGACGGTCAGTACGAGACTATACCTGAGAGTATGGAGTACGTGCCCATGGAGGAGGACTTGGTAACGGAAGAAACTATGCGAGAGGACTTGGATAAAGAATTTTCATGCAGTGAGTTAATTAAACAAGAAACTTATAGTAACGAGCACCATTTAATGCTGGCCGATGGGGGCAGCAATTGTAGTGATTCTAATTCTGAGTGTAAGTTAAGGGTGGACGAACACGAAGAGATCTTACAAAATTTCTTGGAAGAACAAAAAATGCAAGCAAATGAAGAGAATCGCGTGGTTGACCCTCAAGTTGAAAATTCTGAGCCCTTTGAGGAAGTTTTCCTGTCGGCCAACGAAGATTCCAACTCGACCGATTACGTGAATGTTAACAGTTTGCCGGAGGACGCAGCATACGAATTTCTGCACGAAGAGAGCGATGAAAACGAAGCTAATGCTCAAGGGGTCGAAGATTATTTGAATAACTACGAAGAAAATGCGTCGGATGTCGAAGATTATCAAATTTGTGAAGGGGTTCACGTAACGGGAGATTTAATAGAAAATGAGTCGAAGGAAGTGCCATATTTGTGCAAATCTAACGAAAGTAGTCAGATTTTGAAAACGCACCTACAAATTGATCCAAACTTAAACACGCTCGAGCTCAAAAAAGATGATAAACAATTTTATTTTATTGTCAAATGCGCGGAGAAAGAAAATCGCACTCAAATTGCTGTCGACATTCCTGCTGACAACAAAATAAGTAAACCGAATCCAAGAAGTTTGTTAAAAATCTCGCAACATGAAACGGCGAAGAAGGACGAGAAAGTTGTAAAGAACAATTTTCGATATATTGCGAATAAAAAAGTGCCAAAGACGCAGACCGTGGCGCGACATACCATATCGCACGCACCGGTTCGTCGCGAACGATTACCGCGAAAACAGACAATTAAGCCAGTTCAACGCGATGACGAAGAAATTATCGTTCAAGAAGTGGTTGTTTCTTCCAATGGTTTTGTTCAAACTTCTGAAGGTGGAGTAGTCAAGTCCAAAGTGCCGCTGAAACCCTCGATCATCGTAAATTTAAGCGATTCCGATGAATACGAACATGAACGCAAGAAAAGAAGGAAAAGTAAGAAACGTAAAATTCCACAAATCGTCATCACGGATAGCGACGACGAGAGCTCTTCCGGGAACGTCGTACAAATCGATTTATCTCGTGATTCTGACGGTGAAAAGAAGGAAGAGAAAAGAAAACGGGGAAGACCGCGCAAAAAACCGTTAATCGAACCAGATGATTCCATCCCTGTAAAGAAGGTGAAGGAACCGGAAAATAAAGAAAATGAAAAGGATGCGGAACCCAAACCGAAGTGGCAATGCTTGAAATGTCCAAAATCGTTTCCCAGCTCGGGAAGCTTGAAAACGCACACTATGCATCACAATTTTCAGCAATCCAAAATTATGCGTGCCGCTCGCGAGTCTACGGTTCAACTAACATCAAAATACGAATGCCAAACCTGCAAAGATCGTTTCAAAAATCAAATTTTGCTGGACAACCACATCAAAAAAGCGCACATCGAAATGGCCAAGAAATTTGTCTGCAATGTCTGCAAGAAACCTTTCAATGATAGCCTGCAGCTTCGTATTCATAAACGCGCGCACGTCAAAGAACAAATGTTTAAGAGGACCACCTTACCTTCCGCCTCACCCAAACAGGTCACCAAAACATCACATAACAAGTGCGATTTTTGCACGAAAACTTTTTCAACTCCGATTCTCCTGAAAGCCCACTGGAAAACACACAAACTCTTCACTTGCTTGACATGTTCCGCGCAGTTTATGTCCAAGTTTGCGTTAGAAAATCACGTTCGTACCAGTTGTGTGAAATTAAAACCAAAAATTAATGTTTTCAAAACGCCAACCAAGAAAGGGATTTTGACGCATTCAAAAGTAGCAGCATCGTCCTCTTCATCTTCAGACTCTAACAAATCAAAATTGGCTACATTAAAGTGCGATTTGTGTTTGATCCATTTTTACACTTACAAAACTCTTTATAACCACAAAGTGTTAAAACATGGACTGAAAACTCCAGACCGAAACGCGGTATTGCAGAGTTCGACCAAGAAAAAATTGTTGAGTAAGGAAATGCCCGGGCACAGCAGTGTTCCAGCTAGTGAACGTTTAAGATTATGCTATACGGACGTCAGGACCAATTTGTACAAATAAATTTCGTTAAGTTGTAAAAATAGTGAACAGTTTGCATTGTACATAAAATCAGTTTGTTTTTAAATAGAGAATTATATCTAATTTTTTTTTACTTAAAGCGTGATGAGAAAGTGAACGATAACCGATAAAATTTTAATTCAGTGAACTTTTTACTCCAGGGATTTCTAGCTGGACCTAAAATCAAAATACTCATACCAAATTGACCAAAAAAGCTTCCCAGTGACTTTTGTTGATTCATAATTTGTCGAACCAATAGTTCCAACAAATATTCTAATTTATTTATTGTAATAATTATCTAAACAAAGGAAATTGTGTGATAAGCTTAATCAAAAGGTATCTTTGTGATTAAATAAAACAAGATATTAAGAAGAACCTTTTTGTTAACTTTATCATGTTTATTTTTTGCTACTTCCAAAAACTGTCTTTTAACTTGAGTTGTATTTGTAATTTTAAAATGTTATCACAATTAAAAATGTTATTAAATTTTGTTTTAAAACAAAAACAGTTTTTGTATAATCTTGATCGACCTTCTTATTAAATGGGAACATGATGTTGTTTGAGCACTGCAGATAAATAATAAATTTAGAAACCTTGAAAAACTTAACATAATATGCAGGAATTTTTGTATTTACTATTAAATTTTTTTATGAATGCTCTCAGCCAAAGAACTCTCAGTTTGGTTCATGTAAACACAAATGGCCTGGCTATTTAAAACTCCAATTGAACAGGGTCGGCGTGTCCTCTCTGGAGAATATCAAACATTCCTCATGGAGTAATTTACTTTGGTAGCTTTAGCTTGAAATTGAATCAAATGCGATTTGCCACTTGAATTAACCAAGGGAGACTATAGACATAGGCGGAGTTAAAACTTGAAAATATTGAGATAATTCGTCTGACGCAGTTTATTTTACAAAGTATTAAATTTAAACTTTTAAGGCTGCTTAAAGTCGTACAAGATTTTTAATTTTTCAGCTTTATATTTGTTTTTAAACCATTTATGGTCATAACCGCCAGTTGAAAATGCGATTTATGCAATCTACGCACCCAAATGCGTCAAATACAATGTTAAAGTCAACCAGGAAATTTCGGTGGATTTTATAAAAACGATTTTTTTTACGATTTAAAGATTTTTTATTGATTTTAAATAAAACAGATTATTGGTCCATTCGACGCATAGCGCCGTTTAGACCAATATAAGTATATTTACAATAAGGGACTTCTGTTGGCACGTATCCCCGGTTACTAAACGTGGAACCTACGCAGAGGTATGCCCACAAGGTGGGGTACTATCACCTCTCCTGTGGTCCATTGTAGTAAACGACCTACTAAAGAGACTAACTGACAAAGGATTCTGCGTGTTAGGTTATGCGGATGACATTGTCATTATAATTAAGGGCAAACATGACGGCGTAATCTCAAGCCTAATACAAACTGCCCTAAACAAAATAAGGGACTGGTGCGAAAAGGAGAAACTTACAGTAAATCCTTCAAAAACCATAATAGTCCCGTTCACTAGACGTAGGAAGAAAAGCCTAAAAGCCCCACAGCTTCAAGGCTCTACGATATGTTTTTCAGATGAGGTAAAGTATCTAGGGGTAACTCTGGATGCAAAACTCACCTGGAAATCTCATGTGGATAAAACTCTCTCCAAAGCAACAAAAGCCTTTTGGGCTTGCCGAAAACTCTTTGGAAAGACTTGGGGACTAAAACCGAAAATGATCCATTGGTCATACACGGCAATAATAAGACCCATTGTCACATATGCATCAATTGTGTGGTGGACAAAAACTAAAGAAATCACGACACAAAGCAAAATGCAAAAATTGCAGCGGCTAGTGTGTCTGGGCATAACGGGAGCTATGCGTACAACCCCAACAGTGGCTATGGAAGCACTCTTGGATCTACCGCCTCTACACATACAAGTGCAGAGGGAGGGTCTACAAGCTGCCGTAAAAATTGCCCAAATCAGGAAACTCAAACCAGGAGACAAGACAGGTCACCTAACGATACTGGACTTCCTAAAGCCAGATCTGTTTGAAAAACCTCTGGATATTATTCCAAAAACTTTTGACTTTCAACAGCCGTTTGAGGTTGTCATTCAGGACCGCAACACGGCTAGAAGCCAAATAATAAAAGTGGATAACAAATCCTCCAACTGGTATACAGATGGATCTAAAACTGAACAGGGAACAGGTATAGGCATATATGGCCCAAAATACACGGCATCAATAGCCTTAGGAACCTATCCTACAATTATGCAAGCTGAAATACTTGCGATTGAACTGTGTGCCCATGAATGCCTCCACAGGAATTTAAAGGGCAAGCAGATCAATATAATGTCTGACAGCCAAGCTGCGATAAAGGCACTCGAAGCAAACAGTTTTGAGTCCTTGTCCACATGGGAATGTCGACAATCTCTCAAGAAACTGGCAATGGGCAATCAAATTGCCCTACGCTGGGTGCCAGGTCATGAGGGAATAGAGGGCAATGAAATAGCTGACAGACTAGCTAGATCAGGCTCAAGAACGCCCCCGACTGGACCCGAACCATTCTGTGGGTTAACCAAAGCACACAGCGGGTTGGAGGTCCAAAAATGGGAGGCGAAGAGCAAAGAAACCTTCTGGAAAAATACACCAAGACAAAGACAGGCGAAGAAATTTATAAAGTACTCGACTGCAGAAGCAAAAAAAGCTTCTTCTTCTAACAAAGAACGAAATTAGACTCATTACGGGGCTGTTCACCGGACACTGCCCGGTGAAATATCACCTCAAAAAAATGAGGCTGGAAGGAAACGACAGATGCAGACTTTGTGAATCGGAAACAGAGATGGCCGAGCACATCCTCTGTAACTGCAATTAGCCAGAACTAGGCTTAAACATATGGGACAGATACAACTGACGCCCAAAGAGGTAAAAAGCTTACCTCTCAGGAGCATTCTATGTTTCGCAAGCGAAATTGAATTCCTGAATAACAAATTAGTAGGGTTATGAACAAAAGATCAATACTGGTCGCAGTTCTGTAAGGCTCTCGTAGCCAAACGACCCCTAAGTACAATACAATACAATACGCAGAGGTTTTTTTGGAAATTCTTGTTTTGTCGGTCATGTAAGTTTCGTTTGTCTTGTGGCGTCGTTTCGTGTTAAGTGGTTGGAAAAGTAAGAACAAAAAACCAACTTACAGTCAAAAACGATAGATTGAATTTCTTCACTTAAAAAAAATAAATAATTTAATTTAGAGAGTATTTCAAATTAAAAGCAGATCGATTTAAAGAGTTTTGACTACTGGAAAACAATAGCTTTTTCTTTATAATGATATTATAAAATAGTATTATTATTAGACTTTGACTGTCGATTAAAATCTTAATAATAATAGATAATTAATTTTTCAGCTTTATAGTGGTTTTTGAGCGATTTGCACTCATTTCCGCAAACTGAAAAAGGGATTTTTGGATTCTAAGCATCCAAATGCATCATGCACAATGTTTAAAACGACTTGCAAATTTTGGTCCTAAATTGCGAAAACGAAAGATTAACCCCTTTGAATTTTTTTTACCCCAAAAATTAAATATTGGAAAACAACGGCTTTTTAGACTTATTCTTATGTATTTTAATGAGAAAATTCGACTGGCACAGTTTATTTTGCAGTAAGTAACAAAATTAAACTTTTACTGTCGATTAAAGTCTTGTTAATTGATTTTTAAATTTTTAGCTTTATCGTGGTTTTTGAGCGATTTCCTGTCGATTCCGCAAGCTGAAAATGGAATTTTTGGATTCTACGCATCCAAATGCATCATGCACAATGTTTAAAACGACTTGCAAATTTTGGTCCAAAATTGCGAAAACGATAGATTAACCCCTTTGAATTTTTTTTACCCCAAAAATTAAATATTGGAAAACAACGGCTTTTTCGACTTATTCTTATGTATTTTAATGAGAAAATTCGACTGGCACAGTTTATTTTGCAGTAAGTAACAAAATTAAACTTTTACTGTCGATTAAAGTCTTGTTAATTGATTTTTAATTTTTTAGCTTTATCGTGGTTTTTGAGCGATTTCCTGTCGATTCCGCAAGCTGAAAATGGAATTTTTGGATTCTACGCATCCAAATGCATCATGCACAATGTTTAAAACGACTTGCAAATTTTGGTCCAAAATTGCGAAAACGATAGATTAACTCCTTTGAATTTTTTTTACCCCAAAAATTAAATATTGGAAAACAACGGCTTTTTCGACTTATTCTTATGTATTTTAATGAGAAAATTCGACTGGCACAGTTTATTTTGCAGTAAGTAACAAAATTAAACTTTTACTGTCGATTAAAGTCTTGTTAATTGATTTTTAATTTTTTAGCTTTATCGTGGTTTTTGAGCGATTTCCTGTCGATTCCGCAAGCTGAAAATGGAATTTTTGGATTCTACGCATCCAAATGCATCATGCACAATGTTTAAAACGACTTGCAAATTTTGGTCCAAAATTGCGAAAACGAAAGATTAACCCCTTTGAATTTTTTTTACCCCAAAAATTAAATATTGGAAAACAACGGCTTTTTCGACTTATTCTTATGTATTTTAATGAGAAAATTCGACTGGCACAGTTTATTTTGCAGTAAGTAACAAAATTAAACTTTTACTGTCGATTAAAGTCTTGTTAATTGATTTTTAAATTTTTAGCTTTATCGTGGTTTTTGAGCGATTTCCTGTCGATTCCGCAAGCTGAAAATGGAATTTTTGGATTCTACGCATCCAAATGCATCATGCACAATGTTTAAAACGACTTGCAAATTTTGGTCCAAAATTGCGAAAACGATAGATTAACCCCTTTGAATTTTTTTTACCCCAAAAATTAAATATTGGAAAACAACGGCTTTTTCGACTTATTCTTATGTATTTTAATGAGAAAATTCGACTGGCACAGTTTATTTTGCAGTAAGTAACAAAATTAAACTTTTACTGTCGATTAAAGTCTTGTTAATTGATTTTTAATTTTTTAGCTTTATCGTGGTTTTTGAGCGATTTCCTGTCGATTCCGCAAGCTGAAAATGGAATTTTTGGATTCTACGCATCCAAATGCATCATGCACAATGTTTAAAACGACTTGCAAATTTTGGTCCAAAATTGCGAAAACGATAGATTAACTCCTTTGAATTTTTTTTACCCCAAAAATTAAATATTGGAAAACAACGGCTTTTTCGACTTATTCTTATGTATTTTAATGAGAAAATTCGACTGGCACAGTTTATTTTGCAGTAAGTAACAAAATTAAACTTTTACTGTCGATTAAAGTCTTGTTAATTGATTTTTAATTTTTTAGCTTTATCGTGGTTTTTGAGCGATTTCCTGTCGATTCCGCAAGCTGAAAATGGAATTTTTGGATTCTACGCATCCAAATGCATCATGCACAATGTTTAAAACGACTTGCAAATTTTGGTCCAAAATTGCGAAAACGATAGATTAACCCCTTTGAATTTTTTTTACCCCAAAAATTAAATATTGGAAAACAACGGCTTTTTCGACTTATTCTTATGTATTTTAATGAGAAAATTCGACTGGCACAGTTTATTTTGCAGTAAGTAACAAAATTAAACTTTTACTGTCGATTAAAGTCTTGTTAATTGATTTTTAATTTTTTAGCTTTATCGTGGTTTTTGAGCGATTTCCTGTCGATTCCGCAAGCTGAAAATGGAATTTTTGGATTCTACGCATCCAAATGCATCATGCACAATGTTTAAAACGACTTGCAAATTTTGGTCCAAAATTGCGAAAACGATAGATTAACCCCTTTGAATTTTTTTTACCCCAAAAATTAAATATTGGAAAACAACGGCTTTTTCGACTTATTCTTATGTATTTTAATGAGAAAATTCGACTGGCACAGTTTATTTTGCAGTAAGTAACAAAATTAAACTTTTACTGTCGATTAAAGTCTTGTTAATTGATTTTTAATTTTTTAGCTTTATCGTGGTTTTTGAGCGATTTCCTGTCGATTCCGCAAGCTGAAAATGGAATTTTTGGATTCTACGCATCCAAATGCATCATGCACAATGTTTAAAACGACTTGCAAATTTTGGTCCAAAATTGCGAAAACGATAGATTAACCCCTTTGAATTTTTTTTACCCCAAAAATTAAATATTGGAAAACAACGGCTTTTTCGACTTATTCTTATGTATTTTAATGAGAAAATTCGACTGGCACAGTTTATTTTGCAGTAAGTAACAAAATTAAACTTTTACTGTCGATTAAAGTCTTGTTAATTGATTTTTAATTTTTTAGCTTTATCGTGGTTTTTGAGCGATTTCCTGTCGATTCCGCAAGCTGAAAATGGAATTTTTGGATTCTACGCATCCAAATGCATCATGCACAATGTTTAAAACGACTTGCAAATTTTGGTCCAAAATTGCGAAAACGATAGATTAACCCCTTTGAATTTTTTTTACCCCAAAAATTAAATATTGGAAAACAACGGCTTTTTCGACTTATTCTTATGTATTTTAATGAGAAAATTCGACTGGCACAGTTTATTTTGCAGTAAGTAACAAAATTAAACTTTTACTGTCGATTAAAGTCTTGTTAATTGATTTTTAATTTTTTAGCTTTATCGTGGTTTTTGAGCGATTTCCTGTCGATTCCGCAAGCTGAAAATGGAATTTTTGGATTCTACGCATCCAAATGCATCATGCACAATGTTTAAAACGACTTGCAAATTTTGGTCCAAAATTGCGAAAACGATAGATTAACCCCTTTGAATTTTTTTTACCCCAAAAATTAAATATTGGAAAACAACGGCTTTTTCGACTTATTCTTATGTATTTTAATGAGAAAATTCGACTGGCACAGTTTATTTTGCAGTAAGTAACAAAATTAAACTTTTACTGTCGATTAAAGTCTTGTTAATTGATTTTTAATTTTTTAGCTTTATCGTGGTTTTTGAGCGATTTCCTGTCGATTCCGCAAGCTGAAAATGGAATTTTTGGATTCTACGCATCCAAATGCATCATGCACAATGTTTAAAACGACTTGCAAATTTTGGTTCAAAATTGCGAAAACGATAGATTAACCCCTTTGAATTTTTTTTACCCCAAAAATTAAATATTGGAAAACAACGGCTTTTTCGACTTATTCTTATGTATTTTAATGAGAAAATTCGACTGGCACAGTTTATTTTGCAGTAAGTAACAAAATTAAACTTTTACTGTCGATTAAAGTCTTGTTAATTGATTTTTAATTTTTTAGCTTTATCGTGGTTTTTGAGCGATTTCCTGTCGATTCCGCAAGCTGAAAATGGAATTTTTGGATTCTACGCATCCAAATGCATCATGCACAATGTTTAAAACGACTTGCAAATTTTGGACCAAAATTGCGAAAACGATAGATTAACCCCTTTGAATTTTTTTTACCCCAAAAATTAAATATTGGAAAACAACGGCTTTTTCGACTTATTCTTATGTATTTTAATGAGAAAATTCGACTGGCACAGTTTATTTTGCAGTAAGTAACAAAATTAAACTTTTACTGTCGATTAAAGTCTTGTTAATTGATTTTTAAATTTTTAGCTTTATCGTGGTTTTTGAGCGATTTCCTGTCGATTCCGCAAGCTGAAAATGGAATTTTTGGATTCTACGCATCCAAATGCATCATGCACAATGTTTAAAACGACTTGCAAATTTTGGTCCAAAATTGCGAAAACGATAGATTAACCCCTTTGAATTTTTTTTACCCCAAAAATTAAATATTGGAAAACAACGGCTTTTTCGACTTATTCTTATGTATTTTAATGAGAAAATTCGACTGGCACAGTTTATTTTGCAGTAAGTAACAAAACTAAACTTTTACTGTCGATTAAAGTCTTGTTAATTGATTTTTAATTTTTTAGCTTTATCGTGGTTTTTGAGCGATTTCCTGTCGATTCCGCAAGCTGAAAATGGAATTTTTGGATTCTACGCATCCAAATGCATCATGCACAATGTTTAAAACGACTTGCAAATTTTGGTCCAAAATTGCGAAAACGATAGATTAACCCCTTTGAATTTTTTTTACCCCAAAAATTAAATATTGGAAAACAACGGCTTTTTCGACTTATTCTTATGTATTTTAATGAGAAAATTCGACTGGCACAGTTTATTTTGCAGTAAGTAACAAAACTAAACTTTTACTGTCGATTAAAGTCTTGTTAATCGATTTTTAATTTTTTAGCTTTATCGTGGTTTTTGAGCGATTTCCTGTCGTTTCCGCAAGCTGAAAATGGAATTTTTGGATTCTACGCATCCAAATGCATCATGCACAATGTTTAAAACGACTTGCAAATTTTGGTCCAAAATTGCGAAAACGATAGATTAACCCCTTTGAATTTTTTTTACCCCAAAAATTAAATATTGGAAAACAACGGCTTTTTCGACTTATTCTTATGTATTTTAATGAGAAAATTCGACTGGCACAGTTTATTTTGCAGTAAGTAACAAAATTAAACTTTTACTGTCGATTAAAGTCTTGTTAATTGATTTTTAATTTTTTAGCTTTATCGTGGTTTTTGAGCGATTTCCTGTCGATTCCGCAAGATGAAAATGGAATTTTTGGATTCTACGCATCCAAATGCATCATGCACAATGTTTAAAACGACTTGCAAATTTTGGTCCAAAATTGCGAAAACGATAGATTAACCCCTTTGAATTTTTTTTACCCCAAAAATTAAATATTGGAAAACAACGGCTTTTTCGACTTATTCTTATGTATTTTAATGAGAAAATTCGACTGTCACAGTTTATTTTGCAGTAAGTAACAAAACTAAACTTTTACTGTCGATTAAAGTCTTGTTAATTGATTTTTAATTTTTTAGCTTTATCGTGGTTTTTGAGCGATTTCCTGTCGATTCCGCAAGCTGAAAATGGAATTTTTGGATTCTACGCATCCAAATGCATCATGCACAATGTTTAAAACGACTTGCAAATTTTGGTCCAAAATTGCGAAAACGATAGATTAACCCCTTTGAATTTTTTTGACCCCAAAAATTAAATATTGGAAAACAACGGCTTTTTCGACTTATTCTTATGTATTTTAATGAGAAAATTCGACTGGCACAGTTTATTTTGCAGTAAGTAACAAAACTAAACTTTTGCTGTCGATTAAAGTCTTGTTAATTGATTTTTAATTTTTTAGTTTTATCGTGGTTTTTGAGCGATTTCCTGTCGATTCCGCAAGCTGAAAATGGAATTTTTGGATTCTACGCATCCAAATGCATCATGCACAATGTTTAAAACGACTTGCAAATTTTGGTCCAAAATTGCGAAAACGATAGATTAACCCCTTTGAATTTTTTTTACCCCAAAAATTAAATATTGGAAAACAACGGCTTTTTCGACTTATTCTTATGTATTTTAATGAGAAAATTCGACTGGCACAGTTTATTTTGCAGTAAGTAACAAAACTAAACTTTTACTGTCGATTAAAGTCTTGTTAATTGATTTTTAATTTTTTATCTTTATCGTGGTTTTTGAGCGATTTCCTGTCGTTTCCGCAAGCTGAAAATGGAATTTTTGGATTCTACGCATCCAAATGCATCATGCACAATGTTTAAAACGACTTGCAAATTTTGGTCCAAAATTGCGAAAACGATAGATTAACCCCTTTGAATTTTTTTTACCCCAAAAATTAAATATTGGAAAACAACGGCTTTTTCGACTTATTCTTATGTATTTTAATGAGAAAATTCGACTGGCACAGTTTATTTTGCAGTAAGTAACAAAATTAAACTTTTACTGTCGATTAAAGTCTTGTTAATTGATTTTTAATTTTTTAGCTTTATCGTGGTTTTTGAGCGATTTCCTGTCGATTCCGCAAGCTGAAAATGGAATTTTTGGATTCTACGCATCCAAATGCATCATGCACAATGTTTAAAACGACTTGCAAATTTTGGTCCAAAATTGCGAAAACGATAGATTAACCCCTTTGAATTTTTTTTACCCCAAAAATTAAATATTGGAAAACAACGGCTTTTTCGACTTATTCTTATGTATTTTAATGAGAAAATTCGACTGGCACAGTTTATTTTGCAGTAAGTAACAAAATTAAACTTTTACTGTCGATTAAAGTCTTGTTAATTGATTTTTAATTTTTTAGCTTTATCGTGGTTTTTGAGCGATTTCCTGTCGATTCCGCAAGCTGAAAATGGAATTTTTGGATTCTACGCATCCAAATGCATCATGCACAATGTTTAAAACGACTTGCAAATTTTGGTCCAAAATTGCGAAAACGAAAGATTAACCCCTTTGAATTTTTTTTACCCCAAAAATTAAATATTGGAAAACAACGGCTTTTTCGACTTATTCTTATGTATTTTAATGAGAAAATTCGACTGGCACAGTTTATTTTGCAGTAAGTAACAAAATTAAACTTTTACTGTCGATTAAAGTCTTGTTAATTGATTTTTAATTTTTTAGCTTTATCGTGGTTTTTGAGCGATTTCCTGTCGATTCCGCAAGCTGAAAATGGAATTTTTGGATTCTACGCATCCAAATGCATCATGCACAATGTTTAAAACGACTTGCAAATTTTGGTCCAAAATTGCGAAAACGATAGATTAACCCCTTTGAATTTTTTTTACCCCAAAAATTAAATATTGGAAAACAACGGCTTTTTCGACTTATTCTTATGTATTTTAATGAGAAAATTCGACTGGCACAGTTTATTTTGCAGTAAGTAACAAAACTAAACTTTTACTGTCGATTAAAGTCTTGTTAATTGATTTTTAATTTTTTAGCTTTATCGTGGTTTTTGAGCGATTTCCTGTCGATTCCGCAAGCTGAAAATGGAATTTTTGGATTCTACGCATCCAAATGCATCATGCACAATGTTTAAAACGACTTGCAAATTTTGGTCCAAAATTGCGAAAACGATAGATTAACCTCTTTGAATTTTTTTTACCCCAAAAATTAAATATTGGAAAACAACGGCTTTTTCGACTTATTCTTATGTATTTTAATGAGAAAATTCGACTGGCACAGTTTATTTTGCAGTAAGTAACAAAATTAAACTTTTACTGTCGATTAAAGTCTTGTTAATTGATTTTTAATTTTTTAGCTTTATCGTGGTTTTTGAGCGATTTCCTGTCGATTCCGCAAGCTGAAAATGGAATTTTTGGATTCTACGCATCCAAATGCATCATGCACAATGTTTAAAACGACTTGCAAATTTTGGTCCAAAATTGCGAAAACGATAGATTAACCCCTTTGAATTTTTTTTACCCCAAAAATTAAATATTGGAAAACAACGGCTTTTTCGACTTATTCTTATGTATTTTAATGAGAAAATTCGACTGGCACAGTTTATTTTGCAGTAAGTAACAAAATTAAACTTTTACTGTCGATTAAAGTCTTGTTAATTGATTTTTAAATTTTTAGCTTTATCGTGGTTTTTGAGCGATTTCCTGTCGATTCCGCAAGCTGAAAATGGAATTTTTGGATTCTACGCATCCAAATGCATCATGCACAATGTTTAAAACGACTTGCAAATTTTGGTCCAAAATTGCGAAAACGATAGATTAACCCCTTTGAATTTTTTTTACCCCAAAAATTAAATATTGGAAAACAACGGCTTTTTCGACTTATTCTTATGTATTTTAATGAGAAAATTCGACTGGCACAGTTTATTTTGCAGTAAGTAACAAAACTAAACTTTTACTGTCGATTAAAGTCTTGTTAATTGATTTTTAATTTTTTAGCTTTATCGTGGTTTTTGAGCGATTTCCTGTCGATTCCGCAAGCTGAAAATGGAATTTTTGGATTCTACGCATCCAAATGCATCATGCACAATGTTTAAAACGACTTGCAAATTTTGGTCCAAAATTGCGGAAACGATAGATTAACCCCTTTGAATTTTTTTTACCCCAAAAATTAAATATTGGAAAACAACGGCTTTTTCGACTTATTCTTATGTATTTTAATGAGAAAATTCGACTGGCACAGTTTATTTTGCAGTAAGTAACAAAACTAAACTTTTACTGTCGATTAAAGTCTTGTTAATTGATTTTTAATTTTTTAGCTTTATCGTGGTTTTTGAGCGATTTCCTGTCGATTCCGCAAGCTGAAAATGGAATTTTTGGATTCTACGCATCCAAATGCATCATGCACAATGTTTAAAACGACTTGCAAATTTTGGTCCAAAATTGCGAAAACGATAGATTAACCCCTTTGAATTTTTTTTACCCCAAAAATTAAATATTGGAAAACAACGGCTTTTTCGACTTATTCTTATGTATTTTAATGAGAAAATTCGACTGGCACAGTTTATTTTGCAGTAAGTAACAAAATTAAACTTTTACTGTCGATTAAAGTCTTGTTAATTGATTTTTAAATTTTTAGCTTTATCGTGGTTTTTGAGCGATTTCCTGTCGATTCCGCAAGCTGAAAATGGAATTTTTGGATTCTACGCATCCAAATGCATCATGCACAATGTTTAAAACGACTTGCAAATTTTGGTCCAAAATTGCGAAAACGATAGATTAACCCCTTTGAATTTTTTTTACCCCAAAAATTAAATATTGGAAAACAACGGCTTTTTCGACTTATTCTTATGTATTTTAATGAGAAAATTCGACTGGCACAGTTTATTTTGCAGTAAGTAACAAAACTAAACTTTTACTGTCGATTAAAGTCTTGTTAATTGATTTTTAATTTTTTAGCTTTATCGTGGTTTTTGAGCGATTTCCTGTCGTTTCCGCAAGCTGAAAATGGAATTTTTGGATTCTACGCATCCAAATGCATCATGCACAATGTTTAAAACGACTTGAAAATTTTGGTCCAAAATTGCGAAAACGATAGATTAACCCCTTTGAATTTTTTTTACCCCAAAAATTAAATATTGGAAAACAACGGTTTTTTCGACTTATTCTTATGTATTTTAATGAGAAAATTCGACTGGCACAGTTTATTTTGCAGTAAGTAACAAAATTAAACTTTTACTGTCGATTAAAGTCTTGTTAATTGATTTTTAATTTTTTAGCTTTATCGTGGTTTTTGAGCGATTTCCTGTCGATTCCGCAAACTGAAAATGGAATTTTTGGATTCTACGCATCCAAATGCATCATGCACAATGTTTAAAACGACTTGCAAATTTTGGTCCAAAATTGCGAAAACGATAGATTAACCCCTTTGAATTTTTTTTACCCCAAAAATTAAATATTGGAAAACAACGGCTTTTTCGACTTATTCTTATGTATTTTAATGAGAAAATTCGACTGGCACAGTTTATTTTGCAGTAAGTAACAAAACTAAACTTTTACTGTCGATTAAAGTCTTGTTAATTGATTTTTAATTTTTTAGCTTTATCGTGGTTTTTGAGCGATTTCCTGTCGTTTCCGCAAGCTGAAAATGGAATTTTTGGATTCTACGCATCCAAATGCATCATGCACAATGTTTAAAACGACTTGAAAATTTTGGTCCAAAATTGCGAAAACGATAGATTAACCCCTTTGAATTTTTTTTACCCCAAAAATTAAATATTGGAAAAGAACGGTTTTTTCGACTTATTCTTATGTATTTTAATGAGAAAATTCGACTGGCACAGTTTATTTTGCAGTAAGTAACAAAATTAAACTTTTACTGTCGATTAAAGTCTTGTTAATTGATTTTTAATTTTTTAGCTTTATCGTGGTTTTTGAGCGATTTCCTGTCGATTCCGCAAGCTGAAAATGGAATTTTTGGATTCTACGCATCCAAATGCATCATGCACAATGTTTAAAACGACTTGCAAATTTTGGTCCAAAATTGCGAAAACGATAGATTAACCCCTTTGAATTTTTTTTACCCCAAAAATTAAATATTGGAAAACAACGGTTTTTTCGACTTATTCTTATGTATTTTAATGAGAAAATTCGACTGGCACAGTTTATTTTGCAGTAAGTAACAAAATTAAACTTTTACTGTCGATTAAAGTCTTGTTAATTGATTTTTAATTTTTTAGCTTTATCGTGGTTTTTGAGCGTTTTCCTGTCGATTCCGCAAGCTGAAAATGGAATTTTTGGATTCTACGCATCCAAATGCATCATGCACAATGTTTAAAACGACTTGCAAATTTTGGTCCAAAATTGCGAAAACGATAGATTAACCCCTTTGAATTTTTTTTACCCCAAAAATTAAATATTGGAAAACAACGGCTTTTTCGACTTATTCTTATGTATTTTAATGAGAAAATTCGACTGGCACAGTTTATTTTGCAGTAAGTAACAAAACTAAACTTTTACTGTCGATTAAAGTCTTGTTATTTGTTTTTAATTTTTTAGCTTTATCGTGGTTTTTGAGCGATTTCCTGTCGTTTCCGCAAGCTGAAAATGGAATTTTTGGATTCTACGCATCCAAATGCATCATGCACAATGTTTAAAACGACTTGCAAATTTTGGTCCAAAATTGCGAAAACGATAGATTAACTCCTTTGAATTTTTTTTACCCCAAAAATTAAATATTGGAAAACAACGGCTTTTTCGACTTATTCTTATGTATTTTAATGAGAAAATTCGACTGGCACAGTTTATTTTGCAGTAAGTAACAAAACTAAACTTTTACTGTCGATTAAAGTCTTGTTAATTGATTTTTAATTTTTTAGCTTTATCGTGGTTTTTGAGCGATTTCCTGTCGATTCCGCAAGCTGAAAATGGAATTTTTGGATTCTACGCATCCAAATGCATCATGCACAATGTTTAAAACGACTTGCAAATTTTGGTCCAAAATTGCGAAAACGATAGATTAACCCCTTTGAATATTTTTTACCCCAAAAATTAAATATTGGAAAACAACGGCTTTTTCGACTTATTCTTATGTATTTTAATGAGAAAATTCGACTGGCACAGTTTATTTTGCAGTAAGTAACAAAATTAAACTTTTACTGTCGATTAAAGTCTTGTTAATTGATTTTTAAAATTTTAGCTTTATCGTGGTTTTTGAGCGATTTCCTGTCGATTCCGCAAGCTGAAAATGGAATTTTTGGATTCTACGCATCCAAATGCATCATGCACAATGTTTAAAACGACTTGCAAATTTTGGTCCAAAATTGCGAAAACGATAGATTAACCCCTTTGAATTTTTTTTACCCCAAAAATTAAATATTGGAAAACAACGGCTTTTTCGACTTATTCTTATGTATTTTAATGAGAAAATTCGACTGGCACAGTTTATTTTGCAGTAAGTAACAAAACTAAACTTTTACTGTCGATTAAAGTCTTGTTAATTGATTTTTAATTTTTTAGCTTTATCGTGGTTTTTGAGCGATTTCCTGTCGATTCCGCAAGCTGAAAATGGAATTTTTGGATTCTACGCATCCAAATGCATCATGCACAATGTTTAAAACGACTTGCAAATTTTGGTCCAAAATTGCGAAAACGATAGATTAACCCCTTTGAATTTTTTTACCCCAAAAATTAAATATTGGAAAACAACGGCTTTTTCGACTTATTCTTATGTATTTTAATGAGAAAATTCGACTGGCACAGTTTATTTTGCAGTAAGTAACAAAATTAAACTTTTACTGTCGATTAAAGTCTTGTTAATTGATTTTAAATTTTTTAGCTTTATCGTGGTTTTTGAGCGATTTCCTGTCGATTCCGCAAGCTGAAAATGGAATTTTTGGATTCTACGCATCCAAATGCATCATGCACAATGTTTAAAACGACTTGCAAATTTTGGTCCAAAATTGCGAAAACGATAGATTAACCCCTTTGAATTTTTTTTACCCCAAAAATTAAATATTGGAAAACAACGGCTTTTTCGACTTATTCTTATGTATTTTAATGAGAAAATTCGACTGGCACAGTTTATTTTGCAGTAAGTAACAAAACTAAACTTTTACTGTCGATTAAAGTCTTGTTAATTGTTTTTAATTTTTTAGCTTTATCGTGGTTTTTGAGCGATTTCCTGTCGTTTCCGCAAGCTGAAAATGGAATTTTTGGATTCTACGCATCCAAATGCATCATGCACAATGTTTAAAACGACTTGCAAATTTTGGTCCAAAATTGCGAAAACGATAGATTAACCCCTTTGAATTTTTTTTACCCCAAAAATTAAATATTGGAAAACAACGGCTTTTTCGACTTATTCTTATGTATTTTAATGAGAAAATTCGACTGGCACAGTTTATTTTGCAGTAAGTAACAAAATTAAACTTTTACTGTAGATTAAAGTCTTGTTAACTGATTTTTAATTTTTTAGTTTTATCGTGGTTTTTGAGCGATTTCCTGTCGATTCCGCAAGCTGAAAATGGAATTTTTGGATTCTACGCATCCAAATGCATCATGCACAATGTTTAAAACGACTTGCAAATTTTTGTCCAAAATTGCGAAAACGATAGATTAACCTCTTTGAATTTTTTTTACCCCAAAAATTAAATATTGGAAAACAACAGCTTATTCGACTTATTCTTATGTATTTTAATGAGAAAATTTGGCTGGCACAGTTTATTTTGCAGTAAGTAACAAAATTAAACATTTAATGTAGATTAAAGTCTTGTTAATTGATTTTTAATTTTTTAGCTGTATCGTGGTTTTTAAGCGATTTCCTGTCAATTCCGCAAGCTGAAAATGGAATTTTTGGATTCTACGCCTCCAAATGCATCATGCACAATGTTTAAAACGACTTGCAAATTTTGGTCCAAAATTGCGAAAACGATAGATTAACCCCTTTGAATTTTTTTTACCCCAAAAATTAAATATTGGAAAACAACGGCTTTTTTGACTTATTCTTATGTATTTTAATGAGAAAATTCGACTGGCACAGTTTATTTTGCAGTAAGTAACAAAATTAAACTTTTACTGTCGATTAAAGTCTTGTTATTTGATTTTTAATTTTTTAGCTTTATCGTGGTTTTTGAGCGATTTCCTGTCGATTCCGCAAGCTGAAAATGGAATTTTTGGATTCTACGCATCCAAATGCATCATGCACAATGTTTAAAACGACTTGCAAATTTTGGTCCAAAATTGCGAAAACGATAGATTAACCCCTTTGAATTTTTTTTACCCCAAAAATAAAAAGTTTGATAAACAACGGCATTTTTAACGGATTCTTATGTATTTTGTTGAAAAAATGACACTTGCGTAATAGTTTTAATGTGAGTATTGAAATAAAATGTTATGAGCGATTGAATAACTAAAAATTGATTTTTAATTTTTCAGTTTTGTAATAAATTTTCTAAAGCTTGCTGTCATTTCCAGCTCCTAAAAATGCGCTTTGCACACCCTAGGCGCCCAAAAACTTCGAAGGATATACGATATCAGGCTGTAATGAATTAGTTTAAAAATATGTTTGTTGATTGATATACGATATCAGGCTGTAATGAATTAGTTTAAAAATATGTTTGTTGATCTAACGAGATGAAGAAAAACATTAATTGGGACGGAGTTATGCTAGATCGCTGTTGCACTATTTTAAAATTTAACGGTAAGTATTTTATTTTCTTGCCTAGAATTAAGCATTTTTCCTTGATTGATCTTAATCCTATTAATTTGTGTGTTTGATTTCACTCGAAATAAAAACATCGCAATCCCGGTCCTGCAATTCGTCAAATAAGTTTGTATCTGCGATTGGTAATAAGTTGCAATGAATAATATTTAAAAAAATTTTGTTTACCTCTTGGTGAAAAACTCGTACGGACGCCTATGTCTGAATTCGTCAATTGTCGTGTGAATAATTTGAACTTCGTGTGTTCGTGATCTGACACATGACAAATCTCGTGCTATTTCTGTTACCTGTCAGTTATTAGTAAGTACGCAACACAGAAGTACACAACAATGCAGCGCAGGAAATTTTTACCAGGAGTTCTATAGCGATTATCAATTTAAAAATGAAAATTAAAAATAATTGTTGTACAAATGTGCTCCGGATGAGCGGGTGTAACCATATAATCCTATCTAAAAATTCTAAATAGTTTTGGTATGTGTAACCAATCTGTGAAATTTGCATTAAAGTACCTACATAATTTTTATTATTTGTTATATAGGCTTTCATAACGAAGAAGATCAATGGTAGAGTGCAAAATTATACCACGACAATTGGGAAATTAAAGAAGCTTTAAGCTGGTGCAGCATTTGTAAACGAAAGGTTAGTTTGGTCATTATTATCGTATTAATATCCAGTCTTTACTCTCATTTGTAGTTATCTTAATGTAATTTAGTTTTTCAAAGTTGCTAACCATTTGAGTGAAACGGGCCGGCAGTCGGTAGCGGGAATTTCGTTAATCCAGTCGTGCACGTAAGTGGTGGATATTTATCGGCAGGGGTGGGTAAAATACGTTTGTATTTTGAATTGAAAGTAGTAAGCAAGCACACGATAACTTTGATAATTTTGTGTGAAATTCAAAATAAAGTGCACATTCACATACATTGTATCTCATATGTTGAATTTAAAATAAAAGTTCAAAATATTTTGCGTTTTGTACTTCAAATACCTACATTTTGTCCACCACCGATTTCATATTTGAAGTAAAAAATGCAAAATATTTTGGAATTTTTTTTATTAAATTCAAAATATATTCAAAAAATATTCAAAATAAATATATACGTGAGACTGTGCACTTTATTTTGAATTTTGAAAAAAAATTTGAAGTTATCGTATGTTTTCTTTCTACTTATACTTCAAAATACAAATGTATTTTGACCACCCCTGCTTATCGGTGAAGATTCTTAACATTTTTTAGTTAACGATCAGCAAAAATAAATTTCGACTTGAAAATGCGAACACTCTCCTGTATTTCGTCGTAGGGTTACATTGTAGCATGAGAATGTTGTAATAATATACGTCCCCCTATTTTGTAGTTTTTATTCTTCGTATTTTGACGTGACCCCAATTTTGGTGATAACGTTAACAACAACGGAACCACCAATCACATTCAGCACTATTACGAATGGTTAGTGTGCGTCACGCGAATGTTATAATCCCCCTCACCACCAATTCAATTTATAAATTTGATTCAGTTGCTATTCGCGTGAACGTTTGAACGCACCGACAACGCGATTGCGATGCGGAACTTAGGGACAGTTTTACAAAGCAAGTTTAAATTAAGAATAAGTTGTTGTTGGTTGTACTGAGACTATATCTTATCGTATAACGTTATTTTTTGTATAAATTTTGGGATAACTTATGGCCCTGATCTTGAGCAGACAATTATCCCACAATTTTTATAAATATACAACGTTATACGACGATTGCGAACGAAATCTGTGTGATATATTCTCAATATAGCTTTCTTAATTTATACTTGCATTGTAGAACTGGCCCTTAATAAAAAAGTTAAATATAATAACGGCAGCACTATAATTCCCCTCTCATTTCAAGGCGATGTGTAAATTTGACGATCGTGCTGAGCCGTTCCGTTGGGGTGAACGTTTGAACACCAAAAACACGATTGCGATGCGGAACTTACTAAAAAAATGAGATCTAGTAGCACCGGCACCATAATTCCTCTTCTCTTCAAGGTGGTGTGAAAATTTGATGATGGTGTGCCGTTCGATTGGAGTAAAAGTTTGAACACCGAAAACGTGATTGCGATGTGGAACTTAATAAAAAAAGTTAGATTTAGTAGCGCCAGCACCTTAATTCCTCCCTCTTCTTCAAGACGGTGTGTTTGCTTATTTAGTCGACTAATTTTTATAAGTGTTAATAATTTTTAATATGTATTTGTAGTTTGCAGATTGGAAATGATAGGCCCACAAGGAAGAGTCCAGTGCAATGATGGCCGAGGTGCACCTACGAATCCAGTCGTTTACGCAAGCGTCGCAGTGTGTGTTAAATTTATATGTTCAAATACTTTGTAATAATTTTATATGTTGAAATGATTTGTAATAATTTTATGTGTTCAAATGCTTTGTAATAATTTTATATGTCGAAATGTCTTGTAATAATTTCACAGGTTCAAATACTTTGTAATAATTTTTTATGTTGAAATGATCTCTAATAATTTTATATGTTCAAATGCTTTGTAATAATTTTATATGTTCCAATACTTTGTAATACTTTTACTACGTGTTCCAATACTTTGTAATGTTATATTGAAGTGAATAAAAATACAAACTGAAGTACAACAGAATTTTATTTAAAAGTGTCATACAATTCAAACTTAGAAAATATTTTAATACAAAATATTCAAAAATCAAATGGACAGCCTTTCGTTTTAAGCCTCTGAACCAGGACTCTTCCAGTCCACCGTCGCTCGCTTCGCTCGCGTGGTCCCAACCACCCGCCCTAACGAGATACATTACTTATATACCCAAAATTCCCCACTCTACTATCAGGAATGGTGGGGTCGGTTTCCGAATGCATACGGAACTCAAATCGCATTTTTCCATTTTTACTTCATCATCACATGAACGTCAAAACATTTTTTGACAATTGGACTTAGAAAAATTTTTAAAATTTGTTACTGCTATACACCGACTTTTTATTTTATAGTTTTTGCCGTTGTACAGCTCTTGTTGGTCCATAATACAAATACATGCAATTTTAAGATTCATTGCAAATATAAGTACAAGTCAATATCTTCCGTTCCATTTTCTAACAAAAATTTCTGAGTCCTGTGGCGCAAATCGCAGTTCATGGATGGATGGATGGACACATATCTGAAATTAAAAATAATCTGTAAAACTGTAATTAATAGGAGTAATATAAATGAATAAATTCAAATAAATTATTTATTAAGGCTTCGGAAAAATTAATAAGTTACGAGTTAATAATATAACATTTTAGAAATTAAAAATAAATTTCAAAATTACCATTTTATCTTCCAATTAAAGGACAAACATTTTATTAGGAACACTGCTACTAAAACTGGAACACTGCAAATAGTTGTGTTTATTAATTTGCTCTTGGATTGCATACGCAATTACTTGTCTGACCTGCGCAGTTTTTTGACACGATATACCACAATTGAATTAATAAACTACTATTTGCTATATTGCGGTCATCGCAGTAAGGTGCAAATTTTATTAAAGATGTGTAATATAATAACTATTGACTCATTGCTTAATGCCGCAATGCAATGACGACAAGCATTAGATACAGAATAACATTGTGCAATGCCAGCTTACAGTTTATGGTCAATTAAAATTAATTAATTAAAGTGTAAGCTGGCATTACGCAATGTTATTCTGTGTCTGATGCTTGACGTCATTGCATTAATTAATTAGTACTTGTGTTAAAACTCTGTGAAAACGGCCATTCAGCAATGAGTCAAGAGTTATTATATCACACAACTTTAATAAAATTTGCACCTTACTGCGATGACCGCAACATAGCAAATAGTAGTTTATTAATTCAAATGTAGTATATCGTGTCAAAAAACTGCGCAGGTCAGAGAAATAATTGCGTATCGAATCCAAGAAGCAAATTAATAATCACAACTATTTGCAGTGTTCCTGTTATCGTAGCAGTGTTCCTAATAAAATGTTTGTCCTTTAGTTGGAAAGTAAAACGGTAATTTTTAAATTTATTTTTAATTTCTAAAATGTTATATTATTAACTCGTAACTTGGAACATATTATATTATAATGGTATGTACTAGGAATGAATGAATTTTTCCAAAAGCCTAATAAATAATTTATTTGAATTTATTCATTTATAGTAACTCCTATTAATTACAGTTTTATAGATTATTTTTAATTTTAGATATGCGTCCATCCATTCATCCATGAATTGCAATTTGGGCCACAAAACTCAGAAATTTTCGTTAAAAAATGGAACTGAAGATATTGACTTGTACTTATATTTGCAATGAATCTTAAAATTGCATGTATTTGTATTATGGACCAACAAGAGCTGTACAACGGCAAAAACTATAAAATAAAAAGTCGGTGTATAGCAGTAACAAATTTTAAAAAATTTGCTAAGTCCAATTGTCAAATAATTTTTCGACATTTACGTATGTGCTTCTGGTAGTAGAAAATGCAGTAACAAACTACAAATGAAAAGTCGGTGTATAGTAGTAATAAATTTTAAAAATTTTACTAAGTCCAATTGTCAAAAAATGTTTTGACGTTCATGTGATGATGAAGTAGAAATGGAAAAATGCGATTCGAGTTCCGTATGCATTCGGAAACCGACCCCACCATTCGTGATAGTAGAGTGGGAAATTTTGGGTATATAAGTAATGTATCTCGTTAGGGCGGGTGGTTGGGACCACGCGAGCGAAGCGAGCGACGGTGGACTGGAAGAGTCCTGGTTCAGAGGCTTAAAACGAAAGGCTGTCCATTTGATTTTTGAATATTTTGTATTAAAATATTTTCTAAGTTTGAATTGTATGACACTTTTAAATAAAATTCTGTTGTACTTCAGTTTGTATTTTTATTCACTTCAATATAACATTACAAAGTATTTGAACACGTAGTAAAAGTATTACAAAGTATTGGAACATATAAAATTATTACAAAGCATTTGAACATATAAAATTATTAGAGATCATTTCAACATATAAAATTATTACAAAGTATTTGAACCTGTGAAATTATTACAAGACATTTCGACATATAAAATTATTACTAAGCATTTGAACACATAAAATTATTACAAATCATTTCAACATATAAAATTATTACAAAGTATTTGAACATATAAATTTAACACACACTGCGACACTTGCGTAAACGACTGGATTCGTAGGTGCACCTCGGCCATCATTGCACTGGACTCTTCTTTGTGGGCCTATCATTTCGAATCTGCAAAGTACAAACACATATTAAAAATTATTAAGGTTTATAAAAATTAGTCGACTAAATAAGCAAACACGCCGTCTTGAAGAGGAGGGAGGAATTAAGGTGCTGGCGCTACTAAATCTAACTTTTTTTATTAAGTTCCACATCGCAATCACGTTTTCGGTGTTCAAACTTTTACTCCAATCGAACGGCACACCATCATCAAATTTTCACACCACCTTGAAGAGAAGAGGGGAATTACGGTGCCGGTGCTACTAGATCTAATTTTTTTAGTAAGTTCCGCATCGCAATCGCGTTTTTGGTGTTCAAACGTTCACCCCAACGGAACTGCTCACCATCGTCAAATTTACACATCGCCTTAAAAAGAGAGGGGAATTATAGTGCTGCCGTTATTATTTTTAACTTTTTTATTAAAGGCCAGTTCTACAATGCAAGTATAAATTAAGAATAGCCATATTGAGAATATATCGAACAGATTTCGTTCGCAATCGTCGTATAACGTTGTATATTTGTAAAAATTGTGGGATAATCATCTGCTCAAGATCAGGGCCATAAGTTATCCCAAAATTTATACAAAAAATAACGTTATACGATAAGATATATTCTCAGTACAACCAACAACAACTTATTCTTAATTTAAACTTGCTTTGTAAAACTGGCCCTAAGTTCCGCATCGCAATCGCGTTGTCGGTGCGTTCAAACGTTCACGCGAATAGCAACTGAATAAATTTATAAATTGAATTGGTGGTGAGGGGGATTATAACACTCGCGTGACGCACACTAACCATTCGTAATAGTGCCGAATGTGATTCGTGGTTCCGTTGTTGTTAACGTTATCACCAAAATTGGGGTCACGTCAAAATACGAAGAATAAAAACTACAAAAAAGGGGGAGGTATATTATTACAACATTCTCATGCTACAATGTAACCCTACGACGAAATACAGGAGCTGGTTCGCATTTTCAAGTCGACATTTATTTTTGTTGATCGTTAAGGATGTTAAGGATCCTCACCGATAAGCAGGGGTGAGCAAAATACATTTGTATTTTGAAGTATAAGTGGAAAGAAAACATACGATAACTTCAATTTTTTTTCAAAATTCAAAATAAAGTGCACAGTCTCACGTATATAGGTATCTATTTCATATTTTGTATTTAATAAAAAAAATTACAAAATATTTTGCATTTTTTACTTCAAATATGAAATTGGTGGTGGACAAAATGCAGGTATTTGAAGTACAAAACGCAAAATATTTTGAACTTTTATTTTCTGTTAATGCCTATAAATCCGAGCTCTACATATAACGGTTTAGATACATATTAAATTTTCTACGACATCTTTACGTTTATTTATTATGGATCTTGGTGAAAAGTGCGAAGCCCTAGACCTAGCTATGTTTTGAGATGATGGAAGATGATCTCAAAAATAAAAATGAGAAGAGTAGTCGCTTTTCAGTGCGCTTATCAACAAAATGACTACAGTTTGAACTAAACTTATTACTAACAAAAACAGAGATTTGGAGTAGATGAAGAGTACTCCAAATTTCTGTATTTGTTAACGAACGAAACACGATGACCATTTTAATAGAAAATATGTGCCCTGAAAAATAACCACCCTTTTTATCTAGTTTTCTGATACCACTCTCGATCATCACAAAACATAGCTCTTCATACTTCCTATATCGAGCAACAATTTACATAATAAACATTCAATTAATCCATTCGTGCGCGTTACTGGTAGGCACGTAAATGATAAGATTTTTTTTCGACAAAATCACTGGAAAGGTTAGCAACTTTGAAAAACTACATTAAGATAACTACAAATGAGGGTGGAGACTGGGTTTACAAAAAAATGACCAAACTAACCTTTCGTTTTCAAATGTTGCACCAGCTTAAAGTTTCTTTAATTTCTCAATTGTCGTTGTACAATTTTGCACTCCATCATTGATCTTGTTCGTTATGAAAGCCTATAACAAATAATAAAAATTATGTAGGTACTTTAATGCAAATTTCACAGATAGGTTCTAATTTTATTTAAAAATTATTAAGTTCTTTATTGTGAGGTTATAAATTGTTTGCAACTATAGCAACATTTACCAAAACTTATTAGTATTTTCAGATAGGATTATATGTTTACAGCCGCTCATCCGGAGCACATTTGTACAACAATTATTTTTAATTTTTAAATTGATAATCGCTAAAGAACTTGCTAAAACGTATTTGGTAAAACTTTCCTGCGCTCCATTGTTGTGTACTTCTGTGTTGCGTACCTACTAATAACTGACAGGTCATAGAAATAGTAGGACTGTCACGCGTCAGATCACGAACACACGAAGTTCAAATTATTCACACGACAATTGACGATTTCAGACATAGGCGTACGTGCGATTTTTTCAAGGAGGGGTAAACAAAATTTTTTAAATATTATTTATTGCAACTATTACCAATCGCAGATACAAAATTAATTGCCGAATTGAAGGACCAGGATTGCGATGTTTTTATTTCGAGTGAAATCAAATATACAAATTAATAGGATTAAGATCAATCAAGGAAAAATGCTTAATTCTAGGCAGGAAAATAAAATACTTACCGTTCCATTAAAGATAGTGCAACAGCGATCTAGCATAACTCCGTCCCAATTTATGCTTTTCTTTCATTTTCTTTCAAACTAATTTATTCCAGCCTGATATCGTATATCCTTCGACGTTTTTGGGCGCGTAGAGTGTGCAAATCGCATTTTTGAGAGCTGGAAATGTTAGCAAGCTGTAGAAAATTTATTACAAAACTGAAAAATTAAAAATCAATTTTTAATACTTCAATCGCTCATAAAAGTTTTATTTTAATACTCACAATAAAATCCTTACGCGAGTGCCATTTTCTCATCAAAATACATAAGAATCTGTCAAAAAAGCTATTGTTTTCAAATATTTAATTTTTGGGGTAAAAAAAATTCAAAGGGGTTAATCTATCGTTTTCGCAATTTTGGACCAAAATTTGCAAGTCGTTTTAAACATTGTGCATGATGCATTTGGATGCGTAGAATCCAAAAATTCCATTTTCAGCTTGCGGAATCGACAGGAAATCTATCAAAAACCACGAAAAGGTAGAAAAATTAAAAATCAATTAACAAGACTTTAATCTACAGTAAAAGTTTAATTTTGTTACTTACTGCAAAATAAACTGTGCCAGTCGAATTTTCTCATTAAAATCCATAAGAATAAGTCGAAAAAGCCGTTGTTTTCCAATATTTAATTTTTGGGGTAAAAAAAATTCAAAGAGGTTAATCTATCGTTTTCGCAATTTTGGACCAAAATTTGCAAGTCGTTTTAAACATTGTGCATGATGCATTTGAATGCGTAGAATCCAAAAATCCCATTTTCAGCTTGCGGAATCGACAGGAAATCGCTCAAAAACCACGATAAAGCTAAAAAATTAAAAATCAATTAACAAGACTTTAATCTACAGTAAAAGTTTAATTTTGTTACTTACTGCAAAATAAACTGTGCCAGTCGAATTTTCTCATTAAAATACATAAGAATAAGTCGAAAAAGCCGTTGTTTTCCAATATTTAATTTTTGGGGTAAAAAAAATTCAAAGAGGTTAATCTATCGTTTTCGCAATTTTGGACCAAAATTTGCAAGTCGTTTTAAACATTGTGCATGATGCATTTGGATGCGTAGAATCCAAAAATCTCATTTTCAACTTGCGGAATCGACAGGAAATCGCTCAAAAACCACGATAAAGCTAAAAAATTAAAAATCAATTAACAAGACTTTAATCTACAGTAAAAGTTTAATTTTGTTACTTACTGCAAAATAAACTGTGCCAGTCGAATTTTCTCATTAAAATACATAAGAATAAGTCGAAAAAGCCGTTGTTTTCCAATATTTAATTTTTGGGGTAAAAAAATCTATCGTTTTCGCAATTTTGAACCAAAATTTGCAAGTCGTTTTAAACATTGTGCATGATGCATTTGGAGGCGTAGAATCCAAAAATCCCATTTTCAGCTAGCGGAATCGACAGGAAAACGCTCAAAAACCACGATAAAGCTAAAAAATTAAAAATCAATTAACAAGACTTTAATCTACAGTAAAACTTTAATTTTGTTACTTACTGCAAAATAAAATAATGTGCCAGCCGAATTTTCTCATTAAAATACATAAGAATAAGTCGAAAAAGCCGTTGTTTTCCAATATTTAATTTTTGGGGTAAAAAAAATTCAAAGGGGTTAATCTATCGTTTTCGCAATTTTGGACCAAAATTTGCAAGTCGTTTTAAACATTGTGCATGATGCATTTGCATGCGTAGAAACCAAAAATCCCATTTTCAGCTTGCGGAATCGACTGGAAATCGCTCAAAAACCACGATAAAGCTAAAAAATTAAAAATCAATTAACAAGACTTTAATCTACAGTAAAACTTTAATTTTGTTACTTACTGCAAAATAAACTGTGCCAGTCGAATTTTCTCATTAAAATACATAAGAATAAGTCGAAAAAGCCGTTGTTTTCCAATATTTAATTTTTGGGGTAAAAAAAATTCAAAGAGGTTAATCTATCGTTTTCGCAATTTTGGACCAAAATTTGCAAGTCGTTTTAAACATTGTGCATGATGCATTTGGATGCGTAGAATCCAAAAATCCCATTTTCAGCTTGCGGAATCGACTGGAAATCGCTCAAAAACCACGATAAAGCTAAAAAATTAAAAATCAATTAACAAGACTTAAATCTACAGTAAAAGTTTAATTTTGTTACTTACTGCAAAATAAACTGTGCCAGTCGAATTTCCTCATTAAAATACATAAGAATAAGTCGAAAAAGCCGTTGTTTTCCAATATTTAATTTTTGGGGTAAAAAAAATTCAAAGGGGTTAATCTATCGTTTTCGCAAGTTTGGACCAAAATTTGCAAGTCGTTTTAAACATTGTGCATGATGCATTTGGATGCGTAGAATCCAAAAATCCCATTTTCAGCTTGCGGAATCGACAGGAAATCGCTCAAAAACCACGATAAAGCTAAAAAATTAAAAATCAATTAACAAGACTTTAATCTACAGTAAAAGTTTAATTTTGTTACTTACTGCAAAATAAACTGTGCCAGTCGAATTTTCTCATTAAAATACATAAGAATAAGTCGAAAAAGCCGTTGTTTTCCAATATTTAATTTTTGGGGTAAAAAAAATCTATCGTTTTCGAAATTTTGAACCAAAATTTGCAAGTCGTTTTAAACATTGTGCATTTTGCATTTGGAGGCGTAGAATCCAAAAATCCCATTTTCAGCTAGCGGAATCGACAGGAAAACGCTCAAAAACCACGATAAAGCTAAAAAATTAAAAATCAATTAACAAGACTTTAATTGACAGTAAAACTTTAATTTTGTTACTTACTGCAAAATAAACTGTGCCAGCCGAATTTTCTCATTAATATACAGAAGAATAAGTCGAAAAAGCCGTTGTTTTCCAATATTTAATTTTTGGGGTAAAAAAAATTCAAAGGGGTTAATCTATCGTTTTCGCAATTTGGGACCAAAATTTGCAAGTCGTTTTAACCATTGTGCATGATGCATTTGGATGCGTAGAATCCAAAAATTCCACTTTCAGCTTGCGGAATCGACAGGAAATCGCTCAAAAACCACGATAAAGCTAAAAAATTAAAAATCAATTAACAAGACTTTAATCTACAGTAAAAGTTTAATTTTGTTACTTACTGCAAAATAAACTGTGCCAGTCGAATTTTCTCATTAAAATACATAAGAATAAGTCGAAAAAGCCGTTGTTTTCCAATATTTAATTTTTGGGGTAAAAAAAATTCAAAGGGGTTAATCTATCGTTTTCGCAAGTTTGGACCAAAATTTGCAAGTCGTTTTAAACATTGTGCATGATGCATTTGGATGCGTAGAATCCAAAAATCCCATTTTCAGCTTGCGGAATCGACAGGAAATCGCTCAAAAACCACGATAAAGCTAAAAAATTAAAAATCAATTAACAAGACTTTAATCTACAGTAAAAGTTTAATTTTGTTACTTACTGCAAAATAAACTGTGCCAGTCGAATTTTCTCATTAAAATACATAAGAATAAGTCGAAAAAGCCGTTGTTTTCCAATATTTAATTTTTGGGGTAAAAAAAATCTATCGTTTTCGCAATTTTGAACCAAAATTTGCAAGTCGTTTTAAACATTGTGCATTTTGCATTTGGAGGCGTAGAATCCAAAAATCCCATTTTCAGCTAGCGGAATCGACAGGAAAACGCTCAAAAACCACGATAAAGCTAAAAAATTAAAAATCAATTAACAAGACTTTAATTGACAGTAAAACTTTAATTTTGTTACTTACTGCAAAATAAACTGTGCCAGCCGAATTTTCTCATTAATATACAGAAGAATAAGTCGAAAAAGCCGTTGTTTTCCAATATTTAATTTTTGGGGTAAAAAAAATTCAAAGGGGTTAATCTATCGTTTTCGCAATTTGGGACCAAAATTTGCAAGTCGTTTTAACCATTGTGCATGATGCATTTGGATGCGTAGAATCCAAAAATTCCATTTTCAGCTTGCGGAATCGACAGGAAATCGCACAAAAACCACGATAAAGCTAAAAAATTAAAAATCAATTAACAAGACTTTAATCTACAGTAAAAGTTTAATTTTGTTACTTACTGCAAAATAAACTGTGCCAGTCGAATTTTCTCATTAAAATACATAAGAATAAGTCGAAAAAGCCGTTGTTTTCCAATATTTAATTTTTGGGGTAAAAAAAATTCAAAGGGGTTAATCTATCGTTTTGGCAAGTTTGGACCAAAATTTGCAAGTCGTTTTAAACATTGTGCATGATGCATTTGGATGCGTAGAATCCAAAAATCCCATTTTCAGCTTGCGGAATCGACAGGAAATCGCTCAAAAACCACGATAAAGCTAAAAAATTAAAAATCAATTAACAAGACTTTAATCTACAGTAAAAGTTTAATTTTGTTACTTACTGCAAAATAAACTGTGCCAGTCGAATTTTCTCATTAAAATACATAAGAATAAGTCGAAAAAGCCGTTGTTTTCCAATATTTAATTTTTGGGGTAAAAAAAATTCAAAGGGGTTAATCTATCGTTTTCGCAAGTTTGGACCAAAATTTGCAAGTCGTTTTAAACATTGTGCATGATGCATTTGGATGCGTAGAATCCAAAAATCCCATTTTCAGCTTGCGGAATCGACAGGAAATCGCTCAAAAACCACGATAAAGCTAAAAAATTAAAAATCAATTAACAAGACTTTAATCTACAGTAAAAGTTTAATTTTGTTACTTACTGCAAAATAAACTGTGCCAGTCGAATTTTCTCATTAAAATACATAAGAATAAGTCGAAAAAGCCGTTGTTTTCCAATATTTAATTTTTGGGGTAAAAAAAATCTATCGTTTTCGCAATTTTGAACCAAAATTTGCAAGTCGTTTTAAACATTGTGCATTTTGCATTTGGAGGCGTAGAATCCAAAAATCCCATTTTCAGCTAGCGGAATCGACAGGAAAACGCTCAAAAACCACGATAAAGCTAAAAAATTAAAAATCAATTAACAAGACTTTAATTGACAGTAAAACTTTAATTTTGTTACTTACTGCAAAATAAACTGTGCCAGCCGAATTTTCTCATTAATATACAGAAGAATAAGTCGAAAAAGCCGTTGTTTTCCAATATTTAATTTTTGGGGTAAAAAAAATTCAAAGGGGTTAATCTATCGTTTTCGCAATTTTGGACCAAAATTTGCAAGTCGTTTTAACCATTGTGCATGATGCATTTGGATGCGTAGAATCCAAAAATTCCATTTTCAGCTTGCGGAATCGACAGGAAATCGCTCAAAAACCACGATAAAGCTAAAAAATTAAAAATCAATTAACAAGACTTTAATCTACAGTAAAAGTTTAATTTTGTTACTTACTGCAAAATAAACTGTGCCAGTCGAATTTTCTCATTAAAATACATAAGAATAAGTCGAAAAAGCCGTTGTTTTCCAATATTTAATTTTTGGGGTAAAAAAAATTCAAAGGGGTTAATCTATCGTTTTCGCAAGTTTGGACCAAAATTTGCAAGTCGTTTTAAACATTGTGCATGATGCATTTGGATGCGTAGAATCCAAAAATCCCATTTTCAGCTTGCGGAATCGACAGGAAATCGCTCAAAAACCACGATAAAGCTAAAAAATTAAAAATCAATTAACAAGACTTTAATCTACAGTAAAAGTTTAATTTTGTTACTTACTGCAAAATAAACTGTGCCAGTCGAATTTTCTCATTAAAATACATAAGAATAAGTCGAAAAAGCCGTTGTTTTCCAATATTTAATTTTTGGGGTAAAAAAAATCTATCGTTTTCGCAATTTTGAACCAAAATTTGCAAGTCGTTTTAAACATTGTGCATTTTGCATTTGGAGGCGTAGAATCCAAAAATCCCATTTTCAGCTAGCGGAATCGACAGGAAAACGCCCAAAAACCACGATAAAGCTAAAAAATTAAAAATCAATTAACAAGACTTTAATTGACAGTAAAACTTTAATTTTGTTACTTACTGCAAAATAAACTGTGCCAGCCGAATTTTCTCATTAATATACAGAAGAATAAGTCGAAAAAGCCGTTGTTTTCCAATATTTAATTTTTGGGGTAAAAAAAATTCAAAGGGGTTAATCTATCGTTTTCGCAATTTGGGACCAAAATTTGCAAGTCGTTTTAACCATTGTGCATGATGCATTTGGATGCGTAGAATCCAAAAATTCCATTTTCAGCTTGCGGAATCGACAGGAAATCGCTCAAAAACCACGATAAAGCTAAAAAATTAAAAATCAATTAACAAGACTTTAATCTACAGTAAAAGTTTAATTTTGTTACTTACTGCAAAATAAACTGTGCCAGTCGAATTTTCTCATTAAAATACATAAGAATAAGTCGAAAAAGCCGTTGTTTTCCAATATTTAATTTTTGGGGTAAAAAAAATCTATCGTTTTCGCAATTTTGAACCAAAATTTGCAAGTCGTTTTAAACATTGTGCATGATGCATTTGGAGGCGTAGAATCCAAAAATCCCATTTTCAGCTAGCGCAATCAACAGGAAAACGCTCAAAAACCACGATAAAGCTAAAAAATTAAAAATCAATTAACAAGACTTTAATCTACAGTAAAAGTTTAATTTTGTTACTTACTGCAAATTAAACTATGCCAGTCGAATTTTCTCATTAAAATACATAAGAATAAGTCGTAAAAGCCGTTGTTTTCCAATATTTAATTTTTGGGGTAAAAAAAATTCAAAGAGGTTAATCTATCGTTTTCGCAATTTTGGACCAAAATTTGCAAGTCGTTTTAAACATTGTGCATGATGCATTTGGATGCGTAGAATCCAAAAATCCCATTGTCAGCTTGCTGAATCGACAGGAAATCGCTCAAAAACCACGATAAAGCTAAAAAATTAAAAATCAATTAACAGGACTTTAATCTACAGTAAAAGTTTAATTTTGTTACTTACTGCAAAATAAACTGTGCCAGTCGAATTTTCTCATTAAAATACATAAGAATAAGTCGAAAAAGCCGTTGTTTTCCAATATTTAATTTTTGGAGTAAAAAAAATTCAAAGAGGTTAATCTATCGTTTTCGCAATTTTGGACCAAAATTTGCAAGTCGTTTCAAACATTGTGCATGATGCATTTGGATTCGTAGAAACCAAAAATCCCATTTTCAGCTTGCGGAATCGACTGGAAATCGCTCAAAAACCACGATAAAGCTAAAAAATTAAAAATCAATTAACAAGACTTTAATCTACAGTAAAAGTTTAATTTTGTTACTTACTGCAAAATAAACTGTGCCAGTCGAATTTTCTCATTAAAATACATAAGAATAAGTCGAAAAAGCCGTTGTTTTCCAATATTTAATTTTTGGGGTAAAAAAAATCTATCGTTTTCGCAATTTTGGACCAAAATTTGCAAGTCGTTTTAAACATTGTGCATGATGCATTTGGATGCGTAGAATCCAAAAATCCCATTTTCAGCTTGCGAAATCGACAGGAAATCGCTCAAAAACCACGATAAAACTAAAAAATTAAAAATCAATTAACAAGACTTTAATTGACAGTAAAAGTTTAATTTTGTTACTTACTGCAAAATAAACTGTGCCAGCCGAATTTTCTCATTAATATACAGAAGAATACGTCAAAAAAGCCGTTGTTTTCCAATATTTAATTTTTGGGGTAAAAAAAATTCAAAGGGGTAATCTATCGTTTTCGCAATTTGGGACCAAAATTTGCAAGTCGTTTTAACCATTGTGCATGATGCATTTGGATGCGTAGAATCCAAAAATTCCATTTTCAGCTTGCGGAATCGACTGGAAATCGCTCAAAAACCACGATAAAGCTAAAAAATTAAAAATCAATTAACAAGACTTTAATTGACAGTAAAAGTTTAATGTTGTTACTTACTGCAAAATAAAGTGTGCCAGCCGAATTTTCTCATTAAAATACATAAGAATAAGTCGAAAAAGCCGTTGTTTTCCAATATTTAATTTTTGGGGTAAAAAAAATTCAAAGGGGTAATCTATCGTTTTCGCAATTTTGGACCAAAATTTGCAAGTCGTTTTAAACATTGTGCAGGATGCATTTAGATGCGTAGAATCCAAAAATCCCTTTTTGAGCTTGCGGAATCGACAGGAAATCGCTCAAAAACCACGATAAAGCTAAAAAATTAAAAATCAATTAACAAGACTTTAATTGACAGTAAAAGTTTAATTTTGTTACTTACTGCAAAATAAACTGTGCCAGCCGAATTTTCTCATTAAAATACATAAGAGTACGTCGAAAAAGCCGTTGTTTTCCAATATTTAATTTTTGGGGTAAAAAAAATTCAAAGGGGTTAATCTATCGTTTTCGCAATTTTGGACCAAAATTTGCAAGTCGTTTTAAACATTGTGCATGATGCATTTGGATGCGTAGAATCCAAAAATTCCATTTTCAGCTTGCGGAATCGACAGGAAATCGCTCAAAAACCACGATAAAGCTAAAAAATTAAAAATCAATTAACAAGACTTTAATCGACAGTAAAAGTTTAATTTTGTTACTTACTGCAAAATAAACTGTGCCAGTCGAATTTTCTCATTAAAATACATAAGAATAAGTCGAAAAAGCCGTTGTTTTCCAATATTTAATTTTTGGGGTAAAAAAAATTCAAAGGAGTTAATCTATCGTTTTCGCAATTTTGGACCAAAATTTGCAAGTCGTTTTAAACATTGTGCATGATGCATTTGGATGCGTAGAATCCAAAAATTCCATTTTCAGCTTGCGGAATCGACAGGAAATCGCTCAAAAACCACGATAAAGCTAAAAAATTAAAAATCAGTTAACAAGACTTTAATCTACAGTAAAAGTTTAATTTTGTTACTTACTGCAAAATAAACTGTGCCAGTCGAATTTTCTCATTAAAATACATAAGAATAAGTCGAAAAAGCCGTTGTTTTCCAATATTTAATTTTTGGGGTAAAAAAAATTCAAAGGGGTTAATCTATCGTTTTCGCAATTTTGGACCAAAATTTGCAAGTCGTTTTAAACATTGTGCATGATGCATTTGGATGCGTAGAATCCAAAAATTCCATTTTCAGCTTGCGGAAACGACAGGAAATCGCTCAAAAACCACGATAAAGCTAAAAAATTAAAAACAATTAACAAGACTTTAATCGACAGTAAAAGTTTAGTTTTGTTACTTACTGCAAAATAAACTGTGCCAGTCGAATTTTCTCATTAAAATACATAAGAATAAGTCGAAAAAGCCGTTGTTTTCCAATATTTAATTTTTGGGGTAAAAAAAATTCAAAGGGGTTAATCTATCGTTTTCGCAATTTTGGACCAAAATTTGCAAGTCGTTTTAAACATTGTGCATGATGCATTTGGATGCGTAGAATCCAAAAATTCCATTTTCAGCTTGCGGAATCGACAGGAAATCGCTCAAAAACCACGATAAAGCTAAAAAATTAAAAATCAATTAACAAGACTTTAATCGACAGTAAAAGTTTAATTTTGTTACTTACTGCAAAATAAACTGTGCCAGTCGAATTTTCTCATTAAAATACATAAGAATAAGTCGAAAAAGCCGTTGTTTTCCAATATTTAATTTTTGGGGTAAAAAAATTCAAAGGGGTTAATCTATCGTTTTCGCAATTTTGGACCAAAATTTGCAAGTCGTTTTAAACATTGTGCATGATGCATTTGGATGCGTAGAATCCAAAAATTCCATTTTCAGCTTGCGGAATCGACAGGAAATCGCTCAAAAACCACGATAAAGCTAAAAAATTAAAAATCAATTAACAAGACTTTAATCGACAGTAAAAGTTTAGTTTTGTTACTTACTGCAAAATAAACTGTGCCAGTCGAATTTTCTCATTAAAATACATAAGAATAAGTCGAAAAAGCCGTTGTTTTCCAATATTTAATTTTTGGGGTAAAAAAAATTCAAAGGGGTTAATCTATCGTTTTCGCAATTTTGGACCAAAATTTGCAAGTCGTTTTAAACATTGTGCATGATGCATTTGGATGCGTAGAATCCAAAAATCCCATTTTCAGCTTGCCATTTTCTCATCAAAATACATAAGAATCCGTCAAAAAAGCTATTGTTTTCAAATATTTAATTTTTGGGGTAAAAAAATTCAATGGTGTTAATTTTTCGTTTTTATAATCTCGGACCAAAATTTCCGAGTCGTTTTGAACATTGTGTATTTGAGTGCATAGAATCCAAAAATCCAATTTCAGCTTGCGGAATCTACCAGATATCGCTCAAATCCAATATAAAGTTGAAAAATCGATTATTAAAACTAATCGTCAGTAAAAGTTTAATTTTAATACTTGCTGTAAAATAAACTGCGACAGGCGAATTTTCTCATCAAAATACAATATAATCCGTCAAAAAAGCTATGGTTTTCTAATATTTAATTTTTGGGGTGAAAAAAATTTAAAGGGGTTGTTCTATCGTTTTTGTAATTTCGGGCCAAAATTTCCTAGTCGATTTTAACATTGTATATGACTCATTTGAGTGCGTAGATTGCAAAAATTGCATTTTCAACTAACGGATATGTTTCACAAAAGGCTCAAAAACATTTATAAAGCTGAAAAATCTTCTTGTATGACTTGAATCAACCGTAAAAGTTTAAATTTAATACTTACCGTAAAATAAACTACGTCAGACGAATTTTCTCTTCAAAATACTTAAAAATCCGGCGAAAATGTGCTAGTTTCTAATATTAAATTTTTGGGGTAAAAACAATTCCAAGGAGTTAATCTAATGTTTTTGAAAAATCCGACCAAAATTTCGTAGACAATATTAATATTGTATATTCACAGTGAAACCAGAAAATGGTGTAACTGTATTTTAATAAATTTGAAAAGTAGTAACTTCATCTTCAATTTAAAAGAATAATAAAAATGAACTCTATCATAAAAATAAAAAAAATTAAGTGAGCAGCATGTATTTATCTATTTTTTTAACATTACCAAAATTTTCAACCCAATCATTATAGTACTTCATAAAATAAAAAAATTGTATTACTTCCTGTAAAATTTCTAAAAAGGAGTTACACGGTTTTCTGGTTTCACCGACGATATGACACAGTTAGGTGCGTTATCAGGATGACTAATTAAAATTTAAAAAAATAAATAAAAACGTAAAAATAGTTATTTACAAATAAACAAAGTGATATTTTACTGAGCTACATATGAGCCAGCACAGCTAAAAAGTTTGTTAGGACATTTTCCTGCAAAACCTGTAAATACACAAAAAATTGTAATAAATTTTTTAAGTGTTAAAAAACTAAATTATATTTCAAAATACTAATCAGAATACAAAAAAAAATTCTAAATACTGAGGATGGTTTTTAAGGGCAGTCTGAATAAAACTTAATGTAAATCTACACAAAATTTTACAGCCCGATAGTACTGAATTACCATGCAAATAGTAATCAGTGTATTATTTGGAAGAGATCCTTCCATAATGAACCCTACCTATGACTTCCTAATGATTTGTGAAAAATAAAATCTGGCCTTCTATTTTAAAATTGTTTTACTACTTAAAAATATAAATACAAAAGTAAACGTGCAATTAATTGAAAATGGAAGCAATAAAATCTAGAACAAATTGTTCTAAAAATACAATTTTATGTACAATAAGAAAAACATTAAGAAATCTAAACCTAAAAACGTAACGATGATTTAAAACTGATTCCTAACCATATCATCAATTAACTGTACAGCTCTGACTTCGTCTAAATTTTCCAAGAAATCTCTAATTTGTAAAACGGTATCGCCGCTAGCCTAAAAAAATCTCTTTTATTATTACCTAACTCAATAATACTGTTAAAAAACCTACGAGAGCAAGATTTAATAAGCTCCTAGAAGGCGCATTTGTTGAAGTGAGAAAATCGGAAGATTTTACTAAATACCCATGATCTAATAAGTCTGCTAAATTTTCCCATGTTCCTGATTTATCTAATATTTCTGAAACTTCGGCCATGGTTTCATCTGTAAAACCTTTTATATCTTCGTACTTGTGCCTTAAAGAGCCCGGAGAACAAGGCTCCATTTTTACTGCACCCTGTATATTAAAATTGTAATTTTTAATTAAAAAAATTCGGCGACAACTTACGCTATCAATCTCCATCATATCTTCTTCTTCCTCATCTTCCTCGATTTCTTCCTTAATTTCCACTTCTTCGAAAATTCCTTTCTTTTTCTAAAAAAAAATATCAACATAAGCAAACAAAGTGAGGATAAATCGTTGATCCTACCATAAAGTTCTCCAAAGCGATGTAAATTTGTTTTGTATGGGGCTGATCAACCTTGATCATTACTTTTGCAAGCCGCAAAGCGCTACATTCGCCGTAATCTTCATATATATTAACTTCGCCAGTCGAGATTAAAAATTGTACGATTTCAAGGTTACCATCTTGTACTGCCATGTGTAATGGCGTAAATCCATTCTTTTTATCGATCGCGTTTACATTGGCTCCATGACTTTTTAAGGCGATGCAGGCATCCAAATTATTCGTGTTTACTGCTATGTGTAGGGGTGTGTGACCCTCTAAATAACCAAAACTTATAATTAGTTTCATTTTGAGTAAGAATGTCAGGGTTCTTACCAAAGTTGTCTATATTTGGATCGCAGTGTCGATTTAGCAAGGCTTTGATCGAAAGAATAGGCAAATTATAAATAGCCAAGTGTAAGGCCGTATTGCCATTACAATCTTGAATATTACCATTAGCTCCAGCGTTGGTTAAATGTGCAACGATAGTTTCGGCCTGAAGTTCAATGGCAAAATGCAATGCTGTTTTAGAATCATTATTTTGCATGTCAATATAATTAGCTTTCTTGTTATTTTTTAAAAATTGTATTATCGATTTTAGAAGTCCACTATTGCCGTTACTATTTTCTATCACCAAAAGATGAAGTATCCTAAAATTTAAAATTATAAGAGGCTACTTAAAAATTGTTAAAATAGCTTACGTATTGTTTGTACTTGTTATGTATTTTTTATCTTCAAAAAATTGATCATACATCGCTGTTATTCTATCCTCAGGAGGCTTCGTTTTGAGGAAAGCAGTTAGGACACGTTTAACATTTTCCAACATTTTTATTTCTTCTGCAGTTAAAACTCTCACCCTTACAATGCTAAAAAAACCATTAATTTCATAATTACTTATTGCGAATTAACTTTAACTTACTTTCTGGACGGTTGGTATGGTTTAAAATCGCGCTCACTTTCATAAGCACCCTGACCATCCATAGTAAGATAATTTCCTACAGTTCCTCCATATAATTCTTGAATCGGTCCCTCACTTAACATCGAGCACAAATTGGCAAATTCGTGAGAATCAAAATTACCTTTATCCAGAGCTGCATTTAATTCATCACTATTGATACCTGCCACTTGATATTGGTCATTACCAGCAGTGATCGCATTTATAGTTGCGGGTATTTCGCTGCTTGAAAAGCTCCTACTGTTATAACTGCTCGAATGGCTATATCTAACGCGTTTTCTACCACACATGTTCTCAGATGGTGTATAGGTAAAGTCTTTTGGGTCACTTCTTGCACTATCTGAAGGTCTTTCTAATTCTATATAAACCCTGACCTGACTGTTAATTGTTTGGGTTTTATATGGGGGCGTTCTGTAATAAACACACAATTTTTTTAATCATACCAAAAATGGCCTAATAACAAAATTTACTTACTTAAAAACGATAGCATATTGATGGTGAACATCCAAATCGGTAAATCGACCGTAATCACTCCATATTTCGTTGTCATCGTCGTCCAACTCATAAAATCGCACTTTAATGTTTTCTGAAAGAAGAAAAAAGTAGAAGAATGAATTCACCGTCCATCAACTTACTCTTGGTAACTTTTTCTACTAAAATAAATATTTCTCGACCACCATTACAAGGGCTCGTACAGTGGTCCATGCGTACAATTTTTAAATCGCCCGTTAATGCACTTTTTAAATTATTAATTGCATTGGAATAAACAGGTTGTCCAACAGGATAATAAATATTATTACGCACTTCAAATGCCTCAAAACGCAGACACACAATGTTCAAATTTATACATTTACTTTCTTTTTCAGCCATTTCACGAATCTGGAATTATTCTTTTAGAAATTTAAAAATAACAAGAAAATTACGCTTACGTCGATATCTTCCTTCTTGGTTAGTTGTCGATACTTTCCCTCTGTTCGAGCTATTTCTTCTTGTTTTAAATTGATGTATTTTTTAATCAATTCCGGAACAATATATTTTTTAGCAGTGTGGATGATTCCCATACTGTGAAAACTGAAAAGGTGTGTTAGTAAAAAGCTTTTTTTTTAATTGAACTGTGCAACTTACTTGGCTATGTAATCGTTTTCGGCATTCACTGTTACACTGTGGGGATCATCCTTTTCCTCACCTTCGTGTTTTCTGACAAGTCTGTGGGCGTGAGGCTGTCGCCTGTGAGCCATATCTTCGCGTCCCCATTGATAAAGAGAACAACGTACTGTTAAGGGTACATTCACGTTGTGTACCTGTAATTACATTTTAAATGAAGAGAAAAATCAGCAATACATGAAAAATGTAAATATTTCAAAATTGTGGGTATAAAACAAATTTTAATTTAATTTCTAGAGTCAATAAGGTTTTAATATTAGAATAACAAAGCCAAGCAATGTCAGCTTTTAGTTATAAAAACAAACCAAAGACTTATTATACAGAGTGGCCCTTTGAAAACGAAACAGACGGGATTGTGGTCAGCAGAATTTTTTTTTTTAAGAAATGCAAAAACACGTCAATTTTATCATCGAGGGGGACAACTTTTGCGACCAATGTCACTCCCGTCTTGTTTCATCCCTTTGCGCTGTCATGACAAGCCCTGAAATGTTAATAGGGATGATAATAAAAAAAGGAAAAACGCTTGGACAAGTTGATTTTAATTTTAAGGGGTCTATTTTCACTGCTATTCATTAACATTGACAGTTCAACCCTTAAGATAAAAGGCAAACCACCCTTGGAATTTTGAATAAAAAGATGGGTCTATTTTTTATCAGAAAAGTGAAATGCGTTTTTGCAACTTTAGCTTTGATGCTTACAGAAATTTATGAAATAATAGAAGAATTGTTTCAATTTTTTATTGCATTCAATAGTTTTATATATTTTTTGGAAGTACATATGTAATTTCAAACATGCAAGCGAAATTACTTATTCTTTTGATGTTGTAATCAAGTGCAAAATTATGAAATTAAAAAGTAAAAATGTCTTTAAACGTAGAATCACCTCCTTAATTAAACATAAAATTAACATTCAGAGCTTTAGCTTATTCATGTAGGTAGTACTGATGAAAAAACAGACTTTTCTTAAATAAGATTCAAGTTTTTCCTCGACTTGAAAAGAATTAGAAATTTTCAAAATGTACCAAATCAGTAAAATGTTAATTAATAATTTAACAAGGGATTCATTGTATAACTTAATTTTTTAATAATTGCTCTCAAATAATTGAGAAAGAAAATTATTGATCGAGTTTTATCTTTAAAATTGCAAAGTGACTAAATATTAATTAAAATTACTAGTAAGTGAACAAATAAATATTTATATTAATGTTCAAGTGTGACTTATCTTATCTAAATAGGGGAATTACCTATACTGCATATAATTTGTGCGGATTTCAAGCATCATGTTTACAGATAAATTTTTATCAATTTTGCTATTTTTTGTTTAAATTTGTTCAATCCGAATTCTTCTTTAATTTAACTGTAATTATTTTTAAATATTTTTATTGCCGAAGTGTCTAATCTACTTGTATAAAATTGTACAAAAAGTAAAACGCAGATGTAAAGAGGAAAATATCAAACAAAAAAATTAAAATTAAACTTGAAAACTTCAACCTCAAGGTACAGGGTATAAAATAAATTAGTAGGCCAAAAATTATAAAATATATCACCAAAAATATCCATTAATGAGGTGAAATTATTTCCAGAAAAATAAAGTTATTACAACAAATTTCTGAATCCGCCCCTGTGCTATATAATCATTTGTGTGTAGTAAAATGTAAATAACCGATTTTAGACGTGGGCGGGTCTTGGAAAACCCAAATCAAAGGTCATTAGTACCCCTACCTCTCCCCTGAATCCCAATCATTTTGAAAAATTCTACTACTTCATCAAATATTGCTGACAATTTTTACAAGATTAAAAAACTTATGTTAACCATTGAGTTTCCACATGTGATCACTTATCAACAAAAAAAAAGAATTAAAAATAGAAAACGGTAACATAGTGGGAGATTTTGTAGTTCAGCACTTTATTTACATACAAGATGCACACAAAAACAAAGGAAATGAATTTCCTATGTAAAATGAGTTGAAACCTTTTGAAAAATTTTTATTGTTTTTTAATTTGTAAACCTGAAATTGAGGTTTCCAAAATTTGGAATAGGAAAAATTAATTATTGTTCTTACCTTTACTGTTGGATAAGTTTGTTTACGAGCTCTATCTGATGATTTGCCATTCAATGACCCATGGGTACCTGACATCTCAGACTTGTAACGAAATCTGAATCTTTCCACCGGTTCCTCCAACACCGTTAAATATGGTTTATGCCCTAAAAGAGAAATGTAAACAATACGAATTCTGAACTTAATTCTTACATGACATACCTTGCAATCTTTCCATAGGAGGTTGGATATATTGGATATATTGTGGCGGTGACAAACACTCGCCCTTTGGAGAAAACATCATCGAATCCGACGACTCCGTAGGGGGCGTCAAGACGTTAATGTAATTACTCATGGCCAGATGGGTCCCTATAGAGAAGCAAAAAATTAACAATGCAAAATAATAAAGCACAAAAACGCTACCTTGAGCATTATCATAATAATTTGGTATAAAAGTAGTCGACTGGGGTTGAAAACTCAACATTTTGTCACAATAACAACCTAACCTAAGTTTAAATTTTCAAAATGACCTTTCGCAAAATATTGGCGACCAACAACTTTAAACTCACAAAATTAAATAAACTATCAAAAATAAATCTAATCACTTACCACCACTTCGATAAAATACGTTTCTAGATTCTACGGTTTTTCCCCGTTAAATTTTGTTATTACGTCAGCATTCCAATGCGCACTAGACGCGCGGGGAAAGGACGTGATTCATGTTGTACTTTCCTGATAAAGTGTCACGTGCTTTTAAAGTAAATCCCAATAGGGCATGCGCAAACTTATTCATTTCGTGACAATTTCAAAACGATATTATTATTTATTTTGTCTGGGTTTTTAGTAACTTCTTTCATTAAATTTTATTTACTAATTACAAGATGAATCAGTTATTAAAAAATATAATAATATAAATAATAACATCAAGTTCCGATTCCTTGCCGTACCCTTCACAAAAACTCATATTTATCAGTAGCGCACTAAAAAATTATTGGCTGTGATCAAGGTAAATAAATTCAGTATGTCAAAAATGGCGGACGCAACTTTTATATTGTTTATAACTTGGTGTATTTATTTACCTTAGTCTGTTGGGTAGGGGTAAGACACGCTTTTATCGAGTATGGTGAACTGCGGTACAGTCCAGAGCCGGATTTACATTTTTTCCAAACCGGGGCTTCTCTCCAGCATTTGAGTTTAAGGATTTCAAAAAAACTCAATTTGGTGTTCTCTTGAATTGCCTCTCGGAGTAGGTACCTTGGTTTGTCCCCCCCCCTCAGATCAAAACATCTGCTAAACATCAAATTGATAGCCCCTATTTTACAGAATACCGGGCATTTATTTAAAAATGTCTAACCCAAATAATAATTTTATATTCTAAAATCTAGAAATAACAGCAACGATTGAATTTTTTTAGGGTGCGGACGCTTAGGAAGTGATAAGGGTTAGTTAAGTTTATCCTAATATAATTGCAACCCTGATATTCACCATGCATATTTTGGAAGCGTCATAAATATTAATTTTTCTTCTGCATGACCTTTTTTCTTATATTATACATAAATTCCATTGGTGTAATTTCCATTGGCAATTTAGAAATTCGTGACTAAATTTAATTACGCTGTGAGCGGTAAAAGGTACTTTACATCGTCAAAAATTCTAACTTTAAAGTATGCTGGGGGCAAATCAGAAAAAGCCCCATTTGAAGAATTACTTTGAATTTTGAATGACAAAAAATCAAGTGATCTAACGAATAAAATAAAAGTTATTAGAAAAATGTGAAAAACGTCAAAAATGTTAATAGATTTCTGTGCAGATTTTTGTCGAACAAAAATGAAATTTTAAAATCGAGTAGATTAGGGCATGGGTAGTGCACCCTACTCTCAACGTTCGATGGGTGAGAAGGTAAGAAAAATAAAAAAATTACGACATTTTCAAGGTTACCCTAATAACAAACTACACTCATTGGATTATTTTTATATTTTATCAATAAACAAATTAATCTATTGTAAAATCTGTAATCCTACATAAAATGATTTTCAACCATCAACTGGAAGTGGCACCCACCCCTGTCCTGTTAATTTTCCTTTTGACATATATCAGATATAACCTCACTTTTTTTATGTCAAAATTCTTGTAAATAATCGGAAAAATGTTAATTTCTCGTGGTTTGGCGTTGGGGCGAACGGTTAATCTACTAAAAAATCTTAAAACACCGAACACTGTTATCGTAAGAAATAGCCATGCACCGTAAGTTATTCGAAAAGTGTTACATAATGATTAGGTTTCCACTAACACACTTTCCTTTCTTTCAGATATCGTTACCGAGATATTGCAGCTCCTCCAAGTAAGGGAATTATACTTACTGCCGAATTAATTGGAGGGTTTGCATGGTGGTGGATTTTGTGGCACTTTTATACAGATTACGAACGTGTTACGGTACGTTAAGTTTATTTTATTTCGTACGTTCTAAATGAGCTTTGCGTTTTAGGGAGAATTCGAGTACCCGGATCCTTTAAAATGGACCGATGAAGAATTAGGAATTCCATCAGATGATAAATTACTTAGTTAGGAAGTATTGTATAAAGCAATTATTCAATAGTAAAAGTAGAATTAAAATTTATCAACGAATTAGTTTCTCTAAATTGGTCCATTTTACTACCTCTGGCTTTCATCAGTTCCACCTCGATCCCGTCACTCCCTAAGCCATTCAAGATGTAGAATTAACTCGAGGATCTTGGCAGGCGGAGTGTTACTGATTCTAGCCATGTTGGACTGCAAGTTCTCTAAATAGATTCTCTTATTAAAGTAAGGAGTACTTCACGATATGTAGGGTCATTTGCATACCCCATCGTGTGAAGGTGTTATTTAATCTGCAGTGTCCAGTTAACATCTCTGCAATTAATTTCTTCAGATAGACTCTGGCTCGCTTCAGATAATATCACGCACGTTTCTAAAAAGGCGCACGTAGTGCATCTCTTGCTTGGTTGCATGCAGTTTCTTGTATCCATCTGCAGGTGTGCAGTTGTAGGATGTATTGTGGGGGTGTTACGCGTTCCGTTAAGGCTCTGGATGCACTCCTCAAACAATATACCAGCTTGGGAAACCAAATTGTGACAACTGATAAGTAAAACTGTTAATTTAACCATTTATTAAAATAGCAAGGCTGCAAGAAACGGTCGGAGATTGGGGGAATTTCACTAGTTATAATTTCTTTAAAAAAATAAAACCATAAAAATGGTATACACATGAATAATTTGTTGGTCTCAAAACTCAGCCCTAGATTTTTCAAAAATTATTGAAATTTGAATGACCACTTAAACTGAGCGCCATGATTGACCAATGATAATTAAGCATGGCTATGCGCTGCTGTCAAATCATTTAGTTGGGGAAAAATGATCACTTGTCACTTCTATTTTGTTTATTACGAAAGTTTGACAGTTTATTTCAAATTCAATTTATATTTAGTTTAAATTTTGTAGAATACGTTATTATTTAGCCATGGCAGGCATTAAACGCTGTTTCGTACCATCTTGCACAAACAATAGTTTTAAAAATTCTAATAAAAAATTTGTGACTATTCCAACGAACAAATCAATTAGAAAAAGGTGGTATGAAAGTATAGGTAACGATAATGTCCTCAAAGGTCACGATTGTTATTGTTGTGAAGATCATTTTGATTGGGAACAAGATGCTCGAAACTGGTTACAATGGAAGTTGATGCCTGAAAAGACTAAACTGTTTTTAAGAACCGATGTAGTACCACATAAAAATTTAGGTACACCTCTTTGTAATGTCACAGTCGAGCCAGGTTTTAATGTTTCAGTGCTAGAATCACATAAAGCCATTAAAGAAGAGTTTGTCGAAGAAGAATGTACAAACTTAATAATTAAGGATGAAAATTTAGATTTACAAGATAGCATAGATAAGGACACGCGTAGGAAAATTGTGATAGAATCGTGGAAAAGTGCATTGGATAATTTTTATTATATGGATGATGCATCGTTCGAAAAATTTGAGGTTGATTTTAATTCATTTTTAAATAAGAACAATAAGATCCTTTTGCAAGAGTTTCCAGAAATAAAAGTTGAGAAAGAAACTTATTTACCAAACAAAAAGCAAAAAAGGTAGTTAAGTTATTCAAAGTTTCGTTTTAATCTGTTTCCTTATTTTATTTGTTAATTATTGTGGAAGTTTTCCAGAATTGCTTAAGAGTTTATTATTTTTGATATTTTTTACTATAATTTTTAGGTATTGTATTTATTGTATAAATTTAAATTGTAATAACAAAATAAAGATTGTTTTTGGGAAGTAATTGAAAGAAAAATTGATTTTAATTTAAAAGACAAGACAGTAGTACGCAAACTCACTGAGCCACACTTTCTGTCATCTGTCATTTTTGTTCTTTTCACCGAAAACTCGGTTGTGGTAAATAATTTTTGAAAACGTAAATTAAATAAAAATTCAAGGATGTCGATCATTCCACCTGAAGCAAACATGCAACAAATCGACTTAACAACGTTGACTGTACCGCAATTAACCCAACTGAAACAGCAATTGGACCAGGTGATAAATTTCTAACCTCAAAATTTCTCTTTTGTAATTCCATTATTTACGTAGGAGTTGACGATATTTCAAGATTCTCTTCAATCGCTAAAACTGGCCCAAGGAAAGTTCCAAAATTCGGGCGACTGTTTGGAAAAATTTAACCCTGATGTTGAGGGAAAATCCATTTTGGTTCCTTTGACCGGATCTGTATCCTTTTCATCGTAACAACTTAGTTTTGTGTTTCATTTTTAGGATTTGTTTACCTTAACTTGCATGTAGATGTATGTACCAGGAAAACTGACAGACACCAAAAACGTAATTCTTGACATCGGAACTGGATATTATGCAGAACAAGACATCGAAGGCGCTCGTGACTACTTTAAGAGGAAAACCGCATTTGTTACCGAACAAATGGAAAAAATTCAAGTGATAGGACTAGAAAAAAGTAAAATTCGTGATACGGTGGTTGAAGTTATGGAGTTGAAAATGAATCCGCAAGCTGCTCAAAGTTAAAACGTTTCGTAAATTTAAAACTTTTTGTTTTAAATTTGTAAAACTTTAAAAGTTGTACTATGAATCTTAACGCTTATTATGTTTTTAATTTGAATTTTGAGATGTGTTTGTAACAATTTATTTAACTTATTAAAAATTTAACACACTTTTTTAATAAATTATGGAAAGTTTCAAAATGTGGTTTTTAATTTGAAGAAATTTGTTTTATCATTTTTACCTGAGAAGTGGGGTTTCTTGGACCCACAATGCTTTTTGTTAAGTCTGTACAATGTTTAAATAAACAACTTTTAAGTTTTAAGATTTTAAAACTTGCATGGGATTCAAGGGACCCCCAAAGGTGCAAAGATTCAAATTTTAGAAAAGCTGATAAATTTATGGATCATACCCCGATTTTAAAAAAAATTGTTTCTGTTGAGTCTAAAGTTAGTTGAATTTTGATGTATTCATAGAGGGACCACCTAGTACTAAAAATTGAAATAAATATTTTGTGAATCTTTTAATTTGATAGATGATTTTTTGTGCTTCTTGATGGATCAGGCTATCACTAGAGACGGAAAAAATAAGCACGTTTTACAGAAACAAAAGAAGTCAGCCTAGGGGCAGATCCAGCAACTGTATCAAGAGGAAACGATTTCATAGATTGATAAGAAAAATACATAATATGATAATCCTCTCTAGGTATACTGCGAGAAAATTTTTGTTTCTGCGCATTACGTCATCACTGTCACGTTTCATTGCCAGAACTTTCAGTGCTATAAGATCAGAAAAACAATAAATTAATTTTAACTTCAAAATTTTAAGCTTTTACCAAATAGTTTTAAGTTTTACCTTATTAATTCATTTTGAATCATATAAAAATACTAATTATTAACAACACAATCTTGACTTGTTAATGCATTTTAAGCTGATGCAAAAAATTAATAAGTAGATCTACTCTTTTTAAAATGAGTGATATAGGATATAATATTATTTTTTTACTTTTTTGTTTGTGGGAACCGCTTAATGGTGCTACCATACTTACATTTTTATATAAGATCTTACAGTTCATTGGTTATAAATAAAAAATTACGTGCTAATGATACACTAACACGTAACTATACCAACCGAGCTGATGATGGAATGGCGCTAATGATTGTACAAATAAAAGAAATCCTTATGCTGTATGGCATCAGAATTTGTAATTTGTTGTTTACAAATATTTAACAGTAAAAGAATACTACCGGTGTATTTGCTATCCGCAACCTGGCTGCGATGTAATTGCCTTTAAGTTATTCAAATTTTCAATTACTTTTCTGAATATAAATGATTCAAACTAAAAAGGAGATAAAAATTTAAATACCCTTAAGGTACGGTTTCCTAGCCAGCTGCGACATGCTGCCGTACGACAAGCTGTAGAAACCCAAGAACGGATCTAAGGGGGTGGCGATGGGGGCGAATGCTCCCTCCTTGGAAAAGTTAAGCATTATAAATAAAACGTAAAAATTAAAATTACTGGAAAAAAGTATAAATTTTGGTATTTTCTTTACAATCCATGAAATCGCCCTTCCTTGAAAAAGTTGGTGAATCCGCCCCCGTAGAAAACACACTTTTGGCTGTTTTCATAAGTTATAGATCATGACAATACATATGAAGGATGCTCATATTGCCATTGAATAAATGAAGCGACTGTAAAGCACTTTATATAAATAAGCAGTTATAAAACTAACTTTTCAATAGATCAATTATTATTATAGAACAAACTGAAAACTACGAAAATATTCAAGGATTTTCCACTTTTTATTTTTTATTTATTAACTAGATATTTAAATTATATTCTAAACTGTGCCAACATAGAACAAAGAAATTTAGTTTACTCAAACGGTCACCCATCCAAGCTCAAACCATGCCAGACATTATTTAAGGGGGAAGTCTACTGTGACAAGAGAAAAAACAGGCCGATTTTCATGATTTTTTTTCTAACAAATTATGACTCGTACATTAAATTAAATTAAACCGTCATTTTTATTATATATTCAAGTATTTGTAAAAAAATTTTCAAGTCAAAATATTCAAAATTGCTGTTGTGACACTTCTTCAACGCATCAGGTCTGTTTTTTTTGTGCCTAAACGGTGTACATGAAATCTTACGTTTGGGTGATCTAAAACAAACAAAAAAATATGGTTATCATCTACATAGTATTGACTCTCGTTTGTTGAAGGATTTTGTCGATAAAATATTTTGAGGCCAAAAAAAAAAATTATTGAAATTTTTTTCTACTTTTTTTAAAACAAATTTGATGTTATTATTGTTTATAACAATTAAACAAAAAACGATATCAAAAAAATACCTCGACAAACGAGAATCAATACTATGTAGATAATAACTATTTTTTTGTTTTTTTTTTTAGATCATCCAGACGTGAGATTTCATGTACACCGTTAAAAAAAGACGGACCTGCGTTGAAGAAGTGCCACGACGGCAATTTTGAATATTTCAACTTGAAAATTTTTTTACAAATACTTGAATATATAATAAAGATGACGGTTTAATTTAATTTAATGTATGAGTCATAATTTTGCTAGAAAATATCCGGGAAATCGGCCTATTTTTTCTTTTGTCACAGTAGACTTCCCCCTTAACTTTGTTGGGTGACCGCACAAAAGCTAATGTATTGTGTCGTTGTCCAATGTTTCAGACGTATTAAAATTTAAAAGTAAGCCATCAGATCTATTCAAGTTTAATGAAGTGAGAAGAAGGTCGTCTGCTTCAACGCTAAAGTTGGGAACATTTAATGGTCGGTAATGGAACTTTATTTACCTGTGCGTCCGAAAAATGTTCACTTTCTTGACTATTCTTACTACTTTCTGAACGGTGGAAAATTTTTCTTCCACTTCATATGAGTAGACTTTAAATCAGGTCTGTTAAAAAGTCAGCCAGCTTGTGTGACTTTGTATTGTGGGTTTTTTTTTCTGCAGCGGATCACAACCGACGAATTTTATATTACTTTTAATAAAAAATTAATTTTTTTATTAATGTTTAAGGTAAAATTAATTTCGTAAATTGTTGTGTGAAGTTCTGCATAACTTTTCAGTTCCAAAGTAGTTGAGCAGTAAGGGAAGCACTTGATTTAGAATTTTTTTTTGTAACGGAAAGATGTGAAGAGAAGCATCTCGTTCTTATAATGGTATACAATTTTATGGTACTACTGGATGTTTACCAAAAAAATCCTATAATTTATTTTATAACGTCATCAATTTAAGACGGCCGTCGTAAATGATATAAATAAAAAAATTTGAGTGTATTAGCTCCCAGAAAGCCTGTAGTATAAGAAAAATATACGTGACTTGTTTTTATTGAGCTTAAAACAAGCAACAAATTTGTTAGTAATTTTCAAACAAGAAATCAGAGAATCCAATTAAAATCACGCCGACACCTATGCAGCAAAAGCACTGTGTGTGTAGGTTGCGGTGCTGAAACTCAGAGTCTATAAAATTATATCTATAGATAAATCTTTTGAAGTTATAATACCCGCATTTGTTACTTTAATATGCAATTTTAAAACCTTGTGAATTTAAGTTTAGTTTGACAATTTTATAACGGATAGGGGCTGCAAATTACTTGTACGTGATTCAGAATTCACCTCAAGCAGTAATAGATCTTTTTTTTAAATAGGTAATTGGTTTAAAACAAAGAATAAGGAATTTTACATGAGATGTTCCCAAGAATAAACAAACTCCTGTTTGTTTCCTTGCCTCGATGTTATTATTCGAAATTATTTGGTTAAAATTGGAATTGTAAATACGAATTGTTTAATTGACTAACAATATTTCTTGCTTATTATTTACATGAAGAAGCTATTTTTATTCTGACTTTAAAATTTATTATATTTGCTTAAAAATCTCCTGAGGCTCTGTTTTTTTGATCGACGCCACTACCGTCTTTAGATTTAAATTAAAGTAAAACAATCCTACGGTTAGTTTGCTCACAATCTACATTATATGGAAAGTGGAACTAAATAAATAAATCGATTTAGTAAACAACCACATCGACAACATGAACAAATAATTTATGAATGAAATTTGGTAATCAAATCAGCTCAAATTAGAGTAGAGAAAATCTGCTTGTTAGGTCCGATAATTTCAAGTGTTTCGGTCGTCAAACATTAAAACAATCAAAATTGTACCTAATTTTCTATCAATATTTAAATTTGAAAAAAAGCATGCAACTTAAAATTTTTATTATCTATTCATCAAAGGTTTATTATGATTTTCAAATTTTTACGTACTTAATGTTGTTGTGATTCCGTTCTTGAAATGAGGTGGACAATTTACTAGAAAGTCTTCAACTTAACCGCACCACTTTAAAACGGAACATTACAATTTAAATTTCAAATCAATTAGGAAATAAACGAAAACTTCTCACCGCTTTCCAAATAATTTATTTCTATTCTAATTCTAATACTGTAAGTTTAGGGTCCTGAAAGAAAATATCGAAATTAAATAATTTTATTAATAAATAAAGTAATTTTAATTACAACTTGTTTTAGTTCTAAAATTTAAAATCACATTTAATACAGGCAATAGGTGTAAAATGATAAAATTATTACCCCTCTTAAAAACCGAATCGATATGTTTAAAATTTGTGAAAAAATAAATAATATTTAGTCGAGTGCTATAATAAACTTCTGCAGTCTTTAATATTAATCGAAACAAATTACCTAACAAAAAATACATACGTTTGGAAAAATAACAAGTATTGCTTTTTGTCTACACAATTATTTATTATTTTACTAGTTTAAGTAGAAAATCGTAGAAGTAGAAGTATCATTATTATCGTAGATCCAAAAATATCTAAAAAATGTAATTTTATTTAGGTGATTCAATTTTATAAGGGATAAATGTGTACCTTTTACGGTCGAAGTACCATTAACAGGATTTGATTTGGCAGTGTAAGTCTCTATTTCGTCTAGGAATCGATAAGTCGCATTAAAGCCAGTTCCGTCAAGACGATCATTTGATTTAAATGTAACTCGAAAAAATTTTCTATCGGAAGCTATATCGAACTCCTTCAGTTGACCACAGTGCCTGTCGTATTTCCTATCAGGTACCATAAAATTTGAAAATTCTACGTAATCGCTCGCCGACTTTGCTTCACATCTGAAAGATTCCAATTACGAAACACCTTGTATTTAGAGCAAGTAATAAGAAATCTTACGGAAATACTCCTTCCACGTCGAAGTAATTAAAGTGCAGATGAACTTTCTCTCCTGGATTTCCATGAAAAAAGTAATAGCATTCGGTGTCTCTTGGATAAAACCCAGGATAATTAGGACTATAGAAATATCCGATTCGCGAATCGTTACTGTTAAAAACAAAGGCACATGGGTAATCCGGCAATTGTACACCAGTTCTAATACCAAAATCTGAAAATAAAATTATCAAGTAAAGAACTCCACATTACCCAGCCACGGTGAATTATAATCCGCTTACTTTCCGTAAAGCTAAAAGAAGCTTTGAAACCTCGAGAATATCGTGAGGCCGTAAGTCCGTGAAATTCAAGTTTAAGTCGTGGTCCATTGGACATCACAGGTTTGGGCAATGTGCTAGCACAAAAACTATCTATTTTCTCCATCCTTCCATCAATGTGGACGAAGGCCATCAGAGAGTCCTGATTTTCACATCTTAAAAATTCAAAATTAGGTTAACTTAAAACAATTTCTTTTTAAGCTTCATTTTCATGTTCAATTTACTTAACAAAGCTAAAAGTTACTCAAACAATTTAAGCAAGCGAACATCTTAAACTTCATTTAGTTCTCTATTTATAAAACTAACAAAGCGAGCAAACACTGAATGAAAAAGCAAGCGAAATTAAACACAACGCGGTTTTTTGTACGAGTAGTATTTACAACGAAATTTTGTTTTATCAAACTCGATGATCCACAAAAAAACATTGTTCATTAAATCTGTGAAAGAATTTATTTACAGTATTTAAAAAAAAAGCAGTGTGAGAATAAAAAATAATGTAAACATGTTCATTTTTATAAAATTAATGTTGTTCAAAAATATTACAGTTGAAATCACGTAAGATGAGCTTTACGTACGATTATTTCAATTTAAATCGAATTGGTATTGTATTTAACAAAAAATATTATTTTTTATGCGAACAATAAAAATGTGGAAATCTGCTCAAGAAGTTAAATTATTTGTTACCAAGTTTATCAGATGCCCTAGGAATGGCTATAATAAATTATTCTAATCTTATTGACAGAAAAACACAAAAATTTGATTTCCGGAATTTATAAAATCAATTTTTTTTATATAAACCCGAATTGAACACAAAATTTGTACAACGAATTTTTCATCTTATCTACGATATTTTATGGTAATCTTTGAAAGTTTTACTTTACTTCGCGAGTTCATTTGTAGCAAAATAGTTTGAAATTTTTGCCATTGTTTGAAAAATTTTTCCCTGAAGGAAGTGAAAATTTATGGAATTTTATCAGTCGACAATCCTTTAAATTGGTCACGCATCGAACGCAGTTGATAAATTTAGTAGCTTTGAAAAAACAATTTCTCTTAAAAATAGCTGTAAATTTTTAGAAAAGGACACTAAAAGGGCGCATTTTTTATGCATAATAAATACAAAGTGTAATAGGAATTGTGTAGTGCGGCCTTAGGCCGTTTAGCCTACTTGGAACTAACCAAAAGGGATTAAACGATTTTACTTTAGATTGTACTGGGTGTTTGGTCATTTTTTATTACATTTAGGTAAATCAAGTATTATAAATTGCAATATGGTCGGCTTAATATGCCAATGTTGATAAGTAAGTCTTAAAATTGTAACTTTACAGAAAACACACAAATGTTCGTAATTAAAAGTTTAGGAATTATTGTTGAGGTGTAACTTGGACTTTTTGAGTTTGGATTTTACATTGGGGGTATGTCCTGACTTGATTCAGTATTAATGGCACTCAGTCTCTTTCATCCAGTGTTAAATTTTACGTCAAACGCCAAAATTGTAAATCAAACTAAAAGATTAACAGAACTGAACTATCAAGTAAAACTAAATAAATATAAACAATAAAACTGATTAAATTAAGGTGATTATTGATTTAAGCAGGAGTAGATTTAAATGCGTGTATTTACAAGATTACAAAAGAGATACCATTATATTATGAACATAATATTATCATGGTGGTTTAGTTGCATGTCAACCAAAAATATTAAAATTGAAGGATGAACGACATATCAGATTCACAAAACTTTCCCTGTTTTAATTTACTGTTTCTATGAGGCAGATAAGGAACAAAAGAGGAATTTAGAGCGTTATTCAATTTATTCATCATACGTACGCTACATCATTTTATGAAATTACTTTTTGAGAAAATTATGCAAATTGATATTGTGTAATGTCCTAAATGTCAATTTAGCTAGGTGAGGACTTTTAAAAAAGCATTGCAACACTGAATATTTATTTAAAATTGTACTTTTATTTTGCACTGTTCTAGTATAAAATCGGGTTAGAAATTAAAGTTTGGAGATGGCTAATACCCCCTTTCATGGTTTATGATTCACGTGCAAGTATAAATTAAAATTTTTTTTTAAATTTTAATATTTTTTTTAACCCCTGTGGCTGGGGGTTGATTTTTTTAAAACCCCTCTGGCTGGGGGTCTCGAAGTGCATCAACTACTGGGTTATTAGCACTTCACCACAGCCTTGATGGAGATGGAAGGCCGAGCTAAGAAATTCTGCGAGGTCCCCGATTTGAACCCAGAATTTCCGCTCCGTAACTCAACCAGCGTTCACATCACTCCACGACTATGGATAAATTTTAATATTTAAATGATCATACCATTAATTTTTAGTATTCATACTGAAGTACTTTTTTCAAGAACGTAAAATTATCTACAAGTTGAATTATAATGCTTATTGTTTAAAATCAACAGACTTCGAGTTATTCATCAAGTTAAATACAGAAATGCTTAAAAATTCCAAGTTTTATTTTGTTTGTCTTCTGGAAAATCCCCTATTATTCTTTAAATAAAATGTTTAATAAAAAAAGTTGCTTTCTCTATCTGGATAATAAATTCAACAATAAACAAATTCAATCTATGTAATTAAATTTTTTGAAAAATCGATCCGTTACACAGAAAATCTCAAGTTAGGAATAAATGAATTAAAAAAAAAAATAAATTAGAAATTTTTCATATCAATAATAAGTTATTGTACTTATAACAACAATTTCAATTTTAACAATTTTAAATTAGAATTTAGTCAAAATTTAGTGATTGATTGAACCGACACCAACAACTGCTTTCAGTTTTATTCTGAAATGGATTAGTTTTTTGAAAAGTTTATTACTAAACGCAAAGTTGTAAAAAATGTCTTGTTTAAAAAATGAAAAAAAAAATTTAAATATAAAACCTCAAATTTTTCAACATTTTCTTACTTAATTTAATTCATAACTCCAAATCCGGTGATTTAAACAAAAGGTGGTTAGAACTTAATTTGTAGATAATTTAACACTCTTTAAAAAAGAACTTGATCATTTACACTAAAAAATGAATAATTTTGGTGCTATGGCCATTTGAAAGCAAAAATTAAAAATATTGCCTTAAACAGAGTCAAATTCGAAAGGTTTGAATTTAAACTAACAATTTAAGCCAGTCAGCCAGTCTGAAAAGCTAAGAATGTTCAGTTTTTTTAGTTTTACAGGAATACTCCAAGCAAAATGGTTTTGCACTTTTAATATGTTATATATGTTTACGTAGTCATTCTGCACTTCCGGGTGAAAACCTATTTAAACTGAAATAATAACTACAATAAATATAATTCATAGTCATAGTTATTACAAATATTATACTAATAAATGAATCTAGTAATTCATAATAGCCATTATAAAAACGGTTCACAGCGTGGAGGACCTGTAGAATGAAGTAGGCGAAATTAATGAACGAAGCTTCATAAATACCATACCTACGAATCTGTCCTTTTGTTGAAATTAAATGAATATTTTTAATAAGCACGATGTAATTTTCGTTCTATTTGTGTACCTTTTTGGTTCAGTGCAGATTAAATGAGAAGCCAAAAGTAATTTATATTAAATCAATACACTGATACCACTTTCATAATTCTTGCTTTATCACGCGCGGAGAAACATTTACCAAGCTTGATGTTTCTCTGAGATGTTTTTTACTTTCCCTTTCTTACATTATAGTAATTTCAGGTCTAAAGATGACACTAAAGTTCGATAAATATCAAATAATACCACCGAGTTTGTAATACTCAATGACTCAAATGAGATAAAATATTTTTATGTTCTCTTTTACAGAAATTGCAAGAACTGCAAGAAAAATAAAAACGAGCATTTTAATTGGATTATTTTTAAGTTAATTTCACCCAAGAACGTTTTATAATTAAATTCGAGTTTTTTTAAAAGTTGCAAAATTTTTAGGAGAGCGCGTTATTGAATATTTGTGAATCATCAGTTGCATTAATTGCATTATCTGGAACTAAAATTTAGTGAGTGCGACTCCTTTTAAACCTGCGGCATTGTTTGGTTTATTCTAACGATTTTACAATGTAAATGATAGTCGTGCAAAGCAAACTTATTTTATTATTTATGATGGAAGTCGCAACAAAATCGGATGAAATTCAAAACGTAATTAAAGCAAATAATTTGGTTATACCTATGTAAAGAAGAGCAGTGGAGATGAAAAAATGTACTACTTACTCTTTACTGTCGTCGTCGGTCGAATGAAATAAATTGAACTCCTGGAAGACTATTTGAACTCTCTCTTTACCTCTTCCTTGAAATTCATATCGACAAGTAGTCCTAGCAGGATACGGAGCGGGATACGAAGGGCTGGTGATTGTACCATTCTTTATACTATCACTAAGATACACGGCGTCACAACTAGATCCTGCAACAAATCATCATTAGGTACCAACATTCGCGTTAAAATCCAAATTTTGCAAGCAATTCCTTAGGGAATGTAAAATTAGCCGGCCAAACTTTTTGGTATCATTTAGTTGTCTGTTATTTTCACGTCAAGTTAATAAAAATTTATAACGCATTTACATTTTCTGTACCTACTACGCACAACTAATTTTCCCCCAAAACCCACCAAAAAGAACTTCCGTGTAAGAGATTTATTTAGGTTAAACGAATTTTTTTAAATTTTATTAAAAATCGAAATCAAAGCTTAAACAACACAACACGAACGTCAGTATAAAAAGTTATCTGGAGAATTCTGATAGATTTACCCTCTGGGGATCAAAATTTGATTATCTACACTTGGAAAGTCCTTTTTATTCGACGATACGCGGTAATGTGTTTATAAATATAGAAAAAATAAATCTAAAAAAATTAAATGACTTGCAATTTGCACTAATTGAATTTCGTACAAAAGAGAGTAATTACTCCTTCTTAGATGCTTTTATTTACTGGAACGAACAGAAGCTGAGCAAGTAATTTTCATTGCTAAATTAGAAGATGTTAAAGCGATAGTCTGAAATATGTTCCGCATTTTAATGAAAATTTTATTACTAATATAATTATAAGGGATGAAAACTAATTGATTCATTAAATTATTTAAAATTTTCCCACTACCTATCCAGAGAACGTTGGAAATTTAAACCATTTTCATACTTTTCAAAAAGTTTCCTTTCTGTTGCTAAATTTAAAAATTTTATTTTTATACTTTCATTTACCAAACTTTCTATGGAATAAGATAACGTCGCCGAACTTTTTATTAATGCATGATGAATTAATTGAAAATTTGTTTGCATATACTTTATTAATGGTGAGCGTACTCGAATTTTTTTTTTTTTAATAAATTTCGAACGCACTACGCTTTTATCAATGTAAAAAAGTTATTCATTATTGAATAGACGCCACTGCAGATAATATTCTTGGAACTTCGTTCGACGAGCGATGCGTATGTAATATTAATGACCCATTTCCGGGCTTTTAAATATTTCTTTGTTTGGGAACCCAAAAGACCTGAACAAGAAAAATTCTAGATGAAAAACTTCAGTGTCAGAAAAAATGTAGCCTTAAAGCTTAAACAAACAGTTGAACGACGTGGAATTAGAACCACGACGCAAATCTGCGTACAGTAGATTAATATTCTGTTTATTTAAAATTATTAAACATTTATTGAGGTCAACAGATGGAATTCTAAAGTAAAATAAATTACCTACCTCGGAATATCTTCAATTTAAAATTACCCATAGTAAATTAGTAATTCAAATGACGTTTGTTATCCTTGTAAGTAACAAAATAATTATAATTTTACTTCAGATCTATCTCTGATTTGAAATACAAAAATAATATTTAGATATATTCTTTGAATAACGAAAAGCAGAAAATATGATGAAAATTCTGCCTTTCATGCCCGAATTTGCAAGAAGAAAAAATGAAGAAAGAATAAACGAAAAAATAATAGTAACTTTAAACTGATAGAATTTGATATTATATAAAATTTCAAAATAAGAATAAATTGCAAAATAATGCACAGGTTTTATTACATTTGCATTAAATATGAGCTGAAATTTCAATAACTTGGAGTGCATATTATTAGATGTTGAAGGGTATAAATGTTTTCTTTGTATTTATAAGATCTACGAACCAAACATTTTCAAGTTAAAATGGGCGATCAAATACAGTGATCGACGATAGATTTGATAATTTAACATCATCCTTAGGTGCAAATTGTGCCAGAATAAAAAAAATTACAATGAGTAAAATTAAGATAAATGTTCAATTTTGTCAGTGGTAACAAATTCTATAAAGTCTATCAACATCAAAATAATTTAACTCCCATTGTTTTTTAAATTGATGTTTTCATCCGATAAAAGGATGAAATCGTAATGGGTGAAAACAAACCAATTTAAAAAAACCTTCTTGCATTTCAACGTTGTAACAATTTTTTTAAATTACTTTCGACTTTGTAGCTCACCAAACACTAAGATTTGAACAAAATGCTCAATTTTATTGAGAGATGTAAAATCTACGTGCTCTTATTCGAACATACACTTACAGGATTTTGTGATGAGCAAAAACTCTAGTAACAGCAAGTTTAAATTGACAAAAATATTAGATCGATTGTTCCAAGTTCGTTACTATGGTTAATAATGCTCGACATAAGGGCCTGACGTTACGTGGTATGTAGGTACTTACATACAAAAAGGATACCCTGTGTTGTACGCAAATTGAAAATCATTTCCATTACATTTATTACTTGCTTGAACGATGAAGTATTTTTTTTAATTATCTTGTCCAATAAACATTTTTGTGCAAAGAAATCTTACGAGTATTTTCAATTTTTTTTTCTTCAGATCCTCTCGTATAATTATTGCAAAAGGACGTTCAAATCGGTAATATAAGCACAAAAATGTCACTAAAAAATTGTTCACATTTCTTTTGGGGAAATATTGAAGAAATTAAGTGATGGAATGGGGGGAGGGGTGAAATGCGTTTATTACATACAATTTATTTTAACAAATCAAAATAAGCTAATTTAATTCGTAGGTGATTCTTTTATAAAGTAAGTGATATTTTTATAAAAGTTTTACACTTTTGAGCAAAATTAAAGGTCAAATATTAGTGGTTGAAATTTTCAAAGGCGGAAAAGAGATTGTATTTTCAATTTTATCTGTTACAATGAAAAGCAGGAATCTCTGAAAAATTTACTGTGTTATTTTCTTATAAGAGTAGAATTTAAAAGTTTTGTTTGATATTATTAATACAAAGAAAATCAATTTAAAAATTAATTTGTTTTTTCCTTTTAAATATAATCCAGCTATTTTATATTATGTATAATTATGAAATATTTCATTTAAATGTAGGAAAGGAAACTAAAGTTTTGGTAAAGATTAACGGAAAACACGTTCAATTTTCAGCAAAATTTATGTGGTTCAGTTAATGAAACACACGATAAATTGCAACTTTTCCAGTATTCAGAAAATAAAGGAACAGTATTTTATTCCAACTTGATGATATTGTGTTAATTATGTTTTATTAGGAAAATTATTTAAGGAAATTAAAATAATAGGGTTCAGGCGTTAACGCGCATTGAAAAATGTTCATTTGTGATTTTGCTTGGTTACGCATGGCAATATTTATGAATCCATAAGTTTACGAGTCCTTTAAAATACAAATTTAAAAATAATAAAAAAAATACAGATTTTTTTATTCGATTATGCTTGACAGTTTGAGCTTTGTGTTCAGTTTTATCTGTCACTTGAGCTTTGTTTCTGATCTATGCGTTTCTTTTCACCCTTATTCAAAATAATATTTATTATCGTATATCTTATTAGCTTATCCATAATATTTATTTTTATAAAAAGTATAACTAATTATCGGTAGGAACCGAATTTGATTGCTCGGTCTATCGGTCTCGATCAGATCTTCAGACTGCACTTCTGTAAATAGATCCTGCTTAGCAGTTTTATTCAGCTTTGAACTTTAACTTGATTCTTCTCTAGACTCTCTTTGTATGACTTTACGATTTGATTCTTTCAAGTCTTTGAAATTTTCTCTATCTAGACTAATTTTCAAATGCATTGTTAATTTCGCAGCCAATTTCTTATTATTTAGCACCTATTTCGAGAATTTTGAGTACACATCTGCATAATAATAACAAAATTTCACACTATATTAACTTTTTCAGTAAGTCAGTTGTAACTTGAAAATAGTTTGAGTTATCAAAATTACATTTTGATATCCATGACGTACAACCAGCATTGCAAATAAAAAATTTAAAAAACAATTAATTACCTCTGCATGTTTGTTCATTTTTATACAAACAACCGAACGTGCTTTTTAAAAGTCAAGTTTATATTTATATTTTCACTCTTTCAGACGTTATAAAGGAACTTAGAAACTTAATGGTCATATAACTTCTTTTCGTTTCAAACAGAAACTCGACGAATTTTTAAAATAATTTCACCTCTATGTTTAATCTACTAATCCAAAAGAGCACTTAATGTATAGCATGGTATTAGATGTGTGCTTTAAAAGCTGATTACTACTTCCCATATCTTCTAAAATAAACTCTTTACCAAGTTTTCTCTTTCATCCTGTAATCTTTTACACGTTTATTTTCAAAAGCTTTTAAAAGTTAGAGGAATTTTCTGTTCCGAGATTCTTTCATTGATTAATGAAATTTAAAAACCGAAAAATTAAAAAATTATTGAAGAACAAAATAAAAGTTAAAATTCAAGTTTATGGTTATTGTTAAATTTTAAATACCAAACCGGCCGTCGCGCATTAAGCAAATTAAAATATTCGTGCAGGTTCCAATAGCGCACTTTTTTATGTAAATCGAAACCTTTCATCAACTTTTTAGTTAATAGCGTAGCACACAGCGAATAATTTTGTAACATACAATTATTACCCCAGTGAATACAGCTTTGTATTTTTGTAATAATATGCAATATTTCTGTTAGGGTGGATTAATACAATTTAAAATATAGATTTTCCAAGTCAATTAAAAATAAAATCCTGGTTTTAAATAAGCTAAAAATAAGCTTAATTAAGTATTTTTTAATGTATGGCGTAATTGTGTATCGGTTTACAAAATAATATCTAAGCCGGGTATAATCAAGAGATTTAAACTTACTAATGACCGGTTCAATTAATTCAGTTTGACTAATTATTTCTTCCATTCCTATATTATTTGTAAAAAAACAAATTTTATTTCTTTGAAAGAATCAAAAAAAAGTATTACAATATTTTACGTTGACATTTTTGACAACAAAGCAATAGTGAAATTTTGATATCCTGCAGGCAAATAAAATTTTTTGACTCGTATAATATAAACCTAAGGCTCATTAAACAATTCAGTCTTGAAGTTTTGAATGTTGACGTAACTAAAAGTTTCGCTCAGGAACACAGAAAGTGTATTAAATTTGAATTAAGCAAGTTTAAAAAACATTGGCTATGATAACTGCGATAATATTATGAGGTAGAAATTCAAATAAAAAAATCGGAATCGTACGTTGGGTGCAAAATAAACGGAAATCGAAGCATGACGGAAATGAGAAATGAAGTTTAGTAGATGGTTTTAAAATTAATGCCAATAATTTATTTTCAGGTCGATTCATTGTGAAATTTTAGTTGTTCAGTTATAATAGCCCAGCTTTGAAAACAATAAGTCGCAAGTATTAAAATTATATTGCGGATATAAATTATACCGAGCGTTATTAAACTTTCAAAACTAACAAAATTTCGGCTATTTGAATAATTGAATTGAATGAATTAATTAATTTAATTTTTCAATTTACCTTTTCCTTTATCAAATATGTCTTTACCACGACAGAAAGCAAATGATATGACGAATAATACGTAAATTGCACTGTTCCACATTATCACTAAATTTTTTGTTCAAAAAAATTTGAAATTTTTTTCTTTTTAAAAAGTACCGGCTTTGATTAACATCGCCGCCACACGAGATAGATGACTTCAATCGAACCCTTTTGAATTTTCCGCTGTTTTGTCGTATCCTTTAACAACTCACGTTTTAGTTTAAGTGCGTTGACGGTAATGCGACGCCTATGGTGCAGAACCGTTTGGATTCTGCAAAAGATAGTCGAAGACATGCGCGCCTCCAGAAAATATTAAAATTTAATTATAAATCACAGAAAAATGTCATTTTGAAGTAATAGTTACAGTTTTTGCCTTCCTAAAAAATCCTTTTGTTAAAAAATTGCTGTTCAAAAATTTCCAGTAATAGTAATAAAAATTCCAGCAGTTATTAAACGTTGCAATCGAAGGTTCTCAATTACTATTGCAAACATTAATCGTTAATACATAATGCTGGTAAAGTTTGACTGAAAATCAATATATTGCAAAACACTATGTATGGATGTAAGTATTTCAACAATTTTCCTAATAGAGCTCACAGGAAAACTAACACAGCAGCTTAGGAGTGCTCGAATTTGTTTACCGACTCCGTATTTACGCTTTTTAAGTTCCAATTCGTTTTTCTAGTGCTCTAATTAACTGCACGTTTATTTTTAAAGCTTCAAATATATTTTTCATGTTTCAATTTCCTTTATAGTTTTTACTGTTTAAAATTTCAGCGAACAGGTTTAGCCGATATTTTTGAAATCAACCATTATTTATGTATGTATTAGCTAACCAGAGGTTCGAATTTCATGAAATTTCAATATTTGCAAGGGTTAAATTAACATAGAGGATGGTTTTAAAATAGATTTTGAAATTTGATTATTGCATAATTAATTTTATGCTAAAAAACATCAACAACACTAACCTGTTCTTCAGTTTCACTCCACAAAAATAAAACATACTTAATTCACTTTAATTAAAAATATTAGGTACTGACATGCAACTTTAAAATTTGATTCAATCAAATCGACTGCCCTGCTTAGAAGTTTTAAAACGACTGACGACAGGTTTTAAAATTATTTTTATAAAATTGTGCAAATTTAATTCGAATTACGTGTTTGTTACCTAAACTGAATGACAAAGCACTTAAAAAGATTACAGATAACCATTCTAGTTACGAATCAAAATGTGGCTTATTTAATAACTTAATTCTAATTAAAAAACAATTAAACTTCTTTTAAAAAAAACCTGTCGGCTGGCATTTAAAATTAAAAAAAAATATTAGTAGTTAAGTACTACATTACGTAGTAGTAGGGGAGAATTGGGACACTTGATCCCCGTTTTCTTACCCATAAGAAGGAAGGGAAACAAATGCAGCTCCAACTTTTTTTTGTAATAATAACATTGTTGGAACAAAAAATGTTAAGGAACGCCTAAGGATTTTTATAATTTTCTTTCTTAGAATTAAAAAAATTTAAAATGTCATTAATTTAAATAATAAAAAAAAATAAACAAAAATGACTGTATCTTTTGGAGGTGATTGACAATTGAACTGTGAAGGTAAACCATATTTAAGCAAACATGCGTAATAATTTAAAAACGTCAGCAATAATTAAAAAGCAAAGGATCCAGTCTCCTTAAGGATTAAATACCCCACTTTTCCACTTCAATAATTTACGAATGCGGATACAAAACATAACCAAAATTATGCAATTCTTAAAGTGTTGTTAAAAATAGAGCTTAGAATAATGGATTAATAGCATCATCGAAAAAACATGTTGAAGACCACTGCACTGCACCAAGTACATGCTACAAACTAGTACAAACTAATGTTGAAGCTGCAGAATGGGATTGGCAGGTTTTCTCATTTTTAATTACAAACTACAATTTTATAGCTTAATTTCGCATCTGGTGTCCTATCTCGGGATTTTATACCCAGCATTTTTCTATTTAAATCCGGTCCAAATAAACTTATATCAGAATTTAAAGTTCTATACGACAATCAGGGGTATTATGTATCACCAACGTTATCATAAAGGTGACCGTTATGACATATTTCGGTAAATCGTAACGATTTCATTGGTAGGATTTACCGAAAAACTTTATTTTATGTCATAACTGTCACCTTTATGATAACGTTGGTGATACATAATACCCCTGATTATCTAAGTTTTTTTCAAGCTAACAATCTAAATTAACGGATACAAAGCATTGCTAGTTTAAAATATTAATAGTTAAAAGGGATTTTATGTTATCGGACCATCGAACTTTACATGCAACCTTACAAAAAATAATACTCCGACTATGCTCTTAATTAACTTAAATAATGAATGCGGTTCCATCACTGGTCTGTCTTCTGCCATTTACTAACATGAATTATTTAATTTTGTTTTGTTAAGTTTACGTCTGATTTAGTACGCCAATTACTTTCAGTATTTAAAATTCATTAAGAAAACCCAAATTGCCTTTTCAATAGAGATAAATTAATTACGAAAATAATTGCAGTGACCTTGAAAATTGCAGTAGGACATCGTGTAAAAATTTAATATCGATAAGGTGTTCCATTACATAATATGCATTTGAGTGTAGTACATACAGAGGACGAAGGTTTATCTCCTTTTAAAACTAAATTTGCCTCTTAAATAGATCCATAAGTGTGTATATTGCAAGATTGGAACTCTAGAGCAATCGAGGTAGAAATTTTTTGTCTTTTTTCCCACGTAAATTGGTATTACGTATTTACATCCAATTCGTCGTTACGAAGAAGTGATTAGATTCAGTATATAGCTATATTAAACCGTTACATCGCTATAAACTTTTTAAGGCACAGTAAAATCACCCCCCTGCTCCCGAAAAATATCCAACGCACGACACTGTGTCAGATCAACAAACACTCTCTCTTTTGACCTCCTTATTACTCTCAAGAATAACATGAACAAAAACATCTACAATTTTTGCCATCCTATGTAAATTTTGCTACCCTTTGCTTTCGTTATTCGGTTCTAAGAACACATCATCCTCTGGTGTCGTTGATGATCTTTCACATGCACTTCAAACTCTCACCCTTGATAGAAACATCATTTCTTTTCATGTCCAGCTCCTTTCTGAACAGAGGTAAATTTTGTTAACTGAAATTAACTCAACTTTTTTCATGCAAATGAAACGTTTTTCTCTTGAATCCAACTAAATTTAATCAAGCAAATATAAATAATTTTGCAGATTAAGATATACTTAAGTATTAACAACAAAGCTGTCAAAACAAAAATAGCACAAAAAGACAGAAAAATATGAAGAGACTTAGTAAGGAAGGATTAGGTTAAGGAGTTTTTGGAGTTAATTGCATAGTTTCTTGCATACCCCGTTAAGGGAACGGCGTGATTAGGTATGTATGTGCTATGTAAACGACGTGTGTATTAAATAAGCAATTTGTAGCTGAGAAAGGGTCTGAACTAGATAAATCTAAACACAACGCATTTTTCACGCAATGGGTACGCCCTAGTCTCAAGATGTGGTTGGTTTATGAAACCATTGCACAAACTTCTAGAAAATCCTTTTTTTTTTTACTAAAATTGAGTACCTACCGTGTCCCGTAAACAAACAAAATTCAATTAAATGTTTATTTTCAATGTTCTTTGCAAATAATTGTACTAAATACATAATAATCCCTATTAATCAAATAATCCCTGTAGGGATTGCTAAGGGTCTGCAGTTGCTTTTCAGAATTGAAATTAAAACAAGGATCAGATAAGTTATAATTTATAAAATAAAATATTTGCAATTTTTCACGATCTCTGCATTGGTAAATATGCTGCGTTAATTTTGTATTGCCAAAAATGTCTTACTGAAAGAAGTAGGTAAAAGTAGTCCAAGTAATTTTTCATGAGGTGAAAACTCCTCCGAATAATTGCTCTGTTTGCTCATTAAATAATTTGTGCTTTTCGGTGACCGAGTTGTTTACGAACTGTTATCTTCAAGTGAGCATGGCCGGACTGGCATTAATAATTTCTTAAAAAAATGTAAACAGCCATCTACTTAATTGAAATTGTCATTCTTCGACCTCCCAACGTTGCGTTGGCAGCCTTTTCTCTATGTCTATGGTGTGTACATGAACTATCATTTTCACTTGGAGACCTACAGTTTAAAATGTGCTCTAAGCCATAGGAGGGATTTACAATTACTGTATTGTACCTACAAAAATTTTGGGACCAGAACTGTAAATATTTAAAATAATTTCTAAAATTATCATAACAATATAATAAATATTAAAAATCAGTCACTAATAGGATCGACTAATGAGGATTTACGTACATTTTCTACGTGACCAATTATTATGGAGATTACTTTTTCAAATCTAGGTTTCTTACTCAAAACTCAAGATAGATTTAATCAGAAAAATTATGACGTGGATACAAAGGAAATAAATATTCAGTAATTTTTTATGATTATTATTATTTATAAATAAACCCCAAACAAATGAGCTGTCTTGCTCGTAATGCAGCATACAAAACTCAAACCAACTTCTTTGATTTAAAAAATCTGATTATTTTAACCCCCGTTTTTTAAATAATGTCACTGTAGCGCAGTAAAAAACAACTGAAAGCAACCCTTGACAGCACCGTCTCATGCGGGTTTTCTGCATTTTCCACATGGCCAGTCCAACCCTCGCACACTTTTTTCTTTTTTATATCATCCACCCAGAATGACATTCTTTCAGCTTTGCCTTAATAAATTAAAGACTTTTTGCAATATTTTAAGCAAAAGAAAAAAACACCAATGTTTAATAATCACATTAAATAAATTTTAGCTAACTAGAAAATAATTAGAATAAAAAAATTCGAATTACTACAAAAAGTAATTTGCAACCTGCTTAGTGTACGTAATCCAAAGTCATGTAGTGTAGAGGGCTTTAATCTAACTAATTTATTTACTACTAAAGGGTTCAGAGTTAATTTGGTTTGCAAAGGTCAAAAATTTATAAAAAGTCTTTCGCTTCTCAGACATGTTTAATACCAAATTTAAATAAATACAAAAAAGCCTGTGACGATTAACATTTTTACGTTGCAATTCGCAATTTTTAAATTACATTTTGTACTGCGGGAAATAAAATGGAGAAAAAAGCAGCATAATTGAGTTTTTAAAAAAACTAAATTTGATCGCTTTGATAAAAAATATAAAATTCTGTTACCGATTTGCTTATTTAATAAATTATTTTATGTAGTTTGAATAATAAGTTATGTTTGCTTCGAAACAAAAATTAATTTAAATCTAAAGGCGGCTTCACATTTGCTTTAAATTAAAAGAAATTTGTGCTGTTTCTGTTTATGATTTTTTAATTAAGTTTACTGAAACTTTGCATAAGTATATTTAAAACCACGAAATTTATTAATTTGTTCATTGGTTGAAATCGGCGCATTAGTTCAGTTTGAATTAGTTATAGAAATTTGTAAAGCTACTTTTTCCAAATTCTGCTACCAATTAGTTCATTAAGGTGTATACATAGATGTAAGATGTTACTGTATTAATTAACAAAGTACTTTAATTATATTAAGTAATTACTAGTCGTAAGTTACAATAACTTAATTCTTTCGGATGGCTTGCGTCGTGCCTAACAAATTTGTTGTTAAATTTTATTAATAAAAAATTAATCGACAACATTTACAATTATTCTATACCCTTAAACAAACTAATTTATTAAAGCGCAACTTGTTATGAAATAGTTCCAAATCCTTCAAACAAAAGGGATCAAATAATTATAAACAACAACTCAAGCAACTCCAAAATTATCGATAAATATTAAAAAAGTTATTTCCATTTAACTTTATTGTGTGAAAAAGTACACCGTTTTTTAAAAATTTCTTTTTATTTCTAAAGATTGGTCAGATATCTAGGTACCATTTAATTTATAAATTAATGCCAAAACTTGAACGCCGATTCGTCCCTGTTCTGCGATTTTGCAACTAAACAAGAGCGAACTGGTAGTGTGGAGAATGCAAACAATTTCGATTACGCCGGATTTCGTTATGTTAATCTGAATTAGAAAACTAGAAATTTAATCAGAAGAACAAAATTAAGAAATGAAATTAAGCTGAACATTTGCATAGTTCATACAATAGCGGTTAAAAATCCAAGAAAATAGAAACATAATTATTCTAGTAAACTTTCACTATCGGAAAATCCAATTTTATGCGACCGACTCGAATTATTTATTTAAAGCTCGTACTACCTGGTTATTTCTATTTTTAAAGAATTGAGTTTGTCACGGGAAGATTTTACAGAAAATTGTTCTGGATTTCTTCTATTACATTCAATAAAAATGACATTTTCGAGATAAAATTACAACAATTTTTGTGTTGTGTAAAAGTTTCTATTAACTGGAGAAGTACAGAAGCCTTCTCGTCTTTTTTATTTGTTAAGTTAAAAAAATTAATGAATCACATTTCCTTCACCATTCGCAACTCCTTCAAAATTTTCTCCTTATATCCCATCCATCACAGCAGCAAACCTCATTCCATCACAATGGAAAACGTTTATGGCATCGTATCCGACTGAGTTGCATTCTTAAAATTTAAATTTTGTTACAAGATAAAAGCTGGAGATTGATAATTTCGAGGGTGTACATTTGAAAGATTAGTTTGTTGTGCAATAAAAGAAAGAAAATAGTTTATTGTACGACACCGAACATATTGAACGTTGTGTGTGTAGTTTTCACAACGACTGCGCCAATAAAATTTCCAAAATGTCAAAATGACGGTGTACCGAGTAAAGCATTGGATTGCATTTATTTCAGGATAAGATTCCTCGAGCATGCAATTTAAATAAAATTAGTTTGATTAAATTATCAACGTGAAAAATCTAATCAATTTCATAATTAATTTTGGGACGTGAAGCATTCAATCGCTTGCATAATCCGTGCAAGTTTCTAATTAAAGATTAAAGTTGATTACCGCCGACCGTAAAAAAAACTAAAAAGAGCGGAGAATTTTGTTTTAGTAAATTCAATAAACGTAAGTTGATCTCAACTTTGTAGCATGGTAAAAAAGCAATTTGGCACTTGTTATAAATTTTAATTGTAAGTTATAACATTAACAGTTAAAAATCGCACGTAAACATAAAAAAATGCGGACTGAAAGGTATTCAACAAAGATGTACTGTTTTTTACGTAAATTTGACGTTAAAATTTTATGACGTTAATGCATACATAGTGAGCTTCGTCAGTCGAGTCACAACACGGGCGTTATATCAACTCTCTTATAAATTAATCCCTTTATTATCCAGCTCTAGTAATGCAAACTAAATTATGTATAACTTAACATGCTGAAGCTATAGGAAATCTCGGTATCATACGTCCCAATTGTGTACATTTTATTTATACATTATGCAAAACTAATAACAATTTTGAAGAATTAACAGTACGAGTAAATTAAAAATTACACCAGTGCTTCTAAAAGTGTTGCCTTACCTTCGAATAGGAGATAGTTGATGGGCACCTGGACCAACAAAAGGAAAAAATATGGTTGTATAATAAATTAGGAGGCAATATTTTCATCAAACATTTAAGTAAAGCTTAAAAGGTTTTGAATCCTCTCTTAAAATTTAAAAAGAACCGGTCATAAGAGGCAAATAAATTATAAGCGATGCCGATAGGTCACGCAATGCAATCATTTATATTTTCTTTACCGGGTGAACCAAAAATGGTGTGTACTTTTCCGACAGATTCATTAAAGGGTTCTCAATCAATTAATACAATGTGTTTAATAAATATCGACGACTTAAATTTATCTTTAAAAATACATCAAAATAGTAGACCCCACACGGCCAGTTTAATTATTATCGACGTTTTTTAGTGGTGATTTTAAAACCAAATAACATTAAAATTAAGGGATGAAACAGATTATTGGCGTCCATAATAACATAATAACATTTTAGTTGTCATAGTTACCGTTTTAGAGTTACCTAACAAAATGTTCAGAAAAGTAATAATTTATTCCAAATATTCATTACAAAAGTTAAGGCCTTATGCCTGCCTACCTAAAATTTTGTTTCTTGTTTTACAAAATTGCGTAAAACTTTATAATGTAATAATTAGTACATAAACAAAAACACAACTTTTAGGTCGTTAAATATAAATTTCTATACATTTTCATGGATAGTTATCCAATTAAAATACCTTTATTGTTGCAGGCAACAATAATTTGATAATTTATACGTATAATTAATTATAAATTGTAAAAAGAGGTTTTAAAATCCAGTGTTACAAGAAGGAAGATAATTTTAAAAAATTATCAAAAAACATTTGGAGATACAAAAAAATATTTATTGTAACTGCTACTTTAGCAAAAATGTTAAGAAACCAAAAATTTTCAATTTACAACATTGAACTGTTGCTGAAAAATGTTTTTTGTTAATAATTTATGTATGAAATAAACTGCATAATATACAAATTTGCAATTAATTGGAAATATATTCAAAAATAGGTTTTCTTGCATAAAGATTACTATTTAGATTGCATTTTCTGTAAAAATTATTATGTAAAAATATGCAATTTTAGTATGTTATAAATTATTAAATTCCTTTCGACCTATTTTTATGGCGTAAAATTTTATCAACACTTTTTTTAAATTATGTAATGTTATTAATTATTAAATAATAATTTTATTAATTTCTCATACTTAAATTAAATTATGAGACGCCAAGCGGCGTTGGCGTTTACAATGAAGTGAGGTCTTGCCTTGCTTCGGTAGAAAGTTGGTAAGCCCCAATCAAAATAAACAATTTTTAAATCATACAAAATACTTAAATCTAATTGGCGCTTGCCAGCTTTCTACCGAAGCAAGGCAAGACCCCACGTTATTGTGAACACCGTAATTTTTAGTATTAATTTATCATGACAATTATTAACGTTATTCACATAAGCCTTTTATTGTTGCCGCATTCTGTATGAGATTTATCCCAAAAATCTGACTGACTGTTAACCTACATTTTTTTTTCAGTTTTATTTTATTAATTTTATTTCATCATTTTTAGCCGCCAGAGGTGCTACTTACGAGATTTTTCTATAAATTGGTAAATTTGTACGCATTATATTAGTACATCGCAAATGCCGAATTTCAATGCATTCATGCATAAGTAATATTAACATTGAATTAATACTACTTTTTAGACATTTTTTTATGACTTTATCTTCTTGTTCTCATTTAATTCATTACTCATATTATGAAGTCAAGTTAAAAATGGTTTACGCGCTTGGAAAATGTTAAGGAAATTTATCGTTAGCATTTAGAACATAAACACAGCAATATCGTAAGATAGCACTAATAATTTAAAAATTCAGCACAGAATAAAGTGTTACTATACTACATATATGATAAATACTTGTTCAAAAAAAAAAAACGCAAAATTATTTTAAAAATTTAAATAGTTTAAAGTTAATAAAGTTCATCAAATAATATCATGTATTTAAAAATACGCATGTTCATTAGTACACACACCAGAAAGTTTTCAAAATTATGATGTAGTAGGTAATAATAATTGATATGATGATATGCTACTATTTCGCAAACAAAACATAATTGAAATTAATTTCTAACTTAGGATGATTTAATTATCACATCTAATTCACACGTGAAAGTGAATTTTATAATGGTGTATAATTCTGCAATTTGGAAAATGGTAAAATAACTTAAAATTGCAGAAAATTCACTTACAACTTTATGTTGGCAACTTTTTCATTTGTAAAACAAATAAACTTATACACAAACTTAACTTTTGCAAATTTTTTTCGTCACTTTGTGAACAGGGTGTTCTCATAAAAGGTAATATCTGGGAGGTTAATATTCTGTTTAGATAACTTGTATTAAAATTTAATTGGTAACGTTTACTGCTTAGTACATTTAAAAATTTTGTAACTTCTAACCTTCTGGGGGGTATTCCATACCCCCCAGACCCCCCGGTCATAATAAATGAGGTTTTTGTAAACGGGATTTTGGGAGGTATGTATAAAATACCCTCTAATCACAGACCAAGTTACATGGCTTGAATTTCTTAGGGTTACATAAAATCTGAATGAGAACCACAGGCTGGTGATGCTGGTGTAGTACATTGTCCTGGAGAATACTCTGTACCCCGCAGAACCTCCCCGTTTCAACACAATTTTATGTTGATAGATTTCTTGAAACGTTTGTTATTTATAAGTTATAAAAATCAATAACAGTACGTACACCGTTGGTTTTCGAGACCGGGGGGTTTGGGGGGTATGGAATACCCTCTAACGTTAGCGGAGTAACTGGGTTTGAATTTGCTAAGCACACGTAAAATGTGCTTTGTTCATGTATACTAACCAAAAAAAGGTGTCGGCCTAAAAATTATGACTTTAAAAAATATGATTGTTTCGAATACTTTAACAACCACATTAATTGAGGGGACATCTGTGCGAGGTGGTAAACAATAAATTATTATTATTAATGTTAAATTAATCAACTTGAATAAACACTAACAAAGCAGCTTGGTGAAAATTGCACAAGATTACTAATAAATTGTTGTAGGTTTAAATTTCCGCCACAATGACCAAAAATCTTTTTTAAAAATTTATAAGCCACCCAAAAATTTAAGAGGAAGCATTTTTGAAGAATGACATTTATTTTTGGATTCTCAGCGTTCTCGATGATTGTACCCGAACCAATTGATTTTAGTTTGATTTTTCCGATAACTGCAGAATTCACACCAAATTGTATGTAATCACTAAAGAGCGGATAAAAAGGCATAAAAAATATCAAAAAAGGCGCCTAAAAATGGCACGAAAAATAGCCTAAAAAGGCATTTAAAAATGATTTAAAAATTATTATGTGTGCTTTTTTAAATTTGGCTGAAATAACTGGATTTATTTGGAAATCAAGAACATTGCCCTCACTCAAAATAATGTTGATTTTATTTAGAATTGCAAATTCCTCGTTTTTTGAGAAAACTTCTTCCAATTTACTACTTGGACAATTTTTCCCGGTACTTCAGCAATAAAAGTCATCATTTCACCAATGAGCATGTCATCGGTAAACTAATAAGCAAAATTAACAAAATGCTGAAGTTGCACATCGTGATTTTCTGTTGTAGTTCTGTTGTAAATTGATTATTTTTGTCGGTTTAGGTATTTTTAGAAAACAAATTTTTAATTTTCCATAGTATCAAAAAGAAGTTTTCCAAGGAACGCTGAAAATTGGACAAAAAGACTCTAAATAAGCACAAAAATTTAAAATAGGTACAATAAAGCAAAAAAGACAAAAAAGGCGTAAAAAACTTGGTGCCAAATGATCACATTTTTCATAAATCGTGCACATTTTAGAAAAATTTTACATTCCCTTCAATATTAAGGATAGTCATAATGCACTAAAATCCGCTCTTTAGTAATCACTAATCACCAAAACCTGTTTGAGTAGTCCGATAAGCACCGCCGGATTCCACATTATGAAGAAACTAAAATTTCCGTAGAAAGTTTGTCAACAGATGAAGTTATCTCGAATTTAATCCGAATCTCGTGCACTACAAATTTGACCAAAATCTTCAAATTATAACAAGTATTATTAAATTTGTTTTATAATCCTTGTTGTAGCGTGCAAGGACTGGACGAAAATCAACTTTTTTGTTTTTTGCTGAAGGTTGGTAAGTTAAAAATTATAAACCACAAAGTTCTTCTATTTAGAACACCACATATTGTTTTTCAATAAGTTTTTTTATATAAAATTTTCGCATAATTAATAATTAATTTTTCTTCTTATAAATAAACACATCAATGCAACTTTGGTTCAAACCACATTTGATTTTAAACTCTTATCGTGAGCAGAGATCGCTTATTTTGACCTGAAAATGTCGATTTTCCTATTAAGAAACTATTTAAATTTTGAAAGCAAAAATACAATTTCATTGGGTAATTTTCAGCTCTTTACCTCTATCAAAATATTATTTATAAAACCATAATTTTAGCAAGATCAATGATTTTATCATTCACCCTGCGTTCGAACTGAAGTTCTTCTTGCTGTTGTATCTATAAATAGAGCTATTTTAAGCAGCTCTAAATTTCATAGATATTCAGTAAGTACCGCATAGAAAAGTTTTATGTCAATTTACATTACTGTATATGCAAGTATTACCAAATCGTTAAACATTAATCAGTTTATAAACGAATTTATGAACGTTATTTTGAGGACATCATCACTTTTATACGCCACGCACCAAACAGAGGTTCCATGTAAATTATTCACTCGAAGGTAGGAAATAAGGGGAAAGACACGCTGCCACTTTTACTTCAGAAAACTGCGACAGAACAATAATTTTTACATATTATGCTCCCCTGGTGTATATGAATTTATGTAGGTACCACGACGGGCGACACTAATAAACTTTTAATCTCTTGTAGTTGGGTTATCATAATAATAACTCTCGTTACGATTATGAATCATCCTGTATAATATAAGAAACATACCCTTATAAAAGTTGAAAGTTTTAAATTAATTTTGTTCTGGATAAGCACGAGATTAGTTACTGGTCTGCAATAAATTATGACGAGAAATTCAAATCAAAATTCCTAGTTCCACTTGAAAGTGAGTTAAGCATACCGTAAAATAAGAGAAATTATGTTTTATAGAGAAATTGTGCTGTTATTGTATAAGCAAATGGCTTTATTAACCGAAAGGCAATTATTTTGTCGAATTTGTTGGAAACTTGTATATACAAATTTTGAAGACAAAGATACAATATTTTATATATTATGATATGCCACAATTTAGACAAAAGGTTTCAATATTACAAAAGCTTAGTAGAAAACTGACAAAAGAAGCTATAAATAATAGATGAAGGTACAAACGCGATAAGCCGGTTATAAATATACAAATTTTCAGTCAAGTTAAAAAGAACATAAAATTCCTTACAATAAAAGCCCTTGGCAGAGAGCTAATTTGTACAAATTGTTTGAAAACCCGAATATAAAATAATATTGGTTTAGTTTGAATAAACATGCTTAATTGATTCCCCAACAACAAACATTACCTCATAAAATGTAATAAATATTAGTAGATGTTGGGTAGAATTTTGTATTATTTAATTTAAATTGTTGAAATTCATCCTGGCAGTTATGTAATATAAATAAGTAAAACAATGTTTGTCCTAGTTATATAACTCAAAAGCTCTCCCAAAGTAACTGCAACGTAAAACAGTGCAAAATTTATGAGACAGTGCTATGTACAACATTTATTATTACAAGGAAGTCCTTTAAAGACTCCCGAAACATAAGGTAGATCCTTTGCTATCCTCTAGCACAAAATGTAAAATAAAACACCTTCAAATAAACCCCTTGCGCTTTTCCCCATTTTTCCATTTATTATTATCATTATTATCACCATCACAAAAAAAATAAATGTGACTACGTCGAGCGAGCTTTTATTAAAACTTGGCGGTGTTGTTTTGTATGCATGCATGTTCAGCCATTCGACCACCTTTTCAAAAATTCTGAACAGGTATCAATCAACTCTAATTAAGTATTTTAATTGAACTGTATGTTTTTGTCGCGATATATTATTTTGACGTCATTTAGTTTGTTCATGGGTGAGGTTCTAAATCAAGTCTGCATATTTAATGTGCCGCAGAAACGTCAACTTGAATAATTTAAGTTACAGTTGGTTTCGGTCAGTTGAAAGCTTACAAACAAGAAACACTTATATAGGTAACAAATTATCCCGGCTATTAACTTAATTTAAACTTGTTAAATTGATCCAAAGTAAATTTAATTAAAACGTAAAATTACTGCTAATTTAACACTGCAAGGTGGGAAGAAAAATAAACGCTTATATCGAAAGACCACCTAAGGAATTACAGCTTTCCTTATTATGTGAAAACGTCAATAACAGCAAAGCTATCAATTTATTAGGGGCTTTAAATATCTCCATTGGATCCCATTGGTCATAACTTTTCCTCATGCGATATCTGGATCGTTGATCAATATTTTTAAATTAACAACTTAACACGTTGCCAAACGAATTTCTAACTAAACATAACAAAGTTCCCGTTTATTTTCATTTTATCTAAAAAGTTTCCCGACGATGCGCTGCTTCAATGCCGATGCTATTTGTCTTTCCTTAATCTATGAAGCAATATTTTTTGTGTGCAATCAATTTCCTTTTAATTTATCTGTAGGTGCATAGCCGAGAATTGTGTGTTCTACTACCTATACAATTTACCAATTCCAATTAATTTACTCATTTGCAACATATTGATTAATAAATTAATTATAAATTAGCTCTGTTATCACCACACGTGAGAATTATTAAAATCAAGTTTAATTAAGAACCACATTTTGGTGTTATATATTTATTAGGGGTGCAAAAGCAATTGTTTCGGCTAAAGCTTTCTTTTTGAAGTTTGTTGGTTATAGAAATCGTTAAAAATAATACTACATAAATTCTGTTTTATTTACAACTCGTTTTCTGGAATACGGAATCACCATAGATACAGCAAATCACAAAGAATTTAAATCGGAAATTCATGTTTTGCTAAGTGCGAAGATAGCGGTTCAATCGCAAATATTTTTAAGCAAATGTGCGGATTAGATCGGACGTGAATATTATTATTAAATAAGTGGAAAGTCGAATTTCAGAATACTAAAATTCGCACCATTTATAAAGGAGACGCCACAGATCCATGCGTGTGGTTTTGCTATTTGGAAATATTTTCAACATTGTGTGACTTTGTTGAACTTCATTATCTGTATTATTATACCTATTCAACCGTCAACGGAATGTTACCTAAAGTTTTACACCAATGAAATTGTATTCACTGAGGAAATCTATTATAAAGTTACTATACATGCATTTTCTAATTTTTAATCTTTTGACTGAAAAACGGAAAAAAGATTACGCTTTATAACCTCACAAGACTCTCACATTTCACATAAATGAAACGTAATCGATGAAGCGATTCAAGGGAAAATGGAATGAAAAATGTGGCAATGAATATAAAAAAGGCGAATATATAACGTGAATATTTAATTAATAACAAAAAGAAGTTGATACTGTTGGAGTTTAGTATCCTCCAGGAAACTCCTTTATTAAATTTCTCATGTAACAGATAAGTTTGTGCCCAACTCTGTAGCAGGTTTATGAGTAAGGTTTATCTCCAATGCAACAATAAAACTATCGCAATGGTAGTCCATCGTACACCTGGTTTAAAAAGTGGTTCCATTGTACGGTTAATGTACTTATATTGTCAAATACAGTATTTATTACAGTAATTTAGAATTTGCTCTAAATGGTTGTTTTAAAAAAGTAAAAAAGTATAGTTGAAAATATAGATTTAAGCTTATCTTTTCAAATAAACTAGAACCGATTCTAATCTAGATTCCTTTCCTCATCAGTGTAAAAATACTTGAAGTTTTGCAGAAAATTATTTAAAGCGTTAGAGGTTTAGTCAAAATTTTTAATTGTTATTAAAATTATTTTCACCCCTGCACAGGGCAGCAACATCGTATAGATGTTTCATTTTGATCTAAAAAATCATGGTTTGGATCATAATGCCATTAAACACTTTTAAAAAACTTTTGACATTTAAAATTTACTAAATCAAGAAATCGACAATCGATTGTACTTTTCATTTATTTTAATTATTTCTGTAGGTATAAAATAAATAATTCTGAAAATACATTTTCTAAAAGCAAAAGTACGTTTAGCTTCACCGAAAAAAATGCCTGCAAGGCTACTTATTTTAAACTGCCTATGGAGATTTTAATTTATTTCATCCCTTCAAATTGACGGAGAGATCGTTGTTATAAAGTATGGGGATCGTTTAGATTTTTTCTGTACCACAATGTTAGTGTTGGTTTATCCCTTTTCACAGAATAGATATTTGCATCGTTTACGTGAAAATTCGTAAATATAAAGTTTTTAATCCAATTTTCTTGACGTGTATTACCTCTTAGGGTAGACAAAATCTTCCTTAAATCTTAACTAACTGATGGATTATAAATTTGATTTTAAAGATCTTAGGTATATAAAAACGTAGATGTTTATTATTAACAAAGTAATAGTAAAAGACTTGTGGCGTTGCATAGAACCTTTCAGTAAGGCCACTTTTATACCCAACAGACCCTGTCATAAATATAATATATGGGCATCATGTATGCTCTATGTAGGTGGAATTTAGATCCTAGTTAGGGTAAGCACTCATTTATTTATATTTATGTAGAGTAGCACGGATTTAAAAAATGTCTTATAATGTATTTGTTGTCATTATTCAGTAAGTATAAAACTGCCCAAGCAAAATTTCGTGATTGTAGGGATCATTCCAATGTGCAAAGTTGTTTTTTGCAGACTTTGCAGGCACCAGAAGACTGGACTGACATAAGCAGTCTGGAGACTATTTATAAATAGAACTAAAATACAGAACGTTGCTATAATTTAATGCAAATTTGTGTCTCATAAGATGATTGATAATAAGATGCTTATTATGCTTGTCATTAAAATCTCCCATAATCATAACAATGTCGTAAAAAGCTTTCTCTGTTTGTAACGCTCTTTAGCGTCTCATTTAACTGGTTATATTTATCTATATTTTCTCTCCAGTCGCATTTTCATAACTGAGGAATTGTGATGCAAATTGCTCATTCATAGCTCTCCACCAATCCCTCTATTCCTGCCGGTTTTCTGCATCTCTCACTGATGGTCATAGGGGTCGTTTGATTATAATTTTTGTTTGATCAATTCATTTATTGGGTGATCTACCTCTTGGTTTCTTACTATTCACCTTTCTCTAAACTATCAATTTTTTCAGGCTTAAACCATCTAGACGCATCACGTGTCCAAAATATTGTAAGATTCGTAGTTGGCATATAGTGGACAATGCTGTAGACATGGAGAGATAATGTATCTCACTTAACGTAACAAGTTAAAATGCATAAGTGTAAATTATAATTAGTAAAATAAATGAAGTAAAACAACATTGGGTTATAAATAATCGACAACATTATTCAAGATTATTGAAAGATTCTCAGCATACGTCGCCAGTATCACATCTCAAAGACGTCAATGCGTAGCCCGCCTGCCATCTTGATGGTCCATGACTTCAAGGTGTACAAAAAGATTGAAAAAATTAGGGTCTAAACCAGATGAATCTTAGTGTTTACCGTAATTTGTTTGTTGATGGATATCTTCTTTAATTTTGTCATGGCTTCAGGTGCCATTACAGTACGTCTTCTAATTTATCTTTCCAATCTCCTGTCACTGGCCACTAATGCGCCAAGGTACAACAATTCGCTCTCTTTTTCCATCTGTGCTAGTCTACTTCTTGTTGTTAAGGTGCTGGGCTCTATCTATTACCATTAATTTAGTTTTTCTAAGTTCATTATTAGCCCTAAGATTAATTTCTCTCCTTAATAACTAATTGTAACATTTCGGCGAGAGTTCATCTTCATTATTAGCCAGCAACTGCGTATCTTAGATTTGTTATTTTTCTTGCACCTATCCAGACTAAAGCTCTTCTCATGACGTATTCACCATATGCTTATTGTACTTATTTAGACTTTGAATGATTGCTATCAGATGATCTAAAGCTTCCATTTTCTTTAGCAACCTCCATAGTTGGCCCCAGCGTACACAGTAAAAGGCTTAATATTGAATCTCATATCAAAATGGAAATATTGAACTCGCGTGATTTTTCTATCAGTTGTCGCATTATTAAATATTTGTTCTCTAGTTGTTCTTCCTCTTACCAAAGCCTTTTGTATTTTGTTTACATGGAGCATCAGTGATAATGTTCGATAGTTTTGTCACCTTCTTGTACAGGTTTTTTTGTGAAGTGGTATAAAAACTGAGCTCGCGCAGTCACAGACTATTGTCTTGTTTTCCTCACTAAAGGTATCTGAACCACATCGTTTCACAAAGCTTTCAGCATCTCGAGAAATACCTCGTCATTCCCACAAGATTTGTCATATTTCTAACGTCATATGGGGTTCTCGATTTTAATCTTTGTAATATCTGGTATTTTGTCATCCCGTTCAAAGCAGAATTTCACATGTTTATCATGTTCATCATCCTCATTCTGATCGATATGTAGACCCTCACAGTGTTATCTCTATCGTTCCAGTGCATCCTCATCTTTCTTCAGCAGTCTCTTACACTCATCTTCTACCACTAAAATTTTCGGCTTTAAACTTCGTGTTAGCGTTTTCACTTTGTCAATAAGATCCCTAGTGGCATCAGGTGTACTACGATGGTTTTCTATTTTTTTGCATATTTTGTTGACGTATTCGTTTATTTCTTTATTTCTTAATTTTAGTCTTAAATCTACCGTCAACAGCAGCTGGTGATTAGATCCACAGTCGGTCCCCAGGATATTAATTTACATACACATATCCTCATTCGGCAGAATTTTAATAACATATTACCGTAAGTAGATGAAACTTGAAACGTTATTTTGAATCATATCTGAATTATTCTAATACGTTGATTAATAAACAATGAACGAATTGACATATACCATGCCATTAACGAATCATGGTGAAGGGTAGGTACTTTATTTAAATAGATCAATTATGCATTAGAAAGCTCTAGTTCTATTTTGGTTTTACATTTTTGGTTTACATACAGAATTCCTAAATCCCGCTGGTTCAATATTTACAAATTTAGGGAAAAGGTTGTTTTGACTTCAAAACAAATATCGTATAAAAGTTAGAACTCGCACTTTTATAAGCAATTAAGGGTTGTTTTATCTTCTTTAAGAATAATTAAATCTTCTGCTTATCTAACCGAAATAATAAAACAGATCACAACTTAATGATTCGAAAAAGTTTAGATAATAATCATTTAAATAATTTTTGACACAAGTGGGATTCAAAACCAATTTGAATTCTCCTTGGTTCAAAAAGTTACGCAGAGTTAAAATGATTTGTGGTTTCAGTTTTGATCCAGATAATCTTTTACATTTTTTAAAATGTCACTTCCAATGCAGCAACCCCAAAAATGGGAATAATTAGTCAATTTGTTTGGATAAGCGATATATGAAACCAATTAAAGCAAGGTTAGATAATCCTTAGACCATTAGTTACATAACAGACGTTAAATCCCCAAGCTGTGGTTAAATACCTAATTCACGTCTTTCTAATTTATGACCAAAAACTAACAAATGAAGGCCATTAACGTAAAAACATTTAATTTGTAACGATAAAAAACATTCTGACGCGAAAGGCCTCTCCGACTTACAATTCGTCGTAATTTTTTATTATAATTGTTCATTTTATTTAACTTGACAATACCAATTTTCTTGAAAGGAAAAGTTATCGTGTATCCACACGTCCACTTCTAGTTCAAAGTTTATTTATTTCGCAAAAAAGGAAGAGAAAATTGTGATTCTACTTACTAGTTTCGCTAACATTAGGTCCCAGTACGGTAGGATGAGAATGACTTATTCCATGTATTCTAAGTTTATCGCCATCTAAATAAAATGAAAATGCTTTAATGTAGCGAACAAATGTAGGCTTCCTAACTAAAGTTTAGAAAACTTCCGAGCAGCCGGGAAAGCTTCCTGTATTTGCGGGATTGTTCTGTAAAGCTCTCCGCGCTCAACGCCATCTGGTGATTAAAAGTTGAACTGGACGAGCTTTACAAGTTTTTACAGTATTATTATTATAAACTTCTTAAAAAACTTAACGCACTTTATAATTAAGTTTTAAGACGTAAAATGTTTCGTTTTATCAAAATGCAATTAAAATCTTCATTTAAATTATAAACATTGTATGGATGAATGGACGGTTTAACTTCATTAGACACAAACAAAACTGTTACAAAGTTTTAATTACTTTTTTAACGGGATAGTATAAAATTGTAATTAAGAAATTTACATCTTAAGTTAAACGGACCTGGTTGAAGGTTTACTTTGTAGTGAACACAAAAAATCATGGTAAGAAGAAGTAAATACTTAATAAATAATTTAAAATTAAAAAAGAAAAATGTTTACCTACAACACTATCATCTATTGGTAAAAATTGAAAACTGGCTTTAAAGCCTTGGCCAGGCCAATCCGAATTTGCTATAAATTCAATAAACAGATCGGATCCAGTTGAAAGAACTTCTTGCTCGGTTCCTTCGTTACACAAAACTTTAATAGCCGGATCAGTCGAGCTTTTTCCATCGTGAACTCGAATAATATCAGCTCTATTCAGGCAACTGAAACAAAATTATTTATTAGAAAATAAAGGCAAAACTCAATTTTAGAGAAGAAAACGATTGAAGGAACTTGTCGAAGTTGAAAAACTATCCGTGATGTATTGACACATGACACGTATTCAAATATCTGCAGAACGATAAAATTTGCGAGACGTTTTCTGTTTTATTCTGATGTAAAAATCATATAAAAAGGATGCACGTCTTAAAGTTGCTATATCAACGTGGCAGTTGACGGGATTAAAAGGAAGCTATGTAAATTCAATCACGGCGGTCCATTGCACAATTTTGACCGCACCAACTGATTTCACCTTAAATATTTGATTGATTACAAAAATAAATACAACGGAGCATTAGTTACGTATTATGGTGTCTATTAATTTTAAAATTTACAAAAGAAATATAAAATAGGGATATTCCTGTCTCTCCATTTCTTATTCTAAATGGATTTACTTTGATAGACGTTGAAAAAATTATTATTTGAAAGAATAATATTATTTTAAAATATCGTTACGCGGGTATCTGTAGTTGAAATTTCAATGTGGTATTACTATGACAGGGTTGACTATCGTATTTTGCTCAAATCCATTATGATACAAAATGAATCTACCTATATGTCGGATTTATTTTGCATTTCATCAGTATGGCTTCCAGCTTCAATATACAGTTTTCAGATATGCTAGAATTCAATATAGCTACATCTCTAAAAGAATAATTTATACCCCACTAATTCTATTTAGCATTTCTAATAACCCCGATGGAAAAACGAATTTACAATTTTAAAATTTTTAATTTATCCGAAATTGCAGTATCTACGCGATTTTTTTCGAAAATTCCGAAAAGGTGAATAATCTAGTCGTAAACGAACAAAACAGCAAACTTTACTCAGACAAAACTATTTATTAAAAATTTCAGCACACACTTATCGTCAAATCACGGCCAAATTAACGCCGATAACCTATCTATCGAGCGAACATTGCAAATTATTTCTATATAATTAATCATTGCACTATATATCTATCGAATGATGACTAAATTATTATCATCCAACCACGAAATAACTACGTAAATTATCCATTACCAATGACCACAAATCAATTAAACTGTAAAACTCTCCAGTGCAAAGTCGAAGCTAATAATAAACTAATGTAAATTGAGATAATTAAAAGGCTAAATAAGTAAACTGCACTATTTTCGTACTGAAATATATATTTCAGTGACGTGTTTCAGCCTGAAAAAGTTATCCACATGTATTGTTTTCATTTTTTAATCGTTACATTTATCTACACCGATAGTTAAAAAGTAAATTATGTGACATTCCAAATATCAATTTTCCTACTTAGCGTCAGTTGTTCTATGAGTTGAATTATTAGCAACAATCCCTGTAATAAATTTAAGAGTACGCTGAAACGTTAATCAAATTTGAAATTAAACAAGTCATCATCAAGTCACCAATTTAGCTTCAAAATTGTTTAAAAGTGACGTGATCTCCAAAACTCAAAAAGGAGGTCAAAAGCATCGGGAAGAGCATGGCATTCAGGCAGTAGCACAAAAATTAGAAAGGTTTGCGTTACAATTAGTTAATGAGCAAATACTAAATTGATGATTGACACTCTTAATATTGCAATGGTTTTAAAAGGTAAAAATTGCCTCCAAAATGCAGCCTTAAAATAATTAATTTGATTTTTTATATTGCAAGTGATGTTTAATTTGATAGATATCTTTATTTTATTTTAAGTTCACCGCCTCTTGAAAAACAGATGCCAGTTTAGTGTTATTTTGTGTGGTTTATGACCATTCTTGAAGATGTAATAAAAGTGGAAAGAAATTGAAAGATTTTCGGTTGAAATATTACCGACACGGTTAAACTAAAGGAAACTAATCATTCGGTGAAGTAGTAGTACTACTCGTAGTTTTAGAAAGTAAAAAGAACAATTTTTGCGAACATCTCGAGAACATAATTCTAATTTTTTAACATTTAAAATGTAAAATTTCAATTTTTGCATCTTTGCTGAGGATCATAATTTAAAAAGTTTTAAATTTTTTTTATCAAAAACCAAAGAACTTCCAATACTTGCGACGAGTAATTTACAAAAAAGGAAGAAATGATGAAGGCAACGATAAAAATTGTTTTAAATTACTTTCGAAGTTTTATTAAAATTTTCTTATATAAATTTAAAAATGCAGTTAATCATTACTGGTAAACAAAACCAGCGCCCTAGAATAATATAATCGCAAAATTAAATCTAAAAGTTTTTCAAGTTTTATAAAAATAGAAGTTTGTCGCGGTAGAAATTTGCACTTGCCCCGTAAAACTTGCTTTTATAAAATTTGTAAGTGACTTCATTTTTTTGGACGATTGGAATGTAAAATTAATTAAGTCAAATTCTCCGCGAGATTGTGTGCCATTGTTTCAATATGCGTTCTCAAATTTGCTTGCCATCAAATTATTCAGTTCAGCGTTGCTTATAGATCTTCCTAGGTTCCTTACAGCTTTTGTATCATCAATGCGTTGTTTGCCTCTTCCATCCCTACTTATATATTCTATTAGTCTCCCCTTATACTCTCGAGAAGTACAATTCCCATATCTATAGACTCAAAAGTATCATAATCGTGATGCTGTTTGAAAATTTATGAGAAGATTAACTATTAACAATAATTATTGTTATAAACGTTCAAGCTTCAAACACCCAAAATTAATAGCTCTAAAATCTTGCGATTACTCAAGAATAGGAAATTTTAATAAAATTTTATCTCGGAGGCTTATCATATTTCCTTCACCGAGATATCTAAAAGCGTGTGGCCGATATAGAACTAGTAAAGGCTAAAATAAGTGCAAAACATTGTGACAAACGAGCAAATAAAACGTGGTCTAACATATCTTGTGTCAAAGTAAAGTGAAAATCGAAGGCAAAAGGGTTCTATCTATAAATTTACGATGAAAGCCCAAAACCTTAAAACGTTAAAGCGTTGCTTTCTTTTTAAAGTTTAAATTGTAAACATTACAATTCGACCGAAATACATTTTTTAATTTGATTTCAAAATTGAGGCCCGGAAACGTTTAATGTTATCACGTCATATTTCGGTAACTGAATAATGCAATTCAATTTTGTCTTCAAGCATCCTTCAAGAAGGTTAAATTTATTAAGAGACTGAAATAACGGTCAATTTATGATTTCGCAGTGTGTTTTTTATGCAGTAACAGAGAGATTTAAGATTTTTTATAACAAAACTTTGCTATTCTCCAAACCGAGTTGAATTAAAACTTTTCTAACGATTATTATCCATGTAAATGTAAAATTTAGGGGAAAATATGGGAACTTTAAGTTTTATAGGCAACACTTTAAAAATTAATGTAAAAGGTGATGGAAGCATTCCACGATTATAAAAGGTAAATTGTTGCAGTTAAATTTTGATTAAATTAACCTCAAGTGGTGGTTTTCTTCCTCTTCATTTTCACCTTACCGTCTTATACACTTTTAACCTTTGTGTGCAATAATTTTTGAAGAAATTAATTCGTTTTTGTAGCCGGAATAATGTTGTCGCTTCAAGAGCAAACTTTACAAAAGAATTTTTATGAAATTTAAAAAATATAATTAAGGCATCACAATTTAATCTTACATTATTAGAATTTAATTAAACTTTTTAAAAATTCGGTTTAGTGTATTAGTAATACCATTAAGCTCACTTTCCACGCCAGGAAGCTTTCTTAATCGCTTTAAATAATTTTTACATAAAATAATTAAAAAAGGGATATTAAATAGCTCAAGAACTCTATTATTAGCTAACAGTGGTCAATTAAATTTAACACTTTTTAAAATAATCGAGTTAAGAACGATATGAAGTAGGAGGTACCGAAAATTACAATAATTATGATTTGATACTTTACTTTATAAAGGTTGACATTAATTTTTTGTGTTAATTGATGAACAAACAACAAATTTAGAGTTTAATAAATAATTTTAATCTATGTTAAATATTTATTTATGAAAATAATTAACGTCAACTTAAACTAACATAACGACGTAAATGTTTATCGAGAAAGAAAAATAATAAACTTTGTTTTAACAAATAAATAACAAAATAATTATTATTTATTTGTAAAGCAACTTCAGCTTACAATGATAAAGATAAAGTAAACAACAAATTTGTTTAAAATAGCGTAAAATCAGCAAAGTTGTTTTTTTGCTTGAATAAGGAAACTCATTAAATTCGTCCATAATGACGGTAAATAAGGTTACGTGTGCTTAATTTCCTTCTGGAAAAGTTTTATTTTTATAAAAAAATTTGATTTGAAAATTATCCTAATAATAATTTTAAAAATTAATAAAATAATTCGATCAGGCTGATTGTGTAAACAACGAAGATGAGTATGCGTCAACAATACATCGTAAGAAAAAATTTTTGTGGTTGTGCCCCTAACGATTTAACCTAATAAATTAATAAGTAGGTACCTAATTAATTGCTAATTTTTTGAGTAAGTTACATAAATTGGTAATAATAAATACTTCGATTTGTTATAAAATATAAATTAAAATCAGTTGTTTTTAAACTGATTTTTTTTGTAAACAAAGTATAACAAACAATTGATAGTCCCCCTTTATAGTTCACCAGTTGGTTTTAATTAGCTAACCAAGCTTTAATCTGCAAAAATTTTACCGATTAATTTAATCGTATTTTAGACACCACTAATCAATGGTTACAGCTAAATGGGGATCAAAAAATACAATTCCATAGTTTAATTGTTGATTATTCTAATTGCAGCTTTAACTGCTATTTCGAAAAATTGCTCTAAATGTTTTTCAACCTGAAGATTTTTAGTTATAAATGACTATTAACACAATTACAATTAATTATGACATGAATCACCTGATTTATCATTTCTATTTTAAATTAATTTATATATTAAAATTTTAATTTATGGAAATTTGTGCAATTATTTACAAGTCAATAACCATACATTTTTACTTTTGTTTGAATTTACTGCATATTTGAATAAAAGCTTAAATAGTAACTATAGACTGATAACCACTAGTCAAAATAATAAGGTTTAAATTGAAGAATTAAATTGAAAAACGAAGCAGTCGATTTTATTAACCTGTTTCCAGAAAATAAAATTTATGAAACTCTGTACTTCCAATTAGATGTAATTAAAGAAGTAATTATTTTCTAAACGTAAAATATCCTTTTTTGAAGAGTTAATTAAGCTCATTATTTGCGGTGGTAACAGTGTACATGTTGGAGCTTAATCGGTTTGTGGAGAAACTACAGTTTTTCTAAACACCGAACTTTAATTACCTAGGTATATCAAACTAATTTGATTTCAAGTACATTAAAACCTTGTTAAAAACAAAAAATACTAACCGGAGAGTTTATCAGTTACAATAACATAAAGTTAGAATTGTGCCGAAAATTGCACAAAGCACAGTTTTATTTTTATCTTTTCCCCTCGATAGATTTTCGAGAAACCATGGTAATATTTGTGTGCTGTACAAATAAAAGAAAATTTAATCCCATTGTAATCGACACCAAAAAATATTTCGTTAGCTAAAAATATTCAAATTTTTAGGATCAACAAAATAATAATAAAATTTGAAACCACATACGATATTTCTCAAGTTTCTCAAGTTTCCCATCGACAAAAGAAGTTAATCGCTTTGGTAGTAAAGAAAATTTTGAAATTTACTACCTTCTTCGAGAGTTAGCATTAGTTGCTTCATCAGAATAATTGATTAGCTCTGTCAGGAAGATTTGGTTAGTAAAGTTAATAATGTGAGCGCCTGTTTGTCTACATTGCCTTACAACTTAATTTTGATGTAACCAACATTTTAAATTTACGATTTATTTATTTAGGCTTTAAAGTTTTTACTTTGCGTAATTATTTAACTTTGTGTTCGAGTTAACAGCGAGTCGGTTTGTTAATATTAAATTTATCTTTAGTAATGAAAATTGTTTGTGGCCGGGACTTTATTACTTAATTAAAATATTATTTTCTCACCTTAAATCGCCTTTTTGTAAGGACACTTCTTCAAAGATAATTCGAATTCTTTCTTTCAACCTAAAACACGAAATCATTAGTAACGAAAATGTTTTGATATTTTTTTATGTTAAGTGCTACACAATTAATTTTGTTGTTATAAAAGGAAAATCTATTGGGAAATAAAACATCTGGATAGGCTCGTGTACAGACACAATAACAACATCGCGGCAAATCTAAATTATTGATATGATGATGTATTGTTGTATCAACGTGACCAAATTAATGCTTTTAGTGCTTCGTATTTAAATATTAAGTAACTAAGATTCTAACCTTGCACGAAATCGGTACGAACATCGGATGTTCTTTGGATAACTTGAAGGATACCTGGGAGAATAGAATTTTCCGTAACTTGGTGAATAGTCTGAGTCTAGAAATTGATGATCACACATGGTACCTGGGAGCTTTTGTCCATCCGTTTGAAATAAGCCTGTAACATAATAGAAAAATTAATCCAAACCTTTAAATTATTATTTAGAATATTAGAGCAGGAGATGGTGTAACTTACAATTTTGTAAGGAATGTTTACACCACAAACGCTTTAAGTTAGGGTTTCTAGGCAAGAGGTGGTAGAAATTGAATTTCTTGATAATATTGAATTAGACCGTAATCTTTAGCTATATCGATCCTAATAAAGGAATTCAAACTCTAATTAAAATTTAGCACTCGGCAAACATGACAATAAAAGTTGTGTAATTTGAATATTTAGCTACAAAATTATCAATTTAACTTTTGTAAGTTAGTTTAAGCTTTGATATTGATTTTTGGATTAGCCAAAGTACAAATTGCATTTAAAATAATTAATAAATAAATTAAGGCGGTCGCTCCTATTTCCGTTAGTGTAAAACCTACCATTAAATGTTATAAACGTTCGAAGAGATTGACGGTTAACCGTTGTAAGCGTAAAATCAAATATTATCTATGCTAAAATTGAAATTAACTATCTTCACATAATTGGAATTAATTACAAAACTAGGAAACTTATTCGTTATTGACTTTCTAATAAAAATCAATTAATGAAATTATCGCGTGCCGTTTGACATGGATAGGATTTAGCAGACAATGGAATTTTGAAATAATTTAATGCCTGCTTCCTATGCATTTCAATAGCAAAATTAGTTGAACCGATACGCAATGTGTGAAATTATGTCATGATCACATATTGTAAAGGGATTTCAAATTACATGTGCTCGAAATATCAAATTTAAACGCTTTTTTTAATAAACGTCCTATATAATTATTCTTCAGTTAGAGGGATTTACAACGTCCAAAATTGACTTCGTTCCGTTTAAAAGAGAAGCGAAATATTTATTGAAATGTGGTTTCAAAAATTCTCTTTAGTTTAGCTTTTACTGCGACAAGAGAGAATTTGTGTTACTAAAGCAGAAAATTTAGTAATGGTTAAACAAATATTTGTTGTCAAGATGAATAACAAAGTTAGAGACATGATGTTATAAAATACATCAATGTTTTTCCTCACAAGTAATAAACATTTCTTACCACATTACGTTTTTTTTTGAATAATACAATATTATTCATTTTCACAACCAACATCACGAAAGTCCTTTTGAGAGAGATAGGACAGATTTTTAAAAGGAATCATAAACTATGTTATTATTGAATGGTTGTTTTTATAAGCAAAGTGCAGTGCATGGAGCCGAAGAAAAAAGATTTTGTTGTTAATGCTTAGACCTAGATGTACATCCCAAGGTCGAATGGAAGAAAATGCAGACCAAAAAAGAAATTTCTAGTCAGAACATTGCTATGAAAATGGCAACCTTTTAAGAATACCTAAATCTAAGATTTTGTGAAAGAACAGTTACAATTTTAATTAATTAATTTAAAATTGATACAATGTTTAATATGTTGTTAAAAAATTATTTATTTATATATTTTAAATTTATTAATGAACCTCAACGTTGCGTTTTATTTATTGCATAGCATAAATATAATTTAGCAGTATAATTAACATTATAATTAATTTTCAGTTAATTAATTTATTTTACTACATCCTCAGGCGTATAACAATGACGATTTTGTTACATTGTGGAAGAACGTTTGATCTTACAACTATACATTATTTTTAAAATTTATGTACTAAGTACTAAAAAAAGGATAATATTTAAGACCTACATTACGTAACAGTTTTTTTTTAATAATATAAAATTTCAAATTAGTAATTTAAATATTAAATTAAATTTTGTTATTACTTTTACCCAGTACACCGTGTAAGTAGGTAAATAAATTACAATTTAAATGTGCGATGTGAAAAAATTAACAAATACGGAAATAAATTAGATTTAGGTAAAATTCGCAATATTAACTTTTTTCTTTCTCAGCAATACAAAAGTTATTACTGAAGAAGCTAATGGAATAAAGAGACTCGCTATCTATCACATTATTAATAAAATATATTTACTAAATATCAGTGAGATATTCGCAATCATTCCCAATTTTTTAGATTTTAAAATATTCTCTGTAAAAAATGAATTAAAAATAGATTATTGTTTTTGTTAAATGCTTGTAATAATAATTAACTTCCTTTTATTTCCAAAATTTTTTTAAAGTAAAAATTAAATATTTAATGGGGAGATTGGGACAAGATGGGTTATTAGGTAAGATGGAGTTTTTATCCTTTTACTATCCTGTTTTCTTTTTCATTCTCCATAATGCAAATATCTTTATCGTTTATTACGTTGTGTGCGTTCAGGGAGCTCAACTGCTTAGTGTCATCAGTCAACTATGACGAGTATGATGACACTCAGCAGTTTGAATTTCGCTGAACGATGTGCTTACAGTCAGCAACCATTGCCTAGCAACCTTCAATCTTTTGGGCTGAGGTTTTTAGTCAACAGTTGTAAGTAAGCGCTTTGTTTAGCGAAACCTGATTGGTGAACTTCTCAGCCGCTGAGCTTCGCTGAAAGTACACGTTGTAAAATCCAATCAGCTTCAGACCAAATACCTCACTAATATAAAGAGACTGCCTTTCTTTAAGAATTCATAGTAAGTAGACCAAGTTACCAGCGTTGATCATACCCGCACTCGTGATCAGAAGATTTCTATGAGAAATGTTGTAAAAATTACCATAGTTTAATATGAAATCCGAAGCACAGTGATCTGATAAATGTACATATTATTTCCTTAAGAGTCACCCATCTAAGTATTAAACACGTTGCTTAACTTTTGCTTAACTTTTGCAACACGTTGCATTCTGATGAAGACCGATATTTCCCATATACCACGACCAATCTATTAGTACATATCAAATGTTTTTTTATATAAGAACACAAACAATTATTACCTACATTAATTTATAAACTAAATTATTCGTTTTTTTATATTTTATCTAAAGATCAAAGTAGAAAGAAAGTGAAGAAGTAAGGCGCTCACTTTTCAGAAAAAAATCGCATTTGGAGTTGATTTTATGTTTGTAAAACAAGGAAAAATTTATTTAATATTGGTTCGTGGGTTCAAACCCTGACCAAGTGGTACTTCAAAATTTTTTCTCGTATTTTCTCATTTCCGTTCTATACTTTCACTTTAAAGCAATCCTGGCTTAATAAAAAACATTAACTAAACTGTAACAACTGCAATTCATTCTGTTTACTCATAATATCAACTCGACCAAAATTGTTTGCCAATATTAATTAAACTGAAATTATTTGCTGATGCAGTTACTCATATTTAGTATAACTAACGACTGACAGCAAATAATAATAGTACCTACTCGTGAGTGTGCCCTATCACAAATTCTTTCTCATCTTTCTATAGAAGCCAAGCGCAAAAGATTTTTTGAAACCTCATACATTCTCGTAAACGTTTCACCCTCCTTTTTTAAATAAACCAATCAAGTTTTCGGTTTGTGAGCTCTTTTAACGCAAATGGAATCAAAATTTCGTAAAACGGTAAGCCAATTAAACCAAATCCACGAACGGCGTGCAATCAATTTTAGCTGCCCATTTCAATTTTCTTTTAGAAAAAGCAGGTTAATTGCAATTTGTTGGTTGTTTCTGTGATAATGCAGTGATTAGCACTAATTAATTAATACCGCATGGTATAAATTTGATTGTGGGATTACTGTATTTGTCTAGTACCTTGGCTTAGTGTCGTATATGAGTTATGTCCCACTCAAAGGGTCAACCAGCCAAATCCACGAGGCACTGTATATCATAGATTTATTTCTACAAAAGCTGTGGAACAATAAAAACGTCTATTCGATCTGGTTCGGGTATGTTTTATGTTTTGGTTAGGCGGCAGGAGGCGTTACAATTGTAGTTTCTGTCTAGCGTTTTGCTAACTTTTGGCAAATTTCTTTTCAATAAAGCTAGAAAACGGATAAAGCTTTTAGTTGATTTTTAAAAGCCGCAAAGTCTGCATTCTAGTTTTTGATGTCGAACGCAGATGAAAGCGCTCTCACACTATCTACCAGTCGCTTCCGGGTTCCGGAAGATTGATCGTAACTTGGACTTCAAGTGTAAATTCATGTCCTGTTGAGAATTGTCAGCCATTTTCTCACGAGACAAAATGTAAACTAAAAATATAGTTTTGATGTAGCACGCAAAAACTTTCAAGCAAGCAAACAACTAAAAACGAATTAAAAATTATGTTTATAAAAATGACTTTTAATTTAATGTTTAGTCGAATTTAAGCGAGAAAAAATGAAGGGAGAAAATGAACATGTTTGGGATGATTAGAAAAGTTTGAAGGTTGCCCACAGAATATTAAATTCTTTCAACATTCTTACGAGACACAAAATTGCAATATGAAGATGTTAAGCAATCTATGAAACATATTATAAAATTCGAGGGCATCAAATTTTAAAATTAACGCTGCTTAATAAAGCGTCTCTTAAAATATTTAAAACCAAATGATCTAACATCTCATTTTTATATAATCGTAAAACTTTTACGATCCCAACTTTTATGTACAAATTTTTCACCTCAAAAATTGTAATTTTTTGGTTTACACTCGAATTTTAATAGCCAATTTCGAAAATAAGACAATTTTATTTTAAAAGTTTCTGCCGAAACGAATTTTAATTAAATAAATTATTGTGGATTTTGAAAATATTAAGAGATTTTTAACGTGGTGTTAATTTAAAATTTTTTTTCTAATGATCAAACCAGAGCTTAATCTATTCATGATGGCTTTAATGAGCAACAAACCCCATTAGAAGAAATTCAATTTAATTAATTTTCTTTATCAGTTTCAAGTCAATTAAATTAAATTTTATTTAACTTTCAGTTTGTTAACGTAAAATAAAAATGCACCAATTATTTCAGAAAAAGAAAACTTCCCTGTTGGGAAATACTTGTTAAGGAGCCTCGTCTAACAGTTGCGTTATTGGATTTTAAATTGAAATGATCCAAGTGATTTTATTTTGTACAACTTTTAGGTGTTGTTCTACATTTATTTTCCTGAAGTAATTTGCGAACTTCTTAAAAAATATATAAACGCACGGGCGTTTCAGGTTTTCCTTGTACAATGTATGTTTTATTTCTGAATTTAATGGTCCCAGAAGAACAACTTTAAAAAACTGTTTATCAACATTCTTACCAACAATTCCTATGTGCGAAAAATTATTACAAAAAACCGCAACGTACGAAAGATAAATCATGCAATTTTCACAATAATAAAATGTGCTGTTGCAATTTAACTGCAATAATTACTTAGTCATCGAACGTTTACTGCACATCAAGATTTGTTCGATTTTATTTCAATTAGGAAATCAAAATAACGCTTTTACTTTTTTTGTAATTATTTTGTAACATACGTGCAGTTGCAACGAATTTAAAAATAAAATCTGTCAAGTACAAGCTCGCTGAATATTTTCAGCATTGTGTCGACTGCAGAACCGATAAAAGGGAAATTAAAACGAGAATTAAAACATTTAAAATCAAATTCTTAATTCAAAATAACCCGGAACAATAAAATTAAAACTTCATTTCTTCTGGAGAATTTCAGGTAAAGTTTACAGGTGAGCACACTAGATGTAATTTTAAAAGGTTTTGGTAAATAATTAGTGTGTTATGCCGCGCAACCACTTCAATATTACATTTTCCTTAATGAGGTTTACCAAAACCCCAAACTTCTACCAACAATCACCCAATTTCACCCACTCAAGAGAATATTGGAAGGTAAATTTAACTATCATCATCTCTACTCGAGTGCTGGTACAAAGAACATGAATTCACCTGTCCTTAAGTAATATCCTTGTAAGTTGTGCGTTACAACGTAAATTAATTTTCATCTCATAAAATAAATACTCACACTTTTTTTTGCATTAACATGAATTATAATTAGGTACTATTATTATGCAAAAGCGGATTAGTCATGTAGATAAAATGAGAAATTTCGAATAGACCGACGTTTTGAAAAGTGTCAAATTTGAGTATTTACACTTTGATTATATTAGGTACATACATTGTCATATAATATGTACAAACATTATCTGTTTGTCATCGTTTATTATTAAATATAAATTAATAAGTTTTTTTTGGGAGGATTGGACAATTTAATAAATTATACTTTACTTTTAAAGTCGAGGTTTCGCGTATATTTCTGTACGCTTTATAATGACAATATAAGTTAAAATATAAAACTAATTTATTATAATTTACATTCGTACAAGAAATAATAACGTACATTAAAGATTTGCCAAACGTCTACTTTAAAAGTACAGTATAATTAAGTTTTCCAATCCCTCAAAAAAAATTAATTACAACTAAATTTTACAGTTTTCAACAAAAATTTCATAAAATTTAAAGCTTTTTGTGGAAAGCCGTATCTCCAAAATTATTTAAAATTATAGGTATACTTTTTTTCTGCAGAACTTTGTCATCTACAATTTAATTTATGTACGTACAATTTAGTTTATGTTATTTAAGCCTGAAACTTTAAACTGAAAATATAAGAAAAAGGATACACAACTACAACATTTTTAATGTTTGTGATGTATGTATATTCCTGTCAGCAATTATTTATATTTATATTTTTACTTGTGTAGGAGGGGAATTTTTATGTTATCTACCTAGTTATGAAAACAATATTTTATCGCGACAATTTTTCTTACAAGTTTGGTTTCAATCAAATTTCAAAATCAGTGATTTGTAACTTGAACACAGAAGCGTCATGAAATTTTTATCGAAAGAAGACATTAGCCTGAAGAATATCCATGAAAGAACGGTGGCAGTGTATGGTGAAAATATCCCGTCCTATTTCCAAGTCAAATATTGGTGCATTCATGATGATCCAAAGAGTGGAAGACCCCTAGAAACACAAACTGACAAAGTCATCAAGAAAGTTGAAGATTAGGTGTTGATTGACCGCTGAGTAAGAGAGTCCATGCAATGAGTTCAAAAGGACTTTCCACCATCCAAGAAGGCGAGAATGCAATTTTCTGGGGGAAAAGTGATGGCCACAGTTTTATGCGACGCTGAGAGGATTTTCTTAATTGAGTATATTTCAAAAGAAACTAAAATAACAGGGAATGTTTACAAAGACACAATTAAGAACTTGAAAGCGGCTATACACGAAAAAAGACCCCACAATTATGCTCAGAAAACTCTGCTTCTGCACGACAACTGCAGAATGCATGAAGCACGAATTGTTCAAGAAGTAATTAATAAATGCGGCTTTAAGAAATTACAACATCCACCTTAAAGTTCCGACCTCGCCTTCTGTGACTATAATATTATCTATTTTCAAAGCTCAAAAAACATCTGAGAGGGCATCGCTTTTTATCGAATGACGACTTGGAAAACGCTGTGGAGTCGAATTTTGCAAAATTACCAAAAGAATTTTTTTTAAAAGCATACCGTTATTAGAAAAAAGTTGGAATAAGTATTAACTTACTTTGAAAAATAAAATTTTGTTTGTCCTCCAACTCCTTGTTTTCGTAACTAGGTAGATAACATAAAAACTCCTCTCGTATTTACTCGCAGTTGAACTTTTTACTTATGAAATTATAAATTTTTCAAAATAATCTTTTTGTGATTTCTTTCATTTTGCTTTAATTTTAAAGTTTCGTGAAAATTAGTTCACTATTTCACGTAATTTTGCTCCTCAAGTCATGCGCGTCACAACAGTAAAATTATTAAATTACAGCTGTTCGAAAAAACAATCAACTTGTTATAATAAGAACTGGAGGGGGGGGGGGTGACCTAGGATCCCTCCCAGAATCAGAAAGTTAAAATAAACATTTTGTCAATTAATTCTTAATAAAAATTAGATTATTATTTATGTGCTTCTAATAAATGAACGAAAAAATTAGAGGTGCAGCAAATTATTATATTGGATAAGGTAATAAACTTAATAAGAGTGCAAATTTACGTTACTTTGGAATATTTCTGTTTTATTTTAATTATACGGTGTAATCCAACTGTAATAATTTGTAATAGATATACGATAATGAACTATAATGAACTTAAAACTTAAACTAAACTAAGATTTTACTTTCTTGTAGTACTTCAACTTCACCAAATAACACTTGGAGGGTATTCCATACCCCCCAAACCCCCCGTCGCAAAGACTAACATGCTGTAATTACCATCATTGTTTATATTTGATATTAATATGACGGGATGTTGGCCGGGGGGGAGTCTGGGGGATGTAGCGCTCTTTCATTTTTTCAAATATTTCTTCTTTCATAGGTTTTTTAGCAAATTTTTATATTGAATTGTAGGGTTAGCTATTAATTGGGAGTACTAACTCAGCTTTTGCGTATGCTTAAAAAACTCAAATTCTCTAACTTCGTTAAGATGCTATCAACCAGTGAAAATTTTGTCAAAATCGCTTCAGAATTTTAGGCTCTAAGTGCACAAACATACATGTCAAACATAGTACCCTCGTTTTTTTTGGTGGTCCAGTAAAAATGATGAACTTTTAACAATTGCAGCTAAGGCCCTATTAAAAGTTGTACTATTATTAACTACTAAATTCTACATTAAATGTATTCTATTGATCAAAGAGCCAACCTTTACTCAATTTGGGCAAAAAACATTCAAACTAGGCCCGAGAAAGATGGTCAACCGTTGTAAACCTTTTTATGATTGTTTTCGTATTCTAGAGAAAGCGTAAAACCGTCGTAAGAACACTTGACTTGATGAATTGCTACCAGCAAGGCTCCAGATGCCCTCCTCAAGCACTATATCCTAGAACTGCACGCTTGCAGATGGGTACAAAGATTCTGCGTGAAACCATGCAAAATCTGCAATACATGCGCCTTCATCTCAAAGATATTATCTGATGCTCTCTAGAGTCAATCTACGAATAATTTCAGAGATTTTGACTGGACCCTGCAGATATTAAATAAGCACTTTCACACGATAAGCTATGCAGATGAGTCTATACAAAAAGGATAAAACTGAGTATGTAATTTGTTATTGTCCGGGTATAAAAATGAGAAGATCGGTGTTGATAAACTTATGGTCCAACATAGTCAGAATCAGTAAGATTCCATCTGCCAAAATCTTGAAGTTTATCTTGCAGTTGGAATGGCTTGAGCAGTGACAGGATCGCGGTGGAGATGAAAACCGGTAGTAGTACAATGGGCTCAATTTGTTAAAGGTATTTTGAGGAGACCATCTAGAAGCCTTGCTGGTGAAAAGAAAACCGACGGTTTGACGCTTCACCTAGAGCACGGAAACAATCATGAAAAGGTTTACAACGGTTTCGGAATGTTTTTTTACAAATATTTTTTGTAAATTATTCATGAGCATTGTCATGTCTTCGCATATTGATTTGCTTTTATGCCTGTCACACTTCCATCTAGAATAAATAACTTACATAAAATCGATTTAGACTAGCAAGATCTACAGATGGAAAATAGACAAAAAGGATCATGCATGAAGATGATTATCTAAACAAAGGATGTCCTCAACCAGAAAGACCGACGACAGACGTCGGGAAAATATAATAGAAGATGATGCCAATTAAAATATTTAAAATAAGTACCTAATATTTAATAGTGACACTGTAGTACATCAAGATATACGAGTTAACTTTACATTCTCAAATTAACCAGAATCAAATTTCACCTGTAAACTCCATACAATATAAATACTTGAAACTTGTCACGAAAATCGCACACAACCCTTATTTAGTTAAATTCATCCTATACATTATGTTTTCAGATCCTATGTTCCCTTGTGCAAATGGTGGCGTTTTATTGTTGTCGTTTTCATTATTAGGTAGGTAGTATTAGTTGTCCATTATTTTAAACATACACTTTTGTGTCAGTGCCACCTCGAACGTGGAAATGTAATTAGAGTGTTTCTGTGGTATTTTATCGATACACAATTTGTAAATTTATTATTTTAAAATAATAAACTTACGGCGAAACGTTTGACTTTGAAGCTAACAAAGAATTTTTTGCGCACTGTTCAGAATTTATAGAAACAATAAAATTTTGCAATCAATGTTATTTTAAGTAATTTTGACTTGTCTGCAGGTTTCCGAAATAGGTACTAAAAGTTAGTGCCAGTCCGCCCCTGGAATTATAGAATCTGCACGTATAAGTTATCCTAACCTACACGATCTACTAAGAATTACATTTTACTACTTCGTTTTATCACTCAATTTCTTAATGAAGTTTATAACATAAAAAAGTAGAACGTCGAGTCCATGAAAAAAGTTGTGTAAGAATTGAAACATAATGGAACGTTAATGAAAGATTTTGCGAGGGCGCAGTGTGTGCCAAAATGCTGCTGAAAATAATTAAACCCCGTTTTTAATTGCACATAAAACATCCTCGTTAATAATTAAGATTACCCCAGGATGGAAATGTGGTTAAACAAAAATAGCATTATCAATACTGCATTGTTTGCTTTAAATTGCATGTTCTGCTTGCGCTCTATTGTGGTGGCAGTAAATTATCTAAAAGTAACCACAATGAAATATTTTATCATGAAGGTCTGTATTGTGTAAATTTAAAATAAATTGCTAGAAAAGACTCAAAGTACTTTTGAAAGCATCAAGTTGGAAAACTGTGATTGGGAATGAAATTTAAAACACAACTACTGTCGAGATTTGCATCTAGAACACGTTCACATTTTTTTGTTCACTTTTTAAACAGTGAACTCATTTTCAATTTTGTACCACTTACTGAAATCATAACGAACACCAGATTGCTTTTGCGATATTATTAAAAATCAATTAAAATTTGGATCAACCCTGTCTACCTGTAAACCCTTTATTTAAATTTTAATCATACACATAAGACGTGTTTTATCCTTGCTCACATTAAAACAACCGGTAGCACTGATAGGACTTTGTGAAATTAATTTAGGTAAAAAAGTACCTGGATCACTCAGTTTTACATTAATTTAAAACATATTTTGCTTTTTGTAATTATTTATTTTAATCAAAATTTGTAATTTTTCTGACGAAGCTTTAGCGAAATGTAAAAGTTTCACCACCCCAAAAATTGTATAAAATTAAAATTTGATAGTAATCTTACATTTATGTATTAAATAATGTGATAAGTAATTATTTAATTTCAAAATTAGATTAAACATGATAATGTGTTGACAGTCATTGCATAAATACAACAACCCTTCTATTTGGTAACACTCATTATAATAAAATTTTATGAACGCAAGCTGCTAGAAATGATTATACATACTAAGTATATTACAGTTTTGCTAAGAGAAGGTACCTATATTGATTTTCGTGATAAGGGATAATTACTGAGTTAATCTATATGCACACCGAACAATGCTGAAATTTATATTATGGTTGATTTAATCAATTTTGCGATAAATAATACAAAACTTGGTCCTTCTGTAAATTAAAGTGATAATAGACATTAGAAAACTAATTAGAACATTTAAGAATTTCCTTCTGATGATGTGAAACGCGCGTCCACCATTTATGAAATTTTCCACTAAATGGAAGTTCATTTCATTTTTGTTTCTATGAAACTGTAATTTAAGGTTTTTTTTCGACGAATTTTAGGGATAGACTGGTACCAAAATATTGGATTAAGTAAAGAAATTAAATATCAAGTATCGGAATTTCTCGACGAGCAAAATTTGGACATTAACTCATTAAATCAGCATCCTACAATATTTTGTCAAAAATTGATATTAAAACTAATAAAAGTGACTTTAGAGATTGCCTATCCGTTCAAAATTTTTCCGTCTCTGGCTGATCTCAGTTTTATTGTTATTGCCATTAATATTTTTTAAAATATTGTTTTACATTTTACAGACGAAAAATTTGAGTTATAATTGGAGTTGATTCTAGTGATTGTACAACTCTAAAAAATAACTCATCGCAACCATGGAAGCGCTTCTTGGCTTTCAGATATTGCACCTTGTAGTAGTGGATGCATAAAATGCACTTCACATCGACTTGTGACAAATTGGCACTACGTTAAGAAAACAAAGTTGGTGAATTTTTGGATCTGTTATCTTCGGTTTACCGTGGAGTGCGTTTTCCCTTTGGGGAACATTAAATGGAGAGATATAATGTTTCAACAAAACAACAAAATCACTCTGACAGGAAACTTAATGAAAATGAATGAAATCGCCTACGGGAAATGGGTGCTGTAATTGAAGCATTTATTCGTCATAATTTTGAAACAAAATTAAATAGGTAAAATGGTTAATAAAATTATTTATAATACTTTGACACGAGTATTCTCAAAAATTTACGGTTATGAAGTTAAAAGATATAATAATATGAAAATATTCAAATCTTTGTTAAATTTACGTAAAGCATAAATACAACGTTAAGTAAAATCCAAAATTATAATAACATCAATGTCAGTGTCAAAACAAAAACATTCATTTAGAAGTATTTCAAAATGAAATAAAGTTCAATAAGGGTGAAATATTTTGAAATATATTAGGCAGTGCTTGCTGGAAGAAAAAGTAAACACGAAATTTCAAAATCATATAATAGAATTCTCAAAGTCATGTTGAGAAAAATTCAAAAATAGATAAAAGTTGTTATAGCAATAGTTTGGTAGATGTACAGCCCAATTTTATGGTAAAATACCGCTCAATGAAAATTTCATTCGATTGAATCGTAGCTGTAACTCTAATAAAAGAAATTCCCAAGTTGACCTAACAATGTTTTCGTATAACAATCACTGCAGACATCGTTCAATTTAAAACTTTAAAATGTTCTTATAGAATCTGCTGTGGAGAGTAGGGAATACCTTCACCATCAGCACACTAACACGTCCAAGTAGTAGTAATGATTTCAAATAGCCTTTATTTTAAATTATCTTGCAGTTCTGAACAGCATCTATACTCCTACACTCGCAGAGTTTCGAAATAATGGTTTATGTAACAAGTTAGGAAATGAAGGAAATCTTGCGAGTTTGCAATTTCTGGGTGATAGTACTTTTACACATTTATTTTTCTGATTTGTTAAAAAACTACGAAAAATGTAAAAACAAGGAATTTCTTACCTAAAAATTATGGCAATGGGCATCATTACCTAACTAACTTAAAAGTAATTAACGATTGTTATTTCAATTTTGTATAAGAATCTGTTAAGAAGAATACAGCAACTGAAATATACCCAAGAGTATACATACAATTTTGATAAATTCTTCATTGTAACAGCAGTTAGTTCTTATTTTAATAGTTAATTCTACTTTAATTCATTTATATGGAGGATTGAGTTGAATTGAATCAACGTATTATACAAAATATACCATCATCACACTATGGCATCTCTGATCTCGAGTGATGAGTCAGTTTTAGAGCTTTTAAAACGTACCAAAAAAATATGAGCCACTGATAAAAATAACTCCAGAGGTTTTTGATCCTTCAATCTTCCGTGAACCAAAAATGATCTAATTCGAAGTAATCTATTCAAATTAGTAAAAAATTAAGTGAGGTGTAAAATTCCACATCTTCCTGTTGGATAAGCTCAATGTCTACGGTTATAAAGAACACCGTATTAATTAAAAGAACAAAAGCAAACAAAAACTACTATTTTACAGTTTACAGCTGTTTATGTTTCTAGAAGCTGTAAATGACAAATCTTAAATTTTAAACGCTTAGGGCAGAATCCAACTTCATACTTAGAAAATTGAAGTTTGTTGATAAATTCCAAACTTTCCTCCTTTATTTTTCTTTCCTCCACTTTTATTTTTGAAGTAATTTTGAATGTAATTGCTTACTTGGGTTGTAAAATAATCAAATTGAAAGGTTTTAATTTAAAACATTAAAAATTCAGTAAAACGATCGTAATATTTATTTCCGGTGTTGTTTTTCAGCTAACTGTCATCATTCACCAACTTTAATTAATTCTAACAGTAATTGCATGTTTCGAGTTCAATTACAACAAACAAATGGCTCCATAATTTCAAAATTCTAACCAAAACCATTGCTTTGACGAATTGTAACATAAACATGATGTGACCATTTATACAAAAAAAAAGAATTGGTCAGTCGTGATGTGCATTTTATAAAAAAAACACGTACAATGTACCCTCAGAAAACGTTTTTATTACACCAAGAGTGTGAAGTGAAAATTTATTAGTTTGATGATACGTGATAAAATTTGTAATATTTTATCTCCATTCACAAAAATTTTTAATTATCCCGAAATATTTAAATCGAATTTTTCCAAAAAAAAAGGTACACCTACTGAAAACCCTCCCTTACAGCTACGAATTTCAAACAAAGGAACTAATTATCGTGTTACCGTTTTACATTTATCTTGTAATAATTATTTATAAACATCTTTATTTGTATCTTCTTAAGTAGATTACAACACTCTGGAGTAGTTTCTTTTGTTCGGCTTATCTCTGACAAAGATCGTTAACTTTTAATGATCTTTAAAAGCTTTACTGAAAAACTGACAGAGCCTATTAAAATTTGCATGGTGTTTACATTTCGTTAAGTGTTTCACTGATAGAGCTGTTTGATTTTTATCGCCGTAATTAAGCTGTACATTAAGGTTAAACTTATTAAATATTATCGATTTTAATGCTAGTGTCCACTAGGTAGCAGTAAAGCGTAACCAGGGAACTAGCCCCGCTTCCCTGGAGCTTTCTACGTGTGCGTGCGTATAGGTCCACAGAATACCAGTAAAGATTTCCTTAAAGAAAAATGAGTCGCTTAATTTTCTTACTTGTCAGATTTTACCCCCGCTTCCGGGATACAATTTGCTTAATTAAAAGGTGATATAATTTTAATCCAATAATTTTCGCGATTAAAATATATCACGGAATGGTAAATTAGATTATATTTCAATATCTACTCCATCTTAAATTTAATTTTAAGGAAAAAATTGGTTATTAAGATAATAATACTGGCAGATAATAAAACGTCAATATTAATTTAGTAAAAATTCAATCTAAAAAAGCCCCAGGGAAAAGAGAGAAAAAGGAAAACCGCGTTAAGATAAAAATATATTTTTTGGTTACCTAGTTTGCTTTCATCTTAGGGACACTCTATTTTGTAAATTGCATAAATTAATTAGGTAGGATAATCTCAAAGAACGCGTGGAAGATGGGTGAGTGGCAAAATACTGGACAATTTAGTAAATGGTGCGCGACAAAGTGTCTCTTGTTTCGTTTCACCTACCCGGCACAAACGCATACAATTAGTTGAATTGCTAAAACCTGCCCTAATATTTAAATCCACGGAAATGTCTAACAACACAAATTAAATTATCTACCCAAATTTAAATTAGATTAAAAATTAAATACTTACGTTTGTCCATGAATCTAAAAGTTCCTAAAAATCCGGTGGCGTTGGACGTGTAAGATCCGGAATGGAATTCCAAGACTAGTCCGGGACCGGAAGAATACAGTACGTGCGGTATATCACCGAGTCCACCGCAGAGTAAAGCTGCCCAAGGTGTATATTCGTTTATTTCTCCTCCCTCGAGATGCAGGAATAATTTTAAGTAGTCTCCTTGTATACAACTGCAAAGAAATAAAATTTAGTTAGACAAGCTTTCTTCCACTTGATTTATGTTCTTCAAAAATAACAGCTTAAAGGATTTGTTTTGTGTTTTAAAATTTAGCAGCTTCATTTTTAGTTTTGAATAGCACAGTGTCGGCTCATTGTTGTACAACTTTTGCAATTAAACTTAATTGTAATTTATTGAAAAGATTATTTGCCAAATAAACAAACAACTGTCCCTGAATGTGATTAATGCCGGTTAATTCGATCGATTGAGAGCCTCTCAATTACCAGACTGCTCATGAAGTGTTACAGGCTTCGACAATCACTACTCCATTTTAAGTGTTAGCTAACGTTTTAAGTGATGAATAATCAATCATTTATAATAATTAGAGATTTTGTTACACCGGAGTAACTAGTAATTTGTTATAGAGCAAACAATGCAGGTAGCGAATTATTTTACTGGGGCGAACTGGCGCTTAACATTTCATAGGTACGGAAAATTTGGAGCGCTTGGGGCACGGACATACAAAGCGGTTCTTGACGCTGTCATTTTACTGAACTAAACACTCAAACTCAAATAACTCGACAAGAACTGCTCCGTCTGTACTTACCTTTAGAAGTGCTGACGATTGCATTTTAACCGCTCAGTTTGGAGTTTTTTTAGATCTCACCCTAATTTTCAAATTAATTTTAACTGATTTACATTTTAATCAACATAGTACAATTTATTAAATTCCAAAATTATGAAGATTGAAATTAAAGCAAAAGAAAGTTGGAAAACTTTTACTATTATTTAGAATTTTTTTATGTTCTAAATCTTCGATTATGATTGTATTTTAGGATTCTATCAAGATTGAATCAATTATGGAAAGTATCGTTTCCAATTTTCATTAACTTAGAAAAGTAATTAATTTTTCAAAGAAATGCCTAAATTAATTAATTTCAATTTTTATATTTAGAACATCTAATTGTATTTTGATTAAAATTTGTAAAAAGGTATTAGTACAAGTAGCAGTCAAAATTAATTAATTTTAACATTTCATAAATTTGTATTTTCTAATAATTTATTTATATAATTATTTTGAAATAACATAACCGTTTCAAGCAAAAATTTGCTTATTATTGCAATTTTCAATTAAAATTGGTTAGATTTTGTATAAGTTATAACTACCAGAGCAGGTGGTTTTATAATTTATTTACAAATTTGTCGGTCTGTTAGTAACACAAAAAGTCACGTAAGACCAAAATTCATGAGTTATTATAATAATTATTACGTTTTTTAAGAATTTTGCTCACTTAGTTAAAAATTATGTCTTCAATTTTTCCTCAATTTATTGCATTAACATTTAAAGGTAATTCTCAAATGAAGATAACGTAATGATTAAATTGAAATTATTACCTATATAATTATTTTTCAAATTTTAATTAAGTAATTTCATTTTGAATAAGCTAGGAAATATCAAAATTAGTTTAGTTTTGTAAAATTTCTTGTGATTAATGTAATTGTTGTTGTTTAAATGATTGCTTTGTTAGAAAAATTTACGTATTATATCCCAAATTATACAAATTGTGAACAATCAATAACAAATTATAGAGTCAATCATATCCAACATAAATGTTTAACAATATTGAACAATACAACTAGGCAATAACTCAATAATAATTTTTTATTAAATTGGGTAATTTATTTGAAATTCTGCAACATATTTTGAATTTTGACGGTTTAAAATAAAAAATGTAAAAAATAAAAAGGGATCGATTTCACTAACGTCATTCAAGGATTTACAAAATTTTGTAAATTAAATGCACGATAAGTATAATCACCAGACGAGTAATTAAACAAAAAATATCAAAAATTTACAAGAAGTTTGGAGATAATCAAGTATAGATACGACTCTTACTAAGTTTCATTATTTGAAATACAAATTAATCAATTGATTATATCAAATCTAAGCTTATGAGTGAAGCTTCTTAAATCAGGTTAGTGCAATAATTCCTGGATTAAATGCAAATTCTAAAGTTCCATTTAACTTAAATGTCAGACATTGAAAGCTCTCGATAGATTAAAATTGGTTTACTTTTTCTAAAAGTTATTGAATATAATGTTGACGTTTAGAAAGTTTTAAAAAAAGGATGTACCCAAGTTTTATTTTAGAAATCCCGACAAAGCCATTTTGTTGGGATTACAAAATTAAAAATTTTTCTTGCTTATTGTTATGTTAGCTCTGTTGCATATATTTTACCAACATTAGCCTCATGAGTTTTTTGAGCTTACATTTTGTAGGAAGCTTGCTGGACGAAGCTTAGATGTGCCTGTCACTCTATTTTGTGTATTACATGCCCTCCGAAGAACGGAGATGGCCATAAAACAGTTAAATTTTTCCAGAATTTTAAAAATTGATTGTAATAGACAGGCCATAAAATCCTACTAATATTGTGCTTGTATCTGTGACTGCATACTTTTTTTAACAATGATTTGAGAGAAACGAGTAAAACCTACAATTCACATTGGTATCTTCACAATAAATTAAATCCAATTTGATCTGATTTTAACGTTATGTTTAAAACAATAAATTTTTTGAGCGACTAACTGCACTTTTAATACTCGTATTAAAATGAATACCTTTTTTAAATCGTAAAAAGGCTCATGCGGTCTGAAATTTAACTTCAAAAAATAATTTCATTATAAAGCTACGAAGCTAATAGGTCCATTTTGTAAGCAAATCGTTAAGCATAATGATCGCTTGACGATCGTCAAGTTTGGTTTTCACTTTGTTTTTCAAATTAATCGTTACGCTTAACGGCTTTGCTTGTAGAATAAATAGGCTTGCAACTTTGTACTCCCGTACTAAAATGTTTAGCTTTAGAAATTCTTTAAAAAGTTTCCTGCGGTAGTTTTTCTTTACAAATTAATCTCCTTACATTTTCAAATTACTAGAAGGCTGTCGTTACAAAGAATTTCAAATTTTTTCGCAAAAATATTTTGATATCAGTCCATTCGTATTGAAGGACTAAAAAATAATTGATTTTGAGCCCAGATTTAAATATTGACTAAGAATAGCCATAGTTACAATTTAAAAAATAAATCATAAGTTTTACGAAACAAAAAGTTAATAAAACAACAATATAAAAGTCCGATAACGCCACTTAAAATTTCAAATAAAAGATCATACAAAATTGTGCCCCTTGAGAATAATAAAAAATTCAAACTGAAATTTTAGGTTTAGAAAGTCAAATATTAGGTTACTTTCACACATTGCCGAAAAATTTTAGAGACGAGGAGATGTGATGCATCTACTGTTGGTTTATCGTCCGGCAAATGTTCGGGATAAACTTGTGTGAAAATTCAGCAAATTTGCCCACGAACATTCGGGCGAATGCATGTGGATACAGCATTACGGAATTATCCACATTCTCCGCATTGCCAGTTCATTCCTGTTATTTTATTACCAAATAATTGCTTTTTGAGGTCCTCAACTTAAAATGCTAAATGCTGTAAATTCCCTTTATAGTTCTCTGATGTGTACGACGACATTTACAATTTTCTTAAAATGATAAATTTAATCAATTTAATAGCCACTTACTTAGACGAGTCTAGTGGTTAGACTGCAGACTTATTAATCAGTCGACCTAGTTTCCAAGTCAGTATACTTGTGTTTATTACAGAGTAAATTTTATTTTTCAAAAATTTTGAAACACTAATTGATCATTGAGTTTTATAGCTAATAATGGACATCATAGAATATGATGTAAATCCGGGTGTGTGAATAAAACGGAAGTTAAAGCGGAAGTTTGAGCAATAGAACTTCTACTGTTATCAGACTTTCCTAGTTTCCCACTAATAGTTTTCCTCTTGGAAATATCTTGAAAACGGAAGAAATCCATAAAATTGCAGGAATTAATAGTTATAACGTAAATTTATACAAAGCTCATTATTTTAAAGGGTAACCTATAATTTTTTGACAAAATTTTAATCTTGTGATTTGATTTTTGTTTTCTTAATATTCGCTTTACATGCAACGATCGAATCAAATAAAAACACCTATAATGTAAAGTGTAAACGGACCATACAAAATACGATAAAATAAAATTGAATGCCATTTTAACTTTTGTAAGTATTTTAATATCTTGTATCACGACACACTTGGGAAACGTTGACAGAGTTGTTTGTTCACCAATCCTGTTATCGTTGATGATTTGAATTCCATCACCACGAGCAATCAAAAAAATATGTGAAAAACTTTTTAACTTATTCTGATTTTTTATTTTCTTAACGAATAAATTAAAAGCGTTATTTTTGGTTGGTTTTAAAAGTTCTAAAGTCTTTGATGTTGAAAATTATAATTTTCTTTGTATGCATTAATTTTGAATTGTTTGGAAAACTTGACTGCAAACTTTTTTAACTTAAAATTACAATTTTTTGTGTAAAACTTTAAGCATAAAAGTTGCTTTAATGTTGATGATTAATCTTATAGAATATATACTTTTTATTTGGGTTCAACAATTAACTCTTCGCCAACGCTTTTAATCAAAATGTCTGATAACGATAATTTTTCTTTCAAGATAAAAAAAATGAACGACTCTTCCACCTGCACCGAGGAAGGTTTAATTTCAAAAATTTAATTTTAAACATCATGAATGACCAATTATTTATTCTGACAAATAACTTTATCTTCATTGCAGTGCCATAAATACTTAGATTTGTATAAAACTAAAGTAAATTTAAGCAGTAAGATCACGTCCAAAAGCCGTTTTTAGAAAGCGTGCATTTATAGTCGGCTATCAAACCTTTTACAGGGGCGGTTCATTTTACTGTGAATGTGATATGACACGTCCCTAACTTGTTTCCTCTTTATATTACAAAAATCAGCGGAACACGACGTACTATTCTAATATTTATACGCAAACCAAACTTTCACAACAATTATTATGTTAAAAACGACTTTCATAATAAATTGCAAGGGGTCGTGTGGCTGGTTATTATACACTTTAATAAAGTTTCAGGTTACATTCTTTCATTTTTGGCAAACAAAAGTTAACACAACTTTCTTGTTGTTGACGACGGCATACTCACTTTTTATTTATAACAATTTGTAAATGCTCGAGATTTCATAAAACATTAAAAAAAAACTTAAAACTTGGTCAGATGAAGAGATAGGACGTTAAAGCTTCTACCCAATAAAGCAATTTTTTCATCAGAACATTAGTTGAACGAGAAAACGTGGCGAAAATTTCTTTTCAAATATTATTTTCAATAAAATTTTGCTATTATTTAAATTTGTTAAGCTTTCATTATTTTATTATTAATGCATTAAAATGGGTTATTGTTTGCTATGAAATTTTAGAGCAAATTAAGCAATAATTTATTATTTGCATAATTAATAATTTTTGTATTTTTAGTGTAATTTTAGAGATTATTCGAAATTATGCTTAGTCAACTAGCAACAGTTTTTATCTTAATACCATGCTTTGACATTTCCGGCTATGTATTAGAGTTTAGTGCCTAAAATTTGAATTTTTTTAAAAACTGTTAAATTTAGACTCATTTTGTTACAAGATTTTTTCTGAACTTGAATTTGATGCTTTATTTAACGATAATGCATGGGCATACGATGTCCCTGTCTGTGAGTTTGTGAAGTACAGTAATAAACAGAACCCATCTGGAAATTTTCCGCAAGTAGAGGCAGTACGGAAATAAATGGTTTAAATGTTTATCTTCAAAATTGTGGTGGCATAAAATGCAAGCTTGCAAATATCAGCAAGAATGTAAATTGGTCGTTTTATTATGTGAACGTACTAATCAGAACTTTTGTGGATCAAAACATTTTTTCTAGCAAACCCATTTTTTTAACAATAACGTTAGTGAGAAGGGGGGCTGGAATGAGGATATTCGTGATTTATTTGCAAATAAAAGTTTTATAGACGATTAAAATTTAATTATTGTCTTACAATATTGTAAGGAAGGACCCACGAATGCATTAATTATTAACTTTGTAATTAACATGACTGTTAGTGTAATTACTTATATTCAATTACTCTTCACGCAAGTCCACTTTGATTCGCAATTTGACATGCAAATTTATTTTAATGTAAATAAACCTCCCACACACATCTAAAACCAAGCAATCAATCGGATTGATTAATCTGAAAAACGAAGAAATTATGTCTAATTGTTACCTGATGTTAGATGAAAAGATTAAAAAAATGCAATTTTTAATAACAATTCCATGAGGTTTTTTACAACATTCACACTTTTCCAGAGTAAAATAAACTAATCCATCCTCACAAGCCCTCGCCACAATTTTTGTGTATGTCTTTTAGGTGTTCGATTTGGAGCTTTCAACGAAATTTTATTTCCGCCCATTTCAAAAACTTGAATTACTCGAAATTCTAAAATGGACGCTGCTAAAGCGTTTGCAATTGTACAAAAGCTCCAAACCGAATGGTCAAAATGGGACAAAAAGCAAAGAAAGTGCCAGAGTGAACAGTACCCTAATTTTGAGCACTATTCGTCAAAAAATTCGTTATAGATTTTTTACTAACTACATGAATATTTAAAATGTTGAAGTTGTTTATTTTAACTAATTATCTGCAAATTGCCAGGTCACTGTTTAACTGTTATGGATCGAATGGAATTTCAAGGCATATTTGTTAAAAAATGTTTCCGAAAATACCGATAGGTAATCATAAAAATGTGTAGAATGATATTAATATCATAGTTAAAATGTAACTTGAAACTTTAACCAAGTACGAGTAAAAAAACGACCTGAATGAGGTAAAATGATGAAAACAGTACACACATCGTTTTAAAAATACTATCTCCTTTAAAGTACAGAATCAAAAAATAATTTACTATAAATTTTGATGGTCAACAATATGGATAAAATAATTGCGTCACAAAATGTAAAAAATTTCAAATAAGAAAACCAAAATTAAAGTAAAATCTCAATTTAAATGTAAAACATCTCTAAGAAGTCGATAAATTGCACAGTAAAGATTTTATTATTCACTTACTCGAACATAAATTACATTGCAGTTTGAAATTGCATAGAAAATGTTGGTAATGGTCGATCAAATTCTGAATTTCTAAATTTCCAAGTCTAATGACTTCTAAATGCAGAAGTTTACAGAAATCGACCTCTTAAGTCAATTCCTTTTTGATGAAAATTTTGAGGTGATTTTATAAAAAATGTTAAAACTTTTCATAAATATTTTTAACATGGAGATTACGTTTTTAAAGCATTGGTCGTTTATTATGAGTAAGAATCTTTGAACATTTACTAAAGAAATGAAAAATATGAGAAATCAAGGTACGTCAATTTACAAACCTTGTCATTTTTTCTTCAATCCTGGTTTACTTTGCCCGCTTTTCATTTTCAGTTGCATCCGATTTGATCTTCAGTAGAGATCTGCGTTAGCATTTTATTTCTATTGTTAAAATATTATTTTGTAAATCTTAGAATTTGTTCCTTCTTTGCTTAACTCTCAATCTTCTTATTCTCAGTTGCTCATGCAGACGTTAAAAATGTGAAATCCTTTTAATGTTTCATTTTCATGAATGGAAAATCTAGAATACTGACCAATCACTTACGGTAGATTTATACACAAGATTTTTATATTTTAACATTTAAAAAGATCGACAAAAGATAAAAAAATACAAATGGTTATACATAATTCTATTGGTTAATTTTCAAGTTAGTGTTAAATGATAAACAAAATGAGTACTTTACAGATCGGTAGTAAACACAGTTACAAATTTGTAAATGTCATTCTTACTTTCGATATGGTTAAACTTTGAAGTAAATTTCATTTATTGGTTTTTTTAAGTTTTATTCGAATTTTTATTAAACTTCTAACTGAGTAAAGTTTGTACCATTAATTTCACAAATTGGTTTTGTGATGTAATCAATTTTTTATAACTATTCCCTTTTGGATTAATTTGTGCTCGTTGGTTCAAAAAAAAATTAAGAAATTTATGCAGGTTAATGGCGTAGGAACCGTATATTGAACATTGATTATAAATTAAGGTGATCACTGCTTTCGACGCTGAAGGTAAAGGTTGGTCGCCTTTTAAGATTGGAAGACAAGTCTCAAGAATGGTTTGCAGTTTTTGTTTCCTTGCAGTGCATAAATAATATAATTTGATTGAGCAAAAAAATACGATACGATTTAAATTATTTTGTAAGAGTTCAGAAATCACCTGCATCAAATATTTTCAACAAGTACTTAATCATGGAGTACCTGCTATTAATAATAAATAATGTCATTCATATAATATACTGTATTTACTATTTTATTACTACTATGTACTCATGACAATATCTATTCTTAGTATGTAATTATAGAATCAATAATAATATTACTAATAAGTACATAGGAAGATATTATATTATTTATTTACTCAATCTACTGTTGAAAATTTGATCAATTTCAGAAGATTAATAAAAAAAACTGAAGTTTTCGTAATTAATAGGTCAGATGAATAAATTAAAAATTTAAATTTAGTAAATTATTTATGAAGCTATCCCTGGTGGTCATTTTCATAATTTATAATTAATTTAATTCGTCACGAGATTTAAACAAGTTTATAGACCGCTTACTCTAATTTATTAAATGAGGTAATTATTATTAGAGCTGCATGTGGATTTTTCATTCTTTCGTTCATAATTTTCAGTAAAATAATGCGAATAATGATCTGTTTGCGTGTTTTTTCTAATAACCAGATTATGCAGACATTCACGTTACATAGTATTTGTTATATCATAAAACGCATAAATAAGCAATGGACATCATGTAATTTTTCAAATATAAAAAGTATTTCAGATATCTAAATCCACCATAATTGGACACTAATTTTATAAATTGATACGCAATTGATCGATTTACCTGCCGTGTTATTGATTTGTAATTAAGTTAAGCGATTAGTAGTAGGAATATCAAACATAATTTTACTTTTAGTATGCCGTTAATTAAACTAATGAATTCAATTGTACGGTGACAAAGTTAAATTAAGTGTAAAGTGTTAAACTGTAACAAATTAAAAAATAATTTTTTAAAATTAAATGCAAGTAACGCTAAAACTAAGAACTTGAAATTGAAAATTGATTATGTGTCTAATTAATTACTCATTAGTTTACACCTGCTACTAATTTAGAAATTACGATAAATTTTCTCCAGACTTTAGTCGAGTGCATTAATCTTATTAAAGTTGCTAACCGACTAATAACAAAGTGTAAACTAATTGATTTTCTTGTTTGGTTTGCCAAGAAAATTTGATTCAGTTTTTTGATGGCGATAATGAAACACAATAATGTTTATGATTTTTTATTGATTGTTGAGTACTGAATCGGGTATGTGCCCTTTACCACTGCTTGTTTGGTGGTTTGTATGGTACTGACTGGTACTGACTAATGAATGTTAACAGATCCTTTTTGTTAAGATTGACAAGGGATGCAACCCCCACTCCTAACTACTGACATGCGCTAATAATTTAACTAACATCCCGGCCACCTTGAAAAGTAATTTTCAATGAAGAAAATTCAAATGATTAAGATATATACATAATATAAATGTGTTAAATCAAAATTCTTAACTATATACAGAGGTAACGAATAAATAAAAATATACAAAACTAAATGCTAAAAAATCGAATGATTGGTTACAATAAATAAAATAGTGTTCACGTTGCACATAATGTTTTTCCCCTTTTTTTTTTTTAAGTTAATTGCACATCACACTTTACACAACACTTAGTTCGTTGATTTATTGTCTAAATCGTTGAGTAATTCCACAATCTTGGTGATGGAACGTTTGAGAGTGCCCGTGCTTGTTTTAATCGACACTACACGCACGATGCCATCTGGACCTGGGTGGACGTCGGTGACGCGACCCATGCGCCACATCAATGGAGGTGCTTGCGATTCGCGTATCAGTACGAGAGCGCCTGGTTGAATTGACGAATTTTGATGACGTTGCCATTTTGCTCGTGGTTGTAGCAATGTCAAATAATCTTGAGACCATAACTTCCAAAATCTTTGATGCATTTGTTGAACCATTTCAAAGCGTTTGAGCCGATTTTGTTTGATCTCAATGAGTGATGGTTCTGGTAGTGCCATTAGTGAGTCTCCTACAAGGAAGTGAGCAGGACTTAGGAAGTGTAGGTCTTGAGGATTTGTGGATAGGGGTATGAGCGGTCTTGAATTAAGGATTGATTCAATCTGACAAAAAAGTGTATGAATTTCCTCAAATGTGAATGACGAGTTACCCGCAATTTTATGCAAATGACGTTTTGCGGATTTCACTGCTGATTCCCACAGACCCCCAAAGTGAGGTGATCTTGCTGGAATGAATTTCCATTGAATAAATTTTTTGCTTAAGAAATCTGATACGACGCTACTATGAGTTTTATTCGAGTTTAATTTGTACCATTCCTTGATTTCTTTGTTTGCACCTACAAAGTTGGTACCGTTGTCCGAGTGAATTTCACGACAGAAGCCACGTCGCGCTAAAAACCGTTTTAAGCAAGCAAGAAATGATTCTGTACTTAAGCTACCTACCACTTCTAAGTGGACTGCTTTAGTAGCAAAACATACAAATATACATAAGTAAGCCTTGGTGACTCTTCGACTGCGTCCTCCGTCCTTTAATAAAAAGGGTCCCGCGAAATCTGTACCGCACACGGAGAAGGCTCGAGAAGGTAAAACACGACCTTCGGGGAGATCGCCCATTATAGGGGCTAAAGGTTTCGAATTGAAACGTTTACATGTGACGCATTTGTGAAGTAATCGTTTGACTTCACTCTTTCCGGATATTATCCAATACATTTGCCGGATTGCACTTAATGTCGCTTGTGGACCGGCGTGAAATTGTTGCGTATGATATTGGTTGATTACTAAGTCCGTTAAATGATGTTTCTTTGGTAGAATAAATGGGAATTTTGTGCCACTTGGGACGTGGCTGTGGCGCAATCGTCCACCTACGCGTATGAGCCCGTGCTCATCCATAAATGGATTGAGAGATTTCAGTTTGCTTTTTGTAGAAACTAATTTTTTATTTTTTAATAATTGAAATTCATCAGAAAATAACTGTAATTGAACGCATTTTATGAGAAGATGTAATGAATGCTGTAGCTCTATTACTGTCAAGGCACCATCAGTCTTGGTCTTAGTTTTGCGACAATTATTAATGAATCTGGTGCAATAAGCTAATATTCTTTGAAGTTTGATCAATTTTGAGTTTGAATTTATGAGTGATAATATTAATGATTCTGGTTGGACTATGCTAGTATTGCAAGATGTCACGGTTTGTTTGACTTCTGGCAAATTTGTAAATGATTCAACTAATGACTGCGGCCAAGTGGATGAATCTTGAGTCAGCCATTTTGGTCCAAACCACCAAAGTTGAGAATTGGATAGTTGACTTACTGAAACGCCACGACTTACAATATCCGCGGGATTGTCACCTGATCGAACGTGACGCCAATCAGAAATATTTGTTAACGAGATTATTTCCGAAACTCGATGTGCTACAAATGTTTTTAGTTGATTTGGTGCCTTTTGCAACCATGCGAGAACTATTGAGCTGTCGCACCAATAGTTAATTTTGTTGATAAGAATGTTAGACGTTAAATTATTTTGAATTTCAGATACTGTTTTGGCTAGTAAATGAGCTGCCATTAGTTCAAGTTTTGGTATAGTGATTACTTTTAAAGGAGCAACCCGACTCTTTGCACTAAGTAGATGCACGGTGTGCTGACCTGAAGAATTGGTGGATCTTAAATATATGCAGATGCCATAGCTAGTCTCACTTGCATCTGAAAAGGCGTGAATTTGTACATCGATGGGATTATCGCATAAAACTTGCCTGGGAATAGTTAATTCTTGAATTTTGGGTAAATCTTCCTGATATGTTGACCACATGGTGTGAAGTTCTACCGGGAGAGATTCGTCCCACGCGAGATTTAGTTGCCAAAGACGTTGTAGAATAATTTTGGACTTGATTAAAACAGGACTTATTAAACCGAGAGGATCAAAAATTGTACTTATTGTAGATAACACTATCCGTTTAGTAAATGTTGATTTGTCTTGTCTAAGTTTAAATGGAAATCGGAAGAAATCTCCCTTGGAATCCCAATCTAAGCCTAACGTTTTTACTGACTGAGATTCGTCGTTGAAGTGAGTTATTGTGTTGACAGAGTCAACATTTCGTAAGACTAGAGGATGGTTTGATGCCCATTTCCTCAGCGGAAATCCGTATGTCCGAAGTAAAGTGTTTGCTTGGTTAACCAGCATTGTAGCTTGATCCACCGATTTACAACTAGCAATGAGATCGTCTACATAGAAAGAGTTTTTAATTAAATTGCTAAGTTCTGGGTACTTAGTATTACAATTACCGGCAATTTTTTCTAAACATTTGGTAGCGAGATAGGAAGCTGATGATGTCCCATAGGTAACTGTATTAAGTTGATATACCTTTCCGTCCCATAGAATGTTTTGAAACATTCTATGGTCCTTGCTTACCCAGACTTGCCGATACATTTTTTCGCAGTCGCTGGTGAATGCTACCTTATTTAATCTAAATCTGAGAAGTATTGTGAATAAACTGGCTTGGATTACCGGACCGACTTTTAAAGTGTCATTTAATGAGAGTCCTGACGTGGTTTTGCAACTACCATCAAATACGATTCTTATTTTGCTGGTTAATTTGTCGGGTTTGACGACCGGATGATGCGGTAAGAAATATGCCCGTTGTTTTTCTTTGTCTGAGTAAGTAAAGGGTGTCATGTGTCCCAAGGTTTCGTACTCTTGCATAAACGCCGAATATTGACTTTTGAGGCTTGGATTTGAATTCAACCGTTTTTCTAAAAATGATAATCTTTTTTTGGCTATGCTATATGATTCCCCTAATTGGGTGATATTGTCTTTGAAAGGTAATTGCACGATAAATTTTCCATCTGTTTCGCGTACGGTGGTTTCTTCAAAAAGTCGCTCACATTCAATCTCTTGTTGAGATTTAGTGTGTGCTGTAGGACCTTCTTCAATTTGCCAAAAAGCCGCTAATTGATTTTGAACGTCTAATTTTTTGAAATCGACAACAGAAAACATGCATGTCGAAGAGTGCAGTGATGAAAGAGGACGTTGAATTGTAGAACCTGAAATTACCCATCCGAAGTGTGTTTTTTGCGCAATTGGCTTGTCCCTTCCCAATGAAATTTGACCGATGCATAATAACTGCCAAAAAACTTCCGCACCTACTAAAACATCGATTTTGCTGGGTTGCGTAAAGGTAGGATCAGCTAATTGAATGTTATTGGGAATATTGAAATCACCGAAATTTAATGAACTTTGTGGCAGTTCGTTTGTTATTTCCGGAAGGGTTAAGCAGCTAATAGTGCACTTGAATGCATTGTATCGTGAATGTAGCGTAATAGATACCTCGCTTGTGACATAATTTTGAGAATTGTTAATACCCGATATTGGGTAATTGACCTTTCTTGTTTTAAGGTTTAATTGATTGACACTGTCTTGTCGAATAAAATTTGCCTGAGAGCCACTGTCCAGAAGCAATCTTATTTGATGACAATTGCCTTCATTATCAAAGGTATGAACGATGGCTGTAGGTAAAAGTACATGGGTTAGTTTAAATTGTGAAAAGTTTACTACTGCTGGAATTTGAGTTTCAGATTGCGAATAAGTGACAGTATTCGATGATAAGTTTTCAGAATTTGAATTTAATTGACTTGTTGTTTGTTCATTGGTTAGGTGCAATAACGTATTATGCCGGCGATCGCATTTCCTACAGTTAGAAGATCTGCAGTCTTTTGTTGCGTGATTTCCACGAAGGCAACTCTTACAAAGTTGAAGTTTGGTTACCTCATTTAGGCGATTAAGTACATTCATTTTTAAGAATTTTGCACAATGGTAGATTTGGTGACTACCTGAGCAAATTTTGCAAGATGGTTTATAAGTAGCAACATGTGCTGAAAGCCGTGCTGGTTGCTTATGGTAAATAGCTGTTGGCTTTGTTGTCTGCAAAGCCTCTAATTCACGACATTTATTTTTTAAGAATTTTGAAAGGTCTTGCATTGTTGGAAGATTTTGTAAGCCTGATCTTTCCTTTTCCCAATCGCGTTTTGTTGAAGGGTCAAACTTGGAACGGGTTAGGTATACGAGAATGGAATCCCAATGTTCTGTAGGTTCATTAAGTGAATTGAGCGCTTGAACATGTTTAAGTGTATTGTTTAATAATGACTGTAAAAGAGTGTAAGATTCCTTTTGTAATGATTCTAATTCGAAAAGAGATTTTATATGCGTATAAACTATTCGCGCTTTGTCCTCGTACCGTTCCTTTAATAAATTTAGTGCTATTTCGTAGTTGTGTGCGCGAATTTCTACCGATTCGAGAACGTCTTTTGCATTTCCGGTGAGAGAGCTTTTTAGGTATTGAAGTTTTTGGACCGGTGACAAAGTGTCGTTTTCATGAATGACGGAGTTAAACATGTCATAAAAGTTTAACCATTTGTCCATTTCTCCGCTGAAAGTTGGGATAGACAATTGGGGTAGCTTTATATGAAAGGATTTGTGAATTGAATTGTTACCTGGCGAAATAAAGCTGCCGTCAGCTCTTTGGGATTCTTCTAGCGCGGCGTCGCTTCTGCCCGATAATGAACCGTTATCTGAATTATCTTTTTCAAATAAAGACATTTGTTTTGGATTTAAAAGAATTTCAAAATTTGCCAATACCGAGAAATAAGTATCTTCAAATGAAACTCGCTCTTGCTCATGCAGGGCCGTATCTACCGATTCATCAAGCTCAATCTGACTCTGAACGAAGTCAAATTCTTCCCATAAGGGCTCTACTTTACTTTTTCTAAATTGAAGTTCTTTAATGAGAGTTTTTTGATTATTTGTTTCTGAATTTATATTAGCAATAAATTGCTTACTTCTTGTCAAGTGAGCCTTAATATTACCACGTTTACGTTTATGACTCTCTAATTCAGACATATCGAATTGATTTGATTTTGATGATATAAAAATTATTTGTCAGATTGAATCTTAAAGTGAAAGATAATGAAATGAATAGGAATATGTTGAAAAACTCACGTTTTGGTTTTCCCAGATCTGCTACTGATGTTCACCCTTTGTATTGCAGGTAGCGGAATTTGCCTGTTGGAGGAGCCGCCTTGGATTGTAGAAATGTTTCCTTCTTGCTGTTGCAATGTTGAATCGTGATTGAACTTTTTCTTGATTTAATTGATTTGATTCTTGATTTTCTGATTTGACTCGAAGGACCAAAAATGATTTTCTTGTTTGGTTTGCCAAGAAAATTTGATTCAGTTTTTTGATGGCGATAATGAAACACAATAATGTTTATGATTTTTTATTGATTGTTGAGTACTGAATCGGGTATGTGCCCTTTACCACTGCTTGTTTGGTGGTTTGTATGGTACTGACTGGTACTGACTAATGAATGTTAACAGATCCTTTTTGTTAAGATTGACAAGGGATGCAACCCCCACTCCTAACTACTGACATGCGCTAATAATTTAACTAACACTAATACCGCGAATTTTAGTATTAATTAACAAAATTTAACTCGTTAAGTAATAATTAGTGACAAAAATAAAACGTTGACGTTTTCTTAAAAATCTGTAAATTCTTTGGGTTACTTTTAAAATATATGTTTATTTAATGACTGGAAGAAAATTAAAGTCAACATACTGAGAAATTGCCATCTGAAAATGTTTCGTTTTATTTTTTTCTAAGGTTTTTCCCAAGGTAAATAAGTGGTTTCCAATATTTATTTTGAATAACTTTTGCTTTACAATATAATGCGGTTTATTTAACCGTGCCATTTTTATGTAATAATTACACTTTTATTATTGACAAAAAAATTGAAATGACAAATGATCCACTCGTTGGTGCGCTTTATTTAATTATTAATTCATGAACACATCTCGTCACATGTTTTTGAATCAAAAATAAATATTGATATTAAATGAAATATTTGTCGTTAACCTAAATCTACCCTGTACCAAATTTATTGTGTTTGTTATTGTTATAAACGAATAAGGATTCGTATATTATATTAAGTGAGATAATGTCGTTTGTGTTTGGTTCATTTATATCAGGGCAAGGTAAGAGAAAAGTAGAAAATTGCCTGGTTTGCTATTTAGTGACTAAAATAGTCCAATAGTAAATACTAACAAAGTGAAATGTACCATTCAAACAGGAAGGCTTTTTCCGAAAATAAAGTGTAATTTAGTAGTTAGCTAAGTTGTGTTTACATTAGAAACGTTTAAATAAACCTTTGTCGTCTTCAACCGTTTATTTAAGTACGTATAAAGGTACAACTAAAACATAATTACAACGAATATTGCTTAAATTGTAAATACTAAATATCCAATTTTATTTTCAATTTGTCAAGTTGAAAGAGCAGGTGTGTCTATTTGAATTTCAAGTTTGTTCTAAAGTAAATTTAATATTGCGAATGGAGTAAATGAATTTTTTTTATCTTCAAAAAATGTTACATGAAAATTATAAAATGAGGTTTTTTTAAATGCATATTTACTGTAATATTTTTATATAATTTTTTTAAATCCATTATTACACTTTTGAAAGTGTTTTTGGTACTTCTCAAATTCGTTAAATTTTTGAATGTTTTCAAAATTCAAATTGAGGATTTTCGCGACCAGAATTTTTAAGTTTGGGAAAAAGTACCAACTAAAAATTTATTTTAACATTATAAAAAAATATTATTATCCAATATAAATAAAAATTTTGTTACTATTCGTTCGTGAAAATACTAATTTTTTTTATACATCCGAGTTTAAAAGTCAAACTTCTTTACATTTTCTATATTTTTCTTTTTGCGTTGTTTTCTTCATGAAACGAACGAGTAATTATTTTTTTAATCGTGCAGTAGAAAAAGTCAATCAAAATTTTAATTAATTATTTAAATCACACAGTGGAGCAATTAAATTTTAATTAATATTATAATTTACACTAGCGACATAATTAATCTGTGGTTTTGATTTTTATGTGATGAATTTTTTTCAATTTGAACAGTGAATTAAAAAAAAGTTGTATATATGTGAAGTTTTATACGAAATATTTTCATTTTATTTAAATTCCATGTAATAAATTAACCCTCACACTCGGCTTTAAATTTTCTAGGCTTATTTTATACAAAAAAGTTTTCTATTTACTTTTTCAATTTTTGTTTATGTTGATCTTAATTATTATTAACTCTCTGTTGTAAACCATTTGAAATGAATAAATGAAAAATATAGTCATCAATATTTTTATGCATAATGTCAGCCAAAGAAGATTAATTATTATTTCAAAATGTCTATGAACGTATATAGAAATATTTTTACCTTTCACGACAGTATTTACTAATGAAAGAACTGAAACATTTGAAGTGTTCATAAATATTGACAAAAATGGAAACAATGCTTCCAAAAAATTTAAATTTTCTTTTGAAATAGAAATTAAACTTTATTATGAAAATGACAACCACGATATAAAAATTCAGAAGCATCTAAAAGAAGGTTAAATATTATTGATTCTCCGAGGTAAAAATAACCTTCCCTACCTTAATCAGTTCGTATCATCTCAAAATTTAAAAAACTTTTGGTAATCTATCGATTCACTTGACGATTGTGGTGAACTCAACATTAAACATTGATTTACAGTTTTCTAAAATCTAGTACTTCCTCTTTGTTGCCTCCGGCTTTCTGAAAACACTAAATCTTCTATTTTGTAAAGAATTTATGGAGAAATTTACCTTTACACAAAAATATTGTAATTTGCTTAAACCTACACATGCAATAAATTTTACAATATTCTCTACTAATTTAAAAATATTGAACATTAAAAGAAAAATTGCGAATTAATATAAGCTATTTCGGTTATACTTAGTATTATCCATCATCCTCACTCGAATAGTTAAAAAACAAAATCTAATTAAGAATTCGGTAAGTTATATTATAACTGGTAAGATTGAAGTGGTTGGAAAATCAATGAAACTTTGACATGGTTTAATAAATCATAAATGTCAAAACTATTTTACGTACCAGACCTAATCTGTATTCAGTACACACAATGCAATAATAATAAAAAAGTAGTATAGTTTCTTATAAAAACCTATCAGGTTATATAGAAATACTTTTATTTTGTATTTCTTTACGAGATTATTTGCTGTAACAGGGCTTTTTGGTTATAAAGTATGCAATTTAGTTACCTGAGATTGTAAACTTCTTAATAAAATTTGTGTAAGCTCATGCAAATCACTCGACAAGTTATAATTATATTTTCGTAACAGTAACGTTTTACTAACGTTGTAGTAACGTCATTGTAATACGACAGAGAGTAATACAAAAATTATTACAATGCCGTCTCTAGGCAGCTTTCAAGATAGTGGAAACTTTGCGACAGATAAGAAAAATTTTAGTGCTTATTTTTCTCGACGTGGTTACGCCCCTGGAGCAATATAATTTCCATGTATAAATTATCATAGTAATATTACAAATGTAAACGGAAATATTTATTTATATCACGACACGTTTTATTCCTCTACATCACGCAATATATTAAACTACGTTCATACTGCAGTGGATTGCAAAATATTTTGTTCAAATTTCGAGTGGTGCCCAAAAAAGTATAAGCAATAAAATCAACAAAAGTATAAAATTTCAACTTGAAAGAAAACCGTACAGTCTTATGAAAACGTCTTTCAGCAACCTTATACATATTTAAGCTTAGTATAGATTAAAATGTGCTTAGTTAAACATTGTCTTCCTTTTGTTTATTTGTAACTGTTGAATTTTTCAAGCGTTTTTGAAATAAGTTCTAAGAAAATGTTTTGTGGATGAGAAGAAAAACAAAGAAAAACTATAACATTTTAGTTTATTATTTAATCCGCATTTGAATTAAAATGTTGGAAGAAGTAAATAATAAAATTTCATAGTACGCTTGCATAGTTTGAGACCCTCCAGCTTTGTAAAAGCATTAAAAAGTACTTATTTATTTATAATTTATTAGATAATATTGAGTTTCACAAAACAATCAGATAAAAATAAAGCTCTATGTTATTATATTTCAATGTAGTGAGTTACCGAATTAAATCCGGAAGTACCTCTGTTCGAATATTCCGGTTTAATACGGACGTTTGAATACGCATGAGGCCCATAGGCCACGGAGGAGTCGTAAAGTTTTGAATATACGTATTTTAATATGACTAGAATCATAATGGATAGATGGATCAATTTAAATTTTTATTAGAATTTATGATTTTATTTTTATGCTTGTTTTTGTTCTTTTGTTTTCGACAAATAAAAAGTAAAATAAAACGGATCGACTAAATTTCTGTACAGATACGCTTACATTCCTACAGTTTACGATCTCTATTTTTTACTGTTTACTCAGTATTTTTTGGCATTTGTAACGTATAAAAAAAGTTATAAATTTTTTACTTAGTACGCTTATAAAGGTAGGTAAGCTTCTGATAGATACTCCATTGTCAAACACAAATTTTTGATCGTTTATTTTCCCACTACTACAAGATTCTGTTTCGCTTTAGTATTTTACTTCTTTAATCATAATTAAACCTTTTGAAAACCGCTACGGAGCTCCTCGGGTTGGATTTTGTGTTACAAATAAATCTAAACAATCTTGAGATTGTTTTGCTCCTAATCAACGCTATTGTTACAAATTAAACAACTTTCGAGATTTTCCTTTTTTTTTGGAGTAGTAAATGACAAAACGTTTAAAGCGGAGATCAAAGGAAGCGACAATTTTTTACTTTGCATAATTAAAAAATCTAATATTTTATATTAACCGTGTTGAGTTTTATTAAAAGAGAATACAGAATACCCAATATTGATGCTTCACTTTTATTTTTACGTAAACATAATAATGACGTTTTGTTTTACATTTAAAACAAGAAAAATAAGCTTTGCAACGCCGTTTTCCTCTATTTATGTTTTAATTAAGACATTATGGTGGGTTTCCTTATCATTAAATGAAGTTTAGTGGGAAAATAGAAAATATAAAAAATGTGAAACACATTGTGCTAATATTAAAAGTATTTTTAAGAACGAACAAACAATGTCGAGCTTATATTACAAACTTTAAGATACAAGAACGAATTTTTTTTATAATAGTCTTCAGATTTTAATCGATTCATGTTTTATGCTTTTACCAGAATTTCGTACAGCATTGTGTTTTTTACGTTTTAAATCAAAATATAAAATTGAGTGTTTTGGAATGTACTATACCTAAATTTCGTGGTGGACTGGAAAATGTAAATAATTTCAGTATGCTTTGTAAACCTTTTAACTTTTTTTTAATTTTTTTGTCAAAGATTTCCAAAAATTTGTTTATAATTTTGCATATTATTTCTTGGTATAGTAAAGATGTTACATAAATAACTGATTGAAACCAAAATATTTTTTGGCGTATTAAAATTTTTACAAATGAAATTATAAAAACAAAAAAAGTGCCCCAGGGAATGTTTAAGGTTAAACATTTTATTACGAAAAGTACCAAGTTAAATGCCTATTCTATTAGTGTAACAATTAATTTCAAAACAAAGAGAAATCCAAACTAGGCGATCGACAAACCATGGTTACGGTCAAATATTTCTCTGCAAAAAAGCCAATTAACCTTTGCAGATTAAAATTGATAATGTTTTAGAGTTAACTTTGAGACTTTGCACGATGAGTATTCTCGTAATTCAAAAACTGATAAAAAGAAAAAATTGTAAAAATTTTTAGAACGAAAAACTTTTATAAAGCTAATTTCCTCTGTTATTATGTTCTATGGCACCCCTCAACTTACCTCAGATAAATCCTCTGAAATTCCTTATGAGAAACGTGCTTAAATTTCAAAAAATGTTCAACGAGCGAGAACAGCGTCAGTAAATCCATGTCCACGTATAAGGTTCCTATTCTGCAGGTACAAATGAGCAGATTTTGCGTCATGTAGATGTCCAGCTGCGTGAAGGTAACTTGCCTGCCCTTCCAGTTCTCACAAAATCGTGAATGATTTCTATTTGGTGAAAATATTGCAACTAAAGTCTTGCAGTGCAACTTGAGTTGCAAGCATCTTAATCTTTTCATCAAGTGTAGAAGTTGTTGATTCAATGCCACCTAGAAGACCTGCTTTACAAGCTAGGGCATCGATGTCTTTCACTTTCATTTTCCATTTACAAATAGTCTTTCCTAGAAAACAGTGACTATGATAATCAATCTGAGACAGTGAATGAGCACAGAGAGCTCAAAAATATGCGTGACTAGATAGCATAAGCGTGATTGAATTTTGCGCAAAAATTTCTCCCAAAGTTTCTCGAATCTACTGCCTACCATGATTTCTCCAAGGGCTTCTATAGAGCTCATCAAGAGACGAAAATAATGGAGAAGCCAATGTCACTATTCAAAAAGTCAAAAGTCACCATGCACTTTATTGCATTTTATGCACTCATAGGCAGCAAAACGGAGACAAGTGTAAATTGTGATGAGATTGCCAGGATCAAGATTCACAATTGGCAGAGACGATACAGTTGAAGTTTTAAATTGTTGCTGTTTTCTTGCTAGCTTAATGACGCTACTCCATCCAGTTCTTTTCTGTATTTTGCAAACTGGTCCAGCCATTCACATCAAATCCAGGCGATGAGGAACATCTGAACTCTTTATTTTTAATTTCAAGGACAGCACATTGTCTATTTTAATGCTCCTCACCCCTACTTTTTTCGCTTTCTCATATGCTGATATAGGAATAAACCCAAAACCAGCCTTTGCAGGTGGAATAGATTTTGGCCAAGGCACGCAAAGCCTTCCATAACATGAAAACTTCCATAGTCATCTACGAGTGTTGTAATCCGTGTTGTCAAAGATAAATTGCATGAATGCACCTTTACGTATTTGCGTAGAATTTTTTTGGAATTTTATAGTTGGATCATATTCAATTATTGTTGCTTATCTGTTTTTCATTGATTTTGTGCAAACTGCCACATAGTGCGATCAACCATACCAAAGTTATATCGATTTTTTTAGAATTTTAAAAATGTTTTCCTAGCTCAAGATATTTGATAAAATTATGTTTTAAAATATGCTTTGAAATTTCCAAGATGGTGGACATTTTTTGAAAATTATGCATGCACTTCATGGGAAATTTGAAGGTATTTTTCTGAGGTAAGTTGGGGAGGCCTTAGAACATCATATAACAGAAAAAATTTTCCGTCAACAGCCAAAATTTATAGTAATATTACTTTACTACAAAGGTATGATTTCTTAACTACGAGCAACTGCAGTAAGAAATGAATAAAATCGACAAATTTTCGATTGGCACCGACATGTCAAACTATAAATTTCTCTAAGCTTTCAATTTTAGAGATCTAGAACAATTTTTTTTAAAAGAGGTTGGGCTCTAAATTTGCAAAATTTAACTCTGTAAAAGTAAAATACCATTAGACCCGTAGAAAATCACTGTTAAAAGAAACTACCCCTATTCACATTCATTGTAGAACAGTTAAAAATTCATTGGTAAAATTTTAAGTGTTACTGCTGAATCCTTCCCATCATTTCTAAATCCAAAAATGTATTTCAAATTATACAAAATTATTTTGAACTTATTTTTTTGAACTACTTATAGGTACAGTAAATTCGTCAAGCATGGAATCAGTTCGACAAAGAATTTTGGAGGTTTTTTTTACAGAAAATTTTAGGACATTTCGAATTTTTTCATAAATAAAATTTATTTTATTACATTGCCTTAAAACAAATGACGGTGGAACCTTGAACTGAGGCTGAGAATTGAGAAATAAGTCTTTTTTGTCGATTTTATTCTATACTTTACGAGTTCACTCTGTATATTACATCAGATTGCCCATGCTGTGCTGCTTAAAGGCAGCATTAAATACATTTTTAGATTGCCAATAAAAAAGTAATGACTGAACCAATTTCAATTGCGTCACCAACAGGTCCAGGACGTTTCTTAACCTGACAAAATTAAGATAAAATATTATATAATTAATTAACAGAAAATTAGAAACCAATGTGCGTTTTATCAATTCAGAACTCAAACATCGCACAATGGGGAACAAAAAATTTAAATGTTGGTAAAAGACTCCGCTTGGATAGATTCTCTGGCTGAAAGCTGATGTCTCTCCCACCACCGCTTCCGCTACTTTAAATTTAAAATTTTATTTTTGTTTGTAATATCCATTCCATTTTCAACAAATTTAAAAATTCGCAAAACAAGGTAGCTGAAGAAGTTTTAACAGCTCTACCGTTCTGAGTTTTGAATCCAAAATAATCTAAATTAAAATGTGTAAACCTCGTTTCTATATCTCTTTAATTTTCTTGGTACCGTCTCTTATCGGAGGTTGGCCAGCATTCGAAATGCTACATCTTGGCAGATTACTCTCGGTGGTTTGCCATTGCCTTCCGAGAGAATAAAGTTGGATACATTTTTTAGCCGGATTGGGGATCAAACTTAGGGCTTCTAGCCTAGTGTCCGGTCCTTAGTCCGTTTACTTAGCTCACCTCTCTTTTTAATTTTCATATCGTCGGTGAAACCAGAAAACGGTGTAACTCCATTTTACTAAATTTTACAGGAGGCAATAAAAACTGTTTATTTTCTGAAGTACTGTAATGATTGGGTTGAAAATTTCAATAATGTTAAAATATAAATAAATGCATGTTATCCATTTACTTTTTTTATGATTACTTAATGTTAACTCTTTTTTATTGGAGATACACCAATTTCCTTTTTTTAAAGTGGCATTTTACGTGGAGATACACACTTTTCGATATGATATTATAATGGTTGTAAAAATTAATTTTAATTTAAAAATAAGTTATTATTCTAACAAAATAGTATTTTAATTTCAATAAAACATTTATTATTAAAAATTTGATACTACAACTATACTGGTAAGGAATGTTATCGTAAAATGCATGATGATCGGAGCTCTTTCTTAGTGCTTGAAGATGTTCAAACTTTTCTTTTCTGATTTTTCTTCTGCAAGTATATAGATTTGGTAAATTGTTAACGTCACAAACTTGTTTATAATTATTTGGTTACTTTATCTTAGTAATATTCACTTTAATCCTCTTCAGAATATCTAAGTTTGTACTTTGTGTTTCCATTTTGCGGATTCTTAATCACTTTAAGATCAGTAACTGTTGCATCACCAGTTTTTCGACCTGGTCTAATTGAGAGATAATATTTTATTTTAGAAAAATCTTTAAAAAACAAGCGATATTGGACTTTGTATGGAAATCGTTTTTGTCGTACATTTTGACAATGAGCATAACGTAGTCTGCTGGAACATTAATATCCCGGCGTCTTTCGATTGCAGAATGCATTGAATTCGTCTCCATTTGTGTATGCTCTTTGAATAAGTATTTTTGAATAATAGTAATTTTATTTTTTACCGATTTGTTAATTAAAGCATTAAATAATTGTGCGTTACGATTCTGACCTAAACAGCCATCGCTTCAGAAAATAATTTTAATAGGTTCATCTTTAATCTTATTATTCAGTTTTATTATTACTTCAGTTTCAATAAAGTCAACTAAAATTGAATCAAATCCATTTGCAGTAAAGGCCCTTTCCGTTTCGTTCCATAATTAACAATACCCTTTATGAGTTTTAACATTATAAACAGTGAAATTATGTACTGCCAATTTGGTCTTATACTAAGTACATAGCACCTAACTTGTTTTTGGGTGCTAATAAAACCGATTGAAGGTCCATAGTATAAACAAAATCTGATGTATCTGATGATTTGTCAAATTTTTTGCATCTTTGGCTTTCTGATTAAACAGTAAGTGATTATTATAAATTCTTTTTCAGAAAGACTTTTTGTTTTATATGCGATACTAGTATCACATTGATCTTTTTTTGGGAGTAAATAGCGATATATTTATTTATTCGAACATTTAATGTTAAAATTAATTTATATTTTAACAATATTCGACATAGTTTAACTAACTTTTCCGATCGCACAATACATTACCGTGTGAAAGGCGTTGATTTAATGGAGATACACGTATTTCCCGTCATAAAACAGTGCATTGGAGTTGCACATATTTCTAAAGTAGTTATTTTAAGATTCAGCAAATTTTGAATGAGCTATATTTTTACCACAATGTAGATAAATCTCTCATGGACCGATTACACATATAAAACGCATTTTGAACAAAAGTGGAGTTACACCGTTTTCTGGTTTCACCGACGATATGTACCTATGTATATGAAAAGATTGAAAAATGCTAACCCCTATGATTTCGAATCTTGAAACGAAAATAAACTAAAATGACTATTGTACCTCGTTTGTGCTGAAATTTGCGCGCCGACGTCTATACAAATAAATTTTCACTATTATAGAATCAAATTTTAATTCGTTAATAGGTAACTCATAAATATTTCTTTAAATAGAAATTGCTTTCAAAATATTAGTAGTACAAGAAAAATCTTCTTAAAAAAAAAAACTGATTTCATCAACATCAGTAACTGAAATAAATTTAATGAGACTATTAAAGCCATAAGTGCATTTTATAGTTTTATCTATTAATGTAAATTAAATATTTCATAAACTTCTATTTTAAAGCTTTCATTGAAAAATTATTATTAATTCTTTTATTTTACTGTGCAAGTAATGAAACAGCGCCATTCATTCCGTTAATGTTCTACTAAAAATTTTCACTAAAAAGTTCGACTATAATACCGAACTAAAATTAGTTTATTCTTCTAACTTAAAAAAGTTTATTCGTCTATAAAAGTAGTCAAGAAAATTTAGTGCCAATCCATCCCTGGTTAAATTTTAAAGATTTAATGTATCAGAATGAATGTCGAATAAAAAACTGGATTAATTCGTAAACTTTTTGAAAGTAACATAAAAAATAAATAAAATATTATTTATTAAACATACTTTAAAAATGGCGGTGTGGTATCATAAAACACATTTCCATAATGCTCCATAAAAAGCAATAAATATCAACTTTGTTTATCTATTAAATAAATACATAAAAACACTATAAATTTGATAGGAAATAAAATTTTGTATTTTATTTCAAAAATACAGAGAAAACTAGGAATTAGGTTCAGTATAGTAATGCAGGGTCGTTTGAGGTTGGAAATATGAAAAATGATTTCGGCAAAAGTAAAAACTAGTCAAGTTTTCTGTTCGATATTTGTAACTGTCTTACAATTTTTTTAATACTTGACGTTTGCTAAATCACACTTTTCTTTTTGTTTATATTGATTTTGTAAATTGTAATGGTAGCAACAAAAAGGTTTGCGAGTTAGGGTTCGCTCGAACATAAAAAGACGTAAATCTGAAAAATTAACTGCACGACATTTATTCAAATTTTTTTGAACAAATAGAAAATTGATAACTACAAATAATTACATATCGTGAGAGCAACGTTGCACACTGTATAATTTTCAGTTTAGTTTTAATGAGAAAATGGAAATGAGGTAAGCAAAAATAAATTTACCTTAAATATATTTACTTTTAGAAAGGATAACCGAAATCCCTTATTGCTAACTAAAGCTCGTTTTTGCAGATTGGAGTTCCTACCGGATATTAAAGCTTTTTGTTAGACAGACGAAGTTAAAAACTGATAACGTGACAGCGCAAAACTGCATAAAATGAATATTTTTTTAATGTGGACATTTATTTTCATAATGAAAACTAATTTAAAGATTAAAAAGTTTTGTAAAATTCAAATCCACCATTCTTTTATTTCCTAAAAATTTTCAATTAAAATGGAAATGACAGAAATTGTTAAGACGACGATGATGATGTTCATGATGTAGTAAGTAAATTTTATATTTTACTTGTCAGCTCGAAATTGTACTTTAATTTATGTTTTCCATTTTATACCCAGCTTTCTATGTATACCAAACTACAAAGCAAACAAAATGAAACGATGATTTAGTTTTTAAATTTATGACTATCAAGTTCACTTTTTATTATTCAGAATAAGTCCAACATATGAATTTTATTAACACAATGCAATGTGTATAAATTTAAAATCCAATATGATAGTTGCAACCATTGAATTGGAATGAATTACCTTAATATATCAAAGAGTGGTTTTTAAATTATCACCTGTCGTCCATTTATTTCAATGGAATATTCAATTTTATCAAAACACCAAATGGAAGTGTTACAAAAATTAATTAAAGCCATTTAAAAAATAACGAAAATGGATCTGGTATAAAAGTTACCTCACACTCGGAAAAATAAATTGCAAACCAAAAAACTCAAGTGCATCTTTTTATGCTGAATAAATATTTTAACATTAATAATGAAATTTGTGAAGGAGAATAATTTTGTTTGTTGATTAATAGACAATTTATTATAATACGTTGATATGACTCGATGAGAACACTACCAAGTGGATGTTGTTTAATAACGTAAGTATGAATGTATTATTTCCATATCTTAAGATGACAGCCACCATAGTATAGGAATTTAACAGAGTAAATCACACTGAAGGTGAATTGCGGTTTGAAATACTAAGTTGTGCTGAACTTCGTCGTACAGAGCTTTCACAGCATTTAATGTACAAACATATACCTAGGCGTCTTTGTTGAAGTAAATTTGACCGAGCCCGTTTAAATTCTACGTAGAATCCTCTAATACTATAACACGTTTAGGTCTCACTAAAAAGCTTCTTCGAGAATGAACGGAAATTGGATTCTGTCTTAGGCATGGATCTATTTTAGAACATGCGTAGCTTTTCTTTCAATACGATTTTATACTTTGATCGCAGTCTAAAATAATAACAATTTCGAGATTTTTCTTTCCTTCAGGAACAAACAATCAAGTTTGATTCAATTTATAATGATCGAGTTTATCGTTTTGTTTACCATCGCTATGCTAAATTTCCATCTTAATTAATTCGTTCGTTGCAAATTCTTACTTCTAATTGAGATTTTTGGTTACATTAATGCCTTTAAAAGGTAATCAAATTTAATGTGATTTATATTGTATTATTTTGTGAACATTAAATAAATTTACGGTTGAACAAACCGTTCATAATAAATCTCATTAGGTAAATGTATTATGCTCATTGTTGCGAAAATTTTGAAATAAATTCGAGAAAATTGAAATGTCTATTATTAAATATTTGGAATTATAAGCACATCAAGTGCCAGTGTGTGCCTTCAAAGGAGTTTCAAATCATTTTTCAATTTATGGGAATTCCCGCCTCAACTTGTTGACTTTTTATTCAAAATTTTAATTTAAATTATTAAAGTATTTTCTGCAAAAATGTATCGAATCTCCTGCAAGGGTTATGCCTACAAAGTTACGCTCGAAATACCAGTAAAATTGTTTATATCTCGTTAAAAACAGTTTCCATGAATTTTTTATGAAAAAGCATACATGAATACAAATTTTAAATATGTAAGTAAAATATAAAACGAACAGAATCGTACGTTAGTATGGCAATAAAATGTGATACCTTAAAAGCATTAAAAGTTTCTATCGGCGTTGATAATATGAAACACGATATCAAACTTAAAGGACTATTTTTATATATTGTAATGCCGGATCCACACTAAACCTACAAAGTAGAAAGGCTTTTCATAAAAATAAAATAAAAGAGTTTATCTGAGCTTTGGTTAAAGCTCACGCGCGAAAATTTTCTATCACACTTCAAATAACTTCAAGCTTTCACTCAAATTAACCATCTTTTTCGAAAGAAAACTTTTGAAAAATAAATAAATTTCAGCAAACTACTTTGCAAATTTGAGTCATAATACACCTTACATTCCGATTACTGAAATTCTAACTTTTTTCAAATGTAGGCATCGAATTACCAACACCTAAACAATAATTTCTTCTACAATAATATCAGATATCGAATAATAAATCTGGTAATCTTTTATCGCTAGTACGAGTTTCGGTTTAATTTTTTTATTACAAATGTATGCACCACGGGGACGATAATTTCCAAAAATCGCGTAAAGGGGAGTGCCTAATTTGTAATGCACTTTCGTTTGGAATACATAAAATCACTCTTTGTCGTAAACACCATCAAGTTGTTAACGCGTGCTTTTTATCAAACTCACATTCGTTTTTGCACCATCAAACCACATTTGTGACAATTATTTTGTTGAGCAAGAAATATTGGCTATTGACTATAAAATGTACCGTTGAGAAATTTACTGCCAATCCGAAATCGACGTTTTCCGAGGAAATATATGACTATTGCAAAAATTTTATCTTTCACCACGTGGGATTAAAGCAAAAAATCCGGACGTTTAAAAAATGTATGACAATTTTGTATCGCACAATTTTATTAATTTAGAACAAGAAGTGTAATTTATTACTGATTACAGTACAGTGGAGTAGAACTTTCTATTATGATGTTTCCTTGTGAGTTTCCAAGCAGCCAAGTACTTCCTCTTACAACACAAAATTAATTCAAAATTGAAAATTTATAATTAAGTATTTCAATTTTCGCTGAGCACTTACTAATTCATATAAAGGTATATTAATGCAACGCTTGGTATTACATCATTAAACCGCTAAATGGAGATTGCTCTTCTTAGTAAAAAGCATTTAATTAGAAATTGAAATTATGAGGTAAGTGCAACAATAATATACACTATCAGCGTCCAATGGAATGTTCCACGAAGAAGTTTTTTTTTGTTTTTGCTTATGCTAACGCAATATTTGCTGTGTCTAAGCGTCTTCCATTTGTAGACGTTCGAAGTTAACCCATGAATATTGAAATAGAGAGTTCCTTAAGTAAATTGTCAAAGTTTATCGGTCAAGTTTATTGTCTGTCAATGCCGATAAATTTGATCGTTGTTTTCAGACAATTTTCACACAAAAAACAAATTTAATCACGAAGTTATTACGCAATAATCAAAATAAAACAATAGATATATTGTATTTATTTGAATTGTACTTTCAGATCTCAGTGGAATATTCCTTATAGACAAAATTTTTGGTTTGGAATATTCCAGGAATATACAACGTATCTATTTTTAACAAATGGTTCTTTTTATTAATACACCAAATTCTTCAATGGTCCCTCCTAAAATTGGCGTTAATAAAGAGAAATATAAGTAGCTAATTGAATGTGTATTTGATGGCCTCTGTTTCAGGATGCTTTTTTTTTCAAAAATTTACGGAGTCTGGAATACATTAGTTCTTATTGATTCCATCACCACGAGGAATAGAAAAAATTGTTGATGAGGAAATGGGTGTACAAAATCGCTCTTAGACACTTCCATCTAAATGCAATATTAAAAAGTAAAATTTTAGCTTTAGTGTCCATCCAAGGTAAAGTGGTTTAATTTTTATTTCAAAAATTTCAAATTTCATTTGATTTTTTGTATTTCCATTTCAATCTTGGTAGTACAAAATGATCATTATTTAATTTTTATAGGTTTCTGTTTTCTTAGTTTTTTTAATGTAAGGTTTAAAGAAATCTTAAATATTTGCGTCCTTATTTATCAAATAAACATGGAAAACAAAGAAATTTGTAAACAATTGAATGGTTTATAAGATTATTTTTTAAATATTTTCACTTAAATGCAATTCTAAAAGATACAACTTTGGTCTGAGTTTAAGCTTTCTTTTTAAAAAGCTCATCTTTGTCTGGAAGATTTTACAAGTAAATTTTTTCAACAAAGAGGACTTAGTCTTATCAATCAGTCTTATTCATAAACCAAATATTAACTCTGAGACTAATCTTTATTTCTTTTTAAAAATTCCTTAAAACGTAAAATGTTTACATTTCTTGGTTAGGTTTAGCATAAAATTTTCTAAACCCCTGGTTCCTCAAATTAAGCACATCTCCTTCTTAAAAGTTTTAACAACTGTAAGGCTTTTATGATAAAGTGACCCCTTTTAATATGATTTTAAGTTTCGATTTTTGATTTAAATTATTTCAGGTTTCAATATTTCAAATGGAGAGTAGGTACAATAATTGTTTTGAAAATAAGAATAAAATATAAAAAAAAATCTGCACGTTGCAATAATCAAGATTAAATAGCTTATAAAAATGAAAATTATTTCATATGCCTCAATGTATTTACTGTTGTATAAAATATTTTGAAATCAATGAAGTTGACTGTTTATGAGAAAAAGTTCTAAAATGTATTTTCTTGTAGGCCATGCTTTTCACCATGTCATCTTTAGGAGGCATTTCCATAATTTTTACATTATTTTATGATTTTCTTCTATTTCATTATAGGTCATACCCCCTGTATAGCTTAAAGCTAGCGATAAGCTGAAGCTTGGTGTGATCCAGGCCAAGCTCAGGAAAATCTCAGGTATTTAACCTATAAATTAGTTTCTATTTAGCTTGAGTCAGATCAAGCCCAGGCCTGGCAGAAAATTTTAATTTTACAAGACATTACCAAGTTTCAAATGTTTCTTGGATAAGTTAAATAAAATTAGTCGATTAGTTTTCGAGTTATTGTGAAGACCCTGCGTTTACTAAACCTTCATAAATTGTCACATTTTTGAGTTTTTAAAAAATTCTTGCATGTACTTGTTTCAAAAGAGGAGAACCTTCTTAAGTTTGCATTTTCGTAATAATGTTATGTTTCATTAAATTTTTATGTTTTTTAAATTAATTTTTAATTACATCAAAAATACAGTCATGTAAGAATTTACTGGCGCATGCACCTAGTACTTTTTGTAATTTATTTTATTGCTTCACTAAAAAATTGTTGTGCTTATTGTAACAAAAAATATTTGGAATTATAATCATTTTACTTTGAATATGAATAAACAAGATAAAATTGTAATATATGGTACTTGATGATTTTGCGAAAACTGCAAGTAGAATGAAATTTTAAATTAACTGTCGAAGTAAAAACTTCAAAACCCCGAGTCTTATATTTCAAAAAGTTATTGATGTAATTTTATAACAAGCAAATAAATAATTTAAAATAAATTATGTTACATACTAAAATTCAATTTTATTATTTTCTTTTGAAGTATTTTTTGAATTATGAGCAAAACAGTCTACATTATTACATCAGTGCAAAAAGTATAGAACGTACTTACCCTAACAATTTTGGTTTAAAATAACAAATTTTGAATAGGAAATTGGCAAAATTACAATTTACAAATTTTAGTTTGATTTTAAAAGTTTTTCCTAGGAAAGCAGAAATCAAATTCACAGACCACATACAGTGAACAGTGAAATAATATCTTACATTTTCCACATTTAATTAAAAAATTTTTTTAATGATAGTGGAAAATAAATCTGAACTCACACACCCCTGTTTTTAGTCTTCTTATGACAATTCAATAATTTTGATGTCCTATAGATACTCATTTATTTACACCCTACAAGATAATAAAATAAAATTGTTTGTTTACGTACCAAAATAAATTTATATCCAATAGGGTGTTCCCTAAACCCATCACTGAAAAATTACCACTTAACACACAATTACGCACAAAATGCAACCGATCAGTAACACTACCCGAAATATACTAAAAGGTAAGCAAATTTTATAAAAAGGAAGTGACGAATAAGTTCGTTGAGTGGTATGATACATATAAATAATGTAACTACCCCCCTCCCCTTCTTCTCAAAGTTTTTAACGCAGTGAATGAATGTACCTTTCTTGAAAGAACAGTTTAGAATTCTTTTTAACAAATTTTTTATTTTTTACCTTTATTTATTCTCTTTGAGATTTTAAAACAATTCAAACCTTGAGGCAACCAGGTTTACTTATCTATTACATGGTAGAAACAACAACCGGCTGGAACACTACAATTCTTAAAGTTGGTTAAATTGGATTTTCTCTTCTTAAAATTAGTATAAAGAAAAATCTGTTTAGTGTCAAAATAATGAAATATACCGAAAAAACTACAAAACAGCGTCGAAAAAGCCATTGTAAGGTGAATCAATTGTTAAAGAATAAAGTTTAGAAAAAAATACAAAGACACGTTAATCTATTGGAATTATCAAAAATTTAATTAATTTGACCAAAATTTAATTAAAACATGTTTAATGTAACTTATCTAATCTAAATAACCCTTTAAGCTAAAACAAGACAAGTAAATGTCAACTGACAAAGCGTTCGAAGACTATTAATCATTACCTGAACATTGTAGTGTTTCTGGGTGAAAATTACAAGGAAATTAGTGTAACAAATTAATTCAAAATAAATTAGTTTTGACATTTTTAATATTAAATCTGAACACAAAGCAAAGTTCCATCAGTTAATTGCTTACATTTATATTGATTGAATCTTTTACCCAGATTAAAGTTGAAATTGTTATTAAAGTTAGGTTAGGCTTTGTTTAAAAATTAAAAAATGCTCTGCGCATGCCTAAAGCAGCTAAAATTAATTTCGTGTTTCTAAAATTTCACCTGAAATTTCCTGCAATAAACACCGCACTTGATGGTTCAAGGGTGAGTCAACACAACGCTTTATGTCCGTTATTCGAGTAATTTGTACTTTGAATCAACCACAAACAAGATAACATTTTCCAACAAAAATTTTAGACCTCATCTTCCAAATGTGACGCTTTTAGCACATTCTAAAATGATGAAGAACGTTTATCGCTTTGTTTATGATGCCATTCTAAAGCTATGTATAAAATTTGAACCGGAGTAGATTTACTATGCAGATTTGGCAAAATTTTCGTCATAAGAGACAAAGTATTGTGCAAAGCACCTTTTGAATTTTATTTCGTCCAAAAATTTGAGTTGTGAAGTTTAGATTCATTTTGGTTTCTAATACCCCAACCCACCACAAAATCGTTTTGGTTGATGTACATACACAAATGGTTTTTGTTGTTTTGATTTTACCTCGATACTTTATTACGCTATTTTAATATAAATCAACGTGTTCATTATAAAATTGAGTGCATGTTCATGTTCGAGTCAAATAAATCACTAAATTTAGCATGCGAAATATAAAAAAAATTACTCACTCTAAATGTGTCTTTCTGATGTTGAAATTTAAAAAATTAATTTCAACGATCTGGTCCTGACTTCCAATAAAGGTATAAAGTAAGCAATCCAAGTCTGTTGGATAAGGTTTCGGAAAATCTGGACTTTTAAATGTACCTTTTTCTTTTCCGTAAGTTGAAGAAAACACGAGACAGTGGCAACCTGAAAAAAACCAATTGATTTTAGTTACTCTAATTCGTTAAGCTTTTAATCTTCGTTTCTTTTATCTACTTTTCATTTAAAAAAATTGTCACACTTTTGCGAAAGTAAATTAAAAAGAAACGTTTCTCAATAATGTAGAGTGTGCAGAAGACGCTCTAAACAATTTCTAATTTAATACAATTTTGTGTTAATAAAGTTATGCAAATTCAGGTATCGCAGGTGTTGTTGGATTTTAATCAAAAATGTTATTAAGCAACTTTTATCACTCGTGTGATATTACAAAGCTCATAAATATTTCTTATAGCAAATATGCTTTGTTTTTATATGAAACTCTAAACAAGTTGAAATATCGACTTAAGCCTCAGGTGCATTTTGTTCTTTGATAAAGACAATTTTTATTTTGTTATTTACTGTAATAATATCTTGCATGAATCGTTTTTAAAATTTAAATGCAAGCGATAAACCTGCACGAATGGTGGAAGGCACCAAAAGAAACAAAAATTTAACGTTATTCAATAAATAGAAGAAATTTTAATCGTTAGGGCGAGGTTATTGGAAACTCATGTGCTTTCGAGGCAGGGACGGACTGGCAATGTCGAGAATGCGGACAATTCCGCATGGCTGCATCGCGCAATCTTAAAATTAAGGACTAAAATGTACATTCACAATGTAACTAAATGAGTTATAAGGTGTAATTTCTAACTGTTACCCATTTCGACCGATTTCAAAACGTCGTTAATTCACTTAAAGGTGTCAGCACCCTTTAGTTATTAGAAATTATGCAATTCTGTAAAATTTTTAGCAAGTAACAATATAAGAACTCCTGGTAAGTCGCAAATTGCAAAGGATTGTTCTAAGGATATTTCGTTTACAATTCAAAAATTTAAGTGACCTTCGTAAAGTAATTTTAGTCCGTTGACCTACAGTTTACTATGTAACTGTAAACTACCCCTCCAGCTGCAGTATAGCAGCATAGAGTTTGTGCATTATCTGGGTAATTTAAAATGTAACAATAATTGGGAAAATTAAGTACAATTCGGGAATGTAATGAAATTATACAAATCTATATAACGATTTGCTAGCTACCTATTTCCAGTCTTGACATAAGTGACATTATCTTTCTATGCCACTCGCATGTGATGTTTAATAATTTAGGATATTACGTCTACGGTTTTGCACTTTTAATAATTAATTTCTAGGCACATTGTCATATGCCTTGCGTAAATTGATGAGTACCGTGATTCCTAGTCCCCTATAAATGTTTTCGTTGTTCTATATAATCAATTATTTATCTTATATATAGATTTTTAAACAACCAGTAAATCTCCTTTTCATTTCTAGAAAAGTTTGCAGTCAGAAGTAAACACATTTAAAAAATCTCAGCATTAAATTTTTCCCTACACTTTGTTTATTTTGCTAGGGATTTTCGTAGCCTCAAAATTTTCCGCATCAAAACTTTAGCGCCAGATCGTCCCTGTTTAAAAGTCAGCGTAACTTGCACCGATGTGCAATACTCGATGATGTGAAGGATAAAAACAAAGCGAGGATTGCTACTTGAAAACGTGCATAAATTTTAAATTTTCAATAAAAAGTTGAAAACTTTTTCGTCTTGAAAGTTGAAAAATTATAAATTATAAGCAAGTCCCTAAACATTTTATAATGGTAAATGTCTTAAAGTTTTCAGTTACTTAACTTAAACAAAACAATGCAATATATCTTATTTGAGGTTGAAAGAAATGACTTTTTTGACATTTTATCGATATAAGTTTTTCGTCTAATTTGGTGATCATTACTCAAGCTGTAGAGATACGCTTGTAGAAACCAATCTCACTCTAAGTCGCAATTGCTTCTCTTCCATTCATTAAATATAGATAATATCGCTCGGTGTATTTCATATAAGCTGCTTACCTGATGGTATTTCAGTTTTAGCTTGTAAAAATCATGCCTCTCGTGCAACTTTGTCGAGCAATAAAAATTGTGCTGTGTATTATTTTCATATATGCGAAGCGAAAGAGCATAAAAGGAAACTCAATTTACCAACTTCAATTTACTACTCTATTACTACTCGAAAACTAAAAGTCTGTCAATAAAAAAAAATAAAATATAATACACCACCGGCTAATTTATGATAGCATCATTAATTAAATAAACTGACCGAGAAGTTAGGTTGTTATTTATAAACGTAAAGGGTTCGCCAATTAATTAAATTTTGAAAATCGAGTTACTGTTGCGCAATTAATTGCGAATAAATAACAAACTTTCATAATTAGTAGTACTCAAATTACCTTTTGTACATCAAAAAGTCTCCTATTTCTAATTTTCTATTTTATTTCCTTCCAATTAGTTTTCTAGTGTTTAGGCGTGTTCAAATTAAATTTTCACAGACTGATCCGAAATGCGTGCTCACCACAAATTTAATTCCAAATTACTTGTGGGATTTTGACAAATTAAAAAATTACATTTTACCCATATTATTTTGACTTGTGGACGCTATAAATTTTTACGTGATCGAAATCGAAATTTTTTATTGTTGTTTTTCTTAACACGTACTTCATTTAATCTTCTCCTAAGTAGTAAATTTAGTAATTGATATCCTTTCTCAATTGCGTTTAACTTCTTGCATTTGAGGAAAATTTTTCTCCATTGTTGTAATGCTTAGCTAATTGTAACATAAGTATTCCCCAATCGTTTTGTCCAAATTACTAACCATCAAGAAGTTCAACACCTGCGACCGTTCATTGGTCCAGTTGAACTACAGATGCTGCAAAAACCTTCTTAATCCCGTGCTCTATCTGAAGCTTAAAAGCTTAAAGCAACTTTCCCAATATCGTTTCTTTTCAGGCTATTCACAGTAAATTTTATGAAGGTTATGATGTGATAACCAACAAAATTAGAATTTTAATTATAACTATTCAACTTAATAATTTTATGTACATTAACTGTAATTAGAAAAGTTAACTTGGTAAATTAGGTTTTATTTTTCTAAAGTTTCCAAAGTGAGTTTATCGAAAAAAGTTATTATAGTATTCTCTACCAAAATAAATGCAACCTTTTCATAATTATAATCTTTTTCTGTCTATTTTCCTAACGTATTTTCAATTTTTAGTTTACTCGAATGATGGAGAGCTGGAAAATTTAGTTGTAACTTTTCTATTGTTCCATATTATTTAGTTTCTGCTTTAAATTCGCAAATATTGGTAAGAATTTAAAAACTTTTGCGATTCCAATGTCTTTTATAGGAAAGTAATGCATAAGGGCGTCGTCTATTTTGCACATTGGGGTTTATCTAAATTTGCAAGTTTACTAAGTTGAAATCAATTTCATTTTTTTCGTCTAAAGTTTTACTACAATTCCAAAATTGAAGTGGATTTAAAAAAGTTATTTTGTCATATACCACAGTTGGTCGGTTAGTTCACTGAACTAGAAAACACTTTTACCTTCAAGAGATTTTAGAATTTAAGCGATCAGTTTAAAAATTCCGATATAAAAGCTCCGACACCTCGCTGTAACTAACTTTTGTATTAGAATAAAAGTTACTTAATGCATTTTCCATGTGTTGGCTTTTAAAAGCAAATTAAAAACGGACCAACGCTCTCAACGTTCTGAAATTACAGTTAATACGCGTGTCATCTAAAAGTTTGTTTTACTGTTATTTTTCAAAAAATTACTGTATTAATTGTTTTATAAACTTTTCAGGGACGAACTGGTAGCGACATTTTTGTGCAGAATATTTTGAATAAACACCCCCTTGTGTCCATAAATATTTTAAAAAGATTATACAGTAAATTTGCAAAGTCAAATATTTTTATTTAAAATATTCATTTTTTATTGCATTCAGCTTTTAGTAGTCTGCTTTTAAAAAAAATTAATTATCAATGCCGCAGGCGCTTTACTTGTGGTTGAGGTTCGGTTGAAATAATTGGTTCTGAAAACTGGAAATCCTTTAATCAAATACTATTCATTTTAATCTTAAACTTGGCTACTATTCATTACAATTCTAATCGGCTCTAAAATAGCGATTATAACATAAATGGGCAGATATTTCATGGTTACAAGTTCAAACAAACAAGTTTTATTTTATATTTGAATTATAAGGCAATTTCAGAGTAATATATTCATAATAATGCAGTAAGGTGATATTTTATTCATATACTATATGAGAATGCATGTATTTGCAGACCTATATTAGTTTTGTTTATTTATAATTCTCGTAAAAAAAGTAAGGTTTTCTAAATTTTGGTTACAAATTGTCTGATTTCCCTGCCTAAACTTTAAGAAGCAAGGACCAACTTAGAGTAGCTTAACGTGGATTCTAAACCATGAAAGTCTACAAAATTTTACACAATCTTTTTTGAACAAAAAAAAATCATATGCAATATAATATAACTCAGAGTCTAAAGACGACTTTTTTTAAATTAAATTTAAGGTTTAATTCTAAATTATCATAATATTATTATTTGCGTTTCTGAATCAAAAGGAAAATCGTTAAATTTTGTTTCCCACTCACGGATCCTCAGTTTCAATTCTCTCAGAAAACATGAAGATAAAACGAAATATTTTGGTTTAATTTAAATTATTCACGACATTTTATATAAAAATTTAAAAAAAAAATTTTAAATCGGCCCGCATTAGGAACCACCGAAGCGGATATTTCCACATCCTCCACATAAGCACTTCGCCCCTGCAACTTTTTAGTTAATAATTAACAAATTCTTTTGGGGCTACATATTACTCCACCTTGTATAGCAAATTTAATTTGAGACTTGGTTCGAACTTATGGAACAAGATAATAACAATTAATGCAATTTGACTCACTTAACATGCAGGCATCATTAACTTAACAACGTTTAAATAATTACAGTAATTAAATTAATGGTGACATTTTATGCCAAATGCAACCTTGTATTTAATTAAAATTTTGCAAGTAGTACAACATAAGGCAAAATCCTTAATATCTTGAGTTTATCTTGAAAGTGGAGTTCTAGATTTTCCAATAACATTAAAATTCATAATAATCCATAGATTTATAAGCCGATTTCCCCGAGTTTACACTTCTCCCACTTTTCCGTAATAATATTAGCATTGAAAATTTTTGTTTGATACAACTAAAATTGTGTGACAAGATGAACAGACAATTTAAAAGAAAAACATCAAACAAACTCTTTAACATAACAAGGTTTTTCTCGCCCTGCTCATTGTGATCGATATTTTTATAAAACACAAGAAAAAATTTGTAATAGTAAATTGTATAAAAAGCAGGAATGTCAAAATATTTTTATAGTAACTCGGCTTAGTTGTAAAAAACCTAATTTTTTTAGCTCAAGAAAAAATGTAGTGAAATACGACGTACAAATTTTCCTCCAAGAGATTGAAGTCTAATTAAGTTGATGAAGATCAGCAAAGAAACGAAAAAGCGTTCTCCACTAACAAAAAAGTTCCAATATTAAATTAGCTTAAAAAATCAATTAGTTTTAAATGTGTCAATAACATTTTTAGCTTTCAGAAGTTAAAATATGATGAAAATTTTTAAAAGGTGCTAGCTAAGTGTTTTGCGAGAGCAATAGCTGAAAGGTGATTACTTAATTCGATTTCCTGAGGTGTACATTTATGCATAAAATTTTATTAAAACTTTTAACACTAAAATGTTGTTATTACAATGAAGTGAGTTAATCGGTTAATCTGCATGCAGGACCGAACGTTGCAATTGAAGTGGATAAAATTAACCTTATGGATTTATTACTGTAGAGATGTTTTAGGTTTTTACCAACTGAATATTGATTTGATAGACGTTTATTTTATTTTTAGATACTGTTTTTAACAGATTTATTATAATAAAATTGTCTATTAAACGCGATATCAATCAAAATGTCTTGTAGTGAGTAACAAGCCACCCCTATATCGTTAAGTTTCCAACTTATCGTTGTGTAACCTGTCGAATTTTATAAGACTAGATTGATATAATTATCATCTGTTAGGGGAAAGACAAACCGAATCTGTGTTTAAAATCGACCCATTACGAACAACTGTAGTCACACGTACTACGTAAACTTTTATGAAAATCGGAACTATTTCGAGGCTTCTGATTGTTGCCGTGCAATTGGAAATACGTTCAACTATTTTTGTTTTCTTAATTTTAAAAAGCTACAATGCGGTATAAAATGTAGGTACCTATTTTTAATTCGAGCTTAAATTTATTAAAACTGTACAGAGCATTAATTTAAATTGACTCGTTAAATCTAAAGCTGGGTATCATACAAACAAAATATTTTTGTATATCTAATGTTTGTCCTGCTGAAAAGTCCTTTAGGAAGGACATTTGTACATGAGCAAAGCTGTTTTATACTTTCAGTACGACACATAGTAACACTGAGCAGTGACTTATCTAGGATCAAGTCAAACGAGGGGCTTGGATTTCTATAAATCAAGTAAATATTTTACAATTTCTATGTTTTAAGAATTTTCTTTGAGGAAAAGTTTATCCCATCCACAGATCCACCGCTGCAACTTGACAGTAGAATATTCATTACACAGTTGTTTTATAAGGATCCTACGGCTAATATTACATTTTATTTGAAATTTTTCTTTTTTGTGCACAGTTGTTGTATTTTGTAGCTACCTACGCTTGCTCACAAGTCAAACGAAAGCATGAATGTTCCGGAAGGACCCTCAAGGATCGAAATGATAACTGGGAACATGTTGTTGTTGGTTAGGTGACTTGAATTGCAATAATGGTGTATATTCTTGCCTTAGTGATGTTTGCGGATTGAACATCTGTTATTCATGACTACAACTTTTATTTGTGCGTTAAAAATTCATTCAGATGCATAAAGCTCATTCAGGATAATCCAATTGTTTGGTTTATTTTTAGCTTTATCGAGATATTCTATCAAACTTCTGTCACTCTTTACTTCCTTTTGTAGTCTTCCTTCTCAAAGTTGTGTCAACTTTTTATGTTTTGGAATTCCAATTTTTAGTTGATTATTTATTATTAAATTTTTCAATTAAAATTTTTTTATTTACTTATAATTTATATTTAGTTTTTTTTATGCCGATCACTGTTTACCATTAATGGCACACCTTAAATTTTTAGTAACAAGTACTTTTAAACACTCCGTGCTCTTTGAAACTAAATATATAGGCTAGTTGTCCTCACATTCAAAGTTAGCACAATAACTTTTCCCTATCAAAGCGTTAATCACATATTCAATTAGAACATTCACTACTTCCTTAGTAAACTTCCTTTCCTTTTGAAACCATATTGACGCTTGTTAATGATGCTGAGTTTTTATAAGCTTGGCGTTCATGCAGGATTTATCTATCTATTCTTGTTTTTTAATTTTGTTATTTAATTTCCTACGTCTATTAAGGATAAATCTCTAAAGTTGAAACACATCTGTGTCATTTGTTTGAGTTGCAATTTGTGTTCGATGTACATTGTTCATAGATGTAATGATATCATTTGCTATGTTTACAAAGTATTATTTAAATTGTCTGCTTTGATGTTTACTATTGCATTATTTGTCTGAGTTTTCTTCTTGCTATATTTACTTTTGATGTCCCTAGCTGCAGGATGCTGCAGTGGCTTTGTTATCAACTATATAATAATATATTTTGTATTTTATAATATTTTTGCCTTTTTGTTTTTAAACCTATATTTTTGCCTGTATCATTTTAGAAGTGCTAAAATATGCATAATGAAAGAAAACACGAATGATTTTAACAAATCTAAAAGATTGCAATGGATGAGATATACTGATGGATATGGATTAAACTGCAGTGGGAGAGGTGATATCTATTTATAAAAATAATTGTGTTTTGTTTCGAAAACACCAAATTCCTGATTATTTCAAAATAACTTTAATGCTATCATTTTAAAGCTGATGTCAAATAGAACTAAACTTAGGTCAATTTTATTTTATACTACATCTCTTAAGTTCAAAGGTAAAAATAATACCCCAAGATAAAGTAAGACTGTCATAAAATAACAAATGAAGAATCGTAAAATATTATGGTAAAGATAAACAAACACAAACATAAATAAAAATTGGTTTAACAAAAATATAGTAAACTTAAAAATGAATGATATTGAAATTTAATTAAAATTTTGAGTGGTGCATGAAAAGTGTAAATAATCTACTCTAAATTAACAAAGCTTAATTTATTACAAAATGAAACAAAACGGTAAATTTGTAAATATAGAAAAACCAATTTAGTAGTTAATTAATAAAATTGTTAACGTTGCAATTTCAAAAGTATGAATAAACGGGATAAAGCTGTACTTTGAGTGGACATTTAAAATAAAATATAACAGTAATCACAAATTACAAAAACCAAACCAAGAATAGCCGACTTAATTTTACGCCTGAAATAAAGGATCATTTTGGTAGGTTCTTATGGATAGTCCAACTAAACAATTGATAATTGATTGGAATTAATTCCTTCAAACAGATCTTTGATGTTTGATATCACTTCAAAGTAAGGGCATCGATTAACAGCGGATTTCCTTCAAACCCCCTTTAAATTAGGACGTCAACATCCACTACGATTTGAAAACTATTTCGTACAATGCTTTTCCAAATGTATATTGAAAAATCTATTTGGTGATAATTATTAGTTTTATTCAAAATGGGAAAACTCACAAATTAATAACAATTTTAAGCCCACATTGAAGGTTAAACAAGGATGCGACATACACATCAGTAACTAGACCTAGAGTACATTAAACAAAGACTCGGCGAAAATGTGAGTGGACGTATGTATGCGTCAATGTAACTTAAGTGGTTAAAGAGATGCCTTTGTAGGATGTCAAAGTTTAACTACTTCAGTACAAAAATTTAGTAATTGCTCGAGTTAAGAACGCATTTCAAGAATTTTTGTTAAAATTAAGCACCGATAAAACTATAAATAAAAAAATAAATGTTAATTTTTCAACTCGATTTCAACAAAAATTCCGTTAGAACGCACCCCTAATTCTAACGTTGGGGTACTGGGGCGTTAATGATTCAAACAGGAGAAGTACCAAATTTAATTGTCTTTATTCTGAAGGTAACCAATAGAAATTTAGTTAATAGCACTACTAATTAATAATATTATGTTGATTTGAATTTAGCACAGTACCAAATTTATTATTTTTGATATAAATAAATTGAATATTTATTTGTAGGTAAAACTGCAATTTTTCCTTCAAACTTCAAAAAAGTATTTTAAAGCCACAATAGACACTCAGGTGGAAAAATTGTCATACATTAAGTTTAACATTTAAATTCTTCTGAAGGTTCTCATGGATGGATGGTCATCATTCTATAATTTCCATAATATTTCTCCTCTTGCTTTATCCGGTGTATTAAACTTTTTTAAATTGATGCTTGATGTATTTGTGGCTATTATGCATTATAATAATAATTATTATTAATCCCTTAAAGCAAACAATTCCCACATACACGACAACATGCGCTGTCCAATAATTGATGTTTATATTTATTACCTAATTTACAATTTAATTGTGTGCATTTGGTTTTGTTTGAAATTTGCGAAATGATTTTGCGGTTGAAAAAGTTGCACTATTTGTACTGCTTGCGCCGCTTCAATGTTTACTAACAAAAATACAAAATCAGCTAATTTTGTTTAAAAATTGGTAAAATGTAGTACCTATAAAAGTTTTGTGAAAAATATTTTTATGGTTGGAGTAATTGCTAAAGGATCGTTTCCATGCTAATGTTATTACTTGTGCGCTTTTTACATGGCCTTTTTATAGTTTCAAAAACGATAGTTTCGAATTAGTTTTCGTATCAGCAAAAACAGTAAAAGTGTTCGAACATGTCTTACTAAGGGGTTGTTTTTGCGGATTTAAAGCGTCAGCTGTGCTCATATCTTATCTCGATCGTTAAAATGCTTTCAATATCTACGAAAAGCTCCAGATAACCAATTACTAAACCAAAAATACTGTGAAAATAAAATTACGATACCCAAGTTACGAAAAAATTTTAGGATGCCTAAAAATATTATTCTTGATTTGCTAGTGTTCCCAATGGTGTACCATATAAATAATTTGTGAGCTTTTGTGACATTTAAAATATTATATCTGGCTAAAACTGCACCATAGGTACTATAACATATTTTATCAAATCACCCAAATTGAATTATTATTATTATTATCTTTCCCCTTCATTAATATTTGAAAACACTAATAAATTGTTAATTTATTATTCACTGGAGTAAAAAAAAATAATGTGAAACTGGATCATAAAATCTGACGGAATATCAAATTAATGCTATTATTAAAATTTTTCTGTGTTCAAGTGAGTTAAATTCCAATTTAAGGTTATTTATCTGAAGAACCATTTTCTTTTAATCATTGCTTTTATTGGCATTTACAGAGAATAAGTTTTATCAAGAAGAAATAACCAGTAATTTATTTCTTTGTTTTCTAAAAGTTAATTGGCGTGTTGCAAACATTTGATTTTTGTTATTGTAAAACTAATCCGATGCGGAAAGTAAATTTTCCGAGAGTATAATTTATTTAACTTGCTCATATAATTCTTTTACATCTAAAGTTAACCAAGTTAATATTAATAACATACTTATTGCATCGTCTGAAAAGGTAACCTCTCGCTTTTCATTTTTCAGGAAAAGGTGCTTTACATGTCTACATAACATTGGATATTTTATAATGTGGAAGCAAAATTAAGGTTACCTATTTTAAACTTTTCCTCTGTTTAAGTTTTATAAATGAACATCGCCTAAAGGCTGGATAATAAATTTTATTAAAACCAAACTTAGAGGAAACTTTTATTTAAAAAAATTTTGTTTTGTTTCCTTTATGTTGTTATTCTCGAGAACTTCAAAAATATGGTGTTCGGATTTGTTGAGTGACAGCTAAATGTAGTAGTTACAAAACGCACAAGTTGTGTATTTTTGTGTGTTTTGTACTACACAAAACAAATTGACCGAGAGTGTTCTGAAAATGTAAAAAATGATTGAACTTGCTGTTATTTTTCTGGCACGGTAAATTTGTTCTTTTGTGTTTATTACTCTTGGTTAATTACGAAATAATGTAATGCAAATTGTGTAATTTATAATAAACTTATCCACGATACGAGTAACTTTGCATATGACGTGAAATAGCATACGGACTAAATTTATATCTGTGTAGTTTGTGTATGGTAAATTGTCATGAACAATTCTGTCGGTTTGATGTAAAACTTCAGTTTGTACATAATGCACAACTTGAATAATAAGAAATAACGCAAGGCTCTTTACACTAATGAAGCTTTTGGGCTACAATGAAGATGAAAATGTCATTTTGTATCTTATTTTTATGTCTAGCGTCTAGCAATACTTCTTAAAACTTATATTGAAAGCTTACGTGAACTAAATGCCTGAACAAATTGAAACTCTTGTTTCAAAAAACGACATCTACTTTAGGTAAAACTTTTAACTAAAGCACTAGCGTATAATTAGTTAAACAAATAAAATCAAATAAATTGTTCAACTTAAATTATGTTCGAATTAAAATTAAGTGGTTACAGAAAATCTTTCAATCCATACTATTAATTTTAAAGTTTAAAAATTGAATAAAATTGTTTTCTTTTTAAGTTGAGTTAATTGAGGTATTGCTAAATTTAACCCTGAAAGTTTAAAATTGAAAGTTGTATGCACCCTCCTCCAAAAAAGAGTTCAAGTTTCAGTCGAGAGTGAAAATTATACTTGCAAAACTGGAGGTGACCCAGAAAATTAATATAATACAAACATTTTTGTTTTAATTAAAATGTGTACCATGTCCAGAAGATAATTATTACGACGTTGTTTTATAAAAAAAATTTTCATTTCATTTTTAGTACATGGTTTTCTAATTGCTTTTCCATCATTTCTCACCTACAAATATTTTTTGTATGGTTTGAAAACTGTAAGATGTGAAGAATATCACCTCCACAAAAACTCTAAAATCTACAACTTTTTGTTGTACAAAATATTCTACAGTGCCAAGATAACAATGCTGAGGAAATGTACATCAATAGACCGGAACTATAAAGCCTGCCAGATATAACTGGGAGTTAGATTAGAAAATAATTGCTATTATTAACAAGGTCCCAAATGAGACCAAAAGTTGAGCAAAATTGAAAATATTATTACTACCTAAAAAGTCAATATCAACTTTTAACTTTATTCTGGGTCACCACGCATGGTATAGTTTTTATGTTAAATTTTTAAAAGTTCATAAAAATTAGCATACACACGAGTACATACCTAATCGTAATTAGGTGAAAACTAAACATTTACATACTAAAATTTTAATTAACACGAATGTACAAACATCATTGGGAATAGATAAACAAATAAAATTGCGAGTCATATTACATAAAAAAGTCCTATACAAAATTTTGATGGGATGGTAGGATTTTAAAGAGGCATTATGATTTAAAGGTAGAAAATTATAAGATTTTTTTTGGAAAATAAAAGTTAATACGTAATGAAATAAGTCTAATTGTAAACTTCGTTCAGGGAATAATCCTAGAAATTGTATTACTTAAAAGATTTTCTATCCCTAACATGTATGATTTTATGAAAATTGTAGTTTAGTTTCTTTTAAAACGGTTGACTTTAAATTATTATTCGATTCCATCACGAAAAATACGTAACTCAATATAAGTTTGACTTTTTTCAGGAAATCAACTTTCTTCAAGAGCACTGCATGTCAGGTTATACTAAAAACTATAAAAAGCTGCAGTAACCACTTCATATATATAGTAATGCCATTGCTAGCAACAGAAATTCTTTGAAAGTTTGCGTCATTCTTATTGACAAGATATACATATACGTTTACTTGTATGTTAACTTCGTGAGAGTGACACTTGCTGATGCTTCTCCAATAAAAATCTTCAACATGAGTTTTTTATTATGAGTGTCATTGACATATTATAGTGCTTTTCTATCAAAACTAACGGATTGCAATGACAGTAGATTTTAAAATAATTTTGATTTAAACAAAAATACCATCAATTTAGATATCGGAAGGAAGTGAATGATCAATGAATCTTAGGATTTCATATCTTGGAATTTAATTTCACATAATATCTAATAAGACAATGTATTATTGGTTGCATGCACACAAAGTTGAATTAAAAATAAACCGAACAAACTTCAAATGCCTGAGGTTAGATCAAAGAAGTAGAGCATAACTTAAGAAATACACCAGTCGATAAATGTTTAAATTACAGTAAATATAATCTCTCGTAGCCGTGATCGTCTAGTGGTTAGGACCCCACGTTGTGGCCGTGGTAACCCAGGTTCGAATCCTGGTCACGGCAGTTTATCAGTTCACTCTGATAGACGAGAGATTTTTTTATAAAAATTCTCTAGCAAATAGCAAATTTGCTAGTGTTAATTCAAAATATGGTAGTAGATCATACCACCTCCATTCCAAAAGTGGCAAATTAATTATCATTTCAGTTGATTTCATACACATATTTGATAAAAAGAACAATTTAACACACACAATATTTTAGATCTTGAGACAATAAAAATTTTGGAAAGATTACACCAATTTGCTTCAACAGATCAAAATGTGCCACATTATGACATTATCAAGACGATTTTCTTGAAGAAAAATTTGGCAGAAGTGCTCGATTACTTAATCCTACGCATTCATTCAGGGGTCATTTTTATAACCCAAAATTTGAAGCATACATTTCAAAAAGCCCATAAAGATTCCCAAAATAAGGTGTATAATTTTTCAGGTAATAACAAAGAACATTTCAAAAATTGAATAGCAGATCATTATAAATTGTCTAAAACGGAATATTATTGAGAATATAATTTCATAACTTTAATGACATAATCATTAATGAAAATTCATTCCTATAGGTCATGCAATAAATACTATTGTTTGTCACTGTACTACACTAGTATTAAACAGTAAATTAGCCAGTATTTTAGAACAACAGCTGATAAAAATTCCAATGTTTTTCACCCATAACAAAAACAATTTGGAAGAGATGTCATGGAGATGTTACTGTTGAACCTTCGGTAACAGTAAAGTCAAGCATTTCAGCCAAAATTAAAATTAGAAACGATTAATGAGTTTTATTTGGAAATTGTAACTTGAAACAAAATAATGTAATTTTTAAACACATTTAATTGCAACCGCAAGAATTTTAACAATGACATATTAGCAGCATTGCAGGGTTAACCAAAACGAGTTCGCAAAAAAGGAAATTATGTACATTTTCTTTGAATTTCGAAAACTTGCATATTAATTTTTATTTTACCTTAAGTTTATAAAAAAATTTAGTGGAAAAGTTGCAAAAGAAAATGTTTTTTCACGAAAACCGTAGTGCAAGTCCGTCCCTGTTTAGGATCTGATTTTTTCTTATCTAGTAATTTGATTTTTTCCTACCCGACAGTATTGCTCGAACACAAAATTGCTCTAAAGCCCTGATTTATGCTAAAGCATTAGGAGTGTTTGCATTTTTTTTTAATATTGTGATGTGGTTTTCGTATCTTGTGGGGCCAGGTAGATAAGTTTGAGAAAAATTTGGAAGGAGACTAACGTAAATTTAACCACCTTAGGTGAAAGGTAATTTTAAAAGAATTATTAAAGTTATTCATTTTTTCATTTTATGAATACCTAAGTTTCGGGTACCCAGTCAGCACTAACATAAGTTTGGAAAGTTTAGTTGTAACTAAACTATGAAATAGTTAATTAGCAACGTACATACTTGTAAGACTTCTTGCTCGTTATATTGTTAACTTTTATAATAAAATTACCAATTATGGAAACTTCGAAGATATAGCCTTTGTTTGTCTGATTATCCTTACAAAAATGATAGAATGTAGAGGTGAAATGTCTAGCACTAACACAGTTAATTTTCTTTTGAATTCGAAAAAAAGTCTCATAGCATTCATAAAAATTTAAATCCAAGAAGAAATGGCAATGGAATAATAGGTGTATTTGTTTAAGTTGTTCAAATTATAAAACGAGGGAAAATTTTTGATTAATTAACTTGTAACCAAGCCGAGAAATTTTTGATGAACCGCAAATACTTGCATGCAAATTTAGTTAGTATAATTAGAACCAATGTTAGTGGCCCCAATTTTGCCGACATTGTTAAATTACGTTACGTTGAAAAATAGCAAGAATTTTCAGAGCACCAATTTTAGTAATATATGCAGGAAATGGAATGAAAAGTTGCGATCGCACTTGATGTGAACATATAAATCAAGCCAATTCTAAGGTTAGTTGGTGTATTTTACTATGAAAGCATCAAGTGAATAAGCAAACTCGTACCCACTTTAAAATCAAATAAAATTAAAATAATTTATTGTTGGGTTTCTAAAAAATTGTTAACATGTTTTTAGTTTAGAAGGTACGCTTGCATTTTCCTAATTTATCGTGAGATTAATTCTGTAATCTACGAGGACGATAAAAATTTACTGTGGTGTGATAACTTTTTATGTTATAACAAATTTTTTATTTATTCTTTATTACGTATCAATATTGAAACCTAAAACTATGTAACCGTTTTTTTCACAATCGTGCAAATTTTATTAAAAACCAAATTTATGAATCTCTTTTGTTTTCATAGTGAGGGTTCCTTTGGGAAAGCGTTTCTCACGTTCGTGGTAAGATAACGGGATTTGCAGCAGCATAGAGAACTATCTAAACTCGCAGTTCAACAAGCCAATTCGTCATGTGATTGCAATCTTTTGAATAAATAAAGCCTTCAATAAATTAAGTGATTTCAAATGAAGACACGCAATTTTAAAATGGAAGCACATTTTTTCGCTCAATTAAAAATTTTCCCCGAGTTGAATTTGCATATGATGGAATTAATTTTAATAAAACGAGTTCAAACTTACCAGGATGCACGGCGTTTCCAACACTAACGATTGAAAATTCGAGTATGAGAACCAATAAAGGCACCTGAAAAATATATTACTTTATTGTACATTTTTTTTCAATATAAAAGTCAATTTCAATTGATAAGCAATATCACATGCATCGTCGTTTATGTCACATATGAAAGTTAAAACGTATTTGAATTGGTACATTCTGTGAGTTATTCCTTCTCCATTTTCTGGAGAAAGTTGTCAAAAACATTTTGTGAGATGTTTACATCTTATTTCCACCCCTTAAGATACACCTTCTTACTTTCTGGCTTACATGTGACAGTGATTGATAGTGTGGTTAGCAAAAAATACGTTTTAGTAATACAAAATGCGTTATCGCAGTTTAAATATCATACCAAATTTTACGTTACAAGCATATTTAAATAACAATTTAATTCATTGTTACCAAAATTGAACCTTTCATAGTGAAAACACAATTTGAAAAAAAAAAATCAGAAAGGTAATTCTGTTGGCTTACGTTGTAATTTCACCACCTAATAATAACGTAATAATGATGAAGAGACTGACAAAGTTCTTACAAAAATTGCTTCAAAGTGCCCTTATTAAACTCTTGGCGCAAGAATTATAAAGCATTCCTGAACTTCGTAGACTAACCACCCTGTAAACCGTGAAATTTAAAATAAATTGTAATCCACTTGTACATTTTTATTATTACCTACATAATAATAAAAATATTAATATTTATTTTTTAACTTAGTTTTTGTGAACACTTATAATCTTGGCTTAGCTTAGCTGAAGGGTAAAATTGTATGCGGCCTATTTTAAAGGGAAAGCTGTGAAATTTTCCGAGCTCTACGTTAAAATGTAAATTACAACCTTATTTTCAGTTTATGAAAAATAAGAAACCGAAAAACTTGTTATTTCTTTCCCATCTTTACTGAAATGTTTTTCCAGTAAAATAAGAGATTACAAAATATAAACCTAAAAATGAAAGTTGGTGGAAAATTGTACAAATTATTTTCGAAAAGTTTATATTTTCAGTTCTAATTGTTTTGCTGCAATTGTTTAATTGTAAAAAGGTAGCTGAAAATTACATTATTTAAATGTTTGTAATTTTGTAATTTATGGAGGATTACTGAAATGGTGAAACAATTGAAATTTAATGAAATAATTAAAATTTAATAACGCGAACTATAAATTGTTTCGCTTAGATAAATAAAATTTATTTATTATGTACTTACCAGAGGTTTTACCGAAACATATTACTAATTATAGATTAAGCTATAAACAACGTGAATTTAGTAAAAGAAAAATTAGCAATGTAAACTTAACCGTTCGATTCATTTTATAAAAGTTTTTAATTAATTATTTTAATAAAAACAATTTACATTTTAACTACGTGAGAAGCTGCAAAGAGCGAATAAAAGATCTGTCATTTATATTTGCTTATAAAAATAATTTACAATATTAAAATAATAATATTTAATAATAAAAAATTAAAATTTAAGTCAAGTAAGAGCAATAAATTTTCTTTTCTGAGTATTTAAGGGTGTTCTATATTTTGTTCAACCCCTTCAACTTTGGGTTTTGAAGTAATATTTAAAAATAATTGTCTGTGGTGTTTCTGTTATGTAGTTATACAAAGTACATTTTTAATTACAGAAATCTTTGGTCTCCTTTGATACAAAGCATTCTATTTAATTAAATAGATAAAATTCTGAGTTTAGAAAAACAGCAAAATGAATCTTTTTTAAAATAGAATTTGATAGAAAAATGTATGACTGGTAAATTAAACCATGTGAATTAACTTACGCCCTGTTGAACGAGGACAAAGGCCGAACAAGACCATTTGTGTTGTATGACGACAACCAATTGTTATAAACTTTTAATTAAAATTCCATTTGTTGTTTTAAATGCTAAAAGAACTTCATATAAATCACATAATATAAAATTAAGAGCAATTTTATTTATTTTTTTAGAAATTTATACATCTGCAGCTACAGTACAAAGCTAATATTCTTTTATAAAACTTCAAACTCATGTCACTAAAAAATAATGTTTGAATATAACTGTTGTGTACTTTTAGGATAACTCAAATTTTTAAACAAATAATTTTAGGTCATTTATTTCACTTAACGTTACTTTCAGTAACGATCCACAGAAAAATAATTAAAGGTGATTTAACTGGAGAAAATTAATGAATGACTTTTCTCATTGAATAAAAACGAGTTTAGAATTTGACAGGATAATTTGAAAATATAAAAATTTTATAAACCTTTTGAAATTATTTCTTTTTCAAAGAAAAACGCAAAAACTGGATTGTTTTATTTTAAATTAGCAGCTAATTTATAACTAACTAATTATGTTTTTTATTTTTACACTTTTACCGCGTCAAAAATTGGCGCAAATTTTTACAGAATTAAAACAGAAAAATACTCTCATCTGCAGTTTTAAGTTGAAAAAATTACCAGAATATAAACGTTAATAGGTCTCGGTATTTAGCATCAGCGGTGCCCCATAATTATATTTAATTAATTTTGACTCGAATTAGTATCTTTTAAATTAAAAATCTTATATAAGACACTACAAAATTAGAGTTTTTAATTTATTTAAATTACCGTATGGATTGCAAATAATTGAAATTTTAAAGAAGAAATTTTTTACCTAATTTATAAAGGTGACTACACTTACATAATTGAAGGTTTAGAATTGATGATTGATTCAGTATTTATTAATTGCATATTTTGTAATAATATTATTAAAAAAATTTCTATCATAAAATCGCGAATAAATAGAGAAAAATTACAAGAACCTGACTCAATTTAAGAAGAGGAAATTCAGAGTCTTTTGCTAATTTGCTTTAAAAAAAATTAATTAAAAAAAAATACTTTGACGCATGGTTCTTTTTGAAAAAATGTATACTAATTAGATTGAATTAATTAAAATAATTAAGAACTAGGAAAGTATATTTTCAAGCTTGAAAGGATTTCTGTTTATCAAATGTTAATATTAAAAATGTTTTTTAAATAAAATAAACTTTATCACGATTCAAAAGCATAAATTGAAAATTGTAATTATCTTAAAAACCACAAACCTCATATCACATCATACGAAAAATAAGAATTATTAAAAATTGAATTTTCCACCTTCAGCAAATTTAAAATTTAAAACGAGAAGGAAACTTTTTAATTTCATTTTTACTTACCTATATGAAATTTAAATTTAAAAAATACGCAATTCTGTTAGTAAATTTTTGGTAAGGTAATTAAAAATTGCAATTTAAAAAGTAAAATAACGTCTTTAAGAACATACAACACTAAAAAGTTGCTTGAAAAGCATACATCAATTGAAGGGTGAATTTGATTGAATGGAAGGTTTAGTGCTAAAGCTGATAAGAATTGAAATGAGGCAAAATTTCTAGTGGATTATGTAAGGCACGAGATTTGAAAAGATTAATAACTCTTGTCTAAGCATTTAGTAATGCCATAGAATAAACTTTATAACCAATAAAGTTTATCAGAACAACTCGTTTTAATCAATTATTATGGAAATTAAAAAGTGATTTATATTTTGATAGCTCTCCGTTTTAACCAAATTCGACAATTTAAAAACCTAAACAGCTTAGCAAAACAAGAAGAATTGAATTAAATGATCGTGTATGTTATATGTCTAAAATAACCAAAGCCTTGTGGGGCTATACAAATTCCCAAGTTCTTTATTTCGAAATACTAATATGTCTAATTTTATTTAGGGAGAATAAATTCGTCCAAAGATAGTGAAATTCCTTCTCGTTTTAAGGAGCTCTTCATCACATCACTGTCAAAACTAAATAATCGCTTTTTTATTTGCTTTTGTGCTTTGATAAAAAACAGTTTTATTAAAAGTTGTGACAAGTAACATTGTGAAGACAGTTTTACAATGACTAAAGCGATTGCTAAAAATTCAATTAATTTGCAGATTTGGATAACGCCTTTTTATTGGCAAATAAATAAAAATCTTCCTAATTCGAAAGTTGTTGGTTAGTATTTATGGTGATAAATCCTCTGCAAGTGTTTAATGAAAGCCTGAATGAATGCTTTAAGACGAACGTCCACCGAGTCAGAAAGCCCAAGACAAATTTCAAATCTCAGTATCTGTCACTTCGCAAATAATACTCTCCCGTCTCAAAATGAGTTGAGTTCCTTAGAGCCTAGGACTATGCAATTTGTTCAAAACCCAGACGTAAACTTGAATTGGGAGAGTAATGAATGCGACCTTTCACATTAAGCTTTTGTAAGTCCATCGCGCCGTGTAAATGAGTAACGCTTTTGATCAAAATTGTTTCGAATGTGTAATGGTTTACAAATTTGAATACTCTCAAATTTAATATTTAAAAGTAATAACGATTATAAATAAAGCGAAAGCAAAATGTTTTCCTTTTAACAGGATGAAAACTAAAAAATCTTCTTCATTTCCGATGTTTACTCTTATGTATTATTCGCGTGTGAGCATTTTAAATTCAACGTAACTTTCCCCAACATTTTCTTACTGACTGTACTAAATTTAAAGATAAGAAAACTTCTTTAATCTAAATAGCAATCTTACATTTATATTACAAGTTGTAAAATAAATTCGGAGTAATAAATGTAATAAAATTCATGTTAAACTTCAATTAAAACTCCAAAAGCTATTAAATTAGTGAAATCTTATAATTCCTAAATAGTATAAAAGTCGCTTGTTGTGTCGAAAAAAATTAAATAAAAAATTTGAGATTTCAAAATTGGAATATACTAAAAAAGAAAATAGAAAACGTGAGCAAATAGAAAAGTATATGTGATGTGTTGATAAAACGAAAACTTTTGCAAAATAAAATGCCAACCAGAAAAAGGACAACGTAAACTTTTGAAATTATAAATTTTAATATTACACAAAATAATTCAACATCTTCTTCAGCAATATAAAACTTTGTTGTAGTACTTTATTTTGTAAGAAATTAGGTCAAATTACTTAAAATTTAAAGAAACCATTGGAAAATTTTGTTATTAGATTCAACCTTTATAACATTATTAAGAAATTTATATTTTAAGATTCCAACTATAAAAGAATATTTAAAATTTTATAGAATCATTAAAATTTATTTTTAGTAGGTGTAAAATTTAATTAGTGTTAATTAAAATATTTAATTAAAGAAAATAAGTAATATAAATTCTTGTGAAAATATTAATAAAACTTTTGTCATTCCAATGTTGACTACATTAAAATAAAATGCTTTTGTTGAAATACCAATTGTAATTAAAATGTATTAAATTCTTGTTTATTAATAAATTCAACTTAATTTAATTAGTTTAATTCAAAGTGTATCATTAAATTATTTAGTCCACCTTTCAAAGTTATTATATCTACACTAAAATATTACCTCAAGGTTATTAATCGATCCTTTGCTATCCTTACAATGTAATACCGTTTTGATCAAAGTTTAATAGGATCAAAGACTGAAACGTAAAAATTGATTGCCCAAGTTATGAAAATTAGGATATCCGCTAATAAAATTAAAGTTTAAAAGCTTAAAAACAAAATGAAAATGTGTATAGTATTACGTAATTCTAAAATTCCCTTGTGAATATATTTCTAGTAGGAAATCCTGTCGGATAAACTAGGAACAAATTCATCTAGAAGTGATGAATATTTTAATTTTCATTTCAGTGTCATTTTAACATAAATTTTTATTTCTGTTTTTCTCAATATTACAATTTTATATTCTCGTTTGCATTTCATAACTTGATTTCAGTTCAAAATTCTTTTGGTATTATTTTTCGAGTTAAGAAATTAGTTTCCCTAGTGAATTAGTTTCTTATACAGAAATTATAGAAATAAAATATGTAACCTACACTATATTTTAGTTGAGTTCTTTTTTTAACGAAATTACTATAATTTGCAAATCTAATTTAAACTAGGGCGTAAATTACTTCACTTTATATTTTAACATTTTTACTGATAAGTATGGCTTAATTATTATTAATTATCCCATGTCGTTCAACGTAATTTATATTCATATTTATCATTAATCTTGAAAGTATGGTAAAGCCACATTCTGACATGCAAAATATTAGTTTGTTAGTTAAAATTTTTTTTCCAGTTAACAATTACCACTAAAGTTTAGATAAAATTCTGACACAAACTCAAAATTTTAATTTTAATTTTGCAAATTTACAACAACTAACCACTCCAGCAGCTTTATTTGATAATGTAAAACTTCTCAAGCACGAAGACCTCTTCAACAGCATAGGAAGATTTTCCCAAATATCGGTAAACGCTTCCGTTTAATTAATCAAACGTTAAACTACTTTAATTAATAAAATCAGGGAAATTATTTTCAGAGCAATCAAATTATGAACCTGATTCACAGATTGTGCTAAGCAATTACAAATATTGATTTAGTTCAGGTAAACCAATTTTGTGTGATTTGCTCAGGAACGAAGTAAATAAAATTCATATATGGTGTTTACACTTAACTGTGGCGGTTTTAGGAACTACAAATTTAGAAAAAATAATTAGATATAATTTTCTGAGTTCTTAAAAAAAAAGTTTCTTAGATGGTTCAGTGTTAAACGTTAAGGAATCTGGCTATTAAGGGGAATTCGTCCGTCTAAAAACGTTGATGGAGTACGGAATGGCTTCATGAAAGATCGTCAAAGATCTACAAATCGAAATGTGTTGGCTCGTGGAATATGGAAACGGAATAGGAAACCTTCATCAAATTATTCACAATGATATAAAATTCCATACATACAAATTGCAAATGTCACAAAAACTGAGTGATCGCGATAAATATACCAGGTTAACATTTTGTCAAGAATTTATGGATGCCATTCAGAGTAACCCTAATGTAGAGCAACATTTTTGAACGGTCAGGCTTAAATCTGCATAAACTGCATTCAAAATCTCTTGATAAAGTTGTTGTTTTGTGCTGGAAATTGTTGTATATAGAGAACTTTCTCCTAATATGGTTTCAGTATGAGCAACATCAGGAACGTTATGATTATGACCGAGTACTAAAGTTACTTTGTAAAAGTAGCTAAGCTAAAACTACAAGCTATGTTTGATAATTTTCCACAAGCTTCAGTCGTAAGCTAATTTTTTCAGTATAAAAGTAGCTCAGTAAGTGTTAATTAATTAAACAATTTAAGTTACATTAATTACAGTCAATTACAACGTAATATTTATTTAAACTTAGTGTAGTTTCAAAGTCGGTTTTCAAAATAAAACTGATGCTTTTCATTAATAGTTAGTTTAAACTAATTATTCAATAGAAGTTCACTTTAACTGAAGTGATATTTTGGCTGCAATTTTAGCTTTTAAGAAGTGTTTCAAGTTAGTGATTAACTGTGCCAAAAATAGATATTGCCATGATTTCTTTTTAATGGAAGATTATTTTTTGAATAATTTTTGTATACCAGTGCAAAAAAATTAATAATTTAAAAAGATCTCGACGTAAGATTACTTTGCATAATTTACAATTTCTATATAAGATTTGTTATTTTCAGCTGTAATTAGACTCATGCATATTAGTTAATCATTTATGATTTAATTCTGAATTCGTTATCAGCGTTCTTTATTATTCACATTATATTTCAGCCTCCAAATTTAATTCATGTTCTTGCCTTGTTTTGTCTTTGTTTCTTCCTTATTTGTATATCAATCATTTAACAATTCCTGGAGTATTTTAAAATCAAAACTTAGTAACTTTGGTGGTATTAGGTTGGTACTTTACATTTATCCAATTTTTCGAATTGAAAGTCTGCAGTGAAAATGTAATGTTCAGTAGTTGTTGTACCATCTTTTTATTCGATTATCAGTCGATCTTATTTGAGTTGATTTATTCGAATTGACACATCAATTTTAGCTGATTTTATTTTGGATTGCTTGTAAGTATCTGCATGTGTCGGATGAATCAATTTTTCCTTAATAGGTTCCTTGTCTTTGAGGAAACATTCGTTGAACCCGGTCGTTAGCTTCTTTGTAGAAGGTTTCATTTCTTATATTGTGCCCTTGAATGGTTTTAAAGAAAAACTTCTTCCGAGATGCAGAGATCACAGGTAATTGAACTTATTTTGTTGTGAAAGAAATCATGTATTTTGTAGACTTACATATTTCGCCTTGTAATCGGTCGAGGACACCCCTAGAACTCCAGGCGTGTATATTATTTATTCTTTTCCTATCTTTGTATTGCAATCTCCTAGAACCGTTTTAATATTTTACATTGGGATCTCATCATATCACACTTTTTTTCGTAAAATTCAATCGTTTCTTCATTGCATTGCTTTGCAAATTGTTTCAGAAATAAAGTAAAATAAAGGAAATGGATTCTAAACGAATCAAAAATTGTACTCGAAAAGAACACATTAATTATTACCACAACTTTTCTATAGGTCAGTTTAAATTAGCCATTTAAAGATAGTGTTAAATTATTTTATAGTACTACGTATAAACCATAAATTATATCATCCTCGGTTTATTCAAAAGTTATTACAATATAAAAACTGGCGGTTTGTTATGGAGACCCTGTAATATTCTCAGTAGAGCTTACCACGACTGATAGTTGAGACACGGACAGAAAATTTCACAGCTTTTCAGTCCTCCTGAGAACAAAAACTACTCTATGGTCACATTTGACGTGGATGAATAATGAAGAATTCATATCCAATAAAAAAATATTTTGAAAAATACCGACCTGCAGGATGTTCTTTCAAGGAGCTAAATTCAACCGAAAATATACACAACGTATTTGGAATTTCAGATATTTAACAAGCGTTTCATGTATTTCAGAAGTGTTTCCTGTACTTTGCACGTTTTCGTGGACTTCTCACAAGTATTTTAAATTTTGTGATATTGAATTTTGCGTTGAATTATAAACAAAATCCTAAGTCCTTAACGTTATTAATATCCATTGAGAATCTCAAGATACGAAACAAAGTTAATAAAATTAAAAATGTCAGCTTGTTTTTACAAAAATTACTATTTTAATAACAATCATTTTACTTTTTGGACTCTTCTTGGAATTTAATATATTTTAATTTCTTTAAAAATTAAATTTTATGATGAAAAATTTTTGTAAGATAACTATAAGAGCGCTAAATTTAATACAAAGAATTGACAGTTTTCATTAAAATTTATCAGTTTACTCAGTTTTAGTTACAAAAATATTCATTTATAATATGAACGTAAAATTGAAAACAATAAAATTTTTGATAAAGTTATTGCGTTGGTGATAATATCAACTTAATAAATCTGTTAATTCGTTAATACAACTTAGTTGAAAAGTCCGATTTTCTGACTATCAAAAATTCAAAAATTGCCAGATTTTTCTGGGGTCGCTAAATAGAGAAGGTTTAAGTGAAATTATTAATAGGGTTTTAAATTGGAAATATTGTCTTTTCCTTAAGCTGACATCTTATATCTACACTGTCCTTATTCGACGTTGGCCATCAACTTGATCCTTAAATCAATGTGACTTACTAAATTAGGTTGAAAATTGATTTTAGGTTAATGTAGTGATTCCAACATCAACAGAAATAGAAACTCAGTTTCCCACTCCTAGTTATAGTATAAGTAATATCTCTATATATAAAATGATCTATTAAACTATTAACGCAATATAATGGAACTTCAGACCCAAATGCAAAAAGTAACCCAATACCATCCATGTTTATTTTTTTTTCTGGGAATCGTCATATATACGGCATTATCTATCAATTTTGAATAAATTAATATTCAACCAACTTTCTTGAATTGGGAAATTTTATTCTGTGATGCTAAAATATTGTACGGTGCTAGCTTTGAATTTTGAAAAAAAAAATTTATCAAATCTTCTATTTAGTCCTTTTCCTAGATTTTAATTGTAGGCACATCTTGAAACTATCGGAGGGCTCTAATGATTCTTGATAATATCAATTTATTTAAGTTCAAACAACTGTGATAAAAAAATCTGCTGTAATTTTCTCCAATAAGATTTTTATAGTCACTAATAAAAATGTGATAGGAAATTGCACTGCTGTAAATCTTGCAATTTGAATATCTAGCACATACAACCTGCATATTTATATTACTATAATAGTGATGAATTTATATTGAAATTTCGTAAAGGTAATATTACTGTCAGATTTGTTATTAATCCTTTTTGTCTTGTTTTCATTAGACATAAATGAAATTTATTTTAAACTCGTTTATACAACTTGAGATGAAAGCAATTATTTCTTGAAGTCACGTAAACAATTAAAATTAGTTAATGTAATTTGCAATTGTTTACTAATTATTACACAACTGTTAATATTTGTTCTGTTTCTTTGGAATCACACTGTATCATGTTAACCGACAATAAGTCACTAACTAACCAACTAACTGATTTATAAATTTGTATGCATACTTCTTGGAAGGAAGGAGAACGAAAATTGGAATGCTGTCAGAATCCATTATGAGGAATTAAAAGAGAAATGATCGGTTTCTTAATGTTTTTTGACTAAAACTCTTAGTTTAAGTAACATACATAATTATAACTGCAAATTTATGATAAACGATTTCTATAATTAATTTTTAATTGTTGGAAAAACATTTTCCGAATGGAAATCCATAATGGAGTTACTGTAGGTACAAACTAAAATGGTAATACAAAATTTTAAATTCAATTTTTCTTTTACCTTCAAGTTTGACTCATTTATTCTGTATCACCTTGTAGAATAATTCGGTAATATATTAAACAGTTTTTCAGCATTAAATATCCAAAACAACACTTGGAATGCACTTTGAGAGCACGATCGCAATTTTTTGGAGTTACTGTTTCTGACTTCCATAAAGATTAATTTCTCTAATGGTTCGTTTAAAAATTTAAAAAATTCTCATTTGTGGAGAAATATGGTTATTTCATAAAAAGGATTTTTACAGCTTGTGCCTTAATTTATTAATGTAATCACTCTAGTAAGGGTAGTTTGTGCTTTGTCTCTGTTTTATTGTTTTATGACGATAATAAAAAAGAATTCGTTTTTTAACCTTCACGAACTAACAATTACGTGGTGGGAGCTTAATATTTTATTTAAATTTAAGTTTAAACTGTGTTTTAATGAGTGCAGTTGAGAAACAAATATTTTATGGTGCAATAAAAGCAGACGGCGTGGAAGTAACTGGGGCTGAATATTAATAATATTAGTGGACAAAGGCATCTTGTCTATTATCAGCACTCCTGCAACTACAACTAGTCGTCCACTGTTCAATCCACTTTTGCCAAGCTAATAATAAGCGTCCAACATTCAATGAAAATCACCAAACCGCAGTTGCAATCAGCATATGAACAACATGTTCACTAGTTCGCTGTTAATTTGGATTTGTGTAGGACTGTATTTGTTGATGAAGTTAATTTAATAATACTGTTAAAATCTATTTGCAGCTCTGTGTAGGTATCTATCGAAGCAAATGTTGATTATTTACCTAAACCAACCTTTACCTCAGCACACAATTTCCGCTTTCGTGCGCAAACATTAAGGATTTTAAAACAAGTAATTCACAAACTTTAAATTATTGTTCTCAAATTAAACAAAGACAAAATTCAATTAATCCTAAACATTCTAAATTTGCATGTGTAATTAATAACAAACAACTCCAGTTTTAGCTGCTACTGAATATCTCATTTTGGCTAGACAAGTTTTATTCAAAATAATATGTAATTTCACTCCATGTAATTTACTAAAACCTATTTATAAATTATTTAGGCTACTAAAGAGCTTTTAAACAATGTGGTGGGTGATAAATTTCTATATAAATCATTAATTTTTCTATTCAAAGCAAGGAGATTATTTTGAGATTCAAAAAAAAATCGTAAACATTAATTTTTAAGCTTTCCTACCTCCATTACATTATCTCTTCGCATTATTTTTCCTCATTATTAACAGACGTTCTGGTCATGACGCAAGTAAATGGTATCTAGCCATTGTTTGCTGTATAATCTGTAAAGATAAAAAAAATAAAGAATTATAAAGGGACATTTACTCATGAAACACACTAAACTAATTTTAAAAAATCTCTTAATTACGACTTACAATTTTATTTTTATAGCACTAAAAATAATTGTGATTAATGTGTTTGAACATACTTTGGTCAAACGATCAATCTTTATTACTTAAAAACAGCATTAGGTCGACACAGTGCAAAATCTTTAATTTTGATGGATTAATCTCGTCCTAAATCCAAAGTACTTGTCTTAAACAATGTCGTCGAGAGAGCAACAGTTTGACGAAGATTCGGCCTTTTCAAATTTTAGTTGGTATATTTTTAAAAATTTTCCTTTTCATTTCCTTCTCTAAATTAAACTTGTTTCAGTGCTTAAAACCTGTTGGTAGCTCTTAGTTACCAAAGTAACCGAAACCGCCTAAAATAACCCGGAAGCTTAACACAGGAAGCACTAAGATTTACATAGTAATACACCTATACGCTAAATAGTTGAGAAACAAAGTAATTATTAAACATTTAAATGCAATAAAAGCTTTTGCAGTCCCAACCGACATAAAAATTTTTTCGTTAAAAATAAATTAGATTAAACCATTCATTCAACAAAGTGGATCTATATAGCGAATTCCCTTTAGAATAAGAAAAGCTCTTACATTTTAGACAACTTACCTGCTTTATAATGCATAAAAGAGACTCAAATCCTAATGGTCAGACGAACACATTTAAAATTAAAAGCTACAAAAAATATTTTCCTTATTTTTTTTATTTATTAAAATCCCAGCACCAATACAAATTCTAAGCAAACAAGATTTATTAACATCGCTTTTGTATTATTTATTTGTGTCGGTTGCAGTAAAACATTAATTTATTGTTCTGTAGTACCATCCTTATGTATAAACCAGCATACAACTACTGGCTTTACATAAATTTAGTAAATGGACGAAACCTGAACGATAATCATGTTACATGTATTAAGTAGCACTTTGCGATATCCTTGTTCCTTGTAATGCATATCCGCAAATTCTGGACAATAAATACTCGTTATTTATGAGGCTTGACAGTTCGGTGTCCAAAATTAATTGAATTAAGAAAATAAAAATTATTTATTGCCCTGTTAGGATAATTCCGGGCATCCATTACGAAAAACCGAGTTGTTTACAAAATAAAAGCACAAGTTTTCAACGCCCCCCCCCTCTTTTAACAACTAAAGTTGAGCTGTTCTTCTTCGACTAAGCATTGAAACAAACGTTACTTGAGTAAGTATGTAAATAAAATCCTACAAAATTAATGTCATTTTCAACTTATTACCACTTTGTTCGGTATTATTTTCTAAAGCTTCTACTATTTTCTTCGATAAGTAAAGTTGTCTGTGTAAAGTATTAGTTTGATCTTCTTTTGTTCTATTTTCTACCCTTTCGCATTTTTTGTTCCTTTTATAATCTCATCTATAACATAACGGAGCCTGCCTGGAAAATCGTCTTGTTGTGTGTCAGGGTTTATTGGTATCGGCTGTAGATATATCCTATTTAATTTAATTTTAAATGATAGTTCGGATCAATCACTTTTACTGTCCAAACATGTCCGGATCAAAAGTTGAAATTTCATTTCAAAATAATATTTTTTAAATAAATTTTAATTAAAAACATTTTGAAACCGTTGCTTCGCATGAATCAAGTTGAAAAATGCCAAAATTCGTTGATTAGTATAACTCAAACAACGAAAACTTCTTTAAAGTTTTACATTTTAAGTTCTTCGTTTGTGTTGCAAATTAAATTGAACCGGAAAATTCGAAAAAAGCTTTTTCGTATTTGAATAATCAATAAACGAGAAATTTTAATTTTCTCGCAAAATTAATTACGCTTTCATTTCCAAAAATATTTGTAATAATAATTATTTTTTCGTATTGTTGCCAAATAAATTTTGGTAAGGTTCGGTTTCAAAATCTTTTTATTTTTCATTTTTCTGAGTTTTTGAGCACCTAAAAGTTGAAGTTGAGTATTCAGTGCATTAAACCGAAAAGCACATTGAATTTAGTAAACAAATATGCAGAGTCCCTTGCTTAAATTTCTCGTTTCCATTTTAAATTTTCATGGCTCAATTTAATGTTTCTAAATTGGCTTTGAAAATTTATTGCTAATTGCTATTTTTATTGTGTATCAGATGTTGTTTTGTAACAATTTTTGGTGTTCTGTTCCAATAGTTGTTGTTTTCGAAAAAGTGACAAATTAACTGAAATTTTTTATTCTCAAGTTTTTATAATGTGCATAATTGGTCAAAGTCGTTGTGATTAATTGTTTTGTCAGTTTAAATTTTATAATTTGTAGATTCGTAGCGTAAAGTCAAGAAAGACTTTTCATTAGTCATTTGATAACATTTTCTTTTTTCTTTCTTTGTGGAACATTGCCAGTTATGTAGATAATAAATCCAACGTCATCGTCATGCACGGCGTCTCTGATAACAAATCAGCATAGCACGTTTTGGAAGTTCGTTTTCGGTAAGACAGTCGGTGTATTATAATGTCACCGTGTTTCTTTGATAAAGCATGTGCCGGAAAAGCTTTAAAATTAATGTGAGAAAGCACAACTAACGTTTATTGACTCAGGTAGGCTATTAAGGAGTTTGTTTTGAGATTTCCAAACTTTGCCTGAAAGTTATTTCTCGTGTTTAGTTCAAACACCTATCCGAAAATTTGATGAATGTAGCGTAATGTAATTGCTAACGTGGCGAATATAATATATGAGTTGATTTTACAATAAATTAATTAATATTCGCCCAACTGTGCTGGTTATGCAAAAATTAATTATGCCTTTCGAAATTTAGACAGAACTAAGCTCCTATTTGACGAGATTCCATTTTCCAGTTACTATACAAAGTCTGTTATAGGTATTAATGGTAAAAGTATAATAACAACGATTGGTTTTGGTAAACCACATTTACAAACAAATTGGGATGGATCGCGGTATTTATGACGAAGTTTGCTTTCAATTATTGCGAAGACGTTCTTGTTCAACAACATTGCTCTATGCAATATTCTAATTAATTTAGTTTTGCATCTAGGGAATCTTGTGGTTATGCTACATAAACTAAGTTAGCTGCTTGGTCAATTATTTCTACAAACAATAGTCTTTGATATTATAAATGTAAACAACCAAACATCAACTTGTAAAACTTCCCTATAACAATATAATTCAGTTAACAATTATAACATTCCCCAATTTCATCGATAAGGACTAATTATACAAGATTCTAAACTAAATTCCAAATTTTCATTAACAAGATATTTGGTATATTTTATTTAAAATCAGCAATTTTGGTGACCAACTTTTTGGATGGGTGGAGAACAAATTATGTTTTTGACGTTTTAATTTATTTTGAGGTTTTAAAAAAAATTAGCAAGTTTAATGTATAGCAAATTGATTTTTGCGCCAGAAAAATGACATTTTTATTAAAAATACTAATAATAAACTGATAAAATGAGAGCGATTTGAAGCGATAGGATAATGAAAATTAATCAATGCATAAACACTTAAGCAGTGCAATATGCTGATTCAAAATAATGTTAGAATATCTCTATGCTGGCTACCAGCATGAAATTTGATAAACAACTTGACAAAAAATAATATATGGGGTATAAAAGCTGTGTTTAACTTGCCAGACATAGTAACCACCGAATAAATTATTAAAATATATCAAAACAAACCATTACATAGGAATACCATAAAAACTGTGCCAATATTTATTTCATAATTGCAAGTTTAGATATTTATGATCTTACAAAATAATGTGGATAACCAAAAATATTTTAGTTTTATTTTTGAATTGGTAGAGAAAAGCTGATTTTCATGATTTTCCCCACACCGAAAATTAATAATAATAATTAACCTTCTTATAAATCAAAAATTTGCAAATAATTTAATTTATTAGCCTGAATGAATTCGTAAAATTCAGTCTGAAAGGACCCTTAATGGTCATTAAGTTGGCAGTGTGTCGAAAGCACTTATTTTGCTATCAGATTCACTAAAATTGGCTCCAATGTTGCAAATTACGTGCATTTAATAATTAAAGCTACATTTATAATACTCTTAATAGAAGCTTCGGAGTTCACAGAGCATCGAAAGCTTTGATCTTAGAGTCCTTTCTAAAGATCGAGTTGAAACTAGGATGTACCTATAACGTAAAAGTGAATGAAAATACTTCTACCAGCTAAAAAGTTTAATCAAATAAGTTAAAACCAGTTTTACTATCTCTACCATGAGAATAATATCGCAAGCTTCGAATTTCATAACCTTTTCTGAACCCCTAATATTTCATAAATCAGAAATCAGAATTTGTTAGTTCTACTTGTTAATTATTATATGTCTGCGATAGCAATACTACCTACCATATAAGCATTTCTTTCACACGCATTCGTAGGTACATAAATAATAATCTCTATTTGTAACATTCCATAATTGCATGTTGATGTGTCATTAGATTACAAATAAATGAAGTTATTTCTTTTATTTTCCTAATTAGATCGGAGATAAAGTACTGCATTCACTTCAAAAATTTGATAATTTCCACCACTTGGTATGAACTCTACAAAAATTTTTAATGCTTATAATCGATCCCAGCAATTTAAATTTGGGCACTTATTAAGCAGCACATGAATGACCAAATAAGAGCTGCATCTTAAATATGGTTAAATTATTTTCAATTTGATAGTATCTTTTTCGGTCAACGAATTGGTGTAAAAAACTTGACTTAAACTTTAATTTGTGTTGCGAAAAGACTAAAACCAAAAAATTGTGTTGTCGTTTTATAAGAATTTATTTTACTCTAGAGCATAGTTTTCAGGTATTTGTAATGCACTTTAGTGTTGAAGTTGTCGTTTGAAAACTATTCTTTCAGCCATTTTTAACCACATCAATTTTTAATTTTTATGTGACGTTGATTTTTGATTATAATTCGATGTACTCTGATCAGGAAGTCAATTGCAAGATACAGAGTTTCCATCGACCCACTTTATATATTTTAAAATCTGAAATGGATTTCGCGTTAAGTTTGCATCATGATCAAAAAACAAAAATAATAGATCCACATAAAAAAATGTCAGGCTTGGTTAAGCTGTATCTGGTGTCCTTAAGATTTGAAAGGATACTTTTTAAATTATTACGTTTTTGTTCGTATTATTATCGATACAGCTATGCTTGATTTTGATTTTTCTAAGGATGCAGTTCTTGTTTCTTTTATATACACTTTGATTGCAATACGAATCGATGAAACGTGATTAAGTTAGACTGTGATTGATCGAAGTGGTGATTCAAATGAACTTGTAATTGTACGACGTGAATGGAAGTTTCAATTATTTTCAATGTCATTTAGAGATACCTTCACCTTACGCCTAATTTACTTCTTATTTTTGCACTGCATCAAAGCGATTGATTATGATGATTATGGAATTTAAGCACACCATTAACCTCGTTCTCTGGGTAACTTAGTACAGCGACTTCTTCATTTCTTCTTAGTTTTATCGAGTTACTTGGCACCCACTACTTCTTCAGTTAATTGTAAAATAAGCACTATCGATATAATCCTTGTCCTTTTTATCCAATCAATTTCTTATTATGCAATGTAGCACTCATTAATACTTTCAAAAATTGAAAGTAAATTTAAGAGATTAATAAAAAACTTAAATAAGTAAAAAAGCAATTTACTGGAAGCTGCGGAGCAATCCTTAATATCAAAATGTTTATGTTGATGCAAAGTGGGCTATTAAAATTCTTTCATATGTTATAAGAAGGAATAGAGAAGGATAACAATACAGCTTACTGTATTTTGATAATATATGTAATTGAATTCCTTTCCAAATTGAAAAACATTTTTCGGAAATAAAATTAAGTTACAATTGTGACTGTGTAGTAAGTTAAGCTTTTTACAAGCTCATTATTTATAATAAGGATCATTTATTACGACTGTTAGGAGTAGCTCAAACTCAAATAATAAATACGAAATACCCTCATTTGAAGCGATTACGATGTTTATCCGGATTACATAACCGAGAATGACTTCCACAAGTTTGATTTAGTATTGATGGCAACATCTTAAAATACAAGTTAAAAAATATTTTCAATTCAAATGTGCCTCAGGAGACTGACAACATAAACAACTTAATTGATGATTAATGTGAATGATTTAATATTTTATGTGAAAATAAATTTGTTACCTCGGATTTAAATGGTTAAATGAACTATTTCCTACTTCCGCTTCCCACATATTAATTTAGTCACTACCCTTGTATAAGAACACTTCAACAGTTTGACATATTAATAATCAAGTTCAAAATAATTATTATTCTAGAAATTGTAATTAAATTTTGAAAGTTCGTATAGACACGATTCACCTTATAAAAACCGTCGAAGGTTTTTTTAGAGCACTTGTCTAACCGATTAATTTATTTATTGAGTAGTAAGTTATTAAAAAATCGATTCATTAGTATCGCCTTGAACTAGGTCGTTACAATGCCCTCACAACTGTCACTAAAACCATTATCGAACTTGTATGTTGTTAATCTGGATTATTTTTCAATGCCAAAAACGTTTAATTGAAGTTTTCTTTGTCGCCATTGAAAACTCATTATGATGATTTGCTCAATTTCGTAATAAAAATAAATTACGTATAAACTTTATTGAACATTCAAGTATTGACTTGCTTCGAGAAATCATGGGTTACAAAGTGCTCTGCGTTTTTGCCCGATAAAACTTCAATAGCCTTTCTGCTATTTGTTGCGGAAAGTAGATGAGTTGAGTTGGCCAAAGTTTTAGAATTTAAATCCTATTGTGATAGTTTTATTCACTGATTCTTTTGTTATATTTTTTCTTTCAAAATAAAAATTATCAAGGATTCGATTGTTGTGCGTAGGTACTACAAAGTTTTACGTGTATTGTAGAAGTTTTTCTACTTTGTAAGCTCAACATGTTTTTACAAAAAGCTAATTTTAATTTAAACTTTAGGCAAGTGGCAGTTTTACGGCTTGAAAGCTTTCCGGGTAGCTTTATAATTTAAAATAAATATGTTTTAAAAATTAATTAAAGTAAAAGTAGCCGCAATGACTGTGAAAAATTATCTGTATTGTATGCGCGAATATCCCGGAAAAAATATCACATTTTTTTAAAATAAATTGGAATCTTGCTTAATAAAGTCATTTAAATTTTCTGCCAACCAAATCCTGATTTAATTTAATGTTCGGCTATCTAAGCATTATTACAGCATTCTCTACTTCAATAATGCATTTAATTGGTTAATTCTGAGATCCAATAATGTGGAATACAGATAAAAGCGTCATCTATTTTTTTTATTTTTCGAACCGAGTATACAAGCATTACGTAGATACCGTGAAGTAAAGTCAATGATTATCTTGAAGGAAACGACTCTCTTAATCTTGATATTTCTAGTTCTGGCAAAGCAGTGCCAAGTCGAGAAACTTCAACTGATAATAGCGATGCATCATGAAAGTGTTCGAGGAAAATGCAACACATAATATAAATTACAGAAACCATAAAGTTATAATGACAAGAAATTTAGTTTCTTGTTGAACGTAAAGAACAAGTGACACAATCAACAATGGCTTAAGCAGCCAAGGAAAATAACATAAAATCCAACAATAATAAGAAAACTTCGCTGTGAAACTCAAGTCAATTTTAAAAATAATATGGTCACTTTAAAAAGTAAAAAAAAACTCAAACTTCTTCATTTAAAACATTTTCTTAAATTTTCCAAGGTTTTGAACAATTTCACGTGAAAGCAGGTGTTAGTTTTCACGTGTACTGAAAATACAAATCTTCTGGTTGATACCTAATATTAATAAGGAAATGTTAAGTAAATTATAATTACTGATGAATTTACACGGATGTAAGGTATAATAATTAACAATTTAAAATTAATGAGAATTTATTAATAAGCTCAGTAAACTTATAGGGAAGGAAAATAATAAATAAATAATTTTCATGCTTCTAAGGTTTTCAACATTGTTAAAATTTTATCAACGTTCAAATTACTAATAGACGACTTCATTATTAGAGATTTTCCAATATGAAACTTCTAACTAAAAATAAAGAAAATTTCGTTGCCACTATTGTCTTAGTAAAAGCTTTTATTTTTTGTAGTTTTTTTTTATGTTAAAATGAAACTTTAGTATCTACTGAAATATTATATAGTTTATCGTTCCCTTCACTTTAAATATTATGACCCTTTCTAACAAGTTTTTGATCAACATATTATCCATGTCTGTTTGGGCTCTGACCGTTGTACCCTAATTCACTTAAAAACTTCTCATTTTCTACTAAATAATAATATGTACATACATAGATATAACGGATATATGAGACAGATTGCATTTCATACCTTCAAAGAAAATTATAACGCTTGACCTGCTTTAATTTTCGTTTAAGTTATAAATTGCATATTATAAATTGCTACAGTCGAAATCATAAAAATGAGACATTTTTTTTCTCAATTTCATCATTACCATTTTAGGATCTTTTTAAGAAATATTTTGTATTTGGATTAACATTACACGTTACAGCATTATAGAATATCAATGGTTTGCATTAGCATGTCATCTACACAACGTCGAGGAATCAGGAAATCAGTACAATTCTCTATTCCAATTTATTTTTTGCTAACAGAATCAATTGCTTTTCTGAATATAATATTCAAATTTTGTGTAAAACAATTAATAGCTTCAACAGAAATGCGGCGTACCGTTAAGTTTCAATTTGTCTGCTTAACATTTATTGCATTTCTAAAATGCAATTATTGAATTGCATTAAATATTTATTTGATCGATAAAACCTGAGAAATACTTGTAAACGCCAAATGATTGTAATGAACCTACGTGCTTTAATTTTCCAATATGATAGTTATGATCAGTTATTATTCCATCTATTTAAGGATCTTCATCTGCATTTCTGCAAGTACGTTTTTTTTTAATAATTTTTTATTTAAAACGTTATTCTAATCGGCTTCGATTCTGGTGTAGTAAATGTTGCAGCTCTGCCATAATTTCAATAGTAACTCGAAGTAGAATGCTCAGATTTTATCTCAGCTTTCAACAATTTTATTCCTTTGATGTGTGATGTGACATTGCTTATTTGGATTAATTACGTTATTTGCCGTGCTATTGGATGAATCTATCTTTTATTATTAATTTTATCTGTGATGCCAGCTTCATTTAATTCTATTATTAGTGTCCTCTAATGCATATTTGAACAGCTCCATCATTAAATTGAATAGTAAAAGATTTTATTTGTAATTAAACGACTAAAGCTCTTAATCATTTATGATCAGGTAATTTAAAGATGACTGACCTGGTGTTGTGGTTTTTGCAACTAATTATTACTCTTATGTATTACATAATATAAATTCAAAGCAAGATATTAAAATCTGTATATAACAAAAAATACTTTGTATTCTTAGTCGCAATGCTGATGACGTAACGGTCATCTTTGGTGATTTTAACTGTAAAATTTATGCAATTTACACAGGAAGTCCCATTATTTATTGTCTGTGATGTCACCTTAAAACCATGACTAATATTGCAAATTATTCGAGTAAATACTATTTTAAACTTGTAATACTTTACAGTACCGAGTATATCATTATTGACCTAATTAAAATTATTTTAAATAATAAAAAGGTCGCTTAGTTACGATAGTTTCTCTCTACCTATGCACAAATTATGTAATAATTGTAACGCTCTCTTTACGTTAACGGGTTTGTTACTGCAAGCTAAAATTGATCTATAAAATTAACGACTCTGAAGAAACTTTGAAAGTGACTAAAGCAAAAGAAATAAATTATTTTACCACTTTATGTTGTTTTAAGCCTTTTTAAAACATACACAATTAATTGAAAAAACATAAAATAAAATTTTTTGGTTTCAAGTTGTAGATGAGCATTTCAGGTGACCACAGTGCTGAAGTATTTTATTAAAGTACGTAAATGAGAATTCCCTCAGTCAATTGTGTTTTATTTTACCACAACAAAATCTTGTTTATTTTTGCAAGCGCAGGTTTAAACAATAAACTACCTTTTAAGCGCAATGTGTCTAATTAAAATTTTAGATAAAGTTTTTAAAACTGGAATAAAATATTTGCAAAATTTGTGTTTATGAAAATTATGAATTATAATATTTATTCTACATTTGGTTAATTAATTAAATTGCATGCGTTGTAATGGTAAAATTAATATCACTTTGTGTACCATACAATTCGCTCCCAGGAGACAACTTAAATATTTAGCAAAAAAAAAAACACACAACCACATATATTATCTTAGTATCTCCTGTATTATTAATTCACTGTTTGCTTTAACAAATTAAAGTACCCCCTTATTACTGCAAATAAAAGCCTTACAAAGTTTTATAAGGGAACTTACTATCTTGTCATCTAAATTACAAAGAACAAACACTAAATCCCTAAACTACAGGCATTAAAATTGGTAGAGTTTGTAAATTGTGATGTTTGCAGAACATTTGCTGCAGTTTTTTCATTTCACGAGTACGTGGCACGTCCCTAAAATTGAAATTACTTGTATAATATTAATATTTATTTTACAAATTAATATTTAAATTTCGGCGAACCGATAAACAATTTTCAGGTGCAAATTCAACAAAGGGACATTTAATTTAAAAATTGGATCGAAACTGGAATGGAATTTAATATAAAATATTCGGTCCTTTATTTTATTCAAAAGAATATTTGGAAATATTGAAAAATGTATTTAACACGACTGGCAAAGGTAAAAAGGTTTTACTCGAGTTTTCAATTTGCTATAATTTCTTTCATTAATTTATTTTGTGTTTTGCGATTGAAATTTCAATTTGTTTTACTTTGTCTTCATTAGTATTGATCAAGTAGTTTCCTTGAGGTTTAATTTTGATTTTTAGATAAATTTACTTGTACATGAAAGCTCTTTCGTAGATCAGAACATTTTTTGTCGAGACGATTTAATTAAATTTACTTGTACCTACACGAAACTGTAGGTACAATCAGTTTGCTAATTTTAACTTTCTCAAGATATTTCTTAAACCATTTAGTCGAGCATTTAATTACTAAAAACAAGTATATGTTTTAATTTTATGAAGGAAAAGAAAAAACTGTAGTGAGCTGTTTATGAAAATTGGAAAACATCAACAGTGATAACAATGTCTATATAGTTAAATATCTCTTCATCATTGTGTATGCACAATTTTGTTAAAATTTTAAGTTGATATCTGTACCTAATATTATTATTTTAATACACTTATACAGTGTGTCCAGGATAATAATGTATGATCTCATAAACCATAAGGGATATAGAGTTGGTTATGAGCTGATGTGAGAAATTTATTGACAGCCCAAAACGCATTCTGGTCGGTCAATTTGTTCGCTCAATGAGCGATTTTAATGTTTATTACGCCTGTACTGTACCTCCCCACATTACATGGCACTTTTTTGCCTTTAGATTTGCCAAATATTTTAATTTAGTTTATGAAATAATTTTAAATTTTTTTGTAGTTTTGTGAGATCATATCAGTAATACTGTAATTATCAAGATTAACAATAAGACAAAATTAAGCTTTTGGAATTTTCATTGTTAAATATAATAATGGAAACTTTTTGTTCATGTTATACTCCCTAGGGAATAATAAGTTACTCTATCATGATTTCTATAACATAAAAACCAATTTCTACTCCCAGGCGTGTAGTAATAATAGTTTTTTTATTATTAACTTTAGTAATAGAACATGAGATTATTAATAGATTAATAATAAAAATAGTGAACTTTATGAATAACCTGTACTGAATATGTACATGCTGTAAAATATTAACTGTCGCACTAAAAACCCTAAATTACAAGAAAAGTTTTGTATGAAAACATAAAAATTTTATTACAAATTATTTATACATTTGTAGTCTGCACAATTTCATTCAATTCTTTCTTCTTTTTGTTTTCAAATTTTCTTCAGACTGTTAAAATTATTGCATGTGGCATGCACCACTTTGTCTAGTATCCCACACTTTGGTTAAAACTGAAATTAAACTTTGAATTTTTACAAATTTATATTTTTTGGATTATGCAATTTGCTGCTTATAACCTCATATATGTACAATAAATTCAAAAGGTTAAGGTCTGGAGATGTTGCAGGCCATTTTATGGAATGGAACATATACACTGGTGGGTAATTTTTTAAGGAAATTTGTTAACGCCAAATAATATTTTAGTATGGTGTAGTAGATAGTCAATTAAAATATTGTTCAAGTAATAAAGATCATTCATTTTCCATCCTTTTTTTAATAAATCGCTGTGAGAGCTTGTCTATTTTAGCTCTTCTGTAGCACCACATCTCAAACGCGTTCAATCTCTTTTTGTTTGCTTTTCCATGTTTGGTGTTCTTTGGGGCATCGTCAAATTCTGCTCGGAGTATTCGATTGCAGTGTTAAGATATAATAAACAGATGATTCAATTATAAATTGCAGAATTTGTCTACGCATGCTATCACTGCAGATATTAATTTACTTTTAAGTGCAACAGTTAATATTTTACACCCTGTATAATCACCGATTTATTATCTTTATAATGTACAATAAAGAATAATAATTTAAGGGGGAAGTCTACTGTGACAAGAGAAAAAACAGACCGATTTTCCGGATTTTTTTTCTAACAAAATATGACTCGTACATCAAATTAAATAAAACCGTCATCTTTATTATATATTCAAGTATTTGTAAAAAAATTTTCAAGTCGAAATATTCAAAATTTCCGTTGTGGCACTCCTTCAATGCAGGTCTGTTTTTTTGGTGCCCAAACGGTGTACAAGAAATCTCACGTCTGGTTAATCAAAAACAAACAAACAAAATATGGTTATTATCTACATAGTATTGACTCCTGTTTGTCGAGAGATTTTTTTGATAAAAAATTTTGGAGCCAAAAAAAAATTCTTGAAATTTTTTTCTACTTTTTTTGTCCAAATTTGATGTTATTATTGTTTATAACAATTAAACAAAAAACGATATCAAAAAAATCTCTCGACAAACGAGAGTCAATACTATGTAGATGATAATTTTTTTTTTTGTTTGTCTTAGATCATCGTGAGATGATGACTTGAGATTTCATGTACACCGTAAAAAAAGACAAATCTGCGTTGAAGGAGTGCCACAACGGCAATTTTGAATATTTCGACTTGAAAATTTTTTTACAAATACTTGAATATATAATAAAGATGACGGTTTAACTTAATTTAATGTACGAGTCATAATTTTGTTAGAAAAAAAAATCCGGAAAATCGGCCTGTTTCTTCTCTTGTCACAGTAGATTTCCCCCTTAAGAAATTTTAAAATTGCAAGTTAAGAGGTACATTCTGCGAATGGAAACTCAGAACTTCCTTACTCTGTAATTTAATCAGCGATTACACCAATACAAGTCAATGCTGTAATTTTGTGTAAACTTAAAAAAAGTAACAAAATTCGAATAAATTTTAAGCTATTCGCTTTTCTGTTATTTTTTTTTCATTTTATTTTGAAGCTCAAATGAAGAATCAAAAATCTAAATACAGATTCAATATCTTCATGAAAAAGTGCCTTATGAATATTTAAAACCATTTTGCTGTAGAACAAATACTAAATAATTCATAAACAAAAATCAAAACAACTTTCTGGTGTAATGAAAAATCGCAAATATTTCAAGGTTTTTAAAAATGATCTTCCTAATGTTTTAAATGGTGAACTCTTCATTCGAATGAACCTTTCACCAATGCAATCTTATCGTAGACACCCTGTATATTTATAATACACATTATTATTATTTTAAATTAATTGTAATTGACAATTAGAAAATCAAATTGAAGTAAACACCCCAATTATAAGCCTTGTAGTTTCTTTCCAAACAAAATATCTCTCTGAATATCTAACCAATTAAATCATCAAATTAAGATTGCTCGAGATGAAACAAATTTAGAAGGTGAAGGTTTTAAAATTATTACAAAGTATTGAATTTTCTTGATTAATTTACATTAAAATTTAAAAATCAAATTTCGTTTATGAAGCAAAATTACGGAACAATGTTTAGTAGCTTGTTATTCGGTAATTACAACTCCATTTAATCAAGTAGTACTTAACTGAAATTCAATTAACTATCTGAAATTGTAATAACCCTTATTCGAGTCAATGGAATTTTTAAATCGACAATTAAGAGAGAAAAAAGTAACTTTTAATTCGAAATTGTTTAAAATTTTCCGACGTTAAGAAAGCGGAAGATAAATTTTTTAATGATTTTGGTTTAGCGTATACGTTTAAGCTTCTGATCGACGCCCTTGACTCTGTTTCCCAAGGCAAGGACGCAGCTCGCCCTCTTGCCCGGATAAACGGGCAAGGCTTTTCTCCATCCTTTCCTGGTATAAAATCATACGCTCATACATTGCCTCTTACATAAATAAGTAACAGTGATATCAAAAGCGCTTTAATATTTCTCTTCAGTGTGTTCGAAGTAGTTACTGCTTTACATAAAGTAAGTAAGTAGTTTCTCGTTAATTGACTAAATTTACATACACCAATTAAAATAAGTGCCGCATAACGAGTTAAATTTTATCAAGCAAATAGTAGTGCAAGTGTTAATTTGAAAATTTTAATTCAATTTGTATTTATTGCATAAGTGTTATTACGAAATAATTAAGCGTTACTTAAGTGATAACATCTTCTTTTGTGATTAAGTGATACTTAATGAGCAATTTACATTCATAAATTATTTATTGTAAAAGTTTGAAATTTAAATTTATTTAAATAACGTAAATTTAACGAGCAGCTAATGGTTTCAATTTTACACTTTCGCAAGACAAAATGTCAGAAATCCCGATTTCTTAATGCCTTCACGCATGGTTTGATGTCACAAAGTCTTAATTTACTTTCGAGGAATGTAATATACCTATTCGTTCGCGTAATAAATGCATTAAAGATATTTGCACGTGATAATTTATTCTAAAATACAAGAAACGTTCAATTTTGAAATTAGTCCAAATTATCCCAACTTATTAAAAACTTCTCGACAATTTTAAGTTTCGAATTCACTGGAGCGTAGCGCCGAAATAATAAGATTTGAAAATCTGTCGAAGACTGAAACTGATAGATGTGACATCTGAAAATATATATGAAAAATATCCTTTTTGGAAAATCATAAGCCTACCAATTTTAATAGAAAATTTGTTTTTATGCAAATAAAAAATAAATCGTCAGTTTTATCGAAACTTTGGTTTCAAAACCAAAGGTTTTTTTGTATTGATAATTTTGTAATAAAATAGAATTGCGTGCGTGCGTGAATGTGCGTGCAAGTGATTTTCAACACATTCTTTCTTGGGGGCAATAAAATTAAAATCGTACTCGTGACAAACTCATTTTCTTAATTTAACCTTTTCATAAGACGCGTGTGTAAGGTACCCATGTACTACTGGTAATTTTTTAGTTCCGGAGAAGTAGATTACCTTGCACTTACAATAAGCAAGGACGGAGATATAGATTGATCGAAAATTAAGTTCCGCGTGTATGTTTGTCTTAAAATATGACCTTATAACTTGTTTCTTTTTATAGTTAAAATGAAGCGTTCGTTGGCAATCGTCTTGGCTGTAACTTTATCGATAGGAATGGTCAACAGTCAATTCTTTGGCGCACCCTTGAATTTAATATCGCATTCACCACTACAAATAACGCCTAATTACATTCAATTTGTTGACCCTAATGGTCAGAGAAACTTAGCTCATCATTCAGTAATAGAAAATGCAGCGCAGGAAGCACAATTACCAAGAGAATTGGTGAATCCATTTTATAAGAATCCTGTTATTGCAGCTCGACTTGCAAAAGAATCCTTGATAACCAATAAGGAATTTGCTGTTTTCAACCGCGAAACCGAAAGAATACCTCGATCCGAAATATTTAAAATATTTCAACACGCCGGTTTTTATGACAAAAACAGAAGATAATAAAATTTCATCCTGAAGAATAAGCCTAAATTACTATATGCAAAGACTGAATTTATTTAATTTAACGTGGCCATCAGGACTCCTCCCTTAATTTATTTTTGTTTTATATAATATGTAATATATTTTTTTAGGTGATTTTGTAAACTAAGTAAATATTATAATATTAAAAATTTATTTTATTTTCTCAAGTTATTTTAAGCAAGCATTCGCGCTAGAAATTAAAAAGTACAACTCCTAATTAACCTTCAAAGTGTGGATAATAGTAAAATAATATTATTGTCGTGCCTAATGGCAAACTATTAATTTTATGTACATCAGCGTGAGAAAATTTAATTCCAGAACATTTTGTTGTTCTTTATTTTCTTACATGTAACAAGAGTTTAAGTTTAAAACTTTTCTCGTTATTTGAAGAAAAATATTTTAATGTATTTTTGAAACATGTTTAGATAGAGGTTGTCTACAATCACCGGTTTAACTCAGCTTAAAAGTTGATCTTCGCTTATTTCTGATATTGCTAAATACAAAAATATTTGTAACAACCGAAAAACAATTCAGCTAAAAATTTTACCTTTAATAACAAGAGGAATTTATAAAGTAAGCTTTTGTTAAAAAATAAAAATTTTGAAGGGTCGTGAGAGTAAAAAAATTCTCATTCGTTAAAACAATGAAATATCAAATATTTCGCTGTTAATTATTATGTAATTTTATATTTTATAAAAAAAAAATTCCAAACATGATACATCATTTTAATAAAAATTTTAAAATGGGTTGTGGTTAAAAGTTATAAGGTGCTTATAGATATTGATAGCAGTTCTCGATCACTTTAAATAGGACAGATAAATTACGTCGTGAATACTTTAATATAATTTTTATGATAAATTTTGAAAAGGCTACACCGAAAGTAAAGTTTGTGTATATTGTACACAGTCATTGAATTTATTCGAGGTTAGTGGCTGCATATCCATTTTGCACAATTGCTCAAATCATTAACGCCAAACGATATCATCAATCACAGAGCTATTGGATGATGATCGTTTCTTGCAACAGTACCTGCTCTGCTCTTTCAGTCTGATAAATTTCGTCTTTCATGCAGAAGAAATCAATTATGAAGGATCAGTCAGGTAGATGTCATTTCTCGTGACAATTTTAATTAAAAATTTAAAATACCATTTGATTTCTAAAATCACATTTTAATGCAAATTAGACATCTGAGCCAAATATTTCACCAAATATTTACATACAATACAAAATTTGTTTTTTTTTTTCGAATAATTTATACGAAAACCGTCACGAGATGAAAAAGTTAATAAATGTTTTAGTGCGTGAATTGAGTCCATGTAGGATTAGGTAAATTGGAACATGTTTTGTACAGCGTAAGTGTACCCATAATTAAAAGAATAAAAAATTTGATATGTTTATCTGATTCCCGGTGGTTAATTACAGAACATTTGCCGATAATTTTTGTGTAAACAATTATTAAAAAAACTTGATTTATAAAAGAGAATTAGAGAACCGTATGTGGTTAATTGTAACCGTTATCCTGTGTATGTAATACGAGGCAATTACATAAATTGTTTAAATTTTACTACAAAAGACTTTAATAATTATGAAAGGTTACGTAGATTTGTTCGTTATACAATGCAAGGCAATGTTTTATATCTTAATAATGGTGGAGCATTAGTCCTTCGATGAACTAAATAGGTAAGGATACAGAGAGAATTAATTACGAGTTCATTTAAATTAACAATAGAAAGTCGCTCTGTAAATACAATTTTATTTTTCAAACTTTGCTTGCCACTATGAATCATAAAATAATTTTTCTAACTTCCATGTTGGGAAAATTATGTTGCCTTGAGACATTTTCACTAATAAATTTTTAATATACAAGGACCTAACTTCATATATTGCGAATTAAAAATAAGAGAAAGAAGATTTTCTATGCATTTACAATTTTTAGCTTGAAATATTATTGAAAACTGACCTTTTTGCAAAAATTCGACGGATTTGGAATTCCGGAAGGTAAACCCACAACTCGTTCTAAAATTTCACAAAATCACGAACACAATTTAAACGTTAATCGATTTAATTGATTTACACTACACCAACCGACACTACCGAAAAGCCAAGAAAGACTGAGTAATATTTCAAAATTTGTTATTAATTCAAACTTTTTATTATTAAAGCTGGTACGTCACATCGTATGATAAAGTAATGTGTCATTCAAATTTAACAAAAATACTTGCAAAAAAACAAAATGTAAATCGTTCAAAAATAGTGAATTATAAAAACGACCAGGTGGTTCATTAAAAATCTTTGTTTTAAAAAAATTAAAAAGTATAAATCAAAGTTTTGAAGTACCTAACATAAAATTGAAAAAAACAAAACCTTCGCGTAGCTAATCTTATTGAATATCAAATTACAAAAGTTGTACAAGAAATATTAAAAATTAAATAGTAAAGTGATTTCCAATTTAGATCACCGTGAGAAAATTTACATAACACTGCAGAGGGTAAAATACAAATAAAATTTAGTTTCCATAGTGCATTTCCTCATGAAAATCGTCCATAAAAAATTTAAAAATTCATTGCTTGTTTCGATACTTTTTTGGCGACACTAAATATTTGATTTATCGTTGCAGTTGTTTTTGATATTTTAAAAAAGTTTATAAAAAATAAATACCTACGTTAGAAATAAACGCAGGTTATTAAAATTGATCTCACTAAAAATAAATTTTATTTAGATCTCCTAACACTACTTGAAAGCTTTTGATCATTAAAGCTTATGTTACTACTGCTACGTATATTACACGAAAAAGCTTATGAAGTTCTTCTACTTACAGACATTTAGAATATAATACGACGTTGCGATACAATCTTAAGGAAATCTATTAAAAATGTTGTTCAATTAAGATGTGTTTCTTCTTTAAACTTTCTTTTGTATTAATCAGATTTGTCTGATTAAGAAGCTTAATTAGAGCTTTTTTATAACAAATTCGATGTCTATTTTACTTTGTTGTTTGGTAATTCTATTATCTTCCAGAAAATCAATAAGGGTTTAAGTTGTGGTGTTTGTTTTACAAAAATAACTGTGAAGAAATTTATTGTTCTTATAAAATGTTTTGTCGTTTATATAAATTATTTATTAGGTAGCATTTACGTTTAAATGATTGCAAAAAATTTTGAAAAATTCTCGATATTTTATGTTGTAATTTACGAGTAATTGAAGTAGAAGCTTAACTGAAACTTTCAAGTTTTACTTGCAAACTTCAGTGATGCACAAGCAAGGATAACCGCGTAAATTGCAATAAAATTTTTCATTATGAACCAACAGCTTGGTTACTAAATAAAAGTTTTTAAAATTTAATAAGAACTTAAAAGATCGAATTACAATTTTTTGTAGGTAGGTAGGTGCAAAAAGAGAATCGATATTTTATTACTATAAAAGTAACAATTTTATAGCTAGGACAATAAATTTTAGTTTGCATGATGTATTAGGGTTAGTTGGAAAATTACTATTAGACTGAAACAAAAAACTAAAATTTGAAACGGCTTAACAAAAACCAATTTGCGTTTTTGCGTTTACTTCCGTAATTCATTATTGTACTGTAATTGCAAATTTATATCTAAATATTTTATTATATCCGCGAGTTGGAATTTCAAAATAAAGTTTAATAACATTACGTAAGCTGTAAAAACGTCAAGCAATTTTGATTTATAATAATCAAAATTACTTTTTACGGAATTATTGCAAAGGAAAATTTGGGTCAGAAAAAAATTTCGAAAGTTCAAGTGGGAATGATAATGGAAAACACTCTACTATATTTATTTTTAGTTGTACCTAACACAAGGTGGGAAATGTATAAATTTCCTATTTCCTACGTATCTTACTGTAATAGCTATTGACACATCAAGTTGAAAATGTCACCGAATACTAGAATTGACATATTACACAACGCAAGTAATATTTCCTCTTTCCAATATTGGAAAAGTGTTGGCTTTCGTATAAAAAGCGTTGCGCTCTAATACAACTTTAGATTTCCTTAAACAAACAGCCTTTTTCAACATCTATTTTCAGTTTTCTTCAGCGAAAGCAAGCTAAGTTAATACGTTTATTTGAATACCCTGCTTGTGTACTTCTTCAACTAAATCAAATATATTAAAAACCCCTATTTTCTTTCATCAATTGATGAAAGAAAATTTTGCTTCAAAAATATTCTTTTATGCAATTTTTGTACAATTACAAAAATTAACAGTAGGTACGTAATTTGAATTCGAGATAAATTATAATAAAATAAACAGTCATCTTCTTGTGTATAAATTATTTAATTGGCCAGCAAAAAAATCGCTTTTCATTATACATTTTCCTTCAAATTATTATCCTTGTATTTTCAAAGTACCAAGGGTTGCCGTGAAAGATTATTTGATTTAAATAAATCTCCTCCTGGTTATCAAAATACCCATGCTATGTTTTGCTTAATAATCTTTTTTTGTTTATTCAATTCGGTAAAAAAAACCTGTGTACGATAGGAAAAACGGATGCCAGAAAGCACAAACAACTTTTCAAAAATAAAAGTTTGCTTTATGTAATTAACAGTTATCATATAAATCCATTTGGCACCATGCCATTTACTAGGTTACCTATATGCATTTTAGATCGAAAATTTAATTGGACAAATAAAGACAACAAAAATGGTGTGATAAATTGCAACTGCATCTAAGAGCGTCTTACTTTAATGTTCACAATTAATTTGTTAAGAGTATAAAAAGATTTTGATACTTAAATGCTTAAACCAACATAAAATTTAACAACTTCATTAAAGCTGTTTCCAAATGAAAAATTCTTTTTCAAAAAAAAACATTTTGTTATTTTCTTATGTTGTAAATATTCATTTCGAAACGAATGCTTTTATATTTGCTGATGTTCAATATTGGTTGTATTTTCCGAAAGAAAAACTAAAAAAATTTGTTTTAAATTAAAAATTTAAATATAAGAAAAAACGTAGAAGCTTTCAGTGTGTTTCATAAAAAATAATTTAAAATTCGAATTTTTTCTGGTTCAACATTTATTGTTTGAAATTAGAAGCGTTAAAATTAAAACATTTACAAAAAAAATCATAAAATTTGTAAACAATTCAAATTAAAAATAATAATTATTTTCTGCGATTTTATAAAAGTTTTATTAAATAATTCGTAGGAAATTTGTGCAAGGTAAAAATGTCTTGATTCGGTTAAACCAAAAAGCCAAGAAACTCCAAATCTTTTTAAGTCTACACAAGAAAACTTAGCCGTTAAAACTCTTTATTTTTAACTTAATTAGAAAACCTTTATCTCTGCTTTTGTTTTATTTAACTGCTTTAGACTTCTTTAATGAGTTTAAATTAAACCCAAAATATAAAATAAATAAAACATACGCTTAACATTTTTTTTCAAAATTGCACTTAACTTATTAAACCTGGATTTTATTGATTTTGTAAATCCGCCACCATTAAAAAAATTACTTAACTTAAAGATCCATAAAGAATTTATTGTAGTAACACATAGCATAGTAATACAATTTTCAAGAACGATACATTTAAGCTTCAATTTTGTGTTACAAAGTTAGTATCCATTATGCGTTTTATGAATCCATCCAACGTATTTTTTTGTATTCCTTATTCGATTTGATATTTTAAAGATTTATTTCTGTACGAGAAGCAGTAGAGAGCATAAGTAATAATTATTATTATTTCTCGTCAGCACGATGTTACAATTCTACTAATTACACTACATCTTAAAATAATCCTTTTCCTCTGTATCATCTCTTAGTGTACAATAATCCGTTTACCTACGTTAATCTTTTGTGTAATTTAGGTAACACATAATCATAATACAAATTAATATTTTGTTGACTAATTTAGTAAAACATGTCACTATTAATTTGGAAAATAAAATTATTGTACAGTTACCTACTTCAACAACATTAATCCTAATTATTAGCATATTACGTAAAATCTGACGAATTCACTAAAGGATTCGAAAACATCATCAATAATTAACTATTTTAACGTGTTTTTTATTACCATACTTGTATATTTCATGTAAAATCCTTCATAAATAATTTAAATTGTGTGACCGAAACATACAAACACGTAAAGCTTAAAAAAGCTTGCACACCTGAAAAACCACAATTTTATCCTTCTAAAAATCTCGATTTTCATTGACAGCGTTCAAATTTAATTCGTATGCTTTGGTAAAATAACAGATACGTTATTATGATAAACAAATCGATTTTAGACGTGTTATTGTTAATTTTCAAAGTTAAAATTGAAACGTAGCTCAAAACTTTGCTAAACGTAGCCTGAAATTAATTTACTTCGAGGAATTAAATAGGTAGTGTAACTTAATCTAAGTTGAACACAAATGATGAAATTGTAAAGATTAGTCATAACAAAATATTTTAGCATTTGCTGTTTCGCACGGAAACGTTAATACAAAAAGATTTTCTAATCTTACTTGAATCGCAATTTTAAAAAATGAAAAGTATTAAGTAATCCTTAAGACTTTTGTATCAATTTGTAAAATTGCAATCAGAATAAAAGCTACGGAAAATGTAAAAAATGAAAGAAACTAAAATAAAAATAAAAATAATTTCTCACAATCAAAGAAATATGTTGTGCTTTAGCATTAGGGTAAAATTGGTGATATGCGACAGTTCAGCGTCTTCGGAAGAAGTGAGAATAATTAATTTGATGATCAATTACAGTGATTCTTTATAAAAGATTAGATATGATATTTGATTAAAATAAGACTGTGATGAAAAACACGTAATCAATTTTCTTGTGCTGGATATGAAGCTATTAATAGATCATTTATGACGATTACATTTTAAACTCACTGCAGCTTCTTTCTTAGATTACATTGCACAAGGGAAAATGAATTATCCGGATTCTCAGCTCTTTTCTCTTTCCATATCACAAATTTTAAACAAATTTCTCTTGCCTTGTCGTAAGGGGTGTAAACGTATTGTAAAACTTTCTATTCTACATTGCTTTTCTCTGCCTTACTTATTATCTTCCATAAATATAGTTCGGAAGATTAACACACGATGTCTCTATTCGTTTGAGTTTGGCAGAAGTAATTTATTTAAATAGTTTCAAAAATTAAAATTAAAAATATTTGAGTTCTTAATAGTTTTGTTTTGTTACTACCTCGCCCAGCGATAATTTATCTTCACCAGTTCTTGTTTGCAAGAGTACAAAGATCTTTCTGGCCTTTAAGATTTGGATTTTTCTGAAAATGGAGTCCAATATATCATTCCAATATACCCTACCTCTTATCACAAATAATTCCATATTGACTTTCACACTCATTTTTCTTCCGGAAATGATAGAAATTTTTTGAGTTTATGGTTTCAGAGGAATTTTTTTTTTCAGGAATTTTTTAATCTACTAGCTTCCGAGTGGACAGAGTTGTCAATTATGGAAAACAATAAAAGCATTTTAATCATCTTCTTTGATGAACCTAAAACGTGCAGAAAAAAAGTCTTTTTAGGTCGTGCCTGACCGTAGTAATCAGGGGTTTGGATGGGGGGCCAATGTAAATATGTGCTTATTTATACAAAAAGCTCGTAAAGTTTGCATTACAAATTCATTTATATTGAAACAAAAGCTTTTTGTAAAATAATCACAGACGCAATTTTATTTTATACAATTTATTACACATAATTATTTCAAGTTTAATTTTCCAGCCTTAGGTACTTATTTTTAGAGTAATATGGAATAACATGGTTTTTTCCGTATTACAAATATTTCACGAGCATGAAAATGACGAAGAAAATTTCTTTTCTTCAGAAACAAAGTGCCGGTGGAAAATTATAGTTGAAAGTAGGCTGAAAGCCGCACTAGAACTAATTTTAGAATGGTAATAAATGAACTAAATAATCCCAATTGCAGCACGAACGAAGAGTTACGGAATCATCATCAGGTTATATTTAGCATTTGACTTCATACAGATTACTGTAATGTTTAATAGTTGTTATTATCATTCAAAAGGTTTAGATCAAAAATTGTCATATAAAAAAAAAAGATTAAATTAGTTGTAAAAAGTTCAATGTGCACCACACATTACTTTCCCATTTGCTAAGTTCAACCAAATACTTGTTATCATAATTACATATTACGTTTAAAAAAATCGTTAAAAATGCTAAATTAGTTATCAAAATACCATTGTTTAGTCGATTTTAAATGCAACATTTTTGCAGTGTATTTACGCGACATATAGTGGGGACGTGCATTGAATTCGCATTTTCATGCAGTATGCTAGAGACTTTCATAAGTATATGTCGTTCATTAGTGTACCACTCACATGTATTATAATTATTCTTAATAAATACATTTTCTACAGTGCAAATTCAACATCTTACTATTTATTATTTATATGTACAAACCTTACAACTTTGTATATTATGATTAATAAGTCTAACAACAAAAATAACAACAATTACGTGAGATACAAACCAAACTAACAAACCCTACACAACCATTAAAGTGAAATTTTGCCTTATAGCTATAAATGATAAATGTAATATTAAAAATTAATGGCATATGTATAAAAGCAATCGTTAAAAAACAAAATAAATTATCAAAAAAAGCTATTAAAATATAATTTTACGTTAAAAATAAAGTCAATTTATAAACCAAAACAATCAAAAGTTATTTTAAAATTCATATTAAATTACTGGAGAGCTAATTTTTTTAGGAAAAAAATTTCAGTTGACATCTTTTTTGATCATTTTATCATTCTTTTGCGACGGTACCTTCGTTTTGTTATTAAGTGCAAAAATAATCACCGCATCGTAAAAGAGCAATTTACTTTTAGAGCCCCATAAAAAATTTAAAGTTAGACTAGAGGATTTTTAAAAAGAATCTAAAAAGCTACTTCAAATTAGTGTGCAAAATGTTAAGTCAATAGGTGCACGGATTTTTGTTCAAAATAAGGTAAGAAAGTATCCGTTGCCCCCCCCCTCCCTGCCACACACACACATAGATATCTTTCCAAAAATTGTCACAAAGTATCATTTACCGTTACTTTGGACCAGAACTGGAAGCCAACGCTGCACTAACGCTGCTTGCTAATCGTAGGACTGAGGTTATCATTTCAGCATTGAGCCAAGGATCTCCAAGTGGTGTCCACCGTTGGGCCAATGCTGGGTTAATACTGGGCCAATTGTAAATATTTTTATGGGTTTGGTCCATCAAATTGTTTAATCTAAAAAAGTACGACTGTGCAAATACTGGGCAGTACTGTTCAAATATCTAGGAGAATGTTGCATTATTAAATTTTCTTCATGTTTTGTTAAGATCTTATACCTAAGATTATGTAACCATTAACAAAACAAACTAGGATTATCTCTGTACGCCAGTCTAGCTAGTTACCTATAAGACGTAAAATAGCTATATACTTCTAGAGCCAATAGTACCAAGTATATTTGAACTTGTAACAGTTGGTAAGACAAAGTAGTAGATTTGCGAGCTATGTGACTGGAAAAACAAACCAAGGTTTTCAAATGGGAACGCAAATACTGCAGCAAAGTTGTGAGCAAAAAAACTATTTCTGAATAATGTAAGATGATTCAGTTTGAAATCACAAAGAATAAGTGGAAAATTTATTCCATGAAAAATAATATTAAAATTTTTATAATAATTAAATAAAGAGGTAATAATTTGATTATCCTAAAAACAATTTAAATTGTTCAATAATTAGGATATAATGTTAATATTTTCTTCTCATTAATGCAAAAGTCATACAGAATTGCTACAAAACGAATGTTCATTATTCAAAATTTATGTCTACTGCTTAAGTTCTAAAGCCACCGTTAGATAGTGCTTTTCTTAACCGGAAGCTTTGTGTCGTTATATTTGCTGTTAAGCTTTTTTATTTTTGAACTTGACTTATTAGAAAGTGAAGTTTTTTCGGCGCTGTTATCCAGAAACAAGCAGCCTGCTATCTTTTTGCATCAAACTCGACAAGATAATTAATTATACATCATTCAAAATTCAACATCCAATTCAGGATAAACCCGCTAGCCAAAACTATAAGTTTGAGTTAACGTCATAATAGGATAATAGTTTAAGGTGTAATTTCAATCACAGCACTAATAAATTTGGGAACAAATGTAAGCAAAAATAAATTTTTAAAATTCAGAATTTCAAGCGACACAATCACAATCAAGATATCCCGTGGGTTAAACTCAAGTCCCTAGTTTCTACTCTGTATTCTTGTGTTCCTGTATAATAGCATAATTTATTAATGGCAAAAAAAGTATAAAAATAAAAAAGGTTGCACCAGGTGGTAAAATAGTTGAGGTTCAACGGTATAGTAATAGTAGGGCGCACCGTTTTGAAAACTTTTTGACAAATTGCAACGTTTTATTACAAAATCAATAAATTATTAATAAATAGCGCCACAAGCAATTTTTACAAGCTGAATATCTGTGAACCAATTTTATCCAATCAAACGGTCATTGCTAAATGCAAAGTTACGTTAAAATCCTCTTAGGTATCAGACATTTTAATTATTAATAATATAGACGAATCTATAAGTTAAATAACCCCGAAATTCAATTACTTCATTAGAGGTAAAATCGTAAACACTAATTAAGATTAGTTTGGGTTGAGCCATTGCTCTTTAGCAAATATTTCAAATTTTATTACCTGGTTCTGAAAATTCTTAACTTACTGAAACTAGTCAGTTTATCAAAACTTTTAACAAAATATTTTGGGCGTGCCAATCTTAATATTGACAGATTGTTTCGTTGTGTAGTTTCTGTAAGCTTGAAAAAACTATGGATAAAATTTTACATGTAAAATAAGTTTTCTCATTTTGTCGAGCCAATTTTTTAAAGTAAAATACGTAAATAAATATTAAAAAACTTGTAGTAGTTATATTATGATGTATTCTAATAATAACAACTTTGAGAAAAGCAACAACAGCTTTTCATAATTTATTAATATCAACAAGCAGTATGCAACATACAACAAGAATCAGGAGAATTTTTTATTATATTATAAGAAATATTTATTCAAATAATAACGACAGTATTTTCTACTACAGGAAAGAAATTAGTGAGACTAAGAAAAAAATAATTTTGTGACATCACGTATTCGATTAATAAATTATTATTAATTTTGCTAGCAACAATTACATAATTATACGTTTTAGTAGAATCTAAGGTAAAAATTGGTATTACTGGAAGGTAAAGTTATTTCAAAATTAATTTTATATTTACTTTGGTAAAAATATCTTATACGAAGAACTGTAGAAAAGCAATTTTAATTATAACGACCTTTTTCAATGTTTAACTTAAGCAGTTGGCTAGAAATGTTTTTCTGCTTACATTAAAAGCTTCTTCACACAAAAAAATGTAGTATTCGAAAAACCGAATACAGCTATAAAACCGAGTAGAAAAATGCAGAAAATAACAGCTTTCGTGTAAAAAGACGTAAACTTTAACAAAGGTTGCAGCTTTTAGTGACACTCGAGAGACGAATTAAGACCTGAACAGAATTTCAATAAAACAATACAAAATTTGTAACTACGTGGATGCATGCAAATGCACTTTTCTATTATATTGTGTAACATTTTAAAAGCTTTCGGTTCAAAAGGTTGTTTAAAAACAAAAAAAAATACTTTACTGTTGAAACATCGATATTACTGTTTATTTGGGATAAATTAAATATATAATCTGACCTAAACATAATTAAAGTTAAACATTGGTTTCTCTTCAAATATTTACAAAAATTGAGTAGTACATTTCAATAACCTAATTTAAAACTTAATTAAAAAAGAAAGCAACAATAAAATGTTTGCATGTGTAATGTCTGCAAGAAAACCTGGGCATAAATCATACACAAATAATTAAAAAACTTTAAAATGAGGTTGTGGCTAGCGTGCATACTAAAATAATAGAAATTTGGCTTATAAATAATTTTTGAGTTTTCTCAAAGCACGAATTCTAAAACATCAGTAAAACTCGTGACACAAAAGTGTTATACTTGAGGGTTGCTATTTATTGCTTATGAATTATTAACATATTCAGCTGTAGGAGAAACACTTCCAAATTGAAATAATTTTTTAAGTCCCAAATGAGTCAATATTTTTGGAAAACTCACCTAAATTGAAATACAAGGGTTAATCCAAGCAAATATTTCAATTGGAAAGAAAGTTTATATTTAATATCGTCCGTGAAATTACGAAACTCTGAATTACATTAATTGAAACACCAAGCTACGTGAACGATGAAAAGCGAACTGGAAACCGACGTCGCGACGCTTAGATTTGTTGGTAAATTTTGCTCAACTTTTAATACGCGCACGCTCGTTCATAATAAAGTATTTTCAAAAAATTTCCACTTTCGATAAAACGTGCAAACCGAAGATAAAACAATTAAAATTTGTTGTTTTTATTTGAAATTAACTATTTAATTTTCTTAAAGGTTGACCGTAAAACACGAAATTTGAAATTCAAATTTTAAAAGTTAAGTCTAAAATATTAAGAAAGTTTATTAATTGGAAACTTGGGGATTTGTCGAATTTTTAGAATTTATGATTAGATTAATGAAAGTTAAAATTTATTTTACTAATTTTAATTGCTAAACAAATTTATTTTTAGTCAACCCTTTCTGAATTATTGACACTGTGCTAAACAAATTAGCAAACAATAAATCTTCTTTCAAACTTTATTAACTTTACATTAAAACGGCTAGCAGAATTTATTTTTAAGAATAAAAGGTGATAAATTGCTCTTCCTTAATTTTATTTTTTCACAAGCAACAGAAAACTAACTAGCAAATTCTGAACATGTTTTGTATCGCCGTGCATGCATATTGACTTAGGAGAGAAACTTCTTGCGATTTCAAACCTCGGTAACATACATGTGGAATTTTAAGTTATCGACAGCTTCAAAATCTAAAAATTTTAGTTTTGATAAAATTGGAAAACTTTATTTGACACGACTTTAAAATTAATAAAGTTTTTCAACAACTTGAAAAAAATAGTTAAAAAATCAAGAGATTTCCTTCAATCTAAATTATAAAATTTTCAATCTGAATAAAAGAAATTTTCTTACACTTTTCCTGAAAAGAGCTAAGGGTTGAATTGGTGCTTATTGAGCAATTTAAAATAGAATTTTTCATAACTTTTAATGCAGGTTTAATTTGTTGTTAGCAGCTCCCGGACTAACCAAATGGTTCACTTTGGGGCAGATCATACGGAATTCTGATCTTGCTCTGATTTTTTCATTCATTTATTACTAACCCCACCTAAAACATCATCTCTGATTGATCACAATTCTCTCAAGTGGGGACTAAGTATGGCAAAGAGGTCTACAAATGAAATGTGACAACAAAATCTTTAGACTGAGAAAAATAATCTCTTTCCACTGATGGACTCTTCATTGTTATCTGTTACAATAGAAAGTAGGAATCTAAAAAAGCCTGATTTACCTCGTTATTTTCCCAAAATGATGTAAGGTTGTCCACCCGGTATACAAATTGTATAATGATATTTGAAATATCATCTTTATTTTTTAGTTTAAATTTATTTACTGAAAATTATTTCTTTTTTGGTCACACCGATCCACTACATCTGTCATACTCAACTTTATCATAAAATCCGTCTTATAGCTATTACCATTCTTAACTTCAATAATATTTTTAATTGATTTAACTTTTGAACTTCTTTCGTTTCTTTAATAATTTAATCAACAAAAATTCATCTCACCATATTTTATTTTTGTAACAATCATTCTTTCCTATACTAACTCTGAATTCAATAATTAATTTTCATAATAACTTGCTTCACTTTCTACTAATCAATTATTTCAACTTCTTCATGTTTCTATATGTCAAAATCACATAAGTATCCTAACAACATTTCGAATATTATTCCATTAATAATGTCAGAAATTCAATGTGACTTTTTCAATGATAGGTTCACTTAAGCGTAAAAATTATAGCGGCCTGCCTCTTACAAAATTTACCTCGTCTGTCAATGAATGGAAACCAGCGACGTCTCAAATGCAATTTCCAAGTCAGAAATTTTTAAAAATTTAAAATTGTTCATATTCAAAAATGATAATTATACCGAAGTGTTATATATTTACCGTTTATTTTATCATTTATACAGTTTCAATTTTTCCTACCTGAATCAGTTCATTGTTGAAAATGTGTAACAAATACAGGTTAACAAAGATTCCTAATTACGGGAATAGATCATTTTTCACTGTCAATTCTGAAACATTCAGCGATTCTTTTATTGTAGCTGTAGTTTGAGCTCTTCTCACTATTCCATTTCCAGTAGTCAAAAGAGCCAATAATGTAGAAATATAGAACTATCGATAAGTTTTGTTTTCAAAAAGAGCAATTTTGAGAGATTAGCTATGATATAACTAGGCGAGGGGGGGGGGTTAAACCTTAAGTAGTAGCCCACATCGATCAGTTAAAACATCGCCGCAGGGTTCCAAATTTACTGCAATTTATACGTCACGTGAATGTTTTCTTGTGTGGAAATTCGGTAAAAGATTCCAACTTAAGTCATTTCGCTGTGAAGTAACCGTATAGTTTTTATGGTACCTTCCTTTGAAATTTTCATAAACATCAATTTTGTATACGTTTCATTCGAGGCAACGCAATTTTTGTGTTTTCAATTAAATTTTACTGCTAATTTGAAATTGAAGCTCTAATTTAAATTGTATACTACGGTGCATATTTTTCCAGTGATTAACATCTCAAAGAAGATCGGCACATTAAACCGTGATTAACTTGAAATGTTGGAGAAAAATTTTAATTACTGATTTTACAGTAAATTAATGTTAAAAGAAAAATTGAAACTTTGATGATAAATTTACAAAAATATTAGAATTTCCATTAGGTATTATGTGCTGAAATAAATTTTAGCTTTCTGGAAATTAAAAATATTTTTTTTTTACAGAATCTGCGATCATTTAGGTGCCAAAACAAGCCATTGGTGGAGATCTTTTGGTATGTTGATTAGATGCATGTAATAATTTTAACTAAGAAATATTCAGCTTCCCGGTTTTTACTTTCCTTTGTATGCGAAAAATTAATTCAACAAGATGAAAACTTGAAAGTGTTACAATGGCTGATTTCTATTATTAAATTTTATGTTTTTAAAAGGTTTTTTTAAAACGGATTTGACAATAAAAACTTTATAAAGTAAGAAAAGCTGAATGGGGTATTTATTCTGTTTAAATTTTAATTTTAAAGTTTAGTGTATTCAGGTTTTAATTTAAATCTCTAAAAGCTGAAACTGCTGAAAATAGATAAATCCAATACGTATGCCTGCAAATCCTGAAATGTGTTGCAGTTTTCATCCAGTTTTAATATTTCATGTTTTAATTTCGTGCTTTTGAAATGACCGATTTTTTTGTTATGATGTGTAGTCTATGATTTTGATGTTCTAAAAATAGCGCGATTGTGCTTTACATTTCCACTCAAGAAATGTGAATACCAGCAGCAAATGAAGATTTTATCTTATCGTCGATAATGTGTTTGGGAATAAACAGTAGACGGGAGATGATAAATTTTACATACATTATACAATATATGAAATTACGAAGCTATAAAATAGTAATGCAACGTAGTAAATAAATTTCCCTAAAGACTGAGTTGTAAATTTCGTTGTAAGTGACATATTGAGTATGAAAATTTGAAAATAAACGAGCGTTTTCTTATAATTTTATGAGTTATCTTTGCAAAATTTACTGTTTGAAAAATTACCAAATTCTAATTCGTTTATTCTCTCCATATGCCACTTGGCACTTCTTGATGTATAGGTACCCCACGTTAAATTAAAAAAAGTAATTAATCAAAATTTTGTCATTTATATTATAAATTGTTTAATTACACTTGCAGTGAATTGTAACAATAAATCATGTCTGCTTTAACTGGGTATACGTATATATACATATGCAAGTAAATACATAAGAAATAGAACATCAGCTGTGACGTTGAGTAAGTAAAATTTATGATTTAACTTTAAATTAATATGAACACAGAGATATTCTATTACAAGAAATTCCAGTTGCTAAACTTCCTATAAGATTAATTTAATTATCGTCCTGTTTATCTTTTTTCCTGGCGAAATGAAGTTATAACTCCGAGATAGTACAAAGTTAAATGTTATAAATTTGATTTTAACTTAAAAATTGTTTCGGAAGTGATGAATGAAAATGAATGAGCATCTCCAAAGAAGACTTTAATGCTTTCCAATAAAAGTAACAGAATTTTGTTTCAAAAGTGCCAATATAATTTTATAGATAACAAAACTCCTTGCTCCCGGTGGTTCATCTCCAATAATCTGTCATAAAACCCGGCCAACTCGCAGCTGTCCAAACTGACCGATCCGTAACCTCGAAATGAGTTTGATCCCATTTCTGATTTTAGTAAAAAAAATATTGTTATTTTTAAAGTTCTAACCTATAAATTTGTTTAATTTTTGAAGAGGAAATGGAATCGTGAATCTCTTTAGTGACATTAGAAATTTATTAGCAAGGTTTTTTACCACATTTCAAGCGAGGTTATGTAAACAAAAAAAGATTGTAAAAGAAAATAGTATAGTAAACAACTTGCAACTTGTAAAATTAATTATTGATTGCTATAAACTTAAATTGAATGGTAAAATTTGCAACTTAATATTTAAACTTCCCCGTATATTAAACCTTTACAAAATATAAATTTTATTTCAATTTAAACTTTATAAATAGTTAGTAAATTGTTATTTAAGTAAGTAAGTAATAGACATCAGAGAGGGCGTCTATGTATAAAATCTCCTCGATATCAAACAAGAAAACTTTTCAGTTGGGAAATGTTGATCCTTTTATTGTTATATTTAAAGAGCAACTTTTAAATTACTTTATCGTTTTTTAACCGATATCGAAGAAAAACCGTCGTCGACGTGTACGTATCTTAAAAAAAATACGCACATGGATCGTCTTTTGCATTATTTATTTGAGTGATGGATATGATATCTCTTAAGAAAATTTATGTTGCTGTAAGTAATGTATAAGGAAGTTTAAATGTTCTTAGGCCAAATTTAATTTACCCTAATACGTTTTATAACTTTACATCTACAGAATGTAAAATATTCTAGGCAGCGTTAAGAGTTTTCCAAAGTAACATAATACAAATTAGAAAAAAGGTAGTTTATTACAACTAAAAATGGATAACATATTTTTGTGTGAATTTTCGGAGTAGATCAAGATGCAGAGTGACCGACAAACTCGATCAGTATACCACAACATCGTGATCAGAATCCCCAGGCAAATTTAGTTCAAAATAAAAAGTTACTTTCGCACTTTATATACCTTGGGAATATTTTCCAAAATAGAGTTAAAATCTATTTTAGATTATCAGAAAATTGACTTGCTTATTGTGAATTTAAATTGAAAATTGAAAACAAAATGTAAGCCTGACAAAGTTGTCGAAAATTACCTCCTGAAAAATTTGTTAAAATTAATTAACTCGGATTAGTATCTACAGTTAGTTATTCAAGTATCTCGTCAAGCAAATTACACTTGACTCCTGAATAAGCATCCACAGTTAAGTCAATCTGTGTCGGCATTTATTTTATAATATCAGACTTGAAGTGTTTTTGAAAACATTTATTTATTGTGGGTACTTAAACTTCCTTGTCGGCAGTAAAGAGACTCAAAATTTTGAGATGGTATATTACACTTTAGTTTTTCTAAAATACCATTAGAAGCAATTCGTCTGCTAATTTAGTTAGGTATCTCTAGGTATAAAGTAAAGCGAAGGTTTTGATAGCAGTAATTACCCTTGGGAGGAAAGTTATCTTTGAATATATAGCATACATTAGGATTTTTCAAATAAAGCTGTTTTAATAATCCGGTGGCTTTTTAATTTCACTGTAATAAAAATTCAATAAAAGTAATTAAATACTTCGAATTCATTTAAACCATACAAATTACTTTTTAATAAACAAAATTACATCGAAATTATTCAAATTAATTTTTACAGCAGGTGGAGTAATTTGGATTGAATGCTTTTAATTAAAGCTCAAAGTAAGGTGGGTGTACGTCTAAATCGATTGTAATTACTCACTCTCAAAAAAAAAATTCTGAAGTTACAAAAATTAATATTGCGATAAATTTAGTAACTTTTGTATTTACTAAATAAATTTATAAAAAAATAAAACCGTTACTTTCGAATTACAAAAATTTACTTCCTCAACCAACGAGGAACTAACGAAGGTTTTACTCCTTTCAATAATAATTAAAGTCTTTTTTTTTGCTTCTTCAAGCCAGTGATTATGTCCCCTCTTCCAAAGGATACTTAACTAGGATAAATGTTATTTCTTATTTTTTTATTTTTAAATAACATTTTATACCTAAGTGATTTGAGTTTTATGGAATAATAAATAATTTATTTTGTGTGCTTCGATAGTCACTAACGATATCGTAACGATGTATGTAGTGTACTTTATTTTTAAAATGATATGTATTTTATCCCTAAAAACTGTTTGAGAAACTTTTGGTTATTCGAAAATACTGATATGGTGATGATTTATGTCTAGTTTCGATCGAATCTAAAGATTTACAAAATTCCTGCAGATGCAGAGAAGCGCAAATTTCATTCTTGATTCTCGCTTTTCTAAGAAGTGCTTAAAAGCAACAATTTTTTTCCTTTATTTTGCTTGGAATACGTCTATGAATAATTAAATCCCACCCTCTTAGATGCAGTCATTTTTAAGTTAAGTTATCCCTCGAGTAGCACAGATCTTTACAACTTAAAAATTGCTAGGATTCCTCTTTTCGTCTACGTTAGTCGTAGAATTATTTAAAAAACAAAAGCAATTTTTCTTGGGTTTGCTTTTAAATTTATAAGTCGAAAAATATAGAAAAAGATATTCTACCCCTCTTCATGTACCTGTTATTGTGTTAAAAAAATTCGTTTGGTTACTTTTTGTGAGATATTAGATTAAACTTTGGTACAATTGATAATATAGGGACAAAGACGAAGGACAAAGAGAAATTTTATTCAAAGTTTTTATTATAGTTATAGTGTATTAAATAAAACCTGATTAGTTTCATATTTTTGCTCTACCTTCTTTTAAAAAAAATTATCGAAATAATTGGCAGTTGTGCAGCTATAGCTTCACATTGTAAGATTAACAACTCAATGTCTAGACATTTTATATCAAACAAAACCTTGTAAATTGACAAGCTTTTTTTACATGACGTGAAAATGTACGTAGTTTTTCAGCCAATTACCTTCACCTTCGTACGTAAAGCCGATTATTTTTGCGACAACAGAGAAGAAATAAAACTCCAGCGATACCACTTGTTTTACATCCTTTGTGGTGTAGATCATGAATTTTTACTAAATCTACAATCAAGAGACTCAAATTGTGTTTATTCGTAGAATTGCTAATAAAATATATACCTAATATAATAAAATATCTGTGCTTTGGAAGGCACGTTAAGACGGTGGTCCTTCTGGATTAATGAATTTCCATCACAAAAACCAGGGCTACCTACCAGATGTTAAACAATTTTAAGCTCAAAGTACATGTTATTAAGTGCACTTTTGTGCTTGATAAGAGATGATTGAACAGGACATGGTCCTAATTATTAGAGATCCGCAAAAGAAGAAGCTAATAAAATAAAATGTAAACATTCCGGTATTTGGATCACATTATGAGAAATAAAAGCAGATTTTGCAATCTACAATCCTCTGAAAAATCCTAGCGATTAAAGCCCCATGGGTACTAGTAAAGAGAAATTTTACATTAGTCAATATACAATGTTTGTTGCTCTATATGGTTTAGTAGCCAACTTCACGCGTTTCTAACAGACATACAAACAATGAATCTTTCCTCTCATTCTGACTTATTTAAGCTTTTGCTTAGTTTTTAAAACGCAATAATAAGTTATTTCAGTAACAAAGTTGTATTATTTGAATGAAATTATGTAAATTGCCAAATATATTAAATTTTTTCTATCAATTCTATGATTTGTAAACTACAAAATTTAACAAAATAAATACGAAAAATGCTACACATACGAGAAAATAAAAATAAAATGTAAAAAGCAATAAGTTTGTTTAAATTTTGAAATTCAAATTGCCATAAATTTTTTCATTGCGACTCAAAAATGAAGTAATAAAGAGAATTTAATGCCTCTAAGGTCCCTTAAAAAGAATGCCTAGGTCTCATATCTTTCTACTGTAAAAAAGAGTTATCATCGCATATAAACTCAGGGGCAAACAGAGTAGTCAGCGACCCTGTCAGTAGAGATGCCTATTTTACATTTTATTTTAATTCTTAGTGTATAATTGTGATTATTAGAAAATTCTCGAGTTGAATTTCCTAAACAGGAAAAATCAATTTCGAATTATTTTACAATAACATTGTAATTTTGACTTTGAAAAATTATTTAAGTATCGAAAGTCATCAAAAGCACCTAAATTTTTAAGTTAGTTTATCTTTTGAATCTAAAAAAAGTTTGTTTAAAATATTTCTAGACCAAAATGTAGGTGCCAGTTCACCCCTGTAAAATTCGTCTCAGGCATGTAGTATACATAAATCATTTTAAATTATCCATACGAGAAGCTCTTTGGAAATTGTGAAAATTTCAAGTTGATTTCACGTAAACACTAAAATATGATATAACAGCTCCAATATTATAGGAAATCGATTTTTACCTTTTTACCCTAAAATATATTGGATACACATCTGTGTTTAAATTTTTTTATAATTTATTATGTTCTGTTCACCAATGTTTTTCATTTTTCAAAACTGGCGTCTACATTCGATATTTTCTAAACCTGTAATCTGCATAAGCGTTATTCAAGTCTACGTAAATTTTGTTTTAATATTTCAGATTATTAACCATAGGTGTCCCTATAATTGGGGCGGGGAGGATTTAAGGATTTCCTAAGAAATTGAAAGTTCAGAATTTCTATACTTACTGTATAATGCTTTCAAAACTTAATCATGTAAATGTCAAACTCTTTCAGGATGAAGTGCATGTTTGTGCACTAAGACCGTAAACAAACGGTAATGTTGAAAACAATAGTGTAATTATCCTTCGAGCAGAAAACCACTCTTTACGAGAACTATTAATCTACCTAGAATTCTATGGCATCAGCGGGCGGTTTAGTTACATCTTAGATTATATGGATTAGATACTATTATAATCAAAGGTTACATGACAAGAGCAAGTGCTGGGGTGCGTTCTTTCCCCTACGCTTGCGAAATATTGAGCAGTCAACGCAACCTCTCGCGGGAGGAATAACTTTAAAATGGCTTGATCTTCTTTTGAGAAGATTCGATTAAGTAAAAGGTGTATTTATAGATAAACTACGTAAACGATTAAACAAAATATTGGAAAAACTACCCCTATAGCTAACACAAAATACATTCTCGGGAGCAATAACTCCATGAAATTGCAATAAATCGTTTAAGAAAGCAGTGATTTAGCATAAACTAGGGAAATCTACTCGCAATTTTTAACGATTTCTGTTCAATTTTCAAGGACTTATGCGTCTGACTGAAGTATTTCTCAGTCTTCGTTAATTGTGAACGAAGATATTTCAAATAATGAAGAAAACTAAACGAAACAACCTCAGAAAAAATGTTGTGGAATTCCAAGCGGCCTTCAAGTGGTCTTCAAGTAAATCGACTTATGCAGATTTAACTATGTGCCCACGTTAAATTCCGTATGATTTTTAAATCTATTTAATTTCCTAACTTCTTACCAGTTCGAGCTAGAAACTTCCATTATATAAATGAAAAAATTGCGTGATAGTATGGAATTCAATTCTTTGTATGAAATTTCTGTAAAAACTTTCTAAAAATTAAATCAGATGTTTCGGAAAAATACATCGACTAGTTTTTCTGTAACTATTAAAACGATTAATACTTACAAAAAAAATTTAATTTTTAAAACCATTTTCAGGAATTATGAAGAAGTAGAATATAAAGCACGAGCTTATTATAGAAAATCAATAACATAACAGTGCATTAAAGTTTCATATAATCTATACCTTTATAATTAGTTCATAACACATAAATATTCCATTTACATTACAATATTAAGGGAATTATAATTATATAAAATAGGCTAAATTGTATATTATATTATTTTGAATTTCAGTTATATTTAAGGTAAAATTAATTTAGCTCTTGATTTACAAATGATTGAAGCATATCAAATTACTAAAAGCTTGTAAACAGTTATTAGTTGCCATAATTTCGTAGTTAAGTCAAATTTTGTTAGAAAATATTAAGTTGTCGGATTAGCAAAATACTATAGCTATTTGGTCATTTTGTTTAACTTACTGAAAAGTGGATAATAGAGATAAAGTTGCTAAGCTATTTATGGATGTAAGGTACAAAAATGTAAGTTAAATTGTACTTAAGATTAGGATAAAGAGTGCTGTAAAAATCCTCTTCGTCTTATCAACATCGTAAACTTACATTTTTGCAGGTAAATTCCTTTCTAAATTTTACTTTTCCAGGTATTTTATAAATATTTGCTATACTTTCTTCAAACAACCCAAAATGATTATTGTAAATTATACTATAATAAAAAATTTTGATTGTGAAAAACGTTTGTCCATTTTTTGTAGGTACTTTTACGCCTCACATGAACTTAAACATTTCGTCGTCATTTCAAAGAGCTGAAACATTTTTTTGAGAAGCTTAAAAAGTCAATTAGTTAATTGGTTTTTAATTATTTTTGATATTAAAAATTATGATGCACCCATCGACAAAAGGATAACTAAATTATTCCGAGTAAATTTAATTACTAAAAAATTAAAATTGCTGCAATAAATTTCCATAAACTCGCCGTCTTTGTAATTTTAATGTAAACTAAATAATCAAATAAATTTTATGAATGCTAAAATCCCTTTTAGTATTTAAACATCACGACAAAGAAAAGAGATTTTAGTCAAAACGAAATGTTTTTAAGAAAATGAAATGGCAGGGGTTATCACCCTCCAGGGTTTGCTATAAAGGCGGGATGGTTAACTGCGCTGACATTTTCAACAAGTGTTTTGCCCTATAACCATCTTCATTTAGAATTCAGGTAAGTTACAATAATTTTTTGGTCTATTTTTTTTAAAAGCGAACAATTCTGAAACAATAACAATTTTGTTGAAGCTTTAAATTTTATTTTATTTCCTTTGTTTTTAGAATGAAGACGATTGCTGCGGTTTTAATTGCTGTGGCATCATTAAGTCATGCCTTTCCAGATAACAGCATAAAACAAGCATCCCCCGTTACACAAGCTTCAATATCTCAGCCTATTTATCAGCCACCACAAGAACAGCCAAGTTTCGTACCCCATGCTACTTATCCCTATGCTGATAGATATGGACAATCGTCCGATTACGACGGATATTTAGGATCTTCAGCACTTACTGCCCAATATCCTCAGATAAACGATTATACGTCGCTCTTACCCACAACTACGGTTAGTAAATATTTAATTTGTAAAAAAATTTAAACTCTGATAACAATTTTATAGGGCCTCTTCGTCACGTCACTGCGACTCTTGGCCAAAGTGGGAGTGTTCCTCATCGGTGGTGTTGTTTTTGCAGTTATTTCGGGCATTTTTACTACCGCAGTTTGTTCTCTAACACCATTGTGCTCGATAACTTTTGCAGGAATTGGACAATTAAATAAAGAAGCTGTGCGAACTTTTGTAACGCCAGAGCGAGTTGCAGAGGCAGCTGCATTTGTGGGAAAAGCTGTCGACAAATATCAGGGTATGCAAGATTTGGTGAATAGGAAATAAGAAATGTTGTAAAGTTTTATAATAATTTTGTACGTATTTACATTATTTAGTGTTGTTAATAATAAATTTATATAAGAGGCAGTTTTTTAATTTATTTTAAAAGTTGTAAAATCTTGTATTCTTGTGTTTAAACAACAAACAATGCATCACAGCTTTTCCTGAGTATTTTTGTGAAAATGGAAATCTTGCTGCACGTTTCTTTGCTGAATTACGAGTTCTTATAATGCACACGACTAACTTAAAACTTAGTAAATTTGTTTTGTTAAATCTCCAAAGCAAATACGTGTACTACGAGTGATGCTATCACAATATTCTATTTGTTAACTTCAAATATAAAAGGAAATAAGGTAAAGTTCTGGCAGGGAAAATGGTAACAGAGGTGTGGGCATTTATGTACAGTAGAATGCATATGCACATTAAGTCATCACTGTCAGCTTTCCTTGTCAGAACCCTAAAAACTGATTTCAAAATTCTGGTGGTTTATTATTCCAGCGACATTTACAACCTTGAACGTAAGGACTAAAATAATTAACAATTTAAAAATTAATTACAAATTTTATTTTGAGTTTTTAAACGCTTCTGGTTGTGACTTGTTAGGTTACAGATTTTACGTTTAATTTTTAACGCGTTACGTTACACCTAAACACCGTTAAATTGACAGGCATAATTGCGTACGTTGTAATAAAATGTATATTTCGATGACTATGCGTTGTTTCAACGTGTAATGTGAAAAACACGTTGATAAACCGTGTATGTGCTTACTGGGTTACAGAACAGTAAATTTTCGCATTAACTTGTAAGCGCAAGGGTGGACTGACGCCAAAGTTCTGATGTGGAAAATTTTCAGATAGCCCTCTATAACGACGACCCATATAGCAAATTAAACAATTTGATAAGGAAAATAATTTATACGAACATGAAATATGAATGTATAAGAATGGTATAAATGTTTTATTATTCGAACTTCAAATTACAACAAACAACGATTTTCAATGTTCTTCTAATTTATGCTAGTAGAACTTGCCGTCGAGACTTGATGCGTTTAATTTATAATTAAGCACTTTACAACAAAAGTAAAATTGTATACATAATTTATTCTTGCGTGCTGTCACATTCGACTTGCGTATTGGCCTACCAGGTTTAAAGCTTTGTATTACAAAACAATTTTGTCGATTTACCACTTCTACTTTATTATATTGTAACCTTACACCATTAAAATCCAATAATTGGGTCGTCAGGTTAGTTGGCGGTTAAACCCCCGGTTTCGTGAACGTTAATACCTCTAATTCTAATGGAAAATGTTTCATTAGGACATAACCATATCATCATCTTCCAGTATTTCTATATTATAAGTAGTACATAATATCTATTATGTTTTGCAACTGTTTTACCTTATCCGTGAATGACGTTATAAGAAATCTATAATACTACTTTTAAAAATATCTCCACCCATTAATATTTTATTGAATATCATAAATGTTGTGAGTCGGTCACCCTGGCAACGGTAAATAGTCTTTGTAAGAAGCCAATAATTTTGAAAGCAAACAAATCTATCAATATTAGCGTGATAGCGTAGCATTTCATATTGGTTTTGAGTGCAAGAATTATAAAGTTTACCAAGAAAAAATGTGGTGATTGTTCCTTCCAAACTGGGGCAGTGTATGGACACCGAAGGCGTTGGAGCCTCATTTAATAGCAACAGGTTTCAAAATAACTTAATTAAAATCTCACCGACTACTAGTTTAAAATGTCAATACAATTTTTAGTTTAGTAATCAAAGAAATGGACGGAAAAATTGATGTTTTTTACACACTTGCGAGTCCTTTCTGTAGGAGTGTACTCATGCTAGCTAGAGCTTTGGAAATCAAGTTAAATCTAAAAGAGATTAACCTACCAGCCGGAGAACATATGACCCCTGACTTTCTTAAGGTAATTTTAATTTAAAGTTTTCTTCTGATTCATAAATAAACTGAAATGTTCTAATATAACTTTGAAGATAAATCCTCAACACTGCATACCGACCATGGTTGAAGATGATTACATTTTATGGGAAAGGTGAGCTAAATTTAATGCAGTTATTTTCGAATCTTAAATTTATTTTCAGTCGGGCAATTATGCAATATATGGTAGATAGATTCGATGAAAATAAAAAGTACCGTTCAGAAGACGCGAAAGAAAATGGAATGATAAACCAGCGCTTATATTTTGATGCGACCACGTTATCCCCGAGATTGGTCGAATATTTTGTAAGTTCTTTATAGTAATGGTAGTGTTTTTTGTTTCAAACACATATTTTAGTTTCCCGTTATCACGGGCGGTAAACCCGATGACACTAAGTTGGTTAAGTATAGAGAAGCTTTAAGCCTTTTGGATGGATTTTTAGAAAAATCTGCTTACGTGGCTGGTGACAAAATGACCATAGCAGATTTCTGCATTGTGGTAAATCTTGCAACAGCAGAAGTATGAATCTTAATTAATTAGTAGGTACATCAAAATAATTAAAATCTTTCATTTAAGGCAGTAGGAATCGATATTTCTCCATATCCTAAAGTGTTGGCATTGTTTGAAAACTTGAAAAAGGAAATGGCTCCGTTTGGATACGAAGAAATCAACCAAGAAGGTGCAAATATCCTAGGACAGCTATTTAAAGAACATGCAAAATAATTAGCTTTGCATTTAAATTTCAAATTAATTAAAAGGAATTGGCATAATTAGATTTGCACCCACCCAGAAGCTCAAAGGTTCCTAACACTTAAAATTTAATTCATTTTAGACACAAAAGCAATATCAAAATAAAATTTTTAATCAAGTAATTACGAAATTTTATTAAATGTGCTTGTTAGTACGGAAGCTTTTCTACCGTAAAATGTTAAAAATGTTTAAATTGGATTTGTAAATTATTATTATACAATTTTTACTTTAATTAAAAATAACAAGCTTAATAAATAAATATTTTTTCCATTCAAAAATTTTAAATAGTGTGAACAAAATCGTACTGACATCTACCAATCGGTAGCCCAATGAAAATTTTCTTTCATTTGACAAATATTGAAAAATTTTCGATATTTCGATATTCTTTCGTAATTTTATTTCAAGTTTTGAATTGAAATTCATTTCTTGATTGTTGCTCCATCTCTTAATATCAAAAATGACCTAAGTTACTAAAACTATAAATCAAACGTGAAAATTGTTAGTTATTAAAATTTGTACAGGATAGAAAGAGAAATCCCTGGAAAATCATAGCACAAATTTCGTAATAAATTTTGTTAAATTTAAATAAAAACACTAAATTAACCTTATCAAATAAAAATGTTTTTTTACTGATTTGTTAAGTATTTCGCAATTGGTATGTTTGTATAAATTTGGAACAACAAAAATAATGCATTGTTCTGCCAAGGCTGAATTATACAATCTTAATTATTTTAAGCTTCGTGATTTTTCAGTAGCCTAATTAAAAAATTGAGCCTAATTCAGTTGATACAACATCGACTTTAAACTTCTAAAAATGATGAAATACTTTGTATCTATGATAGTATTATCAAAATTTGATTTCTTATGCTGCTCCTCTTTACTTTTTTAAACGTTTTTTAAGTTAATTGGTCAATTATTTAATTATAGTTAGAATATGAATAAGTAGCTTAATTGTGTATGAAAATTATTATGGTAAACAATGACTTGTATTATTTGAGAGAAAATTACAACTGCTATGCAAGATAAAACTCAGAAACCTTACAATTATTACAGGAGCAAATAGAAGTCAATGAACGAGTTGTGAAATGCAGAACCATTGACTGATAAAATGTAGACTTCATAAAAATAATTACCGTAATAATTTTGTAATACTCGAGAAATTGTAATTTTGAGTAATATTTGTTTTCTACTGATCAAAAGGCTTCGTAGGTGATTTTTTTTAAATTTAAGTTAGCACGGTTTTATGCTCCTCAATGTCGTCAAATAATATTAAGAGTTTCGAACAAATTTTGGTGAAAAAACTGCTAGAAAGTGCCGCATTGAAACGAACAATTTAAAAAAAAAATTTAAATACTTTAAAATAAAAATTATAAATGAATTTGAAATTCAAATGGAAAACAATCTCGAATTGTACTTCATTGGAAAATTAGTCACCTCCTTATTTTGTAATGCGGATGTAAATGCAATAACAATTTAAAATTTCATTACATGAAAAAATTATATTTTTATCTTCATTTCATTAAATTGAAATTTTTTAATTTAAATTTCAACCTGCTTCAATTTAAATATCTAAACCGCTTGTGGCACTTATTGTGGTCTTTGTGAGAGGGCTTTTGACTCAATAAAAGTATAGGCTGTAATAAAAGCTCTTAAATACAGCAAAATATTTCTTTGATACAAAACATACATTCTAGGTCAAACTTGTGTATAAAATTGTTTGAAAATTTAGTTAAATTTAGTTAAATTTTCAAAAGATGTAAAATCACCCAAATTACAAATATGGTTTCAGAAAATATTTTTAGAATGCTGAATTAGGAGTTTAAAAACAGATGACGATAAGCTTATTCGACAAGGTGGGAGAAATGATAGGGAGAACTTGAGTTGAATTTAAAACAAATAAACAAAAATGTAAAATTATCTCCATATGTATTTAAACTTTGAATAATATCGCAATGAAAGTAGCTAAGTCGCAGCTAAAAGCTATATTTAGCTTGAAAAGTAACTGAAGAAATTTGTAGCTCCTGTTAATAGTAAATAACAGCTCTAAGTTATTTTTTACCGCTTAAAAGTAGCTTAAGCTACTTCTATTTAGCCTTAGTTAAACTAGCTTTAATTTTGTTTTCACAACTCACAGAATATTTTGCCACAAAATATTTAAAAAAAAACATTAATTTTAATTGTATTTTTTGGCAATTGTTCCCAAGGCGACTTCCGATATGTGAGGGTCTGAGCATAGTAGCACTGTAAGATGAGCAAAATCCACCTGCTAAGCGGTCGACTTGTAAATTTAAAGAGCGATAAATTAGACCGGGTTTACTGTACTATCAAGTAGATCTTCTGCAACACCACCTTTGGGAAACATTTTTAAACATATTCGTATATGTTTAAAACCCGAAGAATTTACTCTTTAAAAATTTTTAAACTTCTTTAGAGTTAGAGTAATATTATTATTGTTATACAGAAATGGCGTTTAGTTTCGTTGTTGACAAAAAAAAATTATTAACGACAAACCAAGTCAAGAAAAGTCCGTGGTAAAACAATTATATTTTTATGAATTTTTATTGGGTGACGTTTTCATTGTTCACCACAGCGTGTGAACTGTCCACTGGAAAGCCAAGCTAAGAAATTCTGTAAAGTCCACGATTCGAACCCAAAATTTCCAGCGATCACATCACTCCACCGCTGTGGCTTAAAATATAAGAATAAAATTAAAAAAAATAAAATTGACACATCTAAGGATTTTCTGTAGAAACTTTTCATCAATCAAATTGACAAATATTTAATTTAGCTTTAGCAAAATGTTTAATTATCACTTACTATGCAGTACACAAAAAATTCCTTTGAAAATTTCTCATTTACAACTTTATGCTGTCAACTAGAAAATTCTGAAATAAACCAACCCCGAAAGCAATGCTAATACTATTTGCTAATACCAAAACAAATGGAAAAATAGGTAAACCACTGATTAAAAGAGAAACTCACATTTCAACCACTGCATTACGTAATTCCGGTATCCCAGCAACAAGTTCTGCCTGCAAATAAAATACTTTAAAAAAAATTATTTAGATTAACAAAAAATAGTTGATTATTAAAATTTTTATACTACTTACCTATTAAAACTAAACAAATTTTCTTGAAGCTGATGAGGAACGAAATTGCACATTTTTACTTGTAATTTAAACTTTTTAATATAAATTCGAATCGTTATGAAAATTTAAGTAATTGCACGTTTTTTTATTTCGATTCTTAATTTTTAAAATATTAAAATCACAACATGATTATAAAATATCAAAATATTAATACCCCCGAATTTAAATAATTGTTGAACAAGTTACAAGATTACTCATAGCAAAACTACGTCATATAACAACAGCGATCGAATGAGTTAATGTGAACCAATAAAATTAGTAGATTTTGATGACAAGATTATTTCAACAATTGGTTGTGTACTTGTAACCATGGTAACGCCGTAAGTTTTGTTGCTATATAGTGCACGTTATAATAAAACTACTATAAAATTAGAGTACAGTTTTACAAACCCAGTTAATTTTGTTTTACATTATAAGCCAGAAAAAGTAAAATTAAGAAAAACTTACTTTGAAAAATACATTTTTAAGTCCTTTGGCTTTGCTCATAAATTCATAAATGTCAATAATTACCGTAACGCACTTTTCACTTATTAATTCACACAAATTATGAAAATAATAATATCGTAATTTTACTTAATTATTAAATTTAAACTCAATTTTGAAGTAATAATCACTTCCGATGCTAAACCAACGCGTATAACTATGAAAATGACTTCAAAAATGTGTCATCGCTGCACTTCAAATTGAAAGAGCCTCAAGATTCGATGGTCAGACAAGAAATTTTTCAGTAAATGTGTAAATGACTCTGCAGTATTTACTTTTTTAAGTTCATTTTCATATTATATAACAAAAATAAAATTGTGTATTTAGGAGTAAATTGTGTGCAAGTTCCTATATTACCAATTTTTAAATCTGTTCTTTACCACCCGGGTCTAAGAAGGAACCTTAGGATTCGACAGTAAACAAATAAAATTTCAGTAAATTAGTCTACAAAATTTACTTTCTTAGCTTCATTTTTATATAACAAAATTAAATTCTATCAGATAGGGGGGACAAGAGGGACAGCTGCCTTGAGTCTTAGATAGATTTGAAGGGACCTCAATTTTCAGCAATTAATTGCTACAAAAGAAAAAAACAAGGAATAGCATTAATTTAATTTTTTGTTTTGCTTACTTTTTAATATAAGAAGAAGTGGGCTCAAGTGCGGATTTTCTTTTGTGACAAAATTTTTAATCTAATTTACAATTATCCTCTTCCAAAACCAAGTTTTGGATTTAATAAGCTTGAGGGGCTTCGTTGGCGCCAGTGTGAGAGAGCAAAGCATATCTAACGAAATATTTTACTTATTAGAGATCCAGGACTTTATTTAAGTATTATTTTTTTTTGAGGTGCTTATTCGATTCCGGATGGCTAAGCCAAGAAGACCTTACTAGGAAAATGTTAATAGAATGGTTTTCCTTTGCCTTCCCTATAGTCCACAGATCGATTTAAGAGTTTTTAGATCACAACACATAAATATTAAGGACCTCTACCGCTCCTGGACAAACTTTTGGAATATAATATAGTGCAAGATTAACCTTAAGGACCCAATGAAGGTACGAAGAGTTTGACTTTGAAGTTGTACGGTAACCCAATCGGTAACCGATCCAGACAAATTCATGCGTGCAATTTAATTTTGAAATTTAAGATTTGGTACTTTTTAGCAAAATAGAAGTCGGTGTCCTTCGATACAAAACAGGTCGATAAATATTAATGCTACTTTTAGAGTTTGCGGTTAATTTAACGATTAAATAAACATAGAGGTTGCGTTTTTTTTTTAACAAAAGTAAAACCGAAAATTTTTAGAAATTTGCCAGTGTCTATTGGCACTTGCAAGTTAAATTTTTTTCTAAATATTTCAAAAAACCGATAGTATTTTCCCAAATCAGCTACTTCAACCGTATAATTTTGAAATTTTACATTCTAGAAATTTTATATGTTGGTGGAAAATATGGAATGCATTGAGACAAAAGTGGTTTAACGTCGGCATTTGTCGGTTCTTGATTAGATATATTACCATAAAACTTAACTCGACCTGCATCAGTTAAATTCCCACTGTTGGTCTTACAGTTTCGTAGTGCTCAAATTTATTAATGTAAGTTTAATTTTAAATTAAATTGTAAAATTCAAGTACCCGAACCAATTTATTTTAACTTTAATTCAGTTTGATGCAATTTATCTTCACTTCCGCTAAAACCATAATGGAAGAGATTTTTTTAATATTTCTGTTTTATCGAAATAAAATTTATTTTGAATTTCATTCAATATTTAATTGCCTCATCTAAAAACCAAGCCAAGTTTCTCATAAAAAAAATGTTGCTGAGCAGGTGGAGGAACAAGTTTTTCAAATGGGTCCCCATGCCTTCCATTTTTTTCTTTTTTAATTATTAAATCGAGTTTACGTAAAAAAACTAATATTTGCGTAAAATTTCCAATACAAAAATAATTTTTTTCTAGTATTTTCTGTTGTTTTTTACTATATTTTCTATTTCTTTCTTTTTTAGCCAAGATGCCTATTACATTATATTACACTCCTGGAAGTGCCCCATGCCGTTCCATTCTTCTTGCTGGAGCAGCTCTTAATATCGATTTTGATTTAAAACCATTGAATCTAATGAAAGGAGAACAGTTAGCCGGTGACTTCATAAAGGTAAAAATTTACCTATGTTTTCAAATAAACTTTTGCTATATCACTCAATTAATAACTAGCATTTACCAAAAGATGAGTAATTCAACCTTAATTTCAATAAAGGAAATAATTACATAAACGTACCTTCAAGGTGAAAATTAAAAATACCTAATAATTATTATTATTTATCGACACGAATTAAAGCAATTTAATTTTTATGGGCATTTTTTAGATCAATCCAACACATACGGTTCCTACCATAAAGGATGGTGAATTTGCTTTGTGGGAGAGTAGGGCCATTTTAACATATTTGGCCGAAAAATATGATAAAAGAGAGATTGGCAATTTATATCCAAATGATCCCGAAATCAGAGGAATAATTAACCAAAGATTATATTTTGATATGGGAACATTGTACGGTTCGTTTGCAAATTATTACGTAAGTTTGTATTACGTAAGTATCACACGGAGAAACATAAATAAAATCGACGCTTTTTTTAGTACCCTGTCATTTTTGGAAATGAAAGTTTCGACCCAATTAAATACAAGAAAATGGAAGAAGCCTTTGCGTTTTTAAACACGTTTTTAGAGTCGAGAGATAAATTGGGAGACGAAAATTTGTACGCAGCTGCAGATTGGTTAACAATCGCTGATCTAACTTTAGTAGCATCAGTTTCAACTTTCGTTGTTTGTGGTTTTCAGATCGAAGCGTACCCATTCGTGGAGAAATGGTACAACACCGTGAAGAAAATGCCCAAATTTGAAGAAAACAACATTACTCCACTTCTTCAGTTTAAACATCTTTTTGAAAGCGCAATCAAAGATAAAAAGTAAAACTCATCATGATTTGTTGATTTCTATTCCATTATTGATATGATAAGTAAATTTATAAATAAAAATTTTTGTATATTTTGTACAAAAATTGAACTCTGGAATTTTTTTTTTTATTAACCCTGAGTTTTTTTAATAATTCAAAATAGAATGCTGGGAAGTAGAACAACCAAATAGGTTACACGATTTACTGCTTCACCGATTGCATCAATAATGTGAAAGCGTGGAACCCAATATCATAATTAGAACTATGCAATCCATACCATTGGATTAGGTTATTCTTCCACTTGGTAAGTTATGTAGGGGAGACTTACTCAAACTAGTCAAAGAATTCTAGAAGTAGTCAGTCACCTGATGAATATCGCCTTCGAAGAGTAACGTTACAAAAATCAATCCAAACTCGAACTTTTAACATCTGATCTTCGTTGGGACCAAATTATGAGGTCGAGTCCCATATTTATTTCATTTATGGAATGTAATCAAACCACCATAACTTCGTAGCTACTATTGTTTCAAGAATATTGTTATGCTTCAAACTTTATTTTTTAACATTTTCCATCTCAATTAGTACAACGTAAGTGAGTGTTTTTGCCTGGTTATCATTATCTTCCACTCTCAAAGTTATTCTTAACGTTCCATAGGAAAAAATTTGTAGTTTCAATTTTTTGAAATCACTTTTGTGATTTTTTACTGTGTGTTTTTTGGTAAAATGTAAAAATTTTCCAATTTACTCACTAATAACTAAAATTAAAAACCAATACTACCTGTGCAAGAAATGGGCATTCTCGATAATTTTTAAACTTGTTCTTATAGTTTTGAGTTAAGCTTGGAATAATCATACAACATTAATCTGTTCAATTACTTAACATGCAAAAAAAATTAACCTTAAGCTTAAAAATGGTCTAGTGTTAAATTTAAAAAGTCTACAGCTGATATTAGGCAAACTTCTGCAGGATGGTCATCTTTTTATTTCTATGGTGAACCATAATTCGCCAAGATAAGTGTAAGCAGCATGCATAAATTTTTATTACAAATTGTAAATACTTCGACTTCAAAGGTTTTCGTAACATTGGATTCAACCAAAACAATAATTCCAATTTTATCGTCCAACGGACGTTTTACGACCCATTGTCAAAATGGTGTACTACAAAATGTATCTTACATATTATTACCTAGTTGATGTATCTGGAATATTGCTAAAAAAATAAGAAACAATTTGTAGTCGCTAAAAACAACCATCAACTCGTGGGGCAATAAATTAGGTATATTGAACCCAATTTATTTATACCCAAAAGTGCACTCTTTGGAAATTATTACCTTTTGAAATTACGGTTTTTATAACTTATTATTTTAATACTGATTATATAGAATCGTTTTCGAGTTTTAATTTTGGAAAATATTTAGCACTCATGAAATGTCACAATCCTACGAAATTTGGAAAAATATGCACAATGAAAATAGACCAATCACGGCACCCCTGACACTTACTAATTTCTAAAAGGAAGTAATACATAAAGTAACAGGGAATTTTAAAATAACTTAGTTATATGAATTCTATTTTAGAATTTATAATAAAAGAATATTTTGCAATTTTTGAATACTTTCAGAATATTTTCACAAATATATAGCTTATCACGTGTGCTCCAAAATTAATAGTTTTATTAAAACGATTCTGATGCTAAAATAACAGCAAATATTTGTTTCAACCCTCCCCCCCCCCCGCCCATAAAGAATTCTATTTTTCGAAGGGTTTACTATAAATTTGGTTCAATTTGCCTAAAATTGTCCCATAAGTTTCAATGCATTTTAAAAGTTTTAATTAAAATTTAAAAAAAATTGCCAAAATAAAGAAGTAATAACTTTAACATTGTTAACTTATTCATTTTAAATTAAACCTCGTGGAAAAGTATTGTATTTTTAGGAATAAGTTTTTCACTTGCATGTAACTGGGTGTGTGAATGATAATAATAATTACCACCGTAATTGTGTAAAAATAGTGCAGAAAATTTAAATTATCATTATAATTTGCATTTCCGGATGCAATCAGATTTACATTAACCAAATAACGAACCCTAGATATTTTTTCATAATGCATAATAAACAATAGAAATTTTCTTTCCTACAGGAAATTTGGTGTAATATTTTAAGTTGGTGAATTTTTGATTATTCTAAAATAACAAAGAATAAATTTAAAAAAATGCTGTATCTTAATAATCAAAATGCAACTTAAAGTTTTATTCCTCATGATGAGTTTTTCTTATAAATACAAACTTTTCATTGGTTTTTCAAAATGCTTATTGTACCGCAACATTTGGGTTTATAAAAAATAACAAGTTACGCTGACCTTCACCCTAATACATACGCCTCCCTCGCTGAGGGCCAGTCATTTCAAAAATAAAATAATTATTACATAAAAAAAATAATGCTTCAATAATTCCGACAAAAAAACTAAAATTTGAAAACAAAATCAAAGATTTACTGTGCGAGGGAGTGGCAGAGTAATTTAACATCCTTTAAAAAATAATTTTTAAATATTATACACGTACCGGATGTAATTAAAATTACATTACCCAAACTAACATAAGACGAGCTAAAAAATATTCAGTAAAGTACAAACGGAAAACTTCGAATAAAATTTGAAAAATTAAACAAATCAATCAATAAATCCATAAAGTTTACTGAAATGATATACTAGCAAATGTATTGGTAGGATATTCTAATTAATCTGGGCTAAACTACACATCCTGACCAAGAAAGTTAACCTAGGTTTAACTAAATTTTCTTCGCACTTGCATATGAAAAAACTCCAAATCATACATTTTTTTTCACAAGGATTCTACGAGTTCATTTGTGATGAAGTCACCAAACTATTCAGATGCTCGTCAATATCCTGCTGATCCTCCATCATGGCCCTCATCAAGAAGAAGAGAAAATCTAATTATACAGCATCACATCATCAGCATCATCATCATTTACAGCATCACATCAGATTCCTACCTGGTCCTCCTGGTATGAACCATTGATCCTCACCTTGTCAATTTTGTAATTGTTTTGCACAACTGATAAAATTGATTTCTACTGTTTAGTAGAATTATTTAGTAGAAATTAGTGCATTTTCAGATAAAAAATTTAAAAAAAAATTACATATCCCAAAATTCAAAAACACGTCACTGATGAGTATGTTGAAAATTCCTCCCCTTTCAAGTCTTAATAAATGTTTAATATTTTAATCACAAAATCTTCCAAGTTAAAAATAAATTTTTTTAGTTGATAAGTTTTTTGATGTTCAGCAAGTCAAAATATCCATTTAATGGATATTAAATAAATTAATTATTAAGTTTCATCTTTAGGTGATTTCCCAAAACACATATTATGTAGATCACGCAAGTGCATTACGTCATTAGCTAAATTTTTATTTATTTGCTGACATTTTCGATTTCAACTAATAAGCACATGATAAGCTTCATCTTGTCTAAAATATTCATGTAATTTAGTGTAATCCTAAGGTTCCATAGAGAAAATTTTGTATTTATTCCATTTCTAGTCTGCTATCAATAAATCAAGCCTGTAGGTTACTTCTCTAACCATTAATCTCTAATCATTACTCTCAAACCATTTGGATCATGGAACTTTCGCATTATGTTGCAAAAGGTACTGATATTGAGACAGTAGAATACAGCGGTCCCCAAGGGCCATAAATCCATGGCAAATATTTCTAATTACTACAGGAATTTGTCAAACACCTTCTTTAAATTCAGTTTTTTTTTTTATACCAAACCCTTCACCACAAAAAGTCTACGCTGCTTTGCACACATTTTTTTCTTTCATACCTAGATTCTAATTTTATCTTTTAAATCTAATGAAAGTTTTATATTCCACAAAACATTATTTACCATTTACCAAAAAAAAATATTTCAGATGTCAGAAATTAGAAATAGAAATAAGAAATTTTAGAGAGTGTCTTACAAATTTCCCAAGTAGACCAGAAAGAACGCAGATTTAATATCTAACAGTTAAGAATTCTTTAAAATATTTTTTAGTTTGTGTAATACAAATTTAGTTATATCCGGTACAAGCATGAAAAAAAAGTATAAATTATTTTTTTAGAGGATGTTAAATTACATTACCACTCCCTCGCAGTTAAATCATTGTAGCAGCAATATTTTTTAATTGTGATTTTGTTTTGAAATGATTGGTTCTACTTAAAATAAGCGTAAAAGGTAGGCCGAGCAGTGGGTCTCATCAAGGTGGGGTGGTAGGTAGGATCAAAGTCGTCTCAACTTACTATTTCCTAAAAACTCCAATGTTGGGGTACCATCAGTAGCATTTTTAAAAGCAAGTGGAAAGTTTGTTGTTGCAAAAGAAAAAACTAATAATGAAGAATGTAATGTTAAGTTGCATTGTGATTCTTTTGGTAAATCAGATTTTTTTTTATTTTGAAATACTGAGCTAGGTATAAAAAGTTTTTAATATTGTTTCTTAATTGCAGGTTTGTCAGGTTATAGATAATCTAAACATAATAGTGCATAAATTTTCCTTATGTAACACTACTCAAGGCTATTTTCCTTATGTTGGTAATATAACAGTAGCAAAGAATATTGTAAGGACCACTTTTACTTGGGATGTAAAACTTCCATTCGATGATAGAATTGGAATTTTATTTCTGGCAGAATCTAAACTATTAACCAAGTATATCAAAGTACTTTTAATTCGTGAGAAAAATCTTTGCAAAACAGCAACTGCCTTTGTAGGTGAAACTTGGTTAAAGGTTCAAAAAGAATTGGGTCTTCCACCAGGTGTTTGCCCAATGCCTGCGGTAATTTTTAAAAATATAAAAAATTTATTTATTATTTAATTTCATTTTTTTGGTAATGCTCTTTTAATAATTTTAGCGTAAGTACGTACTGAATAATTTTACAATCGATTTTAATGAAGTTCCAATTGCAAGTACTTTCCCTTATGGAATCTTGAGGGTTACAATAAACGTAATAGATAACTTGGACAAGAAAAAGCTAATGTCGTGTTTTTTACTTGAAATTGAAAATGCTAGAAGTTAATGCCAGGTATTTTGTCTTCCTAATAATCTTCAATGCACTTGAGTGAATTATAAATAATTTATAAGATTTATAAAATCAATTGTTTGGATTTATACAAGTAATAAATATAAAAATTAAACAATTTTGTGAAGTATTTGAAGTATAAATACAATGCTTGACTTTTAAAGGTTTTCCAGAAATTTTCAGGGATTAAAACATGAAACCAAATGCAATACTATTAAAATATAGCTAATAAAATACAAATGCATTCTTCTTACTTATAAAAAAGTAAGTAAAAAAATCAACATATATTTTTGGCAGTAATAAGGAACTAATAATAATTACTGTCTTGTATTGTATATTACAGTGTCCTGCACTGTGCAAGGTTCCCCTACTTTTTGAACAATAACTTTAAATTTTATATAAATAAAAAATAAAATCCTACTCGATTCGAAGTAGTTAACACAACATAAGTAATCACCTAATTTTTGGAAAAATTAAGAAACAAAAACAAAATTGATATTACTCACGATTGCGCATCTTTCTCAATTTTCCAATCAATGACATCTAGTAAAGTTTCCTGAATTCAACCAATAAGAATTCCTTTTCCTTGTAGAATCCTTCACTAAAACACAGCATTTCTAAATTTTCGTTCCTTCCTTGGATCATTTGGGGCATCATAGATGTATAAGATGTAATTTCAAATAATATTTGAAATTTAAAAGTTTGAAAAAAGCTGAACCTAACAATTCTACAACACAATAATTAGGAAAAGTAAAATTCCTAGTGAAAAATTCATCACTTACATCATAATTTTATAAATTCTTCTAAGATTTTTAAAATAATTCGGTGACGCGTCGGTACGGCCATCTGTAGTACTAAATTCGAACTTCGACTTTTGTGACTTCTACGAACGACATTGTCAAAATTATGTCATGCTTCGAGTACGTTTTTTACAATAATTAATTATCTCATTTATGTTATTACTAATTTCTAAACTTAAGTAAAAGATAGCGCGTCGATTGACACGGTGAAGGTTATTTTTGTTATCAGTCCCAGTACAACATTTGAGTAGCGGCGTTTAGTGTCCCTCCGACCTCCATCACCTTCAAATTTCTGGTACTTTTTTTTGTAATAATTTCTACTTGCGTAGTTAATTGCATAATTGTAGGTGTAAAATGGCACGTTTACCTTCTTCGACGATGTTAACCTTAACGTCACGTATTTTAAGTGGAAGAGCATTTTCAACTACTAAAATGGTTTCGGCTCAATCTATGACCGTCAGAGACGCATTGAACAGTGCTTTGGATGAAGAAATGGAGAAGGACGAACGAGTGTATATTATGGGCGAAGAAGTAGCCATGTACGATGGCGCCTATAAGGTTACCAAAGGCTTGTGGAAGAAGTACGGCGATAAAAGAGTGATTGACACTCCGATTACTGAGATGGGCTTTGCTGGAGTGGCAGTTGGTTCGGCGATGGCGGGGTTGAGACCGGTATGCGAATTCATGACTTTTAATTTTGCTATGCAAGCGATCGATCATATAATTAATTCGGCTGCTAAAACTCTCTACATGTCGGCGGGGAGGGTAAACGTTCCTATTGTGTTTCGAGGACCCAATGGTGCAGCTTCTGGGGTTGCCGCTCAACATTCTCAATGTTATGGAGCTTGGTTTATGCACTGTCCAGGTCTTAAGGTTATCTCGCCCTACACATCGGAAGATGCTAAAGGTCTTCTGAAAGCTGCAATTCGGGATCCCGATCCGGTTGTTTTTTTGGAAAATGAATTGCTTTATGGTGTTCAATACCCCATGTCCGACCAGGCCTTATCAAAAGACTTTGTGATACCAATCGGTAAAGCTAAAATTGAGAAACCAGGTAAACATATAACCCTGGTTTCGCATTCAAAAGGGGTGGAAATTGCGTTAGATGCGGCTAAAGAATTGGCAGGTAAAGGAATCGAAGCAGAGGTTATCAACTTGAGATCGTTGAGACCCTTAGATCTGAACACAATTGTGGCTTCGATAGTAAAAACGAATCATTTAGTGACAATAGAACAAGGCTGGCCAACTTGTGGAGTCGGTTCTGAAGTTTTGTCCAGGGTAGTGGAGAGTGAAGCTTTTTATCATTTAGATCAGCCTCCTATTAGAGTAACCGGAGTGGACACTCCGATGCCGTACACGAAGAGCTTAGAAGTTGCTGCACTGCCACAACCAAGCGATGTAGTGAGGGTTGTAAAAAAATTACTTAACGTTAAGTAAAAGTGTTGGAAACAAGCAAGGAACGAAATTAGGAAATTAACGATTTTATTTTCAAAATTACAAATTTTAAAGTGTACAAACAATTAGGTATTTGTAATTATTATTTTATTTATTATATTGTACAGCTTTATGATGTAAGGAAAAAGTTTTACTAAAATAATTATTAATTTGTTTCCATGTTATTGGCCTTATTACTACTTATTGGTGCCATTAGCCACAAATTGTTTTCCAAATTCCTTTACACAATTAAGAACAAATTTGTGGCTTTACTTGCTCAAAAATTTTTATTGTTAAGTTTGAATCGAAAAATTTATTAAATTAGTTTATCGTTAGTTAACTGTAATTAAAGACATTTAAAATGAAAAAAAGATATTGAGATACAATTTTGTAGTCAATTGTTCATAATAAATATTTTACATTTTATTTTGTAGGTTCAGTTTTTGTGTTTATTTTTTTCTTTTTCTAAATTTAGTTTTTCTCTTTCTGAAATTAGAAAACTGATGATAATTTCTGCTAAATTAAGCTTTTATTGCTTTGAGTAATTATCTACCCCTTGGTAGTGGTTTATAAAATTTATATGGATTTTTGGTTTTAAGAAATTTAATAGCAGCATAAAAGTCATTGATTCGCATTTTATAAACCGGGTGTCTTCTGGGAAAACAAAGTTTTGATTTGTCTTATAAATAAATTAGCTACATTTTCCAAATTTGTTGGTTCCATGATTCAAACATCTGAGAAGTCAAGTTCTTTCGAATTAATGGTACAGTCGACTTGCAATTAAAGACTTACAAATTTGGAATTTTTGTTAGATGATGCAACTTTAACCATATTATGTTAGTACGGCTGAAGAACTTCTGTAAAAGGAAATCTTCCAAAATTGGTCTAGTGGAAATTGAGATATGGATAAAACGCACTGAAAGGCTACTTTTATTTCAAAATATTTTGGCTGATTCTTAATCCCTCTATTTTTAATTACTTTGGTCTTGGGGTTTTTTAAACTTTCTAAATGCTTGGTTGGAATCCGGACAAAAGTAAGAACTTTATTCTGGGTGTCTATGCAGAAGGGAGAGGAACCTCCACTGCATATTATGTACTTTGTCCTAAGAGAGCAGTACTTCTCAAAATCTAGCATCAGCGTCTATGATGTAACAAAAATAATTATTCAACATGAGTTCTGTCACGATGCATGGACTGGGGAGTACCGACCAAGATGAAGTGAGAGCGATATTGACAATGTAGTTTTTGAAATAAAAAGAAAACGATTTTTCGATGTTTCATATGTAAAACAAATGGTATGCCTTCAGGGCACTAAGAAAATTTGTGAACAGTGCATAAAAAACGAACACTAATTTTGAATTGAAAAAATTTGTAAAAGCTTCACACATTTTTGTAATACTAAAAGGGAAGAATACGGTAATTATATTACTTAATCTTTTTCATAACTTTCAGGAAAAGCATTAAGTTTATTATTACCTGTGGACACGTTGGCCCCCCCCCCCCCCAGTTGTCTCTGGGGTGAAATTGATGCCAAAATTATAATGGCAAATAGGATTAGCTTTTTAATCTAAACAAAAATTGTAATCTGATAAAATAGAATTAAACTTGAGGATTATCGTACAGAACTGCCTTAGAGGACTCGGAAATTTGATTGCCTGTAGCTTTGTAGAAAATAAAATTACAAGGAAGGAAACGAACGCTCTTTCAGGATCTAACGAAGATCTAGCATTTGACATCAATTTCACGTAAAAATTCAAAACAAGAGCGAAAATTGATTTCCCTCCCCCAAAGATTTCGCCAATACTTTGGCGACGATTGAGGCTCAAACGAAAAAAAAAAACTCATTTAAGCTCTAACGACTTGAAGAGTTTGTATAATAATAATATCATTACTTACTTCTGGTATTATCTTGGCTGTAGGCTTGATTAATGTTTTGCCAATCGCCTCCGCTGCGCTGCATTTGATTTTTGATTGCCACCTCCTGCTCAACCCCGCTTTACTTTTCGAGATTGATTTAATTCCTTTTTGTTTTAAAACAATCGATTGGTTTATCTTTTTACTGATTGTGGTTTTTCTCAAAATAGCGTTGGTTTCATACTTTTATTTGTTAGATTTTCAGAACAAATGACGCAAAGTGGGATAAACTTTTTTTCATTTCCAGTCCATGAGAATCCAAATTTAAGATATTTTTTGTCGTACTTACGTGTGTTTTTTTGCTTTTTCCTTAACAAGTTCTCTCAGAATTGAAGGTGGTTCACCCTCATTAATTTTATGATTTTCTGTTTATTGCTTGTTACTCTAATCACTGCTTTCTTTCCGTTTACAAGTTTCAGAATCTTGAATGTTGGCGATAAAATTTATTGGTTTAATTAACATAAAACATGTAACAAATAAATAAATAAATAAAATATTATATTAAACGACACAATACAAATACATATTCAAAAACTTACAACTCATGGTTATTACTTTTACTTTATTCATAATAACCTGCCGAGCAGATGCGAGTAAAGCTTGCTTATCTGCTTCATCTATATTCGACAATTGACGTTGGGAAATTTAATTAGGAATTTCTGATCCGTAATTGGCATTGAACCTGACTTGAGAAGTGAAAGTAAATTTGGGAGGTGGAAGGAGTACCTCCAAAGGGTACGCGTACCGCACTTTGAGAAACACTGCATTAGATTAGTAATTGAATTACGTTCCCGAATATTCAAATTATATTTAAAAAACAAACGAGTTTTAGCTTTTCAGTATCAAAAATTTTCGTGTCTCTACAACTACTGAATTAAATAGAGCGGATTTTGGACTAATTTATTGATTACAACTTCTTCAATATCCAGTGGTTCAACGATATTTTGTTCTCTAAGAACTGTGTACTAAAAATTGGGGTTTTTGCATTTAAAATTTCAACAATTTCAATTACACAGTTTTGGGCCAATTTATTGGTAATCATTTTTTCATTATCTGAACAATTTTTTAGATTCAAAAATTTTCACTTCTTTAACAACTGCTGAATTAAGAAATGCAGTTTTTGGTTTTGGACATTGCAAAATTTCAAGTAAAGAACTTTGAAATGATTATATTATTATATGCAATCGACAAAAAATGTGTTTTTCAATCTGACCCTTACCGATATTAATAAAACCAGCTGTAAAAATTTTCCGACTTTCCCATACTTAATCTTTTTTGTTTCGTTTACTGGACTAGTAAGCAAATTTTGTGAATGCAAATTAATTTTACACAAAGTTTAAATACTTAATGCTGAGAAAAACCACAAAAACAAATATTTTCCTCAACCATGACGTATACAGGTAAACAAAATTTACAAAAGAGTACAGGAAAAGAAAAAGTAACAAGGAATAAAATTTACAAAGGGAGTTAACCTTGTTTTTAACTCTGAAAGATATAGAGATGTATACATAGAGGGACTATCTAGTTTTAAAATTTAATTTGACATATTATTGCGTTTCTAGGTATTGTTAAGCTAACTTTGGATTACTTTATTCGGTCATTACCATCCTCAAAAATGTTTAAAAAACAATCAGAGGTGAGTCATTAAAATGTGTTTTGAACTGCATCCCAAAAGGCGCAGAGAATTTTGCATTTCGTGCATTTTGTGCACTTTTTAAAAAAATTTTATGTTTTAATGTAAAGAATGGTAGGTCTTTTTGGCCAATTCTATCCATATGAAGGCAACAAATTGTTCATTTTAGATTGCTCCTAGATTAATTACCTTCAGAAATTTAAAATTTAATAATGGTGAAGTTAATTGTACTAGAAGCAAAGATAGGGGGACAACGACCTCAAAATCGATCACACCAAAACCCTTACAAAGTCCGAACTGCAAGAATCCATTATAATAGTCCAAAATTGAAATAAGTGGAGACAAATACTTAAAATACATGAATCGATATCACCACACCTTAAAAAGGAGTTTATGGATGAAAGAAAGAATTTTCTGAAAGGTTTCCCTACATGGTAAGCAATAAAAATATTACTGACTTGCTTAGAACATCAAGTTAAAACGAAATGACGATATTAATAATATATTATGGCCCAATGTCAAAAATGATAAGTACTGATAAATCAATGAGGTGCAAAGGGTCAAGATTAGCTATAGCATAAAGTTAGATTTTCACCTAGGCACACATACTATTTTATTCATAACCATTTAACAATTAATTACGATTTTGGTATAATATTTTTTCAAGTAGGTGGTGAATACTAACACAGCTGTACCTAATGAAACTTTTCACCAAAATAATTTAGATTTTAATCAAATTTTTTTTGAGTGAATGGGTAATATTGTGCTTGTGACAAATTGACAAGTTTTTACTTGCCAACAGTCGGTAACAACTTAGTTCCCAACTTTTTAAAAGTTAGTAATGGATCGATTACTAACTGATTGTAAATAAAAATGCTTTTTTCACTCGAAGTAAGAAATACAAGCAATCATCGTTCATACAAAACCAAATCAAATTGAATACAAGCTACGCCTGTTAAATAAAACCCCTAAAATTGGAAACTCTTGTACGAGCATAACAAATTAAATTTTCCACAGTCTAGACGAAGGAACCCCACCCCAAAAAGTTGATACCTTATCCTACAAAGTAATTCTCACAACCTTTTCGAAATATTTATTCATCTCGAATAAAATTCGAAACTGGGTTAACCGTTGGACTAAACCTCGCGGTCATGTTTCTCTTATCGTGGTTCATAACTTAAAAAATGTTCACACTCCCAAAATTTATATACGCAAGGGAATTGAAAAAAGGAAATAAAGAAAAATAAAATTAGGTTACTTTAGTAAACCGTTTTTAATCTTTTAGTTGCAATTCTGGTGAAGAAAATAAATTAGATTTTTTTCGTAAATATTTTAAGATATAAGCTTTAATATTATGAACCTGGGGGATCGATTTGGTCCTTGAAACAGTTTCAAGTGCTCTACGATGCTGTGGATAATATCAAATTATATACAAATGCGTATTAAAATCGATATAGAATCCCAAATTTTAAGAGTCTCATCATATTTTTTATCAAACTGTTGCTACAACATCTTGTTGATGTAATAACTAAACATGAATTTTGTAAAAATAGCGGGATTAAATTTTTCGCTCTTCATTGAACAATAATATTCTAGGATGGCGATGCTGATGTGGAGTAATTTTACACGAAATTAAACCATCGTTAAAATATTTCACTCACGGTTAACAGGGATTTGATTTGTTAATTATAAAATTAATGGAGCTTAATTTAGGTTCGTGGTAAAATTTTACTACCAAGTGGAACTCGTCTAATTTAAAGTTTCAAAGAGGAAGAAGAAGGTTTAAATTTTGATGTTTTAAATAATTGGTAGGTAACTTTAAAAAAAGTAGCAAGTTTGTGATCGAGTCAAGAAAATTGAATGCCTCGAGTGTGCTATTGTATGCAGTTTTTTTCGAAAAGTTTAAATTTTAAATCCAATTTCTCGTAGGTGGTTCTTTAAAACGAGGTCATCGTACGGTAGAGGAAAATATTTTTAATTAAATTTAGAAAGAGTTTTTTTGGAAAATGTAAATAGTTTCACGTCTTTGACACGTTTATGTAAAATATTTGTGCGTTTCCTCGTAAATAAAAAATCAAGAGTTAACTTCACATACCATTCAACACAATATCGGAAGCTCACGCTTACAAAATGGCATTCAAATTTGAAGTGTTCGTAAATCACCACCAAAATGGGGTAGTTCTGGAACAGAACTTTTTTACATATGCCATCTACTTTAAATTTATTACAAATATAAAATGGGCGTTGAAAAACAATAAAAAAAGTTCCCTAAATACGTTAAAAATAATCGATTTGAGAAAAGGAAAGGACGAGCAATTTGTTCTAATATTTATTCCATTAAAACTTACAATTTTTGTGCTGGATACATCTACGCACTCTAAAAGTTTATTGCACAAAATAGAAAAGTTATATTATTATCTCTTCTATTTATTAACACAGCTTTTCCTTTTTGTGATATAAACGTTACATATTTTCTGCCAGTTTGAGATGCAAAGACTCCGAAAGGTTTTTTAAGCGTAAGTTTCTTCCAGTTTAAATGATAATTTTTATGCTTAATTGCAGCTAAAGTTTTCTTTCGATAAAATAGGCACTAGACTTGTTAAGAAAACGTCAAGAATTTAATATTCTGATGAGAAAACTCCAAGTTTGAAATGCAAAACTTTTAAGTTTCATGCTGCAATATTTAAATGAGAAGAATTTTCATTTAAAATTAGTTTTGTACACGAAAAATATAGACGGTGTCTTTGCAACCCTTATTAAATTGTATTAAAATATCGTTCATCTCTGTCAGTAGAAACGATATATTATCCTCAGTATCACATAGCATTAAAAAGTTTCTTTTTGGACATACCATTTCTTTGTTTGTTCCTTAACACTATTTTAACAGTGAGGTTGAATAGCTATTAGGTGTAAGATATAAGCATTATTTTTATTTTTAAATAAAATACCTCTTAGCTTATATTTTGCACTTTTAAATTATACAAACAGACAGACATTTATAGTTAACACCAACATTTTGGCTTATGAACTATAATTATTTTGGAAAAGTTGTAATCGTGAGCAACAATAAAATTTAAGATGAAGAAGAAGAATTTTAAGTTTAGATAATCGACAAAATGGAACGGAACACCGAAGTGTATAAATTTAAAAAAAAGTAAAACTTGTAGCGCATTTTTTTCTTTTAATACATCCTGAGTAATAATTGATACATAATTTTATGTGGCACAGATTTGTTTTATTATTGTAATTTACACACTCAGATATTCTCATTCATTCGGTCTCTATCTATATTTTTGTTGAAAATCGTTTTTTCTGTCTAAAAGAAATCTCGGGGCGGGAAATTTTTATTATTACTGATTGTCACAATTACAAACATTTTGGTACTTGGATATCAAAATCAAAAATTTTCTCCCTTTATTTTTTAATAATCTAAATTTTATTATTTACTTATTAGGCATGTAGTAATTTTTTAAAATTGTATTTAAAAACATCTAACAAGAAAATTATTAATATAATAATTTAAAAGTTTAATTTATTAAAAAATATGGTAGTCATTATTATTAACATTCAAAATCGCTTTTAATTTGCGCTTTATTATAATAGGTACCCTTAATTTGTTACGTTGAGTGAGCCACTTATAAACACGAATTTACTATTTATTGTACTTACATAAATAACTGATATTGTTCTAAAGGGCAGTTTAATATTATATCAATTTTTTTTTATTGTTATAAGCGCTTTTTTTAAAATTTTACAAACTACTTTATACTATTTTATAGTACGACAGCAGCAGTTTACATTTAACATTAAAATTTCCAACACCAAATTATCGTCTAAAGGTCTACATACACTCAATTTTGTATGTAAAATGTAGTAGACATAGTAAAATAAAAAAAATATTCTTTCGGTACTTAGCACTTTTTTTACACACCTAATAGAGACAATTATTTGTGCTTATCGTTGTCTAAAAGAGGAGGATCCATGTATGTATTTTTTTTTTAAATTTAATTTGCTATTGCAACATCTGCTAAAGTTAAAGCGTTTTGTTACCTTTGCAGTTATCTCAAAAATAACACATTTAAATTTTAGTTAATAATAAACAATCTATTACCTATTAGCAAAATAAAATTTATGTACAAACAGTTCCTTTTCTTCACAATATTAACAATACAATTACGGAGAGTTATGCTTTAATCCAGCGTAACTTTTCCGTTTCCGAAATAAAATATAAATTTTTTTTTCACATTTTTTACATCGATTTCTCAATTTCTTGAGCCAACATTATTAGGAATTTTTCACAGAAATCTAGCTCAGTCCAAAGTCTTCAGAATTTCAGTATCCCAATACCTTTTATTTTTCTTAAAGGTCGTGAAAAAATAGTATACCAAGCCACTTATTAGTGGTAGATTTTTCGTTATTTAGACACCTGTGTTGTTGTAAATGTACGCCACTGCGTTGTCTTGTATTGGAGGTATACGTCTTGAGGACGAATTGTGATGATAAAAGTGGGACGATTTACGCATACTTGTTGACGAAGACATCAATGCGATGGTTTCGTAATAGCGTAAGCGGCCACAACATCGTCGACTTTTAATTATGGCGATGAAGCCCCTCCGGAACTTCTTGTTAAAGTAAGCGTATAAAATAGGATTTATGCAGGAATTAGAAGCACCAAGCCATTGTGCAATTGGAGTAGCCACAGGCAAAATATCTTCCTCCCACGATTCAATATCACCACCTAATTTAATACGTGCAAAAATTACGTATAAAGGTAGCCAGGACATTACAAAAAGTATCACCACAGCTACGAGCATTTTAACAACTTTAACTTTAGACTTTTGTTGCATACGTTCCATTTGTGCGTCTTTTGTATCAGTCGGAATATTTCTTCTCCAAACTTTAATCCAAATTAAAACATAACACATAGTTATGAGTATCATAGGCAAAATGTAGCAGAAAACCATATTGGCAATTAAAAAGTAAAGTGCTCCATTCATGGAGTCAGGCCAAACTTCGATGCAAATTCGTACGTCAGGAGCATCGCTAAAAATGACAACCAAATCGAAGAATACTGCCCATGGTATGGTGGTCGTCAAAGCGATGAACCATATAAAAAGGATCATTATTCGGGCACGTCTCTTTGTGATCTGACATTTCAAAGGCCACCAAATCGCCAAGAACCTGAAAATAAAAAATAAATTATACCACTTCACAATTATTACAAAGCGTTCGTTGTGTCTACGCTGCTTTCGTTACACTAATTTTGCATATCGGAAGTGTTAGTAGGTCAACAGCTTACAATGGATTGAATTTTTAGGTCAGGATGCGGTCGCGTTTCAACCCTCTCCTGCAAATTATTATTATTGAAAAGAAAAACTGCATAATTCTGTTTGTTATGGCTCTTTATTATTAATCGCTTTAAACTAAATATGCTAGCGTTGCTTAATTTTTTTTTTGACCTTTTATTGGGCGTTACACTTGCTTGTTCGATATTAGAAAGTCATACGGGCGTATGGATCAGAAGCTGTCAAATACTATAAAGACGTGAAACCTACTGACCTAAAATTTGGCATTATAAAAAAGTAAGTCGTGTTTTTGTTTTAAAATATGAATTTTTTGAAAAGGACGAAAAATTTATTAGTTTACACGATATTTATTACGTTGCCTTGAAACTTGCCGGAAAATAGTATGGGAAAATTAATCACCGTTAATTTTTATGATATAAGAGATGTACGTCCCATAAATTTTATTTCGACACGTCAAAATCGTAAAAGGGAGTTAATCAAAATGGTTGTCTTATCCGGGAGGAATAACGATGATCATACGTATTTAAAGGTTAACGCTGTTTCAAATCAGGAAGGTCAAGTTCAATTCCAGTCTAATCTAATTGGATTGAGTTTGACGAGATAACGTAACATGGATCTGTGCGATTCTGCTTACGAAGCCGACAATAATAAAATCAAACGTGCGTGTCGAAGTACGTGGAATTAATACAAAAACGTATAAGTCTACAAGACCACATTTAATTATCCACTCTTTGAAAGACAAGTGAATCCCAAAACAGTCCCTGGACATTAAAACTAAAGCCGGAACATGCCTACAATAGCCCATAAAATAGACAAAGCTTGAAAATCTTTAAACCCCACAATAAAACACAAGCGACCTGCAATATATTACCCGCCCTCATGGTTATTATGTCATCATATAAACAAGACCAGGCAGATTTTCATGGAAAATCAACGAAAATTTACAAAAACTTAATTTAATGCTCTCTAAACACCTTTCGCTGATATAAGAACCACAACCAGCAGTATAATATAAAAAACTTCGGTCCAACAACCAGACAGCAAAAATGTAAAAATTTTCCTCCGGGGAGATTTTATTCTCATACTTCTTGATATCATGTTTTATTTTTAACATAATTCAATCTAAAACATTTTTCACGTTTTTTATTAAATAAAATACGGAAGAATAAGTAACACCGCCATAGAAAATTTCTTTATTTATTATAATATGTAATTAGGGAGGTGGATGGTTTCACGAAAATTTAATGGAGATGTAATTTAAGAATTATCAACTCTATGTACTCAATTAAATTTATTAACCCTCGCGTAGACGCGTGGTGCATTTTATTCCCACCTAATAAAAGTCCTTCTTGACGTTGACATATGTTATTACATACGAATCCGCACATTGTTGTCGTTCAAAGCTTTTGTAGTAGTACATAATATACTCGTACTGTTAACTCAGTATTAGATTTACATACCTACCATATAAAAGAATTTACGATGGATTTACTATTGAAATAGCTCTGTGAGATGGTAGAACAAATTATTATAACTGGATGATGAATTATGTAAATTAAGTAAGAATGATTTATCTTGACGTATCATAATAAATTTGGTTAAAGAGATAGTTCGCTGTTTGGGATTGAATTGCAAACAATGATAATGAAAATATACGTGGGACTCGTCCTTGCTGTAAGCGAACCTTGGCTACGCCTATTATTACAACATTTAGCTTCAAAGATTGCACTTTCGTAACATCATCGTATCAACAAAGCTCGAAACACCTTCGCCGTGCTTAAGAAATTTTATTATTTTTTCTAAAGAAACTCACTGTGAAATTTATATAAATTGTAACCTTCTTTTTTAAAATTACTGGTATAACTTTGACATTATAAGTTCTCGCACTTGTAAGATACTGAAAGCACCAAGTCTCAATGCACAAAGCACATTTTGTAGATTAAAATGGTTTTATTTTATGAAATACATTTATTGTTAAGCACAAGACGTGGAAATTCGTAGTTTTCATCTTTTTTAAAGTGAAATATATTTACCGAACATTGCCACCGTGGAAAATAATATTGAAGGAATATTGAACCACATTTAAGTGGGCTTCCAATCTGAAGGTTTCCCCTGATGTTCTTTTTGACGCCCATTTTAATGCGCTTTTTATGTTTCAAATTTTTAATTTTAGATTACAAGAGAAAATTTTGTTTGATTTGCTGTACTTATTTCAGTAAGAGGTAGAGTTGTATTTAATAATTTATTTAACATTTTTATTGGATTGTTAGAGCCTTAATTACTTTTCATTGTACAGTTTAAAAGCGATTTTTGTAGAAAAATCGTGACATTTTTTGTGTAAAAGTTACAGCTGTACGAAATTCATATTGGTATTTGTAGGAATTAATTTTATACACAATGATACACGGGAGTTAAAGCGCCGCAGGTGAATTAGTCTTTGTTAATATGTTCAGTTTTTACATTTTTAGCTTTAATTTTTTTGCAAAACTGAAGGAGAGAATATGACTATACCAAAAATAGCCTGTAGGTTTAAAGTTATTATTCTAAAAGTTTTATAGTAGATGAGGTGAGTTGAATTGCAATGATAATGTACATTATTGACTTACTTAAAGTAAGATCAAAGTTTGTAAATTGTAACTGATTGTTAAATTATTTAATTCTTATCGCATATTCACGTAGCCTTTGCTTTAATCACTAAGCCGTAGATGCCCATAGCTACAAAGAGAAGTAACAAATATGTTAACAATATTTAACAATAATTATCACATTAAAAATGTCGAATTTCGTGCCAAATAAGGAGCATTCGCAGACATCATTACGATGTTGCTTTAACGACACGAAATGAAGTTTTCTTGGCATTGAAATGTGACTGGTGATAAACGTGAAAAATTATGGGCTGATCCAGGTCAACCATCAACATCCACTACAAAGTCAGATCGATTTGGAAAGAAGAGAATTCTCTGTGTTTAGTGTACTGTACCAGGAGCTCTTAAAACCTATTGAAACTGTTAATTCTGATTGCTACTGACAACAAATGATTAATTTAAACCATGGTTTGATCGAAAAACGACCAGAATGAGCTAGAAGACACAGCAAGGTAATTTTGCTCTATGACAACAAACCGCCACACAAAGCAAAACCGGTTCAAGATACGTTAAAATCACTTATTGGCTACAGCAATACCGATATTAATCTATGGGTGCGTAGCATGGGTCATTTAAAAGAAGATGAGAGCAGAATTTAAGCTGCAGAGATATACCACAGGATACAGAATGAAGAAATATGGCAAAAACTTACGATAAAACCATTGATGAATACTAATAATAATAAGACATACCGACAACGATCTTGGGAACATATGGACAAAATGAACAACAGAAGACCAGTAAAACTGATAATAGGATACCATCAAAAAGAGAGGTTGGGCGCCCGAGGAAACGATAGACGCAGGACAAGCTTCAGCTTAATCCGGGAAGTTTGATGATGACTTTAACCCTCCACGTCCCAGTTCTCATCTAATTTTTCACATTTTTTGCAACTTATTTGAAGATTATGAGGGCCAAAAATAACTAATCAGAATTAATTGTATAATCAATTTCTTTTTATTTTGGTCGAACTGTTCCTTCGGCGAATTATTGATTTGCATTTTGGGTTTATGTCTTAAGTTAGCTTTTCAATTCCATTTCAGGGTAGGCCACAGACTAAATCCTCCATTATAAGGACAAGGTGCTTATTCATATATGGACCACCTCAAAACTCTCCTAATTCCGTACAACATGAACTTGCTTTAATAATTAGTTAACAGCAAGCAACTGCTGCTTCATAGCATAGTTTCTAACGTACTTTTCGATTGTCTTGACTTGTATGGTTAAATGTAATTTTTGATTGTCTTGACTCCTATGGTCCTCTGGTTGTTCTGTGTGTTCATATTTGCAATACGCAAATATTAAATAAAGCACGCAATTAAACAAAGATCGTTTACGTAAACATGAAACCCTAATCTAAATTTTTCCTATTCATTTTATAAAAAAATGATTTTGCTTATACTCAAAAATAATTTCAATCCTGGATTTGTATGAAAAGAATTTCTTTATAAAAATTATTTTTTATTAATGTTGACCACAATTTTCCAATTTTAAATGTCGTTTTCCAGTATTTTGAATAAAAATATTCCAAATTGTTGTAGTAATAACTGTTAATATTCTACAATTTCATTTTATGTTAGCTTTTAGATCGAAAATCAGTTAAAACTGTAGAAACCTGATTTATTCAAAAGATTATAAGGGTTTTTACATCTTCAGTACTTATATTATACATTTTTGAAGTGTTAATTTTTCAAATAAAAAACTCAGCTGTAATATTTTTCGCATCACAATTTTAGCGCCAGTCCACCCTGACGGAAAATGATAAAAGTGAAGCAGGACTAAAATTTTATTAAAACTGGAATTGTTAAGTAAGCCATTCATATTTGATTCTGATCGACGTAATATTTGTATAATGGATACGAAAATTTCAATTTAGCTTCAGAAAAATATGAATGATTTACCAGAAGCCAAGCAAAAACCTTACAAAATAAATGAAAAAATTTTTCCATATTATAGGTTGCTAAAAATAGAAATTAAATTATTTTTAGTTGATAATAAAGGTACATAATTACAAATTAATAAATTATGCCACGACACGGCGACTGAATTCATACATTTTAAATATTTAAATTTTTTTAAGTTCATTATGCTAATTTATTTACCGGCATGATTAATTACCTAATTATTGTCAAGTGCATGTATTACAAAACGGTCTTCATTTTACGGTAGGTCCAAAATTTAATAAGGTTAAACCTTGTCAAAAATTGTATAAAAATAAAGAAATAAAGTATGTACGTCAACTCACGGTTATCTGGTATTTTGATTAACTTATTAATTTCCACCTTAACGAATGAAAGAATAAGGTGATTTTTAGCAAACAGTAGGTACTCAACGGCGTGAAAGTTTAAATATTTTGGTTGTATTAATTGAATTTATTAATTGAGAAATTATTTTACGCACAACAGACGCAATTAGTTTAATTTAAAGTGACTCGTAAATATTTGCATAAGCTCTTAAAAGAATTAAGTAGTAAAAAGTTTTTATTTTTCTTGTATCGAGTTAAGCAATACTTAAAGCTGGAAGCGTTCAATTTTTTACTCTTGCATGATTTAACACGGATTACCTAAGAGAAGATTATTAATTACTTTTGTACGTCTTTTCCGTAAGCTTGTTAAAAAACGACGCAATTGTTCGTTTTTTGAACCGAGACAATGAAATAAACACGAATTTTCAGGGTTAGCAAACTTGGCAAGATTAAATGAATTGATTGAATTACACGAGCGCAAGTTCATCTCAAATCTATAGAATTGTTTCGGTTTAATACTACCACGCGTTTTGTTATTTCATTTTTTAACTTTATTTCCCTTTTTATCCGTTTTACTACTAAAATGATGAAAATATGGCTATATTAATTAGCAATTTGCACTTTTATTAACAAATTATATTGAAATAAAACGACGCTTTTTTGAAAAGTTACCAGAGTGAAAAACTTGCTAAACGAATTAAAAGTTTAGATTTAAACTTTTTAAATAAAAATTTAATTAGAAGTTTCACGATCGATAAATAAAATTTAATTTAATGACGAAATTCTTTTCCGAAAGGCCGAATTTTAGTAAAGACATTTTTACTGTGCCGAAAAATTTTTCCACCATAAAAGAAAAATTTTGGACCAATTAAAATTTTATTTCACAAATATTCTTTTAAAACCACTTCTTAAATTAGCATATTTTGAGTTTACTTTTCACGAAGTTTAGATTAACCTTAAAATTTTCAAGACAGTCAGAAGAAAAGTGTAATTCTAAATTGCAGAAATATGATTTTTGTAGAAGGTTTTTATTCTTGTCTATACTTGTAGTTTGATCTAGCGATAACCAGAAAACTTCTGATCTGAAACTCCTGAGTTTAAACCTTTCAACGCAGTAAACAAATAAACTTTTAGTTTGCAATTTTTTATCTTTTCTTTTGCAAAATTTAATGTGATTTTCAACTGCTCAAATCCTCTTTGCAATTTCATAATAAAATTTTGACGAAAGTATTTTAATCTCGAAGATTTGCTAAAATTTTTCAAGTCTTTTCATTTTCAATCTATACAAAAGTTTATCTATTATTTTCAGCCGATTGAATTTATCATTTGATTTTATATGGAAAATGTATTATATCAGACACTCAGTTGATTAGCGATTATAAGCTTACTTATCATAAAAATGACGTAATGTTCATCATTTTCGGCAAGAACTCTATAATCGTAAATTTTATATAGCATATTTTTCTGTGGTTTGGCTTAGCAACATTTTTATCTTACATAAGTAGGTATTACATTTTAATTTTTATTTGACAAAATATTTTTTATACGAAAGTAAACAAAATTATTATTTCTTTTTGATTAATAATGTTATTATTATTTACCCAAATTTATTGAAACAATAACTTGTATTGATTTCAATAATTTTCCTGAAATATGGGGAAGTATGAGATACATGACAGGTTACGTACATACACTGTTGGAAAATTTCATTATCAAAAGGGCTTCATTTGAAGACCTAATTGACCATGATACAAACCACGATCAAAAAATTAGTTAAAAAAGAGGTAAAGGAAAATTTTCCCACAATCACAATTATCCTGCATAATAATAAATAATTCAAACAATATAATCGTATTGATTAAGTAATTTTCTGAAACAATTGTTAAATTATTATTATTATCGCTAATAATGAAAGGTAAACGGTGACCTTTATGAAAATCCATCGTGTTGTTGTTATTGATGATTACATGCTATATTAAATCCATTTACAATATTTACTACTACAACTACTATATTTTATTTTTGTTTAATATTTATAATTCTTGATAATTTTAGGTGTGTTCAAGTGTATATTTATTTGTTGTTAATTGCAGTTTTGTATTTTTAATGGTTTCGTATCTAACGATTTTAATTTATACATTGACCCACATATTATGCGTTATTCTACCGTCCAAATATGAAATTTAGATGATATACCTTTAACGTAGGTACAAAATTTAATAACTCTGAATAATAATTAAAATAAACTGTAACGATTTTACAACTTTGCCCTTAGTTCATTATTACTAATTAATTTGTTTTATGTTTAATAAAAGTTATCCTGATATTAATTGAAGATAAACCACCCTTTCGTGAAATATTCCCTGCGGTATGTGCTGTATGGTAATTTTGTCGAGCGGTGTCTAGAATAATCTTGAGAGTAATTGATTGTTTTGATTTAGCATGTGATTACGCAAAACTGCAAGATTAAGGTTAACCAGTATCCATTGCTCGGTAGGGATGAAGAAGGTCTATCTTGATGGAGCGATGTCTGTATATAAGCGATTCGCTTTTCGAATTAAGCTATCAGTTTTGCATTCTCACAGCAAGCAACAAACACTTATCCAAAATGTTCAAATTGGTAAGTTTTTGAGTAGTAACGGAAATTATCTGGTATTATTTTTAATTGGTTTTGATATTGCAGTTGGTTATTGCCTCAATCTTGGCTTATGCCGCTTCCTCTCCATTACCTGGATTATATGGTGCCGCAGTCATCCCAGGAGCCGTAGTCTCGAGTCACAGCAGTGTTGTTGCTCACCCAACCATTGTTAAAACTGCCCCAATTGTCCACACCGTCCACGCAGCTCCAGTTGTTCACGCCGTACACGCAGCCCCAGTTGTTCACGCCGTACATCCAGTTCATGCAGTTCACGCAGCTCCAATCGTCCACGCCTCTCCAATTGTACACCACGCATCTCTTGTACATTCCCCAATTGTTAAAACCGCTTACATCCATTAAGTCTTGATAAAGGTTTTATATTTAAATTATAAATATTTATTTTCCTTTAAGGCCTTAAATAAATGTAAATAGTTACATAACATTATGTTTTATTGGGTATATTAAAAACCATCAAGAGTTTGAAAAAAAGAAACAGTTAAATAAGTTACAGACCAAAGGATCATTTTTGATTATCAGGATCCTGTAGGATTATATCCAATCCTTTTAAAATCAGGATGCGGCGATGATGTCCTGATTCTTAACGACCAAAATTTGAATAGTGAGTGTGAAAATAGACAACAATTATCAAAATTTCGCTCTTTTCAGTGAATTTTTTCACTCATTTTGATTTTGATTTTTTATTTGTGTTAATTTTTACTCACATATTTTAATAATTTACGTTCAAAAACTGGCATATTCTTTTTGCTAAACATTGCAAAAAACAGGATATGGACAGGCTCTGTCGTTAAAAAAAATTTACCATCATAGTGGACTAAATAATAATTAGATTATGTAAATCGTCAACGTTTTGCTAATTTATTTCAAGTTTCGTCAGGAAATACAGGAAATAAATTGTACTACTAATATTTCACACTAACTTATACAATCGAAGATTGGCGGTCACTTGAGTAATCAGTCGTTAATTCTGTTGTGTGTAATTTTATGCGAATTCTATGATTGCACGAATGGTTTTTCATTAATATATTTTAATGATGATGATCCTCTGTAGAATTTTGGAGCCTTTTGTACTGTCACATTATTATTTTCTTCATTTTTGAATAATTTCTGCATGAAAATTTGTCGAATGGAAATTACCAAGGAAACCTTCAATATTATTGGGCCCATTTGATGAAATGTAGTCTAACCTAATTTTTATTTATATTACCAAAGTTTTAGTCATTGATGACTTGGAAGTTTAGGATTATGGCTCCGCAGGTGATTAATCAAGATAATGCGTAGTTGATTTTCTCTTAGGACTGCTATTGAGTCTGTTTTGAGGAAGTTATAAATATATTATAAGTGTATTGAAGAGGCGAAATGAGAAGCCAGGACTATTGAGAAATCAATACCGCGATGATAAGATTAGCGAAAGATGTAATACCATTGAGCTTAATTTTGAAACTTTGTTTTCCAGATATGATCGAGAGACTGGCTTAGCTAAGAACATCTTAAAACGTAAGCGTTGGTGCAATTTTTTTGGAACTGATGGTCAAAATCCAAATTTTTCTTGTGTACATATTCGATTTTCGTTTACTCAAGGTAATTTTCTTAATTAATTAGTTTACCTACGGTTCATACTAAACCATTCTTCAAGTTCTGGTTAGGCTTAGTCAGCAAAATAAGCAAAATAATAAGCAAAATAAACGTGCTAATGATTCATGTGAACTCGTTGCGAGTTCGTCTTATTTGAACCTCAAGTTTATGTTTAGACTACTTTATCCCATGTTAGAAAATATTTGTTTTTGGATGTTATAAAGCAAAAATACGCCAATTCAACTTATCTCGAATGTTAGCATTTCACTAATTTTATTAAAACTTTATTTTCCTCTTTGTATTATTAGATTGTTTTAGAATGATTGTACGCTTGGCGCGATGATTCAATATTATGTTTTCATTTTGGTTTCTTCAGCATTGTCGATTTAAGACATTAAGAATTTCATCATATTTGAATACAAAAAAGTTTACAGAAGTGAAGAAAACTATGCAAAAAATTTTTGTAGTCGGTGAAAAATCACGTCGGAGCTTGAATAATAGAAAATTTGATTATTAAATTACAACCGCATAAATTTTAGTTACTTTTTATATTACTAAAAATTCAGGTTCACCCAGATCAAGAAAATCACCAAAGCTATAAAACCCCACAGAACCTCATTAATCAAATTTTAGTAAATTTAGATGGAAATTTCAATAAAAATTTTCACGTTGTCGATTTAAAGATTCTATCTTAGTTGTCACACGTCTCAGATGTAAACTCCTTCGGTTTAATCTCGAGACAAAAAATTTTGAAAATATGTTTGCTGTCAACCATTTTTATATTAAAACTTTTTTGATGAATAAAAATTCGAATAACTTATTTGGAAACTTTTATCATTGATTTGTTTTTTAAATGGCGACCTTCGCTAAAGTCCAAGTTTTGAAAGCTTGCAAAAACGTAGTTTCATTCTTAAATCCAAGTTTGCTAAAAAACCAACACAAATAAAAGAAAGTATAAAACTATTTACATTTATTTAAGGCCTTGAAATAAAATAAATAAATTTTGATTCAACACAATTTTGATATTGTGGATTTTGGAGATCTTAATGAATGTAAGCGGTTTTGATGATTGGGGAATGTACAAGGGATGCGTGATGTACAATTGGAGCGGCGTGAACGATAGGGGCAGCATGGACAATTGGGGCTGCGTGAACTGCATGAACAACTGGAGCTGCATGGACGGTGTGGACAATTGGTGCAGTCTTGACGATGGTTGGGTGAGCAACAACACTGCTATGGCTCGAGACTACGGCTCCAGGGATGACAGCAGCTCCATATAATCCAGGTAATGGGGAGGAAGCGGCAAAAGCCAAGATTGAAGCAATAACCAACTAAAATAATTAGAAAAACAGTTAAAAATAATGGAAAAGTTTCCAAAAATCCACACTACTTACTAATTTGAACATTTTGAGGAAGTTTTTTAGTTTGCTTGCAAATGCTAAACTGATATTTAAATTTGAAAATTTATCGTTTATATACTAACTAGAATGGATATGGTACCATCAAGATAGACCTTCTTGGTCCCTACCTAGCTACAGGTACCAGTTGACCTTAATCTTGCAGTTTTGCGTAAGCATCACACGCCATATCAAAATTATCAGATACACAGCATTTGAAAATTACTATACACCACGAAAAGCAGATTAAAAGGTGGGCCACCCATAACAAGGAACTAAAAATCCGTCCTGTGTATTTTTGAAAAGCACGGAATGATTTAACCAAAATTGTTGACCTCATTATTTATAAAATCGAAAAATTGCGCCCCGTAGCCGAAGGCAGAAATTTTAAATGTTGGGTATTGATTTTTTAAAGTTCATTACTTTTTTTAAATAATAAAAATTATATAAAATGCTTTTGTTAAAAATAAACAAATCAGAATTGTATAAAAACAGAATCTAAATTTTGGTTCTGAATTTAAAATTACTTTTTGAAACACAATTCGTGCATTTATCACTTCATATTTTGATAAATTGCATGTAAATTTTATCTTCATTATCTCAAAATTTGACTTACGAAATAATGAGAAAGCATTTAAGATGCAAGTACTCATTATCTTCATAAATTAAGCAAAATTTTAATAAATCGTTTTAACCGTGACATAAATTATTATTACAATTATTTATAACATAAAAGGAATTATTATTGTTATTAACGTGTTTTACAAATTGCGATTAGCATATTGAAAAACGAGACCAATAAATGTGTACCAATTAATAGCAATTCGAGACAAACCTGAAGAGAAATAAAAAAGTAGGCTTTAAATGCAAATTTCAGCCGTTACGTAACATAGAAATTTAAAAACGATATAAAAATTTAATTTTTTCAAGCCGTTTTAAGCTTAAAAATCTGAATAATTTAAGGTCGGGTGGTTGGTCGGCTAGCAAAAAATTTAATTAATACTTGAAAGAAAGGGAAGGTAACTGAAAATTGTACTTTTTACACAATTTAATTAGGCCGGTTTTCAGAATCCATAATTATGAAACTCATTTTCTAGAGCTGAAACCAAGAAGATAAATTAACCAGAAAAAATATTATTTCAATTATAAAAAATTTATTCAAAACAAACACTTGAAAATTTATTACAATAACAAGGTTAATTAATTAATCATCTTAAAAGTAACCTTGAATTAATTTTGTCGATTTTCAGGTAAACTTTTTAACATCTGTGAAGTTCGGTTAAGTAATTATTTTGATTAATTGTTTGTTTATGAATTTAAAATAGGAAAATTGTTTATTTATCGACTCGATGTGATTAACACATAGGCGACGTTTAAGGTTCGGTAACTTAATCCTATTAGTTGTAATATTTTGAATTAGGTAAACTGCGGTAGTTGTTAATTTTGAGATTAAGGTGAACAAGATTTTTGTTTTGTTGCAGAAGGTCCTGGAGGTGGTCTTTGTTAATGAAAAAAAGTTCAGTATAAAAGGGCTCGCTTTGAGATGTTCCAGCATCAGTTTTGTTAAATTTGCTACAAAACAATCTTAAAAATGTTCAAATTGGTAAGTCAATTGTTCGTTTAGTTGAAAAGGGTTTTATTTTATTGTTGCTTTATTTTCAGTTGGTTATTGCTGCCGTTATGGCTTTGGTCGCTTCGTCACCAGCTCCAGGATTACTTGGTGCCCCTATTGTGCATAGCGCCCCATTGATTCACACTGCTCCTATTTACAAATCGGCACCTATAATCACACCAGTTGTTCACAGTGCACCCCTAATCCATTCTGCTCCAATTATTCACTCTGCACCTATCGTTTACAAATCTCCATTGGTGCACACCGCCTACATCCATTAAAAACATGTAAAGTAAAATATTATGTACAATATTTACAAAAAATAAAAAAATTTTATCCGATAATCTAGGTCAATTGATTTTAAAGTAACAAAAGTTACGTAAACTAAAAAAAAGAACACGCAATACAAATTATATAATTGGTGTACACAAAAAAAATTGTTAGCTCTTAGCTCTAAATTGGTTTTAAATGCCATTGGAAAAGTTTTAATGAGACTTTTAGTTGCTACCAATAAATTGTTTAAAAAATTCATTAGTGCAACTAAATCTTCTAATTCTTCGTACTTTTTTGTTTATACTTGGCGAAAAAATAGTGTAAAATAAAGATTTAAAAGTTGAAAAGCTAAACTAAAAATTGAAAGATCTGAAGAAGGAAATAATAACAATTGCTGAAAGCTCATAGTGAATGTTATTGTGCCTTTGCTTGTCAATTTAGTTTTTTTTTTTAATTTTAACCAACTCTACCCCTTTAATGAAATATTTTTGTTCTGCAATTGAGAACTATAAATCGATGTGTTGGCACCGTCTTATCTGACTTGGTGGTGACTTCCTAAATATCTTGTTATTTTTATTACTATTGAAATTTTATTATTGTTAGAATTTTACGATCTGAGCTTAAAAGCTGCAACAATTCCGAGTGTGAGTAATTCACAAATAAGGTGGACAAAACTGTTCCGGCAAAGATCTTAGGGTTGTAATGGTAAAAATATTGTATATGAAGCTAACAAAATGAAAAAAGCTGTGAAAAATCAGGGACAAAATAGTCGAAGAAACCACGTCTACCAGACAATATTGAGAACGATACATCAGTCTTTCAATGCAATATAAACCCATTGAAGCTGTATTGAATCGTATCGGCATACGCATAAATCTTTAGGTAGAAAAACGAAACGAGAAAATTTATTTACAGAAAAAAAGAAGCAATTAATTTGTACCAGCATTGTTTAAAGAATTTTTAATTTAAGAACGACGGGTTGAAATAATAAAAGAAGTCCTCGATGTAGCGCCTTTAGACTTTCTAAACTCATCAATATGCATGAAAATTTATACAACAATAATAAATCAATGTTAAACTCATAAATCACTAATGGATTGAAGTGGTCGATGGTTATATGTGTACAATTATACTATAACCTTAATATTGAATTTATTATTAAAAAAGTTAAGACGACAATGAACAGAGAATTTATTAGTTTAAGTCGTCGGAGATACCAAATGATATTTTTAGTGTCAAGATCGTTGAGCTGTAGCCTTCATCGTAAAATAAGATATATGCTGTGTGATAAGTTAGTGGTTTGTCCATTACAAGTATAAAACCTTGCTTTTTTAATACAAATACCCGTAAGCCACTAAATCTTAGTGTTTTATGTTCGTCTTCAAAATATTTACTTACCTATCTAATGAGACAGCGATTAAACTGTAGACGGAGGCAGCGACCGAAACACCCTGTATGTATGGTACTGTCTTACACATCCACCAACCAAGCACCCATGCTGAAAAATAAAACTGAATTAATTGCGTTGAAGAAAAAATTATTGTTGGTGATAAAAATGAATAATATTGTTTTCAGTGGAAACCTTGGCCCGTGGTCATTAGTCACTTTTTCTGCAAGAAAAGTGCTAATAGTTGCTTTTAGAAAACGGGTTTTTGCGGAAAAATAACTTTTTGTAAATTTGAGCACTTGAAAAGTGAAATCAATTAATTTTACTAGTTCAGTAGGTTAATAATAATTACTATTTTTGTTGACTGAAATTTAAACTAAAAGCGTAGAACAAAGCAAATAATAGAATAAGAAATAAATATGTTTGCTTTCCTCGTTCTTATTTGCTCTTGTCTATACAACTCACAATAAATTCATACTGCAAGAAAATGTAGTACTACATAAAGTAAATAAAAGCGCTTTCCTAAAATTAAGTGCTACTATTGACATTGTGTACATCAAATAAAAGGCTTTCCTGAATTTCAAGTAGATTTTTCACCTTTTTTCAATTTCCAATAAGTAAACAAATTATTGTTTTTTATCTGGAAAAATTAAATTTTCCCCTTTTCGACTTCTTCCGTTTGAATTTTAATCAACAGCCACGTTGAATTTACGTGCTCTCTTAATACCAGCGGAAAGTTGAAGAACCACTCGAGCTTTAGAAGAGCTTTGCATCAGATAAAGGCGGAAGTCATCTCGACCCTGATTTCAATTATTCCAATAAATTAAAGAAATATTTTGTTCAACTTCAAGCCTGCACTGGCACTAAATAAAAATTTAATTAGGTCGCACTATGTTTTCCTGACCTAATAGTAAAATTTTAAATTTAAATTTTTAGTTAATCTATCACCGTGCACTGCTGGATTTGACATTGTGCGGGCTAGTACAACCGCAATATTACCAATAAATTGAAAATCTATTATGTCAATATTTTAGAATCTACTCGACTAAATTTAGCATTTAAAATTGTGTAATGCGAAAATAAACTTCCAATTGAAATAAAAACATCTAAGCGCCGGTTTATTAAATTTGTGTATCTAAACTAAATTTTCAGCTGTTGAAACCAAAATCCCTGAAAGATTTAATAATTTGTAGACATTGTGGCGTCAAACTTGCTGGATGTACATCGCAAAATGTGTTTTAGTGTCCTTGCGGTTTGAACTTGTGTAAAACAAGTGGAGTAAAATTTGTTAAGCATTCGCTCACATACATTGTATACTTTAAGTACAACTTTGTTAATAAATCTGTTTTTTAGTGCTACTTCAACTTAACAATACTAAAAAAAAACTGTACTTAAGTTTAAGTTAGGAAAAGCACTTTAAATAATTATAATTTAACAAATTTTTTAACTTTTTTCCGACGTTTTGGACTGCTAGTTGTTTCATTATCAAAGCTTTTTCAGGAGAAGAGCAGAAAAATATAAGAAATGAGGGTGTCTATTCTTGAAATTATTACCTGAAAACTGAAAATGGACCAAAATAAACGTCCTAAATAGTTAAAAAAAATTATAAATGTTAAAAGAGATCAAAAAGTGCAAAACTAAAAAAATGCAAATAAATTCGCATATGCGGATGTTCGCTATGGTTAAAGTTTTAATGGTTCAGTTGTTAATTTTATAACTCCCCAATAACATTAAATATTTCAGATGGTATTCTCTCGAGTTTAGCTAATTTCCTTCTAATTTTTTTGTTTTTACAGATAGATTTCCTCAGAAAGGTTAACCTAGAAAGATCTCTGTATATTTTTGAACTGGGAAGTTTAGCGATCTTATGTTATCAACATACAAAATGCTGAAGCTGTAGAAGATCTAAAAAGTTATCAATTTGATTTGTCTTTAACAAGAATTTAATTTTATTGCAGATTATTTAAGTGATTTTTCAGTCAATATCAGAGAAACTCCAAAAGCCACTTGAAGATGCCGAATAACTCCAAAGCTCTGTGCTTCACTACCAAAACTTACTCTGTTTTTTGAAAAGATCGGGATAAATCGTGACTAATAATTGAATAAAACCTAAGCAGTTTAACAAGAAATGTAAATTCAAGTATATTTTAGCTTAAAGATTAACCTTTTGGTAATTTATTTGGTTGAAATATTATGGTAATTTAAATTATCTAATAAATAAAAGCAGAGATTTAGTTTATTGCATATAATAATCCAAATTTTGCTGTTGTTAAAACAAGGATTTGATTTGCAAAAAATTGAAAACAAAATTAAATTGAAAATAAAATTTGAAATATGAAAAAGAAATAATACTTTTTTAAATAGTTCTTGTCTTCATCTATTAGCCGCTTAAAGGAGAAAAATTTTGTTTATGAAATTTACTATAATGCAGCATTACCAACGATTCCTTTTCCAAAAAGTTGAGATGAAACATTGTAACTTTTATGTTTAAGATAATCTAGCTAAAAATTCTAAGGGACACAATTTTGTTATTCGCTATTTGAATTTACTACTAAAATTTTAATGGTTTTACTGTTATTCATCTGTTAAATTAAATCGGTCAACGCAGAAAGTGATTATGTCCCTATTCTACCAGATTCTGAATTAAATATCTTGGTAAAAAAAATCACATTTACAAGATCCTTGCTCTCAACTCTGCAAATAAAGGCTGGTTATCCTTAACATCAAAGACTCGTGAGATAAATTTAGGGTTGGGCACCGTTTCCGTGGTAATCCTATTTAAGTTTTTATATGAGTTTATGCAATGTTACAAGTTTAGCTTTGAAACGTTGATTAAAAAATTAGATTTTGTTCTATCTCTACAAATTAATTGATATATGCGTCTATCGTCACATTACAAGGTCGTTTGAAGTTTTAAACGATAGACGAAACTAAATAACACTTTCATACTGCAATTTCTCGTTCAGAAAGTAGACCAGGTTATATCGCTGGTTTTTCCAATTTAAAAAAAAACAAAAAACCATAAACCTTCACATTTTCAAAATTAAGGTTCTAACTTAAGAAAGAAAATAAAATCAGACAACTTAAAATATCCTTACTGCAAATATTACACTAGAGGCTGTGAATGCAGATTAAATGAAATTTTCACTCTGCGGAATCGGAAAACTTTTGGAGTTTGTGGAACAATTTCCAAAATTTTTAATTAAACCTAGCCGTATTGTATTTGCATGCATTTAATTATTGTGTTTAGACGATTCAGTTCTCGATTAAGACCAGTTAATTAAGTAGCTGCTGAAAATTTGCATTTCTATTGTTTATTGGTAGAATGCCAACTAACAAGACGGTTACTGACGTTAAATGGGATTCAATTGTGTTTAGGTGCTTCATTTAGTATGCATTGTTTAGTGAATTGGCCCTTTAAAAATTATTAAATTAACACTAAATTTACGGCTAGAAAAAAAAAATAAATTTTCCTTTACAAAGAAAAGTTTGCTACTTCCTGGTATATACATCAGTCAGCTCGACTTATTTAGTAGCAATTTATTGCTGCTATTGGGATTTTTAGGATATCGAACGAAAAGGGTGAAAATTTTAAATAGAGAAAATTGCTAATCAATAAAATTACTTTTCTGGTAGGTACGAGATCTATAAACTTTTCTAGTACCGTGAAAATTTTCAAATTGAAATAGGAACTAAGAATTGCTAATGAATTTGCCATTCAAATCAAATAGAACGTGATATGATTTTATGTTCGCGTTTATGTCGTCGCGACGTCTGTTTTAGGGTAGTTTGAGATAGTTTGATGATAGCAAACTTGATCTTGGTTATAGTAGCTGAGAACATTAAGCTTTTCATTGAAAGATTAGAAGCAAGGCTAAATCCTACAATGTTGCTTACAAGAATTTTTTTCATATGGAAATTTCAATTTTCATTTTATTTTATTTACTCGATCCTGCTTTTTATGGTCCATAAAATTACTTGCAAAATCCGACAATTTTATCATTAATTTCTTTAAAAGCTCGTAAACCTAATTATTTATTACTCTTAATGTTCTTAGGTGAATGGATGATTGCTGAAATTTGAAATCCCGGGGTTACAATTTTGAAAAGTTTTGTGCGGACATTAGTAAAGTAGGTTAAGGAAATTCATAATTTTAAAATTGTGATTAGAAAAGCTTTTAAAATGTTATCATCGTTTTATGCCCTTGAATAAGAAATTATGATAAAATTTATACTTTATGTTTCGAGTTAAGAGGCAAAAAGTATCGTTTATCTCGACTCTTTCTGAAATTTCTATTTGAAAGTTATAAAAGTTTACCACAATCTTTCGATTTCTTCATTTTTAATATAAAACGTACTGGTATGTGTACTGAAAAGGGTCATTAAGTGGAGGAGATATTTTACAATTTAAATTGTAATTTGGAGGGATTTTAAGAGAGTGGCCTTAACCCAAAAAATTAGATTCGAACGTTTTCAGTAACTTTCAGCATTTGGGATTCTTAAAAGAAATTGAAAGTTAATTTGACACATTGATGTGACCAAATTTTAAATTAGAAAGTTACGTTTTTCCTTTCGATCTATTTATTGGATTTACATACAATTAAGCGTTCCGCAATAAAATGGTGTCAAATTTTAATTGTTACAAAAAAGGGAAACGGGTCTTTCGGGCATACTAATTTGCTAAAAATAAGAAACCTATTATATTTCTGGAATTAACTGCTCTATTTTTGTTTAAGGATATTAGAATGTTATCGGTTGTTGATGAAGTTTGGTGCGGACAGTGAGGATTACAATTACATTTCCGGCCCCGACCTAGATCTACTGAACTAACAAACCTGTAGTGATTAAATGTTCATTTTAACTAAAAACGTCTTCTTCACTTTTGATATTAAAAACTGTAAAACAAACTCTTAATTTTTATGTGAAAACTCTATAAGCTCGCTTCGGTCTATCGATGCCGATGCCGTGCCGCTTCCTTCGGCAAACTTTTGCGTTGTATTTTAAAAATTTTCAGTTGCGTTTGATTAAACACAATGGTTTATGTTTTCACTCGTGTTTGTTTTAATTAAAATGGTTAATTGATTATGAAAGAAAAACTAATAAAAGTTTTAACAAAAATATTATACATGCTTAGATTATTCAATTTAAACTTTTTGGAAATAATTAAGTTAACATTAATTAAAAGGTTATTTGGTTATTCTCGACTGTCGGGTTAAGTTTTAGCCAATCTTTTGTTTTGTCTTAAAATTAATTAAAATTATTTTAATCTTTCTTAAAAAGCTGCATTAATTTATAATAACTTAGATTATTAGAGTGGAATTTTAAGTGATAAGTTTTCCTTCTAATTTAAATTCATATCACCTTATGTTAAATTTATGTAAATGATTAACTCGCAATTGTGACTTACTAGGGCATAGTATTTTGTTATGAAAGCTTTTTAACACACTTGTAGTATTCTATTTTTAATTTTGTGAATTAAGTCTCTGCACTAGCTGCGCTCGTTTCCACAAAAAGTTCAAAATACCACCGAACGATATTCAAATTCCAGGAACGTAGCAGCCTCATTTTTAAAACCGAAAATCCAACAAACTTTCTTAAATCACGCAAAATTGCAATTTAACGTAAAATCGATAATCACATCAAACTTTCATTACCTGCATTTACGAGTAATAATTGAAAAATTTGATTTAATCGAGCGGAAAATTTTTCCTTTCCTTCGGCACGCTTTAAATAATTACATTAGCTTATTGATGTAGCACCGCTGAAATTTTAGTTTGACTCAACGTGATACGATACAGCATCCTATTCGAGAAATCCAATTAATTATTATTCCAGTAGTATATATTAAAACAACCACAAACGTATGTGCTTGTAACCCAAACAAATCGATTTTGTAGCACGTGAATGAAAATTTAAATTAACCTACTTGAAAGTCATTTTTAATCATAAACAAAAAATAATAAATGAATAATCTTCTAAAAGCCTTCCCTTGTGAGGGGTGATTTTTCTTGCCAATTTGACAAACTAAACAGGCAGATCAAGTTCAATATCAAATAGGCTATTGTACTGAAGTGGTTTCTAAAAGCCAAGTTAAAATTTATCACTGTCAGAATTTTACATGATTATAAAAATTGTAAATCGTAATTGATGGTTTACAAGAAGAAAATCCGTATAAAAAGCGCTGAATGCCAATGACCCATTCGATGGCAATGTCGGAGGCGCATTGTCTGAAATCTGCCGCTGTTATCTAATATAAACATTGCTAAACATACAGTAGCAGTTTTATTAAAAAAAAAGTTCAGCTTCTGTTAGCTGTTAGCGAAGTTAAGCGACACCCTTCTCAATAAGTACATGTTCTTGTAAGTCTTGCAAAAATAAACATTAACGGACAATTATATGCTTTTAATGAGGACTACGACCTTCCTGACTACACCTAAACGAAGTCATTACAGTTTTACACAAACAGTTTTCTTTTATGCATGGTAATTTAGACAGTACACGAGAATTTTTGTATTTCTTTTAATTTTTAAATCGAGCTGATAGTTTCAAAATTTTATAACGTCATAAAAGGAATTATTGTTAGGGGACAAAACTACCAAATTAAATTTTTATTTTTATTCTTTTCTAAACTTTTGTCTGACAAAAGTTCAGGAACGGATTGTCGGAAGAACAGAATATAAAATTTATAAATTGTAGTATAAATGAGAAAAGACTTGGTTATTATGTGTCACAAACGCTACTCCCACATGAATCGATATGAATAATCTCTGTTGTAATTTTGGTACTGGATATACCGTCGTTTATTTATGATTGTGTTTAATTATTAGGAAGTTATTGAAGGAACTGTTTACTGTAGCAGCCCATTAACATTTTTTCCTATAATTCAGATAATTTTTCTAGACACAACTGGATCTCCAAAATTATAACTAGCAGTCAGCTAATGGCTGCAACCAATTTCAAAACCACAGCTAATTTGGCTGTTACTTATTATGACCAAATCAACTTCCTACTTAGTATTACTTGAAATTTTGTTTTCTATTCGAGTTTACTACGCACTACGAATTTAAAGGTGCCATCTTTAAATTAATATTTAAATCAGTATTTAATATTTAAGTATTGTAAGTTGAACCAAAAAGTACTAGGTTAATATTTAATGCAACAAAGTAGCGTTAGCTAATTCAAATCTAACTGAAAATTTGACAAGTTAAAATATTTGAAAACTTAGTTACATTAGTGGATAAATTAAGTCCAAAAAAATTTTGTTAAATCACTGCTTAAACCAGATTAAATGAAAAGATTGTACTTGCAAGGGTGGGAGAGAGGATAGAATAGTTTAAGTAAAGAAGATATTTGTGAAAACTATGCAGATTGATTTCTTGATACCAATCCTTAATTGGCCACTACTCCTCAAGTCAAACAGAAATTTCAAAAACCTGCAACTTCTTGGAATATAAAATTATAATCAGGAATGGAAGCTCATTGGAGCTTAAGAAAATCTCTATCATTTTACATCACTTTTTTTACAAAAATTTAAAATAGAAAAGAATATTAATTTAAAAACATATCACCCACTCAAAAAAAATTTGCAAATAACTCAATGACCGTTAAGGCTCAAAAGAACAATATGAAAGCTCGTTGAGATTCAAACAAATTACAAAATTGTAATAAAATTTTGATTGAGCAGTGGTGGGGTGGGGGAAGGGAAACAACATGCACTTATCAAGTATTGATTGAAGAAGTGATACTTGAAAGTCTAATTTTTAAGCTACCTTTATTTTTCCTTATCTATAGTCAAAAGATATGAGTATTCTGGTAGGTTATATTGACTGATTAAATGCAGCTATCAGCAAAAAATTCATTTAGTGCCAAGCTATGAGCTAAGCAGCTGATATCAGTATATAGTAAGAGTATAAGGGGTGGCAAAAACGACGACGAAGCATCATAGTTACCCAATTGTCAACCTCACCTGCAAGTAGTACACTCTGCTAGATAACCAAAAACGCTCTGGCGACCAAGTATTTGCGGTACAACCATAGCACCAAATGATTAAATTTCTATCGTCAAAAAAAGCAACGGGAAACCACCAGAGACGTGCCCATAGAGAGGTGGGGGGAAGCTCCCTTCCCAATGTTGTAGAAAGTTGGCAAAAAGTTGACAAAAACACCCAAAAGTTGGTCAATCTGGCATTTTTTTTATGTCTAAATTTACAAAAAGTTGTAAAACTTACAAAAAGTTGGCAATTTTGAATTAATTTAGTAGGCAAATTTGCAAATTTGAAATTTCTCTGCCCCGAAAAAAGTTGGTTGGGCACGTCCCTGGAAACCACCTCAACAATGAACATATCAGAGAAATATTCTTCCCTTAAAAATCGTATGGATGCACTCAAAGTTAAATATTCCAAAGGAAACTGACGGATTTGATGAGGAGAATATGGAAGAAGAAAGCGAAACATGTGGGGTGAAAATCAACAGAGGCAAAGTAAAAATCATGGTAGTGAACAGGACAAATGACAATAGACAAAACTTAACTCAAGTAGGTGACTATGAACTGGTAAATCGGTACAACTATTTGGAAGTGTTGGTAACAATTGAAAGCGCACGTTTGGAGGAAATAAGAAGAAGATGTGAAATGGCTAAACGAACTGCAAAAGACCTCTAAAAATGTAGAGAGACAGCGATATTAGTCTTAAAACAAAAAAAAGCAATGACTAAAACATTAGTTTTTCTAGTGTATAAGGCGGAGTCTTGAACCCTAAAGGCTAGAAACAGAAGAAGAGTGGACACATTTAAAATGTGGTAATGGACGGCCAGAAGAACGAATGTCTTCATATTAGAACAAATAAGAGAACCTCAGCGATCATCACAAATAGTCTATACTTGCATACTAAAACATTTGGAACACATAGCTCGCAAAGAAGGTGACAACCTGGAAAAACTAAACCAGACAGAGAGAAAGCAGTAAAGGAGTCGACTAGTGCTATGATCGAAGAGACTACATGAAACGTCCCGAACTGGAATAATTGACCCAGTATTATTAATGAAGTTGTGCAGGTGTGAGGTACCATCACGACTCTTCTGCAAAGAGAAAAACAAAGAAGAAGATCAGCAGCCAGAATTTGTTTTTATATAGCCTTTGAAATTTCTGCTCAGGAAGGTTCAATCCTTATATTATATTTTCATCATGCTATGTGAAATCTCTCAATCTTGATTTTATTGCTTTCATTATTGAATAAAATTAATGGTAAATACACAAATTAAATCAGTTTTCGTTTAATGTATCGCATTTGGTACCACAAAATCCTAAGTTTAAACTTTGCTGTAGGTAAACTTTTTCTAATATTTCTTACCGGGATTTATTATTATATTCTTTTTATTAAATAATATTTCTAGATAACTAAAATTACAATAGATTTATCCTATATAATAATTACTATCAGCGATAAAAAAGCTAAAAAATTGTCCGAAATCAAAGGTTGTTCTGTTTTTTCAAGTTACTGTTTTACTAATAAACAAACAGCCCTCGGGAGAGCCGGCCCATGCAAAATTTTCCGCAGTCGGCACTTGTGTATTACGCCCCTGTGAAAGTACTACAAGAATTAAACTTATTGACTTTTTATTTAACAAAATGAGCCAAACCAAAAAGCATAGTATGATCCAAAAAAGTTAAAATAAAACTGTTGGCATTTTTATTAAACTTGCACAAAATTTTAATAAAAGAAAAACCGCTACTGCAACAAAGTATTATGGATTTCAATTGTGAAAATATCTCGTTAGCTTCCAAGTCCTTGAAAATTCCGATATGAGTTTTCCAGGCAAACGTTGCTATCTTCACGACTGCATAAGAATAGAAATAATTTTAGAAAGCTGCACGTGGAATACATTTTCCCTGATATAATTTTTTGCCATCAAGAATTTATCGCAATTTATTTCAATAAAGTATCGCCATAATAAATTACACTTACTGAGGAAATTAATAAGAAAGATATTGGTTACTTTACAACTTTATAACCGCAGTAAAACTTCATCGATTGAGAAATTTCCAGTTTGTTTGAATAAAAGTCAGATGGGTTTTCCTGCCGACCACCAATAAGTTATTCGGTTCCGTAAGAAGCTTAATCATTTTTTTCGTTTTTACTGATTCATTTATTTTTGTGCTTTGAAAAACCCTTCAAAAATTTACACAACATACAGCTTAATCCGTACAGGAAAATATCTGTCACTTTTACAGGCTTAAGGTTTTAAAGAAGTATTTGTGAGAGCTTTCGTCTTTAAATCCTTCCGAAACAAGTTGGAGAAAATAATTCAGCAATTTTAATTTTATAACACTGTTTTAGTGCCATTATATTTGTGGTAATGAAAAAAGTATGGTCGTCTGAAAGTACCAACGCAATGCTGTAATAAAGTGTCAACTAAAAATTGTAGTTGGAACAGATGCTACCATAAAATAAATTTAATTTATTTTGCTGAAATATTATTAACAAAGAGTGAGGTGAACAAACTTAATATCCATTTCCTTATGAAGAAATTAACTTCCAAACTTTTTTGGGACATAAAAGCTTCCTTAATTATATCCGGTGTGTAATAAGGCTCCATAACAGCTCACAATTTGAATTCTTTCCAATTCAAATAAACCGTTCGCATTTCTTCTAAGTGTGACGATCAATAAACAATCACAAGAAGGAGACTAAAATGGGCTACAAACTTTTATCGCTACAAATAACTAATAATAAAATCGAGAAAATTAGGAAAATCAATTAATACCCCGATGATGATACCACTAAAAAAATTATGGATCGTAAATTTTTTGATGTTTTCGCTCGCCGGAATTTTTGAATATTTAAAAAAGTTTAGCAATTAATTAGTTCCCTGGAGCTTCCAAAACGCCAACTATTACTCGTGCAATTACTCAAATTACTACTAATTTATAAATTACAATGTCAGCCTGCAATTTAGTAAATCAGCTGATGCCAGGTGAACACCTTGAAGAGCTTTCATCACGTGAGCTTTGACCCAGGTTGAACAGAATCAGGTCATCAAGGAGCAGCTTAGGTCAGGGCATTGAACCAAACAGCGACCCCCTTTCTTGTACACTATGGAAACGTTTACTTGACTTAGGTAAAAACCACCTATTTTAAATTATGTAGTACAAAAGACTCCAACTATTTCACGATAAATTAAAAAGGTTTTCCACAACTTGCTAAGGAAAACTTTTTCTCACAATTAAAAACATTTTTGGTTTGAAATTAGGTACCTACTCACAGTACCAACCGGCGTATACAACGATAAATTACTTTTGTATTTATGCAAAAATATTTTACAACGTTAATGTATTCGGCTAACATAAAAGTTGTGCCCCAGTTTTAAAAGGGAGAGTTAAGCAACCATCTATCAAAATGAAGTATTGATTCGAAGGTAGTATCTTTATTTTAGTTTTAAGTGTTCCATATTAATTGATAATTGTTTCTCAGATACTTTCAGGTAATTGTGAAAAATTGGGTTACGCAATAATTGACTTCACTTAAATTCCTACTGTGCAATTATGTCATTGCTAAATTTTTAAATACCGGTTAATAGAAAAAACTCTTTCTATTAAATATCATTCATTCCACATTATAAGTGATTGAAATTACTTTAAGTTGACACCAATTATTATTATTATTACTATGTGCTCAGCATGTCAAGTTCGGACACTCGAAAAATTTCCATTTCATTAGGTGCTTGAAAGCGAAACTTGTTTTTAAACTTACATAAATATAGACAGATATTTTATATTACTTATTCATACTTCAAAATTTTGAGTAATAAACAACAGTGCATTTTTTGTTTATAATTATTATATCGAAAATTTTGTCCTCTACGACCTGTACCGTCAAAATCTTTTGTGAAAAACCTTGCAAGTAAATTAATTTTTCAAACTTTTTTACATAGGATTGCGAACAAAAACCTTATAGAAAATAAGCACAAGGATTATTTGGAATCAAGCCTGGTGAACTTTTAAGGAGACATTTACTTAATCAAGATTTGAGATAAAGAACGCAATGAACTAAAAACGCAGAATTAGTCAAGATAATTAAAGCTGACTTAGCAGCAATAAAGAAACTGTTAGTTGATAACGGTGAAAGCATAGCAATTCTGGAGGGCTTTGTTATTGTAAAATGAAAAACAATTTCATTTAACACATTAAATGAAAATTTCTGAGGATAGAAAATCCAATTTTTAATGTACCCGCCTAGGTAAATTTATTAAACTTTTTTAAATATTTGCTTAAGAAAGTTTAATTACCACAAAGGTGGTTGATTGCACTAAAAACAGTGTGCTTGCATTGTGATTAAGAAACTTTTTTGAGGTCGTTGACTTTATATCTTCATCAGCAATAAGATAACGTTAAACGTAATTAAGAGTAAGCTTAATTATCTAGACATTATAATTTTACGGAAGTTAAACACTTCATTAATTTTTTTATTTATACCCACTACCTCATGTTTTCACATAAAAGCTTTCTTAGGGTATTTTTATTTAATCAAACTAAATTTTACTTTATAATTTCAAATTTTAGACAATCCGGAAAATTTATCTGCAAATAAAATAGTGCAATTCGAATAAACTGCAACTTTCAGTAAAAATTGGAAAACTTTTATGAGTAACTTCTGTCGATTTGAAATTTTTGAACAAAAATGCCTTTCCCTACTAAAGGGAAATGAAATTTCCCTCTAGAAAAGAATTATTTGCTATATTTACCCATAAGCTACAACTCTTTTCAAAAATAAAATGCTTCTTAATTTAGAGTATATTCCCATTCTTTCAAAATCATTTCTTGCTTGCTGTTCTTAGCACTTTTATCTTCTGGTGTTGATTTCAGTGCTCATAAAGGTTGCACCCCAGATATTTATATTTCATCACTCCCTCTATTGACTTATTTTCTAATTTTTGAACATTTTCCGTTTTTGCTAATAATAATATAAAATTTAAAAATTGTCAAGTCACTTAACAGCAATGAAAATCAATTATTTTGTTTATAAATTCTGTTTAACAATAATATATTTCGTCTTTTTATATTATTTCTCAGCCACATTCTTCACTCACATTAATGTTTTTATCGTTCAACATCTGTACGTTCTTTAAGAGCTACAAAAATCGAGGTAAAAGCTGAGCTATAAAAATAAATTATTAACTTTGAGAAAAAAAAGGAAACAAATCTGACAAATTATCACAAAAAACTAGCGTTAAAAATGATAAGCATCTTCCCCAGTAGAAAAGTATTCAGAGAGTTTTCCTAACAGCTTCAATGGCAAACTTATACAATTTAATAACTGGAAAATATTTATGAAGTTCGAAGGATAAATTATTTAAGCCTTCAACAGGAAAACTATTAGATAAGCAGAAAGAGTGACACAATTAATAAGGACAAAATAGATAAAAATGTAAAGGAAAAGTTGTAAAAACGTAACTTTTATTTTGATAAAGACATTAAATGTAGTTTATACTACTATAGCAACAAGTTTGTTGAGATAAAAGAAAAATATTGGAAAAACTTGAAGATAGCTTAAGTTTCTAACTAATTTAACGGTTATTTAACGACAAAAATTATTTATTTAGAAAATAGCAATACAAAAAGTAGACAGAAGTAATAATCGAATTTGGAACTTACAAAAATAGACTTAAAAAGTGAAAACTTAAATTTTCGCTTTAGAAAGATGGGCGAATCGCAAACAAAGGATTTGTTTGTGATTACACAAAACTATCAGAACATTAGAACTTGCAGCTCGTTAAAAGTTGGTTAATTAATGCTTCGCAATTATTACAGCATAACTTTGTACGTGTGCCAAGTTGACAATGAACAGAACACTTATATTGTGATTAATTTCACAACGAAAGAAACTTCGCGTATTGTTTTTTCGAGAAAATAAAAATGGAGATGAAAGGGCGATAAGGAAAATTGCTAATTTAAAACTATGAAGCTGGTATATAAATTTCAATTTGTGGTTTATGATTTTTAAACTTTGCTAATTTACCAAAAATTTTCGCCATTTTCGTTCGTTACTGTGTAGAAATTGGAACGATTTTTTGCTCATACGGGCAATGGATGGAAAAGATAAATTGTAAGGGCGGCCATCATAACGAAAATATAGCAGGGCTTTTTTAGTTGCCTCGTGCTAACATAAAATACGAAAATGTCACAGGATTTTGCTTAATTTACCTTAACTTTAATTCAAAGGACAATTTTTTACATGATTTGTAATTAGAGAGAACAAATTTTACTAGCAAATATTTGATTTGTAAAAATGAAAATCGAATATTTATTTACTTTTTAGAGGTATAAAAATGTTGCGAGAGGAAAACCTAAATAAATTTTTCGTGTTGGAACAAAGTTTTCTATATAAAAGAAAATTAGTGGCGGTAGTTTTAACAATTGGGTTTGAAAAAGCGTAGAAATTTTCTTTAAGCAAAAAATATTATCCAAATAGATTTATCTTCCAGTTTAGGAAACACTACAGGAATTGCAATGTAGTTGTTAGGTTCAATGTCAGAAAAGTTTTTGTAGGGTTGTAAACAATTCCAAGAGGCCAAGGACGAAAGCCAAAATCAGATGTTTATATCAAGGCTGATACATGATTAATTAAACTATCTTTCCTTAACTTCATATTAAAAGTTTGAGATTAATGGTTGGTATTTATATATCAATTATGAGGTTAAAAAAACTTCAGAGGATTTGTAAGCGTTCAACGATTTTTCTTATTAATGATACGGAAGAAACTGGAATTTGCTATCTGCAGAAATTGTGGGTTTAGCGGTTGTCTTCCCAAAATGGATAAATTACGTTATGTCCATCAAGGCATTCCAGGATTCAAGGTTAACAGCTTATAAATTGGACGTCTTTGACGTGGCACGTAACATATCGAAATTGTCAAACTGGTACACCGCAATTTTAATTAATTAGCATATAGCAACATCCTAAATGTAAACATTTTTAATTTGGGAGTTTTTGTTACATCATAAAAAGGAGTTACAAAAGCTTTTTTCACAAACTTTATAGCTCTCAAGTTTATCATTAGCATTTATAAAAGCAGAAAAATTCTGACGTTTATATGGAAAATTCTTGCTTTTACTTTTTCTTTGAAGTACCGAAAGATTATAATAAAACTTGCAATTGTCAGCAAGAAACAAATTAAAATTTTTAATATCAAACAAACAACAATTTTCACAATTTTAGAATAAACAGTCTATTTGAATTCCATTAAAATTTTTGGCTATACACAGCAAACTTGAAAGTTTTTCCAACATTAAATTTCATTTTTTAAATTAAGCAGTTTCGGGCTTTCAAAATAAATAGCAAAAGTTGAGGAGTTTTATCAAAGCTGTTTATTTAACTTTCGTATTAAAAATTATAATAAATTTAATTTTAAAATTAATTTTGCTCATCCTAAAGTTTCAGTAAATTTTAAATATTTTTAAATTGGTTGGTTTAGTGAAAATCAAGAATCGTGTTCACAGCTTTTAGCTAAAAGCTAACTTTTCAGCAAAAAAGTTAATGGGTTAATTTCGCACTGAAAATTGAATTCAAAATAAACGTGAAGATATTTCAATGTCAACGAGAGATTAAGGTGACGGCAGTCTTTTACAACTTTTACGACAAATTCTATTATTTACTTTCGAAAAGATCAATAGTTATTAAATTACTTAATAATTCTTGATGTAACTTCAAAGGTCGTCTTAGTTGTGTAACTAAAATGTGCACAAGATTAAATTATTACTTAAACCAAATTGACACTACAAATTTAATTACAATTTCTACATTATCATTAATTTTTTAAATGTTTAAACCCTTTAAATTGAATTCAGTTTGATTGTTTAAAAATTTCAGACAACCTAAAGTTTTCGGTGTATTTTCACTTTTACAAACGATAACTGAAGTTTTATTTTATCATTTTGCTTTTCATCATTTCCGCTTGAAAATATTGAAAACGAAAGAATTTTTTAACCGATTACTAAGAGAAGATGAAGATATTTCCATTGTATTTTAACTTTTTCGACTGTTAACTAAACTTTCAGTAAGTTTTTTATCCTGAAAAGTCGATAATTCTTTTAACGAATTACGAAAATTACACTATTAATTTAAATTTTTATTAGAATCTGCAAATCAAAAATTGTATCAAAATTAATTTTATTTTATACAACAATTTACGTTATTGTAATCTTTTCAGCCAATAACTGAATTTCCAGTAAGCCATTTTACATAAAAATTTTAAATTTTAATGAATTATTTGCTCAGTTTTCAGTTCACGAACATTACAAAAAGTAATTTTAGTTATGTACTTTTTTCAGTTGCTAAATGAAATCTTATTTATGAATATTTTCGCCCACTTTATTTACAAAATTTTTATATCCAAAATTTGCAAAAAAAAATTTTAATGGGTTTTTAGTCAGCTTCGGATGCTTATCAACTCATAGGAAAAACATAATTTTGATTTCAGGCTAATGATTGTGTAAAAACATATTAGACTTTTCTGAAATTAACTGAATTTAAGTGAGCTTTTACAGTTAAAAATAGTAAACTTTCAGAAATTTCTTAACCAGGTTATAAAATTTTAATTTATAATAATCAATTGCTGGATTTCAAGTGAATTACCCTAACAAAATTACTTTTCCGTAATTTTATAAAACAATTTTTTTAAATCTTATTCTTTTACTAATTTTTCATAAATATTTCGTTGAAACTATTCATTTCAGGCCAAGTAAAATGCAGCTAAATTGGGAATGTCAATTTATGTAGCTTATAAGATATAAATTTAAACAACAAACAAATTTAAACCCACAAGATCGAATTACAAGGCAATAATTGTAAATTAGTGACTAAATGTCACTAGCAACACAACAGAAATAATGTGGTAACAATTGGAAATTTAATCAGTACGATAATTTTCAGTCAGTCTTTAAAAACAAGTTTTAAAAATGTACTGAATTAATAAGATTTTACTTAATAATAAAAATTAATTTTTATTTTAACGCAAAAAGTTTTTAAAAGCTGTAGTTTTTATGGAATTTTAAGCAAGCTTTTTTACACTTAAGCAAGGAAATGAAACTTTCAGTAAGTTTTTAACAAATTAATAAGATTTTGCATAAATTTTAATGTATAATAAACATTTAATAAAGATTTGACTATAGTAATTTAGTGTTATGTTTTAACTGTTTCAGTGCATTTATTAAGTACTTTTTCTTCAAAATTTCAAAACCATTAAAACTTCAGAAATTACTGACATATTTACATAATTATCAATTTCAAATAGAAGTTTTCTCACTCTTTCAGTATATATCTAAATCTTTCAGTGTATTTTAAATAAGTTTAGGAGTAGCTAAGTTAGTAAAAAATTAGCAAGTTTAAAATTTTAAATTAAAATTCATTATAATTACAGTACAAAAGTTCGGAAAAAATCCGGTTTTGTTTTTCAGTTTTTAAGTAAATTTTTCGTGACCTTCTTGAAATATACTACGCATAATCTTAATCTTTCTCTTTTATCAAATTATTACATTTCTAAGATCCATTTTTCAAAGCTTTGATACATTTTAATTTATTAGGTTCGTTTGCTTAAATTTCAGTGTGAAAAATAATTTATTAATACTTTTCTCGAAAATCCTGAAAGCTTGACCTTATTTTAGAAAATATTTTTTAATTACAATTTATTATAGTAAAAAATTTGTAAGGAATTATTTTCAGTGTTGTAGTGGGTAATTAAACTTTCAGTCAGTTTTTTCAAGCAGCACTTGAAAATCTTGAAAGCTTAGTAAGTTTTTAAAGAATTATCAAACCTTAATTTTCTAATTAAAATTTACTGTAATTTTAGCGGAGGAAGTTTGTAAAAATTATAGTTTTATTTCATTGAAGTTCTTTAGTTTTAAATTTAAAAAAAAGGTCTTTTACATGAATTTTAATTTAAATTAGAAATGCAGAAATATAATTTTTTCAGCAGTTATTTAATAATTTTTAATAAGCTATTAACATTTAAATTTTGCTTGTTTTCGGCTCATTAAATTTTTGTTAACTAATATTAATTTAAATTTTAGAACAAAAATCCTGCAATAAAATTCATTTTTATGTTTAATTGAACTTTCATGGAGCTCTTTTTAAAGAAAAACTAAAATTTCAGGTGCTAAGGCCTCAAAACTGTTAAAAAGTCGAATTGAACTTGGCTATAATTTTGTAGGTACATACATTCTGAAAATCATTTTTCTCTTAAAATTTCAGATAAAACATATTATGCATTACAAATTCAGTTTTTACAATTTCCTCTTCTTCAGGTTGTAACTGAAACTTTTTCGTTATTTAACACTTTAAAAATCGTAATGGATTTTGAGAAAAATTTTGATTTCCAATAAAAATGTATTTCGATTTCAAGGTGGTTCTTAAATTTAACTTTTTCAATTTTGCCTTAAGCTTTTCAACATTTTCGCTGTAAAAATCCTGAAAACTACTTAATTTTTTAATTATTATGTAATATTTTAATGTGAACTTTTATTTTTATTAAAATTACTTTAGTTTTTGCTCAATTCACAACTCTTCTATTTAATTAACCAATATCACATTTATCGGTTTCCATTTTCTCGATTACAGAAACAAAAAATGACAAACTCTCAGTTAATGCTTCTCTTTTAGTAATGCATTTTCAATCAATTCACATTTACTGCAAATTAATTGGTATAATTGTTTAATCTAATTTTTACTTCTAGCGATAAATTTAATAAATTAAATTTTATTTAATTAATTCATTTATTAATCTCCATTCCTTCCTAAAATTATTCAAAGTTGACCTTTTATTGTGATAAGCTGGTTTTTTAATTACCCAAGTGCGGTTTCCAATAACAATGATTTGAAAATCAATGGAAATTAATATTCAACTCCCACGTAAAGAATAAAATTAGCAACAAGACTGTATTGTTACTTGGCTATTCTATTTTTGAAAAAATGACCGTGAAATTTGATCGACAATGTTAAGTACTTTTACTTCATGTATATTTCATACGGAAGTCAATGTGGGCTAGAGAAAAGCATAATGCAGAATCATGAAAACCCTTTGTTAACTTCATCACAATAATGAATGTTTCATTTATCATTTTTATTTCCCTTTTAAAATAAAATTAAAAGTATATGAAATTTTTAAACCTTAATTTTCCAAACAATGATAATTTTATTTATCAAACCAAAAGAAAAGGTGGTCATTTATCATAACAACAACGATGAATTATTCACATTTGTATTAAACCATGACCTTGTTAAAAAAATCGTTATGACTTACCATCACCAATGCCTGTTGTCCTATTTTTGACTCCCACAATTGAAATTATTACGACTTTACTGCTAAATTTATAGGTTTTAATTTTGTTAATTCAACTTTTAATTAATTTAACGTGTGATTAATGCGTGCATAAGGACAATATTATATTACAATTATTATTACATGCGATTTCAAAGAATTTTCCAATTTATTATAAAAAAGGTGTAAGTTTTAAAAATAAGATAATAATCAATCAACTTCACTCGCGACAAATTTTCAAAATTGCAAATATGCGACACTTGTGATGTTGATTTAACAAGAGTCAAAGGATAATTTTGTCTCGGGTACAAATAAAAGCAAATATTTATTTTCCAAGCACTTTCCTTTCGCTAAAGTCAATGAAGAAAATGAAGTGACTCTTGGAATCATTTTATTTTAACGGGAAAGATTCGAAATTAAAACTTGATTTATTTTTATTTTCACTAATGACTCCAATTGATATTATTTTCTCAAGTAGTGAAAATTTTGCTGAATCTGGCGTTTTGAAAGGATACCTTAACTTCGTGTCATTTTCATATCCCTAGCAGCAATTTACGAACCACCTAAAATAATGTCTCTGCAAAAACCGAAAATAGTTTTTGCTTGTCTGAAAAGTACTTAAACCGTATTTTTAATGTGTCACAATTTTCATTTCACTTTACGTGATTTTCTAAAATTACATTCTGTAACTTGAAATTACAATTGTGCAAATCTCTGTGCAACTACGTTTTAGTTAGACAATAAAACTGAATAGTTTTGTAAATGGTTTAAATTTGTTCGTCATGAGGAAGAGATGCTTTGCTTGTTTATCGATTACATTGCAGCTTAGCTGCTGTTGACTATAACAACATCAAAAATTTTAATGTCATCGACTAATACTCAACAGAAAAACCAAAAAACAAGTCCTTTGTTCTAATATACTATACTTCAAGAAATTTATTTCGATCATCTATAAAAATTGTCTCCTGGAGTCTTGGAAAATGTTGTCGTCTACACACTAAACGTGTCTCCAATATTGCTACACAGACATTAGATTACATCGTAAAATATAAATCAAAATTTCTTTGTTTTAGTCAATTTAAATGGAACAATAAATAGAATCGTAATAAATTTAAGTCGAACAACTTAAAATTTAAAACAACTTTTAACTTCGGTTACACGAAGAAAAAGGAAGTATTTCCACTCCTTCACGGCGGAAATCGTGATACAATTTATTGGCAAACTAAAAACGTGCATTTCGATAATTTGGATACGACAAAAATAATTCCGAATTATTTTAAAATAATTAAGTGGTTATTTCAGTTAGAAAATTATTTTAACGAATTGTATGTATGTAGTACGAAAAATTTTCACAAATATCATGTAATAAATAAAGCTATAACTGCATGCTTTTTGCCCCAAAGAAAATTGCCAACGTAGGATAACCATAAATTAAAAAGCTCATACAAGAAAAACATAGGTAATTCAGGGCGATTTTAAATAAAATTTATTGATTTTGAAGAAATTTAAAATTAAAATGTGGACATTAACCAGTCTGAAAATGTTTATTATGTAAAACCGTATGGATCATACTTCAAATAAAGTTTTAACTCTGAAATACTAAAGCTTCAAAAAGAAAGTATAAAATATTTACAATTTCTGTACAGACATAATAAATATTCGAAATGTTGGTAATAAATTAAGGAATATCTGTGTACTTTGTTTAAAAGGATAAGTATATAATACGTCAGTACGTATGTGTAAATATCTGTAAAATTGTAATTGACAATAACTTATGTTACGATATATTGCAATAAAAATTTACATCGAAACAGGAAAGCAATTTGGATTAGCATTAAAAACATTTCAAATATTACCCGATGTTTTTTGGACGCATTAAAGTTTTCTCGTTAAATAAATTTTTGAAATGAAAATAAAAAATACGTTTGTAGCGTGCATAATTTAAGCAAATTTGCTAGTAGCAAAAATTAAAGTTTATTAGGATTTGAAATAACCACCGGAGCAGTTATGCGGTTTGGTTACATAATTAATGAAAACAGTAAAATTTTTATTAATATTAGAATCGATATATAATTTGTATGCCAAAATGTATTTGTTTTAATTCACCCAAATAAGCAAGCAAATTCTTAAATTGGTCAGTTGCTTTTTTAAAAATTTTTGTAAAGTGGACACAGTAACCCCCCCCCCCTTTGTGCTAGCGGCAATATAAAATTTGAAATAATTTTACCACCGATAGAAGAAAATTTGGTCCAGTAAAATTAACAAAACACCAACCAACACTTAAAAGTGCTTAGGCATTATCCTTGAAGAGCTTATATGTGGTGGCTACTTTTGAATCAGCAGGAGAAAATCTTGGAGCTGAGATTTAATTATATTCTTCATTAGTGAATTGAACTATTTTTTAATGATTTCAATGATTCAAGAGATAAGCCCAAACGTTTATTTAGGCTTTAAATTAATCTTAATTTTTTTATGAGTTTTAGTCTGATGTGTTCCTTTAACAATTTATATTATAAAAATAAAAAATTAATTTCAGAAAAGTGAAACACTCATCATGGATTATTTAGCAGTAAATATATATTTGCTTTTAATTAATAGTTCAATTAACTATAAATATTTTGACTAAATTAATTTTAACTCTAGATTTAAATTTATACAAATTTTAGTCATAACACAATTAAAAACATTCAAGAATAATAAAACTTGAAGTTATTAATAATAAAATGGGGGTTGCAAACATTTATATTTTAATTATTAAAAAATTAATTAAGACTCCCCTTTGTTCTTTTACATCTTCCATTGTTCTAACTTTAGTTTTTAAGAATATCCCTAGTTATTGAGTTTTGGAAAACCTATCTAAACTTAAAATTTTCATTTAATTAAAATCTGTTTAGAAAAATAATATTATTTACAATTTCTTGGTTTTCTGGTCAAGATGATCATTTAACAATAAAAATTGTTACATCAAGTGGAAAATGTATTTTATTTATTTAAGCACTTTAATGTTAAAGCATTATTAAGTTTTAACAGCTTCGTTAGTTTCGAATTTAGCTTTAAAAACTTTAATGGTTTTAAGTTCTCAAGTTTTATCCCTATGATAATTTAAAATGAAATTAATTATTATTGATCTGACTTATTCCAGAACGACTACACAAGCGGTTTTTACGAATAGAAACGTATACTACAATAATCAGTGCGATTCGAATCCAGAATTTCAATTCTGTGATTCAACCAGCAATCACATCAAGCTACTGCAGTAAGCTGAATGTAGTAGGTACACTTTAATTTTCTTTTTTCATTATTTGATCACATTCTACCATACTTAATATTTTTATGAAATGTAAACTAAACAACAAAAGGTATGAATTTTTAGTGCTTTTCAACTGGAAGTCGAGATAAACAAAGGTGTGAAATAAAAGTACTAATGAAAATGATTTCGTTCTTCGATCCAACAATCTTATATTTTTGATGGGGGTAAAAATGTTTTATTATATTGCAGTAAAACCTTTTTGGGATCCTGCACTACATAATATGACCGAATAACAGTGCCTTTGTTATTCTAGCAAAAACATTTGCTCTAAAAATAAAATATTAAAATTTACAATAAATTGATTGATTGACCATTTGAAAAGCCATAATTATTTTTTGGTTGTCCGTTCAAAGGTTAAAATATATCGATTTTGGTATTTAATAAAAACTAGTCCAAGTCCTTTTCCTTGATTTACGATTTGTATTTATTTGGTAAAGTTTGGAAAATATCTTTTTGAAGGTCGTGGAAAAGTGATTTGGCGAGTCTCCAAAAGTGCATCCGAAATACATATAAGAAAGAAAATAAATAAATGATTGCAGATAATAAATTTGTCGTGATAGCAATCAATTTTGTGAGTGTCATTATTTTAATTAGCAAATTCATCTCTTGAGTAAGAGGTAAACGAACTAAGTTCATGCGAAATGGTAGTTAGGGAGTGAAAACGAAATACGGCAATAAATTATTATTTGTATTGATTGGGCTGATACCTACAACTACATAGCACAGTTTTATCATTAACATAAATGCGGTAGAAAATGATTTTTTAAGGAATTAAATTTAGGTCATTTAATCTATTCGGAATAGTTTTGTTAATTTAAGCGCACGTAATTATTTAGCTTAAGTACACATTTTAGGCGTAATTGTAACAATTTAGAGTAGGGTACACTTTTAGGAGGTTACTGCTAAAAGCTATGTGTAATTTGGCAAAATAGATAATTTTAAAGTTTTACTACGATCGTCTCGGTACCTACTACCGCCAATTGTTTGCATATAAAAGCAATCAATACTTAAAAATTAGGCCACGCTAAATAGGTCATTATACTGTATTTCTATTGCTATTAAGCAAAAGTTTGAAACTTAAATATGGCATTGCTATTATCACCATATTCCCAAATCCTGCGGGCACATCAAAGTAGTGGTAATTTCTGTTTCAGCAAGCTTTTCCATATAATCAGTGATGAAGACTGGCTGCTACAGAGAGACAATTTTCAAGTTGCTTTACAACCGGATTACTAAACTAAATATTATACTTTTGCTTCCTAGTTCCTTCCTTCTCCTAATTATTTATTCGTAAAAATGCTCGAATAGGTAACTAAACAATAAAGGAATATAAAATATTAATTATCGAAACACTTATCCGGGTAGAAACCGTAATAGTTGAATAAATTTCTTGCTGCGTGCACGCAGAACTTTGTAGTATTGATCTTGTTTTCATTTTCAGCTACCTAGAGTTCATTTCTCAAATATTACCACGACAAATTTGATAAGCGTTATTATTATGATAATGAAAAAACACTTAAGTTTCAAGGTTTAGAGATTTCTTTTTCATTTTTCTCGATAATACGGGGAGAAGAATGGCATCAGAAATTACAGAAAATTTAGTGAAAGCTTTCAAATTTTGGCAACTTTTAGTTTGTTGTTTCGAGCACTTTGAGAATCATTAAAATTTTAGTGTGCTATTTACAAAAATATATGGGAAAACATCAGGTGTTTTAGTAAATAGGGTACGCGAGACAGAAAAACGGTCGTTTCGTCTCCCTTTTTAAGGATTGTCCTGGTTTCTAAGGTGTCACTAACCTACTAACAGATATTTTTCGCGCCGCATAACCGCCATAAATAGCTGAAAGAAAAAGCATAATAATTTGCAAAACATGCGAGCTGATAATTTGAGCAATTTTATAAATGGTTTGAGAATGGAATATAAGGTAGTAACAAGTAGTGATAAATCAATGCACCTGTGTCAGGCGGGCTGCAAGCGTATCCAGGTCAGTACCCCGTCGGGTCAGGACGCCCGCGCACAGCGTCAATCCCGGTCATGCCCTACTATCTTACTACAGGGAAAGTACCCTTCAACCCGCCTACTACTACTTGCCCTGCTTCAAAGCAAAAATTACTGCCCTGGATAACTTTCCCAGGTCGCGTAGATACTTTTGACTTACAAACACCTACAATTTTTAATGGACAAGGACACGAAGCGATTAAAACATATGTACGTATGGGGAAAAACTACCCCCGTCGAACTAAACAAAAATGTAAATTAAGGCTAGTGGAACGCTGGCAAACTAGACAACATGACAAAGTTCAAGATCAACACAAGTCTGTAGGACAAGGCGATTCTTTTTATCCACACACACATAAGTTTGTTGGTAGTGTATTTATTATTCAGCAGCATAGAATACTAAAAGGACGATATAATAAAAAATTATATTAAAAAGCATAAACAAGAAAATAATAGGTGGGTAAGTTTAGTTTCAGCAGTGGAAAGTTTTAGGTTAACAATTTTTAACCTTCTCTGTTATCGAGGAAAGTTTTTCACCTGAAAATAAAAAATATGAAAAACACATTACACGTCGTAAGGGTATAAGGTATATACACATTCCTATAGGATTAACGTATCCTAGTTATGAGCTGACCCGTAGAAGTTATTGACTTACATTCCAAGACATGCCTATGCCCTGGTAACTTCCTGTTCACCTGTACAGTGAGTGACATATATATGTATTGACCAGGTCACCGGCCTACCCTGACTTGGCCTACTTAACGCGTGCCGATCTTTTAATATTTATGCCAGCTCTGAGAACTCGGAAAGGATTCACAAATAATAGCACCTGTAGGATCAATAAATGCCTACATTCAAATATAAACGCCTATTTGAATAGGCACCTTTAATACTTAGCTATAAAAATTCCCGCTCTTCATTTTTTATTCGACCCAGTTCCATTGATGCATAAACCCCAACGATGGCCCAATTTTCTTTTAATTGGGTCTTTTGACATTTACAAAGTATAAAAGAATTTATTTCACCTGACACATTTTAGTGTTAAATATTAACGAATAAGTCGAATCGAGTCGATGTGGCTTTCCGGTATCTGTAACCAAGCATAAATCGGAAGTATTTGAGTTTATATTGTAGCCATTAGGTATAGGCGGTATAGGTATAGGGTTCTGTAAACAGCAAACGCGATGGTGAACTTTTGCCCCGGTTAGGCACAGCAGACAAGCTTTTAAACAAATCTAGGTCTGTCTACCTTATCGTGTTTATTTTCAGGAAGCAAATTATACTACAACGATATTCCATAATGCATTTGTAATTGAAGCAACTCTAATATTAACAATCATCGTTTCACCACGCAGTCGCTTTTTCCAACCAAACTACCGGTTGTAAAACACAAAATTGCATTATTTAAATTATAAATTGCAGTTTTGCTTCAAATTTTCTCGATAGCCTTATCGCGTGTCCTGATACATTTTTGTGCCATTCCAATTACCTGATCGATAGATAATTTTACAATATGTGACACAATTTAAATTGCTGCTTAATATAACTTTTATAATTATTGTCAGAAAGTTACTGCTTGCTTATCTTCTTCAGAGTTACTCCCGGTTGCGTTTACATGAGCAATATTATTTTCTGTGCTATAACCAATACCTTCAGGCAGTTACCGCAAAAGCTGTTTACACATTCTAAAGAAGTTTTCAAGCAAATATTTAAACGTATTATTAAAATTCTTCTAGCCGTCAGAGTAGGCGTGCGGTTAAGTCACAGACTTTCTAAGTAGGTATCTAACAACAATTCCGCATTGGCATAACAAAATTTTTTTCTTGACATAAAATCATTAGCAGAAAATTGCGATAATAAAAAATTGTAGTATGAAAATCCGGAAGAAATAAAAGGAATATTACAGACGTTACTGACTGAGCAAGGATAAGGATAAGGTGTAGGTAACAAACTGAAATGAATATTTTAAAATCTCTTGTGAAACAATAACTTAAAGATGATTGTTTACAAAAAGAAAAGAATTGCAATATTTTCTAAAATGTTCGTGTAACAATCTCCATAAAGAAGAAATATATGAACAAATTTTCTTGACTCGAGTTTTCGATAACTCAATCGATAGGTACTGAAGAATCATAGAAAGTATTTCAACAAATTTGATCGAATCAGATTGAAGTTTCTATAAAAAAACAGCATTGCAATTTTAAAAAAATTATTATTTTCAATCTTTTAAGGATTTCTAGCATTTTTATATACAGTGCGCGTCTAGAATGACGAAGAATCTAGGTCAGTGTTTTTCAACATTTTTTGTTCCATATACGACCTAAGTCTTTCTAAAATTCGTATACCCTCTATGTGAATTATGAATCATTTTTAATGTTCAAAAATTCACTGTATTGTTAGAATCTGGACGAGTTTATTGTCCCCCTGTCCCATCAAATTAGGGTACAAAAATACAGAGGTGTAGTACCCACTTTTCCAATAAAAGTTGCTATTTATTTCTTCTTAGTGTCGCCTTCTTTTATTAAGTTAGCTATTTAGTTACTAGTTATTTTTCTAAAATTTTGTCATCTTTTGAACTTTCTCTCCATGGTCAATTGGAGCAGGGCATACTTTTGCCACCAGAAAACCAAATTTCTTTAATTATTTTAAGATAAATTCACATCTCGTAGACCTCCAAATCATTAATCGATGAAACCTTTGACGTCCATCTTTCAACGCAATAGAAGAGCATTGATAACATAAATAATATATTAGTTATCGTTGAAGCTGTCAAATTAAAGTTCAAATCTAAATATAAATTAACTAATTATGTTCCGCCACAGTTCTGTCACCTTTCAATGCTCGCGTTGTGTTGACGTCAAGTTGGAATAGCGACTTTGCATTTATAAAAAATATTAAGTACAATAATTTTGATAACCAATAAAAACTTCACTTAAAACTCAAATGACGAGATCTCGTTTGAATTGGAAATTTTAAATAATATTTTTAACTTTTTAGAATTGTTTATTATGATTTTTTGAGTTTAGGGAGTTCACAGAATGACATTTACACTCTAATAGAAAATTTTAGTATAAAAATTAGTAAAAAAAGAAATTAACAGACAAAAGAAGTAAAACCATAAAAAAATATTGAAATGCTTTTTTAATCAAAATTAAAATAAATAAATAAAAATAATAAAAAAAAAATTAAAATAAATGAAGTTAATTTTGCAATGTAACAAAATCTAACTAATTTTTCAATGCAATGGCCACAAAAAAATAAAATTAGTTGATTTTGAAAGTTATTTAATTTGATGCTGGTACAATAAATATTAAAAATAAATTATGGGGTTCACATAATTTACAAAAATATTATATTATAATGGTAGCAAAAAATTTTAGTACAAAAACTGAAAAATTAGAAAGAATATTACAGACATAGTCTTAGGAGAATATAAAAAGGAAATAAAATCCTTTTTTTTAAATAGATCTAAATGAAATGTTAAATCGTATTAATAATACCCTGCATCTGTTCGTAACGCATAGTTGACTGTACACTAGAATTGGTAATAATTCATTACCATGGCAAAAAAGTATTTATTCGTTCAAATTTTAATTAAACAATTATTGTCAATAACTCCTCCAAATGTTAACCACTTTTAATTATTGCAAACTTGAGAAAATTGGGATTTTTTTTCGTTTTATTTTCGATTCATTTTCGACAGTATTGTAAAATAAATAAGAAATTACTAAAAAATTGTGCGTTTTACAACTAAACGTAGTTTGTGCACTTTTTAGCTTCACTAATTGGAAATAAAGGAATTAAAATTAGTTAACTTTTGGGAAAGTTTCTGAACTTGGAACTGTTACAAAAACAAAAAATCAAAACTAAATTATTAGTGACTCCCAGTTTTTGACTATACATAAATTACACAACATCTTATATTATATAACCTAGCGGTAAAAATTTTAATTATTACATTCAAAATTTGATAAACTGGAAAAAATATTCTGCTTTTCGTCTTCTGCTACTGGATATTCTAGCTTGATCATTCGCTGGTTTTTCATTGCTTATCTTTCTCAGTTTTGTGTGTATCTTCTAAATGTTTACGATCCATTACTCGAGCGGTCAGAACAGTCGCATGGTTATGTAGTAAACTTCTGATGGTCACTTCAGTTAGAAATCTCTTCGAGATGAAAATTAATAGTAAAATGACTGCATTAAGATTAGAAATTATTTATTTATAAAATCTGTTCGGATTTTTAAAACATTTCTGCCAATTTGAAGTTTAAAAATAGGTCACCGAAATCGAAATTTGGTCAAAACACAGGGTCAAAATTTATTATTCATTTACAGTTAAATTATTAACATACAAAAAAGCACCACCTATACCTGAATATTAACAAAAGAGATTTTAATCAGCGGTATCGATTAAATAATTTTTATATACCTATATAAAATCATCCATTAACGAACGGCTTTGTCATACCTAATAGCAGAAATTGTATTTCAAAAATACAAAGTTATTGTGGCGTCATGACAAATTACGATCTTATTTTATTTCCACTGCATAGGTTTATTTTCAATCTTTGCTTTCAGTCGATTTCCCATCAGAATTTTCAATATTTTCAAGACGTTTTCAATTTAAATATCCATTTGTGTTTAACTCAAGCGTTTTTAATTCGATATAAAAATTTGTTATTGTTGTTGTTGTTATTATTATTATTTATTTAAATCTGTTTTGTTGTTGATTCTCCCTCCATATTCACTTGTGTGTTTATAATTACATTTACATTTTCTATATCTCGAAGTACATTAAGTTACACTTTCACATTTCTCATCCTTGTGGGTGAGTATTCTTCTTGTTACGTGTTGAATTGATGCTAAGGAGCTTTGACATTTCCTAAGCCCTCAGAGTATACATTTTCAGTATCAAACAAAACCTGAAGTTGTATACTGCGAGGGCTTATGAAATCACTTATGTAATTCTTGAAGATGTGATGACTCTTGAACCTTAAAGACGCCAAAAGTTTTTTCATCTACCGGTTGCAATTTTCGGTATTATCCATCATTGAAAGCTTTGCGTTAATTAATATGGTGGTGGTTTAAAAGGTTTTAGTCAAGCGGTTAGTTGTGAATTTAAATTAAAGGTGTAATCTAATCGCACCAAGTGATTAATTGTATCAAAGGGGTTTTGAAAGCAAAACTTAAAGTATCAAGCTCGGTGAGCTTTCGTAGTTTTGGGGTAATAAAAGGGGAGTTTTGGAGCAATGTCGAGTGTGCCTAACATACTTTTGCTAGGTAATACATAAAATAAGCATACGCATGGGGACGATGTTATGCAAAAGTACACTTTCTAAATGAAATGCTAAAGCACGACTAGAGCTTTTAACAATGAGAGAACGGAATGCCACGAATGCGCAGCTCGCAAATCTCAGCAATGCGATTACTGCGGCGTTCTAAGCAAGAAATTTATAAAATCTAAGTTTAAGGCTTTTTTATGTTTTTAAATTTCCTTTATATTTACATAACTTACATCAAAGATTTCAGTGCTAAATAAACAATCGATTGGTGAGAGGCTATTCAAGACAGAGGTCCCGAAATTCCTTTACTATCCACCAAGAAATGTATAAGAAATTCATCGAGTTAAGTGTTTTACGGCTACCCTAATGTTTAAGAAATGTGACACATAAAAAAAGTTATTTGGCGTAAGTTCAAGGTGACTTTTTCAAAATTAACGAAACAAAATTGTTAGTTCCTCCAATCCAGTTTTTTGACCTACATATGCTTGCTCAAAAATTGTTAATAAATTAAGATTTTTCTTGGTGTCGTGACCAAAAAGATATGAATTCTGCAAATTCTCAATAAAAAATTTTTAAATGTGTTTTATTTTATGACCGTCTAACGCCACAGATGATTTTTGGAACTTTCTGTGTAATTCAAAGTCGTAACAGTCGCATGATGATTTTTGTAAAAAAAATAAGCCCCTCTGCTATTAAAACGAAACACTGGATCTGCATACAAAGCTAATTTCATTTGAAAGTTAAATGATCACTTGGTATATAGCTAAAGCAGAGTTTACAAGGGGAGCACAGAATTAAAGCAAATCAGAACATTTTAAGTCAATTAAAATACCATATCAAATCTTGGGATTAATCTAATATCTTCAAAGTAGTTTGTATCAAAGATGCCAAGAAATACCTAAAAAACATTTGTATGGCTTTGTTTTTGTTGAAAATTATTTAACGCTAAAAAATAATTTCAGAATGAAAATGTTCAACATAAGAACGAAACTTGAAGAGGACTCAAGATGGCATGGAGTCCAATATACATAAGATTTACATTTAAAATTAACAAGCTGAGTATACGTGTAATGAAATTCTATTTCATTAACAAGGTTTTGAGAGTACTTAGGTCTTATTCTGCTGTTTTAATTTTTTTTTATAAATTTTATTTTTTTACAAGTAAAATATCAGAAGGAGGCAGTAAACCGCTGTCAAAAGCTTGTAAATTAAAATCAGTTTTATTAAATAAATAAATTAATTTATTATTTTTTGGACAATTCAATAAACTATTTTTTGTAATTTAAAAAATAATAAATTAATTTATATACTGGACGAACACAACCATCAGATAATATTAAATAAATATTTAGTTAACATAATATGTATGAGAACATAAAAAAAATTTAAATATTTTACTCATTAAAGCTAAAAAAGTTTTTATTGTACCCCCCCCCCCCCAATATACCACAGGATATGTGTACATCAGATTAATTCTAATTTAATAATATTCATAAGTAATTTTGATATTTTTTGTAACTGTGGAATAATAATAATTAATTTAATAAATATGTAATTTTCAATGTTTTGCTTCAAAATTGAGTAAACGCATAGAATGAATCAGTAATGGCAGCTATCTCTATATTCCCAGTTTTTGAAAACCAGATCAAAATTTTAATTCAAGGTGTAATAATTATTGGCTTGTAATTTAATGTTTTATTTCAAACACATGGAATTATAGTCACTAGATGGCGTATGTAATACGTAAAAAAATTAATATAAAATTGAGAGTCAGTGGGGTACAGAGCAGCGGGTCCGGAGCCAAATGTTTTACAAAATCTTATAAAAAATGGGTAAATAATTTTCTACTGTAGACCAAATCCTCATCCAAGATATATCACAAATAGCTTTTGAATTAATCTAAAAATCCTTAATTTTTACGAAATAATGATACCTAATAATTTTTAAAAATAATGTTATAAAAAATAATTAATAAAGTTATTATAATTCAACATTAAATCACCTTTAAAATTATGAATAATAAAAAAATAATTAAATGCCAAAGGCCGCACGAAGGAAAGTTGTAAGTACAAACTATTTAATTTATTTATTAATTAATTAGGATATTACTTTTCAAAATTTTAATTCAGTATTAATTTATACAATTAAAAAAACGTAAGTTTTCTAAAAATGGACCGGCTTATGAAGGATTTTTCCCGGTGGCCAGTCCGCCTCTGTATTTCGACTTGAGATCGCAACAGTTCAACGTGCGCAACTGGGAACAAAACCGCGTTTTCAACTTCCTTGTTGACCTACTTTTTAATATTTAAAAAAATGTTTTGACACAAATTGTTCAATTGCAATAAATAAATGAGGTAGTGACTAAGCAAAATGCAGTTTAAATCAAAAATAAAAAATAAAAAAAGTATGTGGATGAATGAGCGTTATTCTCATGTTTGTGTGTACGCTTTTTTATTGCTTATATTGTATTAGCAAAACTTGAACAGAACTATCGATTGGAATAACCCTTATAATGGTAGTTGCTTTTATTTCCTAAACATTTATTTGAATTTCGACGAAGGAAATTCTAAAATTGAAAATAAAGATTAACGTACCACACAATTTCAGGATCTAAATCAGTAGGGTATTCAAGACGTTAATGAAGTTTGATGAATACATACATTACGGAATTAACGGTTTAAAATTAAATGAATAGAAAATTGTAACATAACGAACTCGGTATGGGTCAAAAACCTTCGTTAATAACGAAAGAGCTTTTTAAAGCTTTTAACATTTAAATATTAAAAGTAAAATCGATATTGATTGCTTGTTCCAGTTAAAATCTTTTTAATTACCTCATTTGTTTATTTAATGGTAAATTTGGATACTCTAGGTAGCCATTTTTAATTTTCGTTCCCGTAGGAACTAAAAAGGTTACCACCACTTCCACTTACCGTTTCCTCTACCAACAAATAACAATACAAAAAGCAAACAATAAATTCATAATATGCATAAATTTAAAAGATTACAATAAAAAAGAAGGGTTAATACTTACGCACGAAAATGTTGGACATCAAAGTGGCAGGCAGGCAAAATATTATGACTAGGATATCAGCAACAGCAAGATTAACAATAAAAAAGTTTGTAACAGTTCTCATACGCGGAGATCTAAATACGACGGCTATAACAAAAAAGTTACCAACAAGTCCAACCGCAAAAACCAAAAGATAAGCAACACAGTAAATTGCTGTCATAGGCATGGAATGTCTGTAAAAGAGTTCAGGTTGGAAGGCCGAATCGGTGGTGGCGTTCAAAGAAGTGTTCATTACAAAAGTAGCGCCGTTAGTTTTGATACCAATTTCGTAAATGGCATTTCTGTTGATATCGCTACTCTCCGTTTGTCCATTATTAACAATATCCCATAGGGAATTGCTAAGAAAGTCCGACGACAACATCCTATTTGAAATAACCTCGTCGTCGATAATGGGAGCTTTATTAACGAACACGGAAGCAACCGTCGTTGTGGTAGCTGTTACGAATTTAGCCAAACGTCTTCTAGCATCAAAGGTGTAGTCGTCTTCTTCTTGAATTCGTAACGACGCCAAATCAAATGCAGAATTCGACGCCTCTAACATTTGATATTCGTTGATTTCTGCCATTTAAAAATTTAAATTTTCTAAATTTGCCATTAATAAATCTTTAATTTTCTATTTCAACATTTTTTGTCACCCAACAAAAATACTCAACTCTTCTTAATGTCATTTGCACAGAATAAAAGTTTTAAAAAGTTTTACGAAGTGCGCGACTTGTTAGCTGAAAATGCGGCCGTCGCGTCACTTGATCAAGGGTTGAATGCAGACGTCGCGACGCTCAGCATCATGCTGCAGTTGCGTGGGAGGAAACGAGAGAAGGTCGTGCGTACAATAAGCGTCTGCGCTCGTACTCCCACTCACTACATTTGTTTATGGAAGGGGAAATCGGAAAAAAGAGACAAAATTGTTGTAAACTCACTTCAAATTAAATGTATTGATATTTTTTTACGAATTAATCAAACTGGGCTGAGATAAATAATAGTAAGGCCGATCGAAAATTTGTTTTTATTCCTAAGACACCCCAAAAAATGAACCACATTAAGCTCGTACATTTTTCAGCACACACTACGAGACAAGATTGATTAAGGTTGTATGGATTATTAAATTTAACTTCAAACTAAGAATACAAAGTATGGGCTCTCACTAACTATAAAATTTTTGTGTCAATAGATTTCAAGCATTTGTAATTTAGATGATGATCGTAAAATTTTATACCTCAATAAAGCTTCAAGAGAAACTTTTACACAAATTTAATGATACTTGAGTTTTATAAAATTTTATTTAAATTAGCAGGTCATACGGAAAGCTCAATGCTTAATAGGTTTAATCAGAGTTAGTTCAATTACTTACCCATGTGACCTTGGCCCCTGAGAAAACAATACAACAAATAGCATCATCCACAAAGTTAATGCCAACTGTGGACTTGTAACAGTATTAGTTGCCAAGTTCAGAAATCCCGCAACTTTCGGAAAAACCTCCCAATTACATTATACATACGTTGGTTTTTAGCAATGCCTACACATTTACTAAATTACGAAGACGTATCGCCCCTACAGAGCATCGATAAATAAGCCCAAAAAATATGTCGGTCATTTAAAATAAAATAAAATGTTTAGGAGATACTAAAATCCATTTAAAAAAGCTTTTTCCTATTTACCCTAAAAATTTACTTGTCTATCTATTTGCATTATATAAATTAAAACTGTCTCAGGTTACGTGTGAATTGTGCACGTAGCTTGAACACCGCCTCAAGTGGATTGGGAAATTGGCAAAAACACCACCACAAATTCCATCCAAATAGCCTGGGTCATTTTTAGCCCTTTTAAATCGCCTATTTCACATAATTTGCTGAAAGTGTTTAGAACTTACGTGCATTCAAATAGAAGCGGAAGGTGAAAGTGGTTTGTTAAAGGGATATTAATACTATACTGCTTACGAGAAAATTCCAAATCATCATAATATATAAGATTCAGAAGGCTTTCAGAAGTTTCAAAGAATTGAGCACTAAGCAGGTTAATTCGCTAAGGATGAGTTTGTTTTTTCTTAACAGAAATTTTAACGGGTATCTCCTATAAACTGACTTCTAATTTCATGTATTCTGACACAGAAGTTTACCTGGTGCAAACTAAATAAAATTTTAGTGTGGCATTCCAAATGTCAGCTTTCTGCAAAGCGTTAGTTATAGCTTTTACCAAGACCTGTCAAGTTTTTGTGATTGTCAATTTGATTACAAATTTGTAAACAATACATTTGGAAATTATCCTTTGCTCGTTCCTACGTCTCAATTTTGTATGGCATTTTATTTAGTTTTTGAATATTCTTAAGTATATCAATAATATTGAGTTACAGAGCGGAAATTTTGAGTTTAAATCGCAGACTTAGCTCGACCCCCCGGTGAACTAGCACACGCTGTGATGACAATCCAAAAAACACAAATCAACAAAACAAATAACCTCAAAATTCCTATACAAATTAACATTTATGTAAAAATAGTTTTTATCGCCCCTGAGAATATTTTTGTATTACATTAATGGTGACTTGTATAGTGCAAGTTTAACCGGTAACTATGGTTTAAACTCGGATTTTGACAATTGTGATTGGTTAATCTACAGTTTAAAATTTTAAACTATATCTATGCAAGTGACCCTTAATGTAATAATTCTACAGTTTGTAATATCTAAACCTAAAAAGCCTTTGGCCACTTTGGTAAGTTTTTTAAAGTTTTATGTATTTTACATGAGAAAATATTATCTGATGAGTGATATAAATTTGTGAGTGCTTACTTTGTTTATGCTTTGCTCTTGGAGAAGATTTAACTATTCAAAATTTTAAACTTTTGTAAGTTACTCTGTAGTCTCCAGAGGATAGAGGCTCATATGATAATAACCATTTTTGTAAATAAAATTGCAAAGAGTTGATCTTCCGAAAATCTGTGTATAGAATTTTTTTGATATCTCCGAAGTCTTTCCCTTTGAAAGATAAGAAATTCCGTTTAAGGACAATAAGAGGATTTCTACTCTGGCGCTGGCTCTAAACCATCGTTATTCAGCCTATGCTACGGCGCAGCGTCCATTGCTTTCTTCTTCTTCTCCTCAGCGCTAACGTTAAAAAGAAAAACCATATGATTTTCTATGGGGGTCACCAATATAGCGTGAAAATAAACTAAAAATATATTCTTCAATCTGAATTTGATTTATGAGTGACTGATTTTCTTCCTTCAACATCTAAACTAGAATATAAAATTGATTTCATTTTTTAAATCGACTTTATTTACAATAATAATGTTTAAAAATATTATAACTATTTCCTGCTTGCAAGAGGAATGTACGGTTATTTACAGTATTGCACTAAAAGGCCATAAAAATGTATAATTTTCAATTATAATTTTCAAAATAAAAAAATATACAAATTAATTTACATAAACGCTATGTACAAAATAACAAAATCAGTCATTCTATGCTAAACATACAATTCAAAAATATGTACAAAAAATCACATCATAACAACAAAAATAAAAAAGGAAGGATAACTTAGGTGGCTAAAGTAATAAAAGATTGATTTATCGTAACTAAATCTAAATTGGTAACTGTCAATCATCTTAAATACATTTTAAAAATGTCTATCACTTTATTACTAGGGGTTTATATTTCGAGATAAAAATAGTCTATCATTTGGTCTCCTAACAGGCGTATGTCCTGGAATCAGATATGGTGGATTTATATGTGATCGTGGAGGAAAAGCACTAACGGCAGCCGAACGTTGCAACAATCCTGCACCATCTGAAAGTGATCTGTTCCTGCTACGTCGTTGTTGTAAATTTTTGCTACTCGATAACGATTTTTGACTAAAAGAAGTTTCCTGAGTTTTCCTCTGAGCTTCCGAGTTAAGGGAATCCTCATAACTGCTGCTGATAAAAAAATTTATGTGTGTTATTAGTAAGCGCGTGCGAACATATAAAAAATATCTTTTATTATGAAAATACACAAAGTTGAAATATGCGATAACATTTTTTATGCTTTAAAAAATATTAAATGGTATTCTTTAAAATTACCCCTGTCAGATAAGGCGTAAAAGTAAGTGGATGTGGAAATTGTGAAAATAAAATCGTAATAATCATAAATAAAAGATTTTAATATTTGGTTTTTTTAGAAACCATCCCTCGTTAATTATGAGCCAAGGATTTTTAAAAGTTCGAAATCTATTAGATTATTTTCGAGTCGAAACAAACTCAACCGAGTATTGAAAATTAATTAGCTTTATAGGCCAATTTTATGTACTGATAAATTAGTGACTCTAAAGTTGTGAACGAACAAACAACCTTGGCACACTTTAAATTTATCCTGTACTTTTAAATTTAAATTGGAAGATGTTCATCAACACATAACTAATTTCTTTTAGTTTTTAAACTTACTTATTGCTTTCAGCCAGCGAAGGACTTGTAGATTGACCACAAGGACAGTGAAGACTGCTATCAACGATTCCAGAATCTTGACCACTCGAATGTAACGAAGTAATTGAAGTTTCCAAACCTCCAGCACTTTTAGCCCGTTTTCGCATGGTTTGCTTCTGATCTACAAATCTGGAGCTATCGAGTTGAATGGGGTAACCAGAAGGTTGCGGTATTAAGTCTAATTGCCCTGGTTCGCTGTATTGGAAGCCTTCGGCGTAGGTAGACGGGAAGAGGATTGGTTTTCCGTTTGATGCTAACGTGTAACCCAGCGTCTGAGCGTGTGTAAAATTCTTCCGGACAAGGCTAATGCATGCAAGAATTTTTACTACTACACTACCAACTACTTTTAGTCCCCCAACCAATAAAGAGAATAGTTTGTGCAAAAAATTTTTGAAGTATTTCTTTTGAAAGGTTTCAATTAAATCCACAGTCTCGGGTGCCTTATTTTACTTCCGTGGAAACCGTGCCACACCTTGACGAAAGACGAAGCTACGCAACTTTGTTAATTGGTTCTGATTGACATTAATTAATTTAACTTTTAAATAAAATTTTTTAAAGAGTCAAAACGTCAAGTAGTAAAATAAGTTTAGGCTTGAAATGTTTTTAATGATTTAAAATATTTCCTTATTTTAAGAAAGTTACAAGGATTTAAGGTTGGTGTATGCAGAACGCCGTGAAACACAAACGCCGACGTGGACGGTGTCATAAAAAAATTACGACGCGGCGTCGTATGAATAAACCAAACTTAAACGACTTAAATTTGTACAAATCAAAAGTTTGGAAATAATAAATTTTATTATTGAACCTTGCAATTTGGGAACAGTAAAAAATAATTTTCTAATCTGAATTCCCATATCCCTATTTAGTTAAGGCAAACCTTAATAATTATTATTCTTACCTTTTCTTTTTTTGGCGAATGCAAACAACGCAGATTGCTGTAGTTAAAGCCCCTATAAAAACGATGGTTCCCAAAATAACCACGCCAATTTCCAAAGTCGACAGTAAAACTCTTTGATTTTTGGATTGCTCCCTGTCTGAAGATCCACTCGTGAGCGCTAAAAATTTGTATGGTTCCATGCCTTTCTCGATCTCATTTTGCTTTACATTTAATAACCTAAAAAATATTTTTCAAATTTTTGCAATACAAAGAATTTTCTTTTACTTTTGGAGTTTTTCTACGCTGACCACCATATTCAGAGCCGGATCAACAGCATAAATGTACATATCGGTCCTAAAAAAAAAACTGTAAATGATTTTTCTAATTTTTGCTTTTTAAAACACATACGCGCTGGTATCACGATGATTTCGATCCGAATGTGGTTCAAGTTTTCGAATTCTTATGTCATATCCAGTAGCATTGTACAATATCCTGAAAATTAAGAATTAAAAGAAATTTTATCAAAAATTACGTGTAACCAACGATGTGATATTTTCCAAATTTTTTTCGACTTCCGTTGCTTTCGTCCCCACAACCATAACCATCTGCTTTTGGTCATCCAAAACGTACACCTACCAAAAAATTTGCATCAAATTCGTTAAATAAAATTTTTAGAATGTTCTTACAAAAACATTAGCGATTGCTGATTTACCGTCATCAGCGCCGCGACGATCGGTAGCTTTAACATCGAAACCGTAAACACGACCTGCTTCCTTGGAAAAGCTTGCGATGGCTCTTACTTGTCCAGTTACGGAATCGATAGCAAAGCGTCGAGATTCGTCGTCGACGCGCCCTAGGATTTGGTAGCGAATTTCGCTATTCAGCCCAGAGTCGGCATCTTTAGCCTAAAATTGATTTTTAAAAACGGCGCCTTTTAATTAGCACTTGAAGATTTACCTGTAGTCGAATTATTTGGTAACCGTAACTTGCACTCGTAGGAATAGCTGCAATAATTGGTCTTCCGATAATAGTAAATTTCGGAATGTTGTCGTTAAGGTCTGTAATTCTCACAATCACTTTAACCTCATTCAAATCTGAAATAATCATTTTAATAAATTGAACTCGAGGTTTCATTTTCTTGTATAAATATTGTTGGAAAAGCAATTGGATAAAATTGAATTTTATAAAAATCTATCAAATAAACAATAAATAGTCAGGATCCTATCCAGAAACGGTGTTAAGTGAAACTTTACATTTATTCCGTACATATTCATAATTTCACCATTGACATTGACCTCGTCAGCATAATATTCTTCTTTTATCTTATATCTGATAAGGATCTTAGATAATATTTAAATTATTTTACAAATTTTTCTATTGATCCTGATTCCGGATACGACCCTGACTATTTATTATTCTTTTCTGTTTCTCAAAAACGAGCAATACAAAAACATCGCATTAAATAAAGATACGTTTTTCTTGGTATTAAAATTAGAAATGATTACCGATATTTTCTCCTTATCCCAACAACATTTTAAATATTTTGAATTCTTACTTAAATCGGCTATTTTCTCGTTCGAAATTGGATAAACCATCACCGTCATATCTCTTCCTACTTTATATTCATCCACCCTGATCTTGAGCTCGTATAAGGATTTTCCCTCTCTATCGGGACTCTTAATTAAAAATATTGTACCATTACGAGGATCAATCTTGAACATTCTATTCTCGTCGCTATTCTTATCAGCTATTATGTTGTACCTCAGCTTGTATCGTCGGTATGGTTCCGTCACATTTAACGTCAACACTTTTAAAGGAACCGGTACATTTTCCTGAACTTCCACCTCGTAATATCTGTGAGTAAAAATAGCGTGATCTGGATTTTTCAAATCCTCGGGAATATCAATCACCCCAACAGACACAACCGCAATCGAGTTCAAACTAGGCGATCCCAAATCGGAAGCAATAACCGTGATATTGTAAACCCTCTGCTTTTCAAAATCAATTTTTCCAATTATCGTAATTATTCCTTCTTTAGAGTCAATTGCAAATAAATTTTCTTTATTTTTTCTTTGGGGTATGCTGAAAAGTATCAATCCGTTTCCATTTCCTGCAAAGTCGGAATCGTTTGCAAAAACTCTCGCAACTACCGCATCAATTGGAGAATTTTCCTTAATGCTGGCATAATAAATTGGAACATCAATCGATTCCGCAAAAGCATGGCTTTTGTGTTTACCAAAATCTTGAACATTTAACGACACGATGTCATCGTAACCATAAAACGTAGGCGCATTATCATTAACATCCAAAATATTGACTTCGACGACTACAGACGACGATAATCCTTTATTCTCTTCAGGGTTATCAGACGCAATTACTACAAACGAGTAATTGTCCTTCTTTTCTCTATCCAATTCTCCATTCGTACTTAAAATTCCATTAAACTTTCCAATAGTAAAAGGTAGGCTTTCGTGTGATATATTTTCTATACGGTACGAAATGTTGGCGTTTTGACCAAAATCATCATCAGTAGCTTCAATTTTTCCTAACACTTTCTTTGAATATAACGACTCTTCCGTATCAAAATTATACCAAGATTTTATGAAAGTGGGGTTGTGGTTGTTAACGTCCTTGATGTAAATTTTTATAGTTACGTTGTCTTTTAAACCATCCTTATCGGAAGCGGTGATGTTAAGCCGAAATTCAGACTCGGGAGGAAGAGTTCGTGCATTTGCAACTTCACCAGATGAAGGATGAACCATGAAATACTGAACAGCGTTGTAAGGGTCAACCAAATTCACTATTTTTGGTATGTACGTTTCGGAAGCCATTTGATATTTAATCACCGCGTTGATGTCTAAATCCAAATCTTCCGCAATCACTTTGAAAATTGTTGTTCCTATTGCAATATCTTCAGCAACAGAAATCAATGGCATAGCAGGGTTTTTATTTCGACCTTGGGATTTTATAAGTGATTGAGTTAAAGTAAAAACTCCCGTCGCGTTAATTCTATGCTCTTGGAATAGTTTTATCGAGCTTTTCGATTCCTGGTATTCTAAAACTTCGACTCCTTCATTTGCCATGATCAAAATTTGTGTAAATTTGGGAGCGTTGTCGTTTTCATCTTCAACTTTAATGGTAAGTTTGGCTTCACCAGAGAGTCCACCTTTATCTTTAGCGACTAACTGCAAATTATAAACCGGTTTTTGTTCCCTATCCAAACGGTTAAAACGACTCTGGAGGTAAATTTTTCCTGTGAATCTCTCTAACCGAAACGTTTCATTTCCTTCTCCTCGAAGTGTTAAAGTTACTTGTCCGTTTTCTCCTACGTCGAGGTCGTTGGCTTTGATTGGATAATTTAGTTCGACTTCCGTACCAGTTTTACTATTTTCTGGAATTTTACCGGTGTATAAAGCGTGTTCAAAACTTGGTGCGTTATCGTTCTCATCATCTACGTAGATCGTAACCTGGTATATTCCGGTAGTTACAACAAAACCGTTAAGATTTTCTACGATGATTGTCAACCTATAACTATCACGTGTTTCTCGATCTAAAGCTTTTTGGGTGTACAGCGAACCGTCAGCAGATATTCCAATAAAGTCGGTAACATCGCGCTGATTTGCTATTGAATACTTCAAAGCGCTCATCGATGTGGTATTTGGATAAATCAGTTTTCCTACGAGGACACCAGCTTGGTTTTCTTTCACGTGAAACTCGATCGGTTTGCTTTCGCTGTTCCTACAATTCATAGATTAAACAGCGTTGCAGTTTTAACACAAAAACTTACTTCATCAAAATAATTTTTTCGTCATCAGGGTTAACGACGTGAACAGTCACGTTTGTTACTATCGACATGTCTTTGTCGTTAGTAACCACCGCTTCAAAATCGTAGGAGGTTCTTAAAAATTTAGGTAACTGATCCACAACTGTAATGGTTCCTGATTTTTCTTCAACTGCAAATGGAACTGAAAACGAAAATTTGAACTTCTACACCCTAAAGAGTGGGTTAACATTTAATTACCTCCTTCCTTATAGCTGTGCAGTAAATCGTACATAAAATGATTATCGCCAGATATCTCCGTAATTCTTACTTGACCCACACTTGTTCCCACATCCACGTTACCTCCAACCCAAAATTCGTAAGGTGCTCCAATAAATTCAGGAAACTGTTTAGGGGAATCTGAAACAAAAATTTTAACAGTGCAAAACGCTTTGTCGACTTTTACCTTTGGTGCTTCTGTGGACGTCGATAATTACGACAGCAAGAGAAAACCTTCTTTCACTTGGATTAATCGGCTGGTCTGTTGCTTCAACCAGCATGGTGTATCGAGCTTGGATTAGTAAATCGTTGATAAAAATTTGGCCAGTTCTTGGATCGATTTTAAACATCGTCGAATTGCTTGTCGATTTTTGGATCGAATAAGACACTAAACCGTTCCTCCCTAAATCAGGATCGATTGCGTGTACTTGTCCAATTACATCACCAATTTTCCCGTTGACGTTTGTTTTGAATTCGTAAACGTTTCCTGGAATGAAAGTTGGATTATTGTCGTTCGAATCCAGTACTGTGATTTCCACTGGAACGGACGATATTCCGATTTTATTTGTGACTACGCTTGGAGCTTTTTCCTTGGCGAAAACTCGCATGGTGATCGAAGATCTTTTTTCGCGGTCCAACACGGCGTGGTCCTTAACCTGGAATTTAGGGTAAATTATGAAGTAAAATTAATTGTTCGATTTTTTACCATCAGCCAGCCGTTTCGAGAGTCGATCTCGAAGGCTTTGCTTATGTCTTCCAATTCGTAGGTAAATTCGGCGTTGTCACCTTGATCTTGGTCGGAAGCAATAATTTGCAAGACGCTGAATCCATTGGGTAAATTTTCCACGATACTGATGTTATAAAAATCGACTTCAAATTCCGGCAGGTTGTCATTTAAATCTGTTACTTCAATTTCGACACGTGCAACACCTGCTTTGAGAACGTTGTCCACCTGTGATGCTTGTATTTGTAGAACGAATGTATTTCCAGGCAGTGCACGTTCTGCATCTAGATCTATTTCTCTTTCAAGAAATAAAGAACCATTGACGTGGTCTAAATAAAATAAGTGTCTGTCGTTTCCAGCTAAAATGTCGTATCGAATTGGAGTGTCTATTGCAGTGTCTTGATCGAATGCATAAATAGGAGGATCGAATGTTATTCGATGGTGAATTTTTTCTCCCTGTGATTTACATAACAAGAATAAAGTGTGTTAATTACCCAATTATGGAAATTTTTGCATAATCTAGAAACTTCAAATTTGTGTGCTTCAAAAGCGGTAATTTTGATTACCTCGACAAGTGGATGGCACAGCAGTCAGAATAAAATTAATAACAGGAAGAAATTATTTGAAAATTGCATGTCTGAGTGCTATACCGTAGGATTAATAACTTGTGGAAATTTATTTAAAAATTGCTCAACCTCAATAACTCCATAAGTACGGTTATTTTTACGCACGTTATTCAGCATAACAGAAAAATTATTTAAGCACGTTTGCACTTAAAATGAAATAATAACAGGTTAAACTTAATTAATAAATTTTATGAAGTGCGTTCTTTACATAAGAATTTGAATATTTATTTTTTTATGTAAATCATTGCGGAACATTTTATTGTTTTAAATTATTTCTTCAAGTAGTCCGAAGTGTTATGGTTATGAAATAACTTTCATTTTTAATAAACTTACAGTTAGGGGATAAAATTCGGTCATTTTGCTGCGATAGACTCCTTTTGTAAATTTTGGGCTTAAATCGTCCGCATCCTTGACTGTTATCTTCACCGTTGCGTTTGCACTTCTGGACGGAACGCCTCGATCCTAAAACCACAAAAATTGTAACATTTGGTTTAACAATGAGGACCCTAATTATTTTGTAGTTTAGTATTACAATAATGACTTAATTGTTAATGATGTTTTTTCCAAGGTTGAAAACATTTCTTCAAACTTGCAGATTTTATCATTAGATTTGTCAACAAACTTTCTTACACAAAAAATTGCGATACAATTTGGCATTCGTCCTTGACTCAGCAATGGTAGCACAGAAAATTTAATTAGCTTGAGAATAGGAAAAAATTGGTCACCTGGAGAATGTCAAAATTCTGCTTTGACCAGCCTCAACTTAAAGTCTTCCTTGGGCTTTTGTAATTTTTAAGCTTTCTCTAAGCGGAAAATTGTAAAAATCTGTTTTTTTTTACATTTTACTACAAATTTTCTGTTGTATCGTATTATTATTCTTAACGTGGAATTGGAACTGCGTCACAAAAATAATCAGGTAGTGAAAAAAAAACGATTTTTTATATCTCAAGTTGTTTATGTATACCTACTAATTAATTAGTTTCCTATTTCAAGTTTTAGAAGATCAAATTGTATAATGGTTATATCGAGATACACCTCAAATCAACAAGTAAAACTGATGGAATTTTATTATGCAAACCAGAAGTTAACTTTTTAACGGTAAGGAGCGTATCGTCCATATTTTGCAACAATAAATGCATGAACAGTGAACACCCATCACAATACATCCTCTAATTCTCACTTCTGTTGAAGTGAAAATTTACGACGTACTCATCAGAGTAAATTCTCTATAAATTTCCACTAATAATTGTCTCAATGGTGCAACTGTAATTTTTAATGGCGAAATGTTCAAAACTTTTTATTTCCAGAGCTTATTGATGTATCAGGGTTGCATTCTTTGAGCTATTTTCGGTGTAATCAGCATAGTAAATTGTCTCAAATAAAGATTATTACACTTACCGTAGTTTTTAGGTTACGTTAAATTAAAAGTTCAGTATCATCATCTTCAAGAAAACTGGATAAGACAAGTGAAAACAGAAAAATAAGCAATTTATTGAAAATATCAGGAGTTTATGCGAGAAAACAAATTGGCATAAAATTTGTTGGATAAGGCAGTCGGTCATGTGATCCATCTTAGACATAAATAGTATCTCTAATAGCACTCATCATAAAAGTACCTACATAATGTCAAGTATGTTCTCAGTTTTGAAATTAAATGAAAGGCAGCAGCTAAAGTATAAATTCAAATTACCCTTAACGAATGACCGGTGTTAGTTTAATCCACGTTTAATTTCGAAATAAATCTCAGATTTGTCCTGGTGCAAGAAACATAATCCAAATGCAAGGTAACCACATGGTAATATGTTGACGATTTCCTTGGATCTTACACTAATACGAATCTGAGGAGGCTAATTTCACAATTATACGTGAATAAAATCGAAACTGGTCATTCGTTAAGGCCAATTGAAATTTATGTGGCAGCAGCTGCTTTCTATTTAATTTCAAATCTGAGGACATGCCCAATGGTTAGACCAAATACCTGAGGGTCTGAGGGACACTTTTGCCTTTAGTAGAACAATATACGACCATTTCAGAATTACTTGTCTACACTACTTTAATACAGGTCCGCTCCTATTTGTAAAGGATGACTTGAGGAAGTAGAAAATTTTGCAGTGCACATTGCACGTTTTCTCAATGCACTTAATTTTCTTGTAATATATGATTAAAAGTTAAGTAGATAGTAAACAAATATTCATACTTACGGAAGCTGTAACTGTAATAGTGAATTCACGATCACCGGCATCATAATCTAAAGGTTTACTTAGTAATAAAAATGCCTGATGACTGCTGTCTAATGTAAATTTTCCACGCTCATTTCCCGCAGTAATGGCATATTGAACATCCGAATTTGGAGTGTTTGGTTTGTCTCGATCCGTTGCTCGTATTCTCCGAAAAATATTTAATCCTATCAAATTGTATAATGCTATTAATTCCTTATCGATTTTTTAATAAAAGAGAAAGGTTATTTTTACATAAGATTCTTCTATTGTTAATTTATACTGAAACTTTGTTGTATAATTAGGAACTTTTAATTTTTAAACTAATTGGATTATTCTTTGATCGTTATCTTCTTGTAACACGAGCAATTAATTCATATTACCTTATAGAGGATAGCTTAACGTCACTTTCATTTTACAGCAATGAAAAAATGAAAAAATTAATTAAAAAAGAAAACTTACCGACAGGTGTAAGTTCATCAACTACGACGTGGTACGGGGTGCCGAAAAATAGCGGAGAGTGATCGTTCACGTCTTCCACGTAGACCGTTATCGACAAAGAAGACGAAATCTGGAAAATCACACAAAGAAGTTAAATTAAATAATTTATTGTTTTCTTTTTCTCACGACAAATTAGTCCCTGTTTGTTTCAGTTTTGTTCAAATTAAGTAAACAATTAAAAAAATTCGTGTTTGTTTTTTATGCAAATATTTGAACATTAATAAAGTTCAATAACTTTTTTTTAAATAATAAATCAAAGCAGTCAAATCACTTTTGTAAAAGTGACTTAATTAAATAAAGACTTCTCAATAACACACATAATTAAGGAAGTAGTCGTTGTAAGCAATAGTAATTACTTATTAATTGCACCGTTTTATTGACAATTCACTTTCCTTTCGCTTGTAATTTATACAACTAAAATAAAAAATTAGTAAATAAAATAAATTATGCGATAAAAAAATTAACGAATTCCCTTGCATGGTGAGATATTGAGTTGTTTATGTTACCTTGTTGTAAGTCAAATGAGTTTGTTATAAATATTTGTTTTGGAAATTTGGAAATTGGGGGAGGAGTAAGCACACTTTGATAAGAAATGCATCGTTTAAGGCAATTTTTGGTTTTTATTTAGTTGTTTCGAAGGCAATGCTGACCACCAAACGAGTGAATGGCATCGATAATTATTATTTATTTCTTGTTTTCAATATGAAATGACATATAATTTCTTAATACTTCACATTCGTTCTCTCTACTGTACTCCTTATTTTTAAGGATTAAAGTGGTGGTTTAATCCTTAGAGAGTAAAATAAAAATAACACTACTAAATGTCTTTAAATGCTTTATTTGATTATTTCCCTCACTATCGCTCACCAAAATAAAAAAGATTCACTTTTCTGCCTTGGTGTAGGTATAATAAGTTAATATATTTGTTCAACGTGTCCGAAATTGGACAAAGTTTGCACTTGACCACCCAGTCACTTTCAGTTTATGGCAGTAAAACAAATTTCTGATTAGTTTTATAACTAGTAATTAGGACATGTTTATGGAAATAAAATTATGAATATATAAAATAAGCATAATAATAATTATTAACGACATACATAGTTTCACACAATATTATTATAAATAGTTAACGGTTACATTTTTTGAACAACGTCGATAAACGCGACATTGACATTTATCTTTTTGTTGTTCTAGTTAAACATTGTAAAAAATTTACTGCGAGCATGTTGTCGTTTTTCTTTGATTAATGATCGTAATTTATGTATTTAAAAAATAAAATTAATAAAAGTGAAACTGCCGATTAAATCTAAAGTTTAAAAAACTTTGCTTTGTAACTAAAGTTAAGAAAGTTTTAAGTACGCCACTAAAATGTGTCTAATTGGAAGAAAATTGATTATTGTACCAGAACATGATTTTTAAAACTTTACCATTTTTTAAATATTTTACTTACCGTATCTTCCCCGTCTTCGTAATCGCAGACCAGCTTAAACTTGAGCACATTTTGAGGACTTTCTGTGTCAACGAGATCGTCTAAAGATCGTGCAAGTGCCAATGAAATCATCGTTTTATTAACATCTTTGTAAGTAAAATAATGCACATCGTCGTTCTGCAATAAAATTTAATTAAAAATGTAAAAATGCAATTAATGCTTTCGTATATTTTGCGTTTTACGAGCATCGTATTTACCACATCACGTACTTTGTCAACAGCCTGTAACTTGAGATTTCGTCTTGGATGCACTTCTATTTTTAACACTTCGTCGCCAACTTGTAAATTTTCCGGTACTCTCACGAAACGCAAATATTCTCCTGGTGGATAAAATTGACAACCTGAAACAAATTAGCAATAATAAAAGTTTTATTTTTTATCCAAGTTCCCACGAGTTCACACTAACTCATTTTTCTTTAAATGTTTTTAATCTACTAATTTCAGGGTTTTAGCAGAGCTAAAGCTACAGAAAATTTTCTTCTTTGTTTAAAAGGTACCTCGATATACTACTTTATTGCTCGAAGCGCCGGATAAGCAAGAAAAAGTCAAATAATTAAGTTGAAACAAATAATTCAACTAATGGTTTTCTTATGCAATCGTAAAATAACGGAACCAGTAGTAGGTGCGACTTCCTCGATAAATTCACTACTATTCAAAAAATAATAATTTTATTTTTCCAGTAAATAAGCTACACACAAATTATTATTATTAGTAAATTTTTTTTCTAAAATATGTGACTGATTTGCATTTTTATGCGAAGCCTCGAGTGAGTTACAATTTTGCATATAAAATACGACCTAGCTAGCTCAAGTAATGTTTAATAGAGCAGAGAGACCTCTAAGTAATCCTTTTGATACTCGACAGGATCTAACAACTAAAAAATCTTTGTCAAGATTTAGAGAGTAAAAAATAGAAATCTTAACCTTGACGAAGTTAAAACTTGCGGATAAAAGAACAATTCGCCCATAATTTAAATTTAAAATGCTGTTCCAAATGTAAATCAAACTTTATAGGTTACTCAAATATTTAAAAGATTCCTTAAACACTTGCTCGAGTATTCGAGTAGTTAACCATGGGTTTTTATTTTACCACACCTTACCTTCACATTAAACGCTGAAAGGATTTTGATAAGAACAGTAAAAAAATACATCTCGGAACACTCTTGGGTGTTGGGTGGTTAATAGAGCGAAGCCAAACCACTTAAAATAATGTTACACTTTAAAGTGGTTTTATTGAAAATATTTTCTACATATAAATCCGTGTTCGGGATCTTACGACCAGAGGCTGTAACAGCTAAATCGCGTAGAACGAAGTCCCACTTTTGCCAGAAGACAAAGCGATCAACTAATCGTCTTGTTAATTTGTTTAAATTTCTAAAACTTGTATTGAAATCAAAAATCTGATTAATTCGTTTTCACTTGGCAATTTAACCCAATTTTTTGATATTGAAAGTGTTACAGCATAGTAAAACAAATTAAAAATTTGTCACAGGCATTGTACTTATCGAAAGTAAAAGACGGGGGAGCAACGTTCTAATATAAATTTTGATAATTGAATTTTTGAATTTTTGTAATCAATAACCGTCACCGAATTTGAAACATGCAAGTGGCATTTTAATACAGGAAACACGTTCTGGTTTTATATAACCGATGGACTTAGAAATTTGCAATAATACGGTTCCAAAAAATTGATTTTAGTATTTTTGAACTGTTTTTCTAAGTTGAAAAAACTTTCTGAAGTATATCTGGGACATCGCATATATCAAATTGACATGATGTCGAGTTTTTCTATTTTATAGAAAGCAGGTAAATGAAAGTGAGATGAGAATTACAGCACGAGGCAGATTTATTCGAAAAATTTTGATAATGTACCCTTACACACAAAAAGTTTAAACTTTAACTACGGTCGATGTTCATTCAAGTTAAAAATTCAATTACTACGACTTAAAACGTAAATAATTAAAATTATCATACTTTTGATATGCTAAAATAAATTAAATTGAAATAATTGGCAATTTCAAGTTACTGTGATTTCTATTTCAACTTTAGAAGCTAATGAAATTAATTTTTTATTTAAAATTCCGGATAGTTATTTTCTATTAAATAATCTAATTCCATTTAAAGACATGAACTTATTTTCTCTTTGATTTTTATTTATTACCACATTTTGCCTTAAAAATTCAGACAGTTTCCACAATTGAACTCAGATATAACGAGAGAACAATGAGGAAGAAGAATTCGGTGAATTTTTAATTCATTATTTTTGTGTTGTTTACATAAGTTGTTGTTATGTAACACTAACTTAATTTAAATGAAGCGTGGTTTTATTGATATCCAAAAAAAATTAATAATAGAAAAAATTCCGTTAAATATATATAATCACAATAATTTAAATAAAATAACAGTTTACGAGAGTACATAATAAAATGAAGAGCTCAATTATTTTTCTAATGGCCTAGCACCTCGCTTTTTTACAGCAGATAATTTTACAGTTACACTTCAACCTAAGTTACCAATAAATAATTTGAATTTTCATAAAAATTCCTGGTATAAAAGTGGTGCCCTTATTTTATTATTCTGCTGAGTGTTTATTTTTATTAGCAAGGAATTTAAATTGATGCAATGAAATTATGTTAACCTTACGGAAATTAACTTCATTGTTATTGTTTATGAGAAAATTTCGTTTTCAAATGTAATGCTACGCGTTAAAAAACTTGTGATGTAAACACACATAAGAAAGTTACTTTTACTTGAACTTCAGTTCAGATTTGAATGAGAGTCTCTGTGTCCTTCGAGAGTCCCTTAGAAAACGAGAGCATCGGAGTTCTAATTGCAATACACAAGATTTTTAGTTCTTGGGTTATAAATCAGATTGAAATAATTATTCATATAGAATACATTCGATAGGTAATTAATTTCTGATTATTGTCCAACGATTCATTACAGTGAAAGTAAAAATTCGTAAAAATCTTTTTACAGAAAATTTAATTTACTATTAATTACATTCTATTAATTTTTAATGATAAATTAAAGAGAAACGACAGATGTGAAATACTTTTTAAAATTTTTGCAGTAATTTAATCTGTAAGCAATGAAGTCATTCTATAAATATTATAAAAGGACTCACTCATCAACTGAAGTAGACCAGGGTAAGACTGAATGAAGCTAACGAAAATCATATAGACTTAAAATCACGGACAAAAAGGAAATAGGGCAGGATGTAACAGTATCTACTCAATCGTTTCTTAATTAGTATAGTGACCACAGAATGGTTGCAGCCAAAGCTATAAATGTAAAAATAACAATTGTTGGTTGTAGCAAAGAGAATTCTGAAAATTGGTCTCCAATCGAAGATTTGGAAGCGTAGAGAAATTGCATCCACAAGGAGGTTCAAATTATGGAAGAAAACATAAGGCAGCTCGATAAAGGGAAAAGGTCGCAAAAATTGTAACCAAGGCAAGGTCTCATCAATAAAGAAGTGAATAATTGAACAACAAACTGTAATAAATATTTGTAGAGTTTAAATTGCTGAATCAACAATTTCATCGCATTTAAAAGTATAAAAGGACTTTAGCACCAGAGAGGAGTTTATACAGTAGACATTTCAAATGGTTAAAATTCTTCTCGATTATTCTCGATAGCTGAGAATAATCTGCAAGGCAAAACTGGGCGTTAAATTCATTTGAATGCACTATTTTACCTATGACCTAACCCCTGCTTTCATGAGTTATCGAGCAATGAATGTAACAAAAGTCTACTTGATGACGATGAAAATTTTTCGTGTATGCTTGAATTACATTTCCATTTCGTAACAGAAATACCTGGATTCTTATTAGTGTAAATTTATAATTTGGTTCAGCTATTAACATAAAATCAATTTACTTATAAATATTTCGTTTCCGATTAACTTTCTACTAAAGATTTTCACTGCTTCCTGTTCCAAATATTTAACACAACAAAGGATCAAATAATTTTCAAGTGGTTGCTAGGGTTGCGTAAAGAAAATACTAATGAAATGATGCAAAATAAGGCAATTATCGTTTTCACTTTTATTAGATTAGAAGTGCTTGATGAGAGCTAATAAGAATATTTTTTTATAGAATTCGCACTTCCTGACCTCAAAATTAGCATAACGGATACATCATTTAATTTTTCATTACAAAGTTGCGTATTTTAATCCATTTTCCACAATTTAAATTAAAACTTTCTTCGTTTTTATTTTTATACTTGATCTACAATTTGACTTTCGTTACTTGCGTGATTAAACGTGATAACCTGATCTTGAAATTAATGAGGAATCTCGTTTATTCAAAGAAAGTTGGTAATTCTATTTCTATTAAGATTGCATGTACACAAATTTACAATTATTTAACTAGCAAATTAAAACTGAAGTTGACTGACAACTTAAATGAAGCAGTTTCAAACATATGCAGATCTTTTTCGTTTACTGTAACAGAAAAATTGTATTTGAGTGTACCTAAAATTATAACTTATGCATTAATAGAATAGAATTTCCAGATTTTTAAAATAAAAATGTAGTAAATTAAAACTTTCACAACTTAGGACAGTATTTACACTCTCATACGCACCCATAATTATGAAGAAAGCATAATTTGGGTAATAAAATCTAAATTAAGCAAAAGTACTGCAAATAATTTTCAAGCGTGGTTTGCTTCGTGTAATCAAAATTGTACGTTAATTTTGTAAATTGAAAATAAATGAGCTTAAATCATTCAAAACCAAAAGCGTGAACCACAACTCCAACTGTAGCAAAACTTAGAACCATATTCATCCATCAACAACTTCCAATAAAAATTGCATTAATTGCACGTCACGAAAAACCGACAATTTATATTTAGGAATTTAAACAATTCCTATTTCCAAAACGTCGCTTTTTGAAAAAAAAATCAATTAAATCAAACGAAAACTGTGTCATGTTCTAAAGTTAAAAAGTTAATAATTTAAATTTATTCACTTTCTACATATGCAAAAATTATACAGAAAAAATTTAAAACGAATTCAAGTTAATTTTTTAACCGGAAGATTTGTTCAAGTACGCGGTTTTTAAAAACAGTTATCCTGAAGAGGGATGCGCCGGTTTTATGATTAATGAGTTGAACTTGACCATAAATTCTTCTTATATAATAAATTATTTTTTAACTCGTTATGTTTTGTTGTAGTAATTATCACAGTTACTTTAATTACTTACACGAACAAAAATGTGCAAAAGCTAAACTGACAAATTTATAGGACCTGCAATTTTATCGATGATGAACCTTGAACTTTAAAGTAAATTAATTTATAAGTTATATAGACAAGTTACGCCCTAAATTACTACTTTTTTAATATTAATTAGCGATCCTGAGAAAGATTTTATTATCTAACTTTAAATATTATATCCAAAAGCAGTTACTTCTTTTGCTAATAAATAAAAGGTAAATTATTGATTGTCAGGTTGCCCCACATCGTGACCATGCGATTATTTTATGTGTATGATATAAAATAACATATTATTATTATTAAAGTTTTTGTGTCTTTAAATAAACAAAAGTTCTCACCATTTAAAAAAGCAAATGTGGATACTACCACAAGGGTGACGAAAAGTTCCTTCATCTTGGTCGCTTCATTTGAGTGTTTGATATTTTCCCAAGCCTGTAAAATATTTTTGATAATAATTGATACTTAAAAAAAAACAAAAAAAAATTATTAAATCTTAAACTAACAATAAAGTTTCTAATGACAAAAAATAATTGATGGTACTGCGTGAGAAAATTTACAATTTACCTATAATAATAACTGGCAAAATAAAATTGTTTTGAAATAATTTTATATAAATTTTTTATTATAAATATAATAAAAAATAAATTTTTCAAACCGTTACCTGCAGGAAGTGCATTAGGAAGTCGTTCTAGATCAGCGTCACGCATTGATACCACAAGTAATTGAAGAACTTAATATTAATAATTTAAAATTATGATTAAAATTTTTTTTAAGTGCTTACAACACAAAGTAGAAGGTATAAAAACGTATACGGAAAAATAAAACTAAAATGGGTTCAAAAATTGCAAGTAATCTAGCAATAAAAAGAAAAAGTTTGTTGTGTTTATTATAAATTAACCTAATAAATAAAATTATTATTGCTATAATGCCACAGTTATATTTTAAATTATTCCCTCGGGTCAAATTAAATCGTGACGCATAATATTTGCGTTTTTATAAAATTTATTGATTCAGTACGACATTGAAACTTTTTGTTCTTGAAAGTTCTAAAAAAGATGATGGAATAACTGATTTTCTTAACATTTTTGTGGTTAAATTATCAGGCACTTAAAGAGAGGTATTTGGAAATTGGAAGTTTTGGTTTCTGCAAACAAATAGCTGGCTGGTTAGCTCTACGAAGAATATGTTAGAATTAATAATTTATGGAGTTAAATTAACTAAAATAATTGATTAATATTAATTTTTGGATAAATAATACATGGAAAAAAGGCTGTGGATATTTCCTCCTTGTGTTGCATAAAGTTGATTAACTTCTGTTCGATCCATTACCTAACCATATGAACAGTAGAAAAAATGTTGAATCACAAAAAGTTTTGTGTACGCTCTACCTTCTAAAGCAATGAGAATCGACAAATCAAATGTGTACGTCTATTTTGTAGGTCGTTCACTCTTTCTTACGTAGGTAAACTTTGTTTGGTAAGTATAATTAATGAACGAACCAGAGATACGTCTATAAATGGTATGAGCAGGAGCTTTCTAGCAAATTATTATAGTGGATAAATTTTTAGTCATCTAAAAATTCATAGAAAATGAATCTAATTTTTGATTTGAGTCGATTGGCTGCTAGAGCTTTCAGAACTGCGATCAGTTTTGATCTTTTGTTCTTAACCTTTCTAATTAGGTTTTCAAGAATTTAATTTGGCTAGCAAAACACAGAATTCTCCTGTAAGATTCTTTTCACCTGTTTGTCAGTTATGTCTTCCCAAACATTTTAGCTAAGTTAGCAGTGTCTAGTGAGCAACCCTGTAGTAAGTCTAATTTTGTTCTTTGATAAAAAAAAGAAGCTTTTTTAACCTCTGCAGTCGAGTACTTTATGAGTTTCTTCGCTTATCTTTGTCCTGGTGTTTTCCTTTTGTTCTTTGTTTTCTGTGACACCACAGAGTTTTCTTGCTCTCCGCTTCCCACTTCTGGATTTCCAGCCCTCTATGTGTTTTGGATAGCCCACAGATTGGTTTGAGTATAAAATTAATGATTATATTTTTTCACTTTTGCACATGCATAAACAATCATTTATACCTGCAATTGAATCAAAATAACACAAGTTTCGAGACCGTTGTTTATCAAAAAGATTACTCATACATTATTCCTCGTAACTTTGTAACAAAAAAAGTTAAGTTTCCTGTTTTAAGCTAAAAATTTATTTTAGTAGTGCAATACCGGTCTATCGCGGAGAACTTTGGTGATTTTAACTGATTTGAGTGTGATTTTCATTTTATGGTATTTTGTGCGGGTTAAGTGAATTTGAAGCCGGTCATCCAATTTAACTTGTTTTCATTGATGTATAGCGAAGGTAAATACAAAATATTTTTATAAATTCTTTCAATACGAAATTTAACATTTTTATTTAATAAAACGAAGTTTATGCTTGCATTGTAGTAATAAATATTAATTATTAAAATTTAAAAGTAATCGAGTTTATTGAACGTAACAAAATCAATTATAGTATTTTAGAGTTTTCAGCTACGTTTCTAGCCTTCACCAGAAAATGTAATAATTGTAGGTAATTATTTGTACTGAGACAGATATTAAAAATGTTGTAATAAATGCAAGTATCTACAAGAGTATATTAATTTAATATATTTTTTTACACGAATCTACAGTTAAGAGAAGTCATCGATATTTGCAATAGTCATCTTACACCTGCAGTAGTTGCAGACCATTACTCAATTTATTTTAGCTCTATTATATAAACAATTTGCAGCATACATAAAAAAACCATCTTGAGAAGCTTTTGCTAAGCAGAAATACTTCAGTTGTTTGTCACTTCCTTCCAAAAGAAGTTTTTACTTCTTCAGGAATCAAATTAGGTAATCAGCATTAGCACTCAAGTTTTATTCTAAACAAAATTTATTAAAACCATTAATGAGATTATTCATGATCATTAATGAGAAATTAGAAGCTTATTATGTTTATGTTTGATGCTAAAATTGGAGGAATTTTAATACGAAAGTGAAACATTTTTTCTTGGGAGTTCTGATCTAGTAACAAATGTAGGTATATATTTTTTTGTAATAAAATTAAATTTAATTAGGTAATTAAATAAGGTTTAAGAACAGAGACCTTAAATAGAATAATATAAAATCAATGTGCCAGAACAAGTTAAAAATTTTGGTTACTTTTTTCATCGTACTTGTATCAGTGCCAACTCTGGAGAATATTTGCACAAGTTCTAAATTAACAGAAGGATTAATAAGTGCCAATTAGGCAGAAATTGCCAGAGTTTACCGATTAAGTAAATAAAGGCTCTTTTTACACCATTTTGGAACAAAAAACAATTTTATCATGAACTTATTTCACAATAATCAAAGTTAGGTAGTGAGAAATTTAAATAATTTGCTTGAATGGGTAAATTGCTTGAGCATTAGTATTTGTTTATGAAAAATTTTGTTGATTTATCATTTATAGATATTGTGATTAAACGAAATTTTTAGAGCCTAGAACTTAAAGCTCAATATGTCAGAAAAAATATTTCTAATTATCAAAAATTTGAGTTATAGTTAGAGATGGAAATTTTTGTCTGGAGAATAACAAATTACTTATGATGATGCACCCCATCTTTCTAAAATTAAATACAATTTTCCTTATGGTTATAGCCATTCATTTGATTATTAATTTTCATATGATTACGAACTTTAAAGATTACAAAAATTTTGTTACTAAAGTTAAATATGCAAATATTGCTAAAATCTTTTTAAATCATTAAATATCTCACAGTTTGAGAAACACTGGACAAGACTATTACGAAAATTTTATTCTTTATGAAATCTATTAACGCTAATTTGCTAAAAATATCAACAAAAAAATAGGAAATGCGATTTTTTTAAATGTGCTTGAGGTGAAAATTAATTTGATTTACAAACCCAAACATTAATTTCCTTCTAAAAGTTTTGAAAATATAAAATAATAATCTTTTCGAACCTTTCTATAGCTCAAATATTTTCCTTCGTTTTTGGATTTGACGTTTTGTCAGTTGAAATCAGAATTTCCACTCTAACTCAATCAGCGATTACATCGCTATGGTTTGAGGAAATCGGAAATTTTTTTATGTTCGGTTAGTTATAATCACAATATTGGAAAAACCAAGTTCTGCTTCTGTAATATGTAATTTTCCGTTAACTTTATCCCAAATTTTCAAATACACAATTATCTTCAATAAACTGCTAATAATTAGTTTTCAAAGAAGTGGCCTTTGTAGCTATCTAAAGTTATGAAACGATTAGAAGAAAAAATAAATGACTTATTTGCAAAAATAAATGAAAATGCATGTTTTGTTATGAGAACTAAATTCCTGACCCAATAAGAAGAGGAAAAGTTACGATTTTATTTGCAATTTTTCAAAATATACTTTAATTTTTTTATTTATTTTCTCTTGCTTTTCATGAAAATTAACAAAAAGCATAATTTTCTCGATTTTTATGCAATTTCATCACTAAAACTAATAGTTCAACACTAAACTGTACTAAAAATTGTAAAATTCTATTGGACTCAAAATTTTCAAGTTTTCTGTTTAACGATAAAAAAGGAATAATATTTCAATTTTGTCGGTTCTCATACAGTTTAATCTTTAAAAAAACTATCCATTAAACGCTAAACTGTTCTAAAACTATTAAAATTCAATTGAACTAAAAATTTTAATATAAATTGCAAATAAATATTCAAATTTCTTAAACCAAAATAAAAAAATTCATTAATTAGGAATTTGCAAACAAAAATGTTTTATCAAATTATGCTCTTGTAAGAAAAACCTGTTGAATTATTCTAATTTTAAATTTTTTTAATGTGCGCTATTGACATTTTTCATGCGGTTTGGATGAAATGACTATTTTAAATGTTGAAAGAGTTCTGTTTCGAATTGCGATCCATTTAAGGAACTGAACATTACCGTAAATTATTTTTTCTCTATAAAATTTTTATTTTTTCACGGATTTTGATAATAATAATTCATCACAACCATTGTTAAGGTAACTTGCTAATTTATGCTAATTTGTTCCTACACAACAATTAATCGTATCGTATTTACTTTCAACTTATAGAATCGTGTAATTATAAGGTATTCTCAATGAGAATATATCCAAAAGTAACAATTGAATTTTTTCTTATCTATGCAATTATTTAAATTATATTTTTTTCTCTTTAATTTCCTTGACTCGGTTCGCCACTAAACAGGTTTGTACAGGATGTCATAAGGAAAACTAACTTTTTATAAATACAAAACGAATGTGTTTTGAAATCAAAAAAATTTTAATTGTCTTAAATTCTAGTCGATGGTTAATTTTGCACCTTGAAAGACCATTTAACTTAAATGCTGTAATATTCAGTTTTCACATTAATTGTTCCTTAACAATTTTTCTCATAATAACTTATTTTGGTTAAGGTTGTGTTTCCCAATTTATTTAAATATTTCTGCAGTTTTAGGAATTGCTCAGAAGAGATTATCTAATTTTCAAATTTTCAACAATTACACTATTTTAATTGGTACTGACCTACAAAAGTGTAATTTATAAAATTTGTTACACCTAACTGTGGGCGGATTTGATCGTAGGTTTACAAAAGTTAGTTATCAATGGTGATCAATTAATTAAGCAATTAAAATCTACAATCAACAGGTGCATAAAGATGTCAACAAAAGAAAGTATGAGAGATAAACTCCTTACAATTCGGAGAAAAGTATAATAGAATAGAAAACCTGCTTATTGAAATTTTGTAAAAAAATCTGAAACTTAAAAAATATGCAGATGAAGTAAAACTTTGACGACATATAACATGAATGTGTCCATATTTCTGACAATAATAACTGCACTTTTGCATATTTTTGCTATCTCTGAATTACCTTCACATGTTAATAAAATGTACTACTCTACTGGAACTTAACAGTTCATTTATCACGCCTGTTAACTATCGAAGAAGTTCTAAGTACATAACAGGTTATGAAATGTTTCATGGGTCAGATGTCAAACATGACTAAGGTTCATAAAAATTGCACAAAACTTTACAGAAAATAAACATAATAAAGAAACATCATCACGTTTTAATTAGTGCCATTGCTTTATTAAATTAAGATTCGGTTGGTATACTCAAAATTACATAACTTAATCAGCAATTAAAGAAAATAATGTCGTAAGTCAAAAATATAATCTTCCTTATTGACTTCGACGTTTTAAATACCCATTAAATTTAATCTTTATCGACCCCACCTAAAAGTAGTTATCCAAATTTTCAGTGTCTTCGCGAAATTTACGCACGCTCTCATTACTTAAATACAATACTCACTTTTATTTTCTTTAATTTTTATAGCCGTTACATAAGTTAATAATAAAATTTAAATTTTGAAACAATAACAAATAAGTGCAACAATTTTTTTTAAATTATAGGAATATTCTTCTTGGGTTAAGTAAACATCACTTTATGGACAGGATGTGCATCAAGCATGAGATTATTACACAAATAAGCGGTAGATTTGCAAAATAATAAAGGAAATACGCATTGGTAAGGAAAGTGCGTTCTGAATGCCTACCAACCCGTGTTTTTAAATGTAATTCGTCTAAAAAATTAAGATTGATCGAAAACATCTTAATGTTTTCTTACCTTCCAAAATCCTTTGTATAAAAAATAATCCTTGTGTTTGAAAAATCCACAAACTGTTGATCACACACTTTTGTTTAGTATTCACTGGCTTAACTCGTAACGTTCAAAGCACTTCCTAACCGTAAAGGTGAGAGCGACTACCTCCACTTACAGAACGTGGGCAAGTGATTCTTTCACGTTTTCACAAGAACTTGGAATGGTGAGAGTAAAGGAGAGATTTTAATAGCATGAAAGAGTAAATCTTGGACTGCATTAATCGGAAATGCAACAGGAATTTTAGTGCACTTACCAGCATTGAAGTCTCCAGATAACTTCAACTGATTAAAAACTACTAAATTTGTGAAACTGATTACGAAACACAAATCAATTAACAAAATTTGATAATAAAGAGCACATCTTAACGTAATCGGTTTGGAAACTGTAAATTTTAAATCTTATTTGGGATTCAGCGTTATTGGATACGCAAAGTATTGAATACTTAATTAAACTGTCTTTATTAAAATTTTTAAAACGGTAAATTTCACAATTTAGAGGAACATCTACACATAATATCTGGTGAATCTAAATATTTTTAATTCAAGTTTTGAATTATTTCTTCATTCTTTAAAATGAATTTTTTAATAAATTTGTTAGCCTATATTATTTTGCAAGCCTATTTGTTTAAAATGACATTTTCTTAATCAAAAAACCTTTATTAATGCATTTCGCCATTAGTACGATCATTTGAACTTTAAAACGTCAAATATTAGAATGGTGCCCGAATATTTATTAAAAATATTTCGCAATTAATTAGTATTTTAATGTAAAGTTTACATTTTTATTTATTGTTTCAGTGCATTCCGGATCATTAAAAGTAGCAATCGATTTAAGTGCTTTTATTGTAAATCAACTTATTTTGCAACTAAACCGAACCAAAGAAAACATTGTTATTATTATCGTAACTATTATGCATAGGTACATTGTGATTGCCCTGTATATAACAAAATCAATTGAACTTTTTAAGTAAGATTTCATAACCAGTGCAACCTTTTTAGGGTCAATTTAGGATTACTGGTATGGAAAATCACGTAAGCATTTCCATCTGCCCGATTTAAATTCATCTGACGAATAATTTTTGGTTTATTATTTTACTCGTGAATTAATTTTCACCTGGTGCCTTGAAAAACCTAAGTTAACCACACTTCTTCGGAGGTTTATAGAACATTATACACCTGCAAACGAGTACGACCTTGCGCACATTAAAAACAAGTGCTTCATATCAAAGAATTCGCTTGGCGTTGATTAGAATTTAATTGTGCATTAACTCAAGTTGCAACTTTACCTTTTATTTTCTAGTTCTAATTATTTTAGTTCCATATAAATAATTTAACATGTAAATTACTTATTTGTTGATGTGCTGATGAATGTTACTTTCTTTTAATTTGCATAAATTTTCTTACACATACTACACACCTACCGAGTTTTCCAATTAACCCAGATGAATTACCCATCTGGTAAAAAATTCGCAAGTGCAATTTTGAAGGTTCTAAAACAAAGTAACAATTGCATAATAAATAATAAAGATTGTTATATTTCATAATTTAATTAGCTTTCACTTAGACAATTCGTTCAAGTTTAATTAGACTATTAAAATCGATTCAATCCAAAATTTGTTTGAATAAAATGATTTTAACGAATTGTTATACAATTTTGCTGTTACAGTAAATGAAAGTAAGTTACAATCAGATCGAGGCAAATTAATTAATCCTTGATTTTTTTTATTATATAAATTATGTTGACTTAATTAGTAACTTAAATATTATTGTGCAAATTACCTTACCTTCTTGAGCTGATATTAAAAATCCCGCATTCTACTGCAGAAAATTATGACAACAAGGCGCAGTGCTTAAGTTTCATTAGCAAATTTTTTTCTTGCCAAACAAGTACTTAAATCATCATTTATGCAAGATTTTAATTATAACAATCAAAAAATGTACTGACATTAAGCTGAGTTAAGTGTCGTAGTAAAATAGTACGACAAGTAACCGATGAAATATGTAATTGCATGACTACGCAGGCGGTTTCAGCAAATAACAATTTAAGTGCCGCAATCAAACGAATTAACAATTCAATTTTTTACGACTGTTTTAAGTAAATTTCAACTGAAAACTACGTGAAAAATTAACTTACCATTTTATTGAGAATTGCAAAATGTTATTATGAATCGAATTTTCTAGTAAGGTAGAAAATCTTGAGGTAAAACGGTTAGAATGAAGTTCCTACTTTTCCCGGAATCGAACTGGCTTCTCAAATTAGTAGGCAAATATTTAAAGATTTAAATAATTTTGGAAATTCACATTGTTTGGTAATTTTCTTGAAGAATAGACTAAAGCAATCGTGGAAATCTGATAAGTTGGGAAAGATAGGAATTCTTTAAGATTTACTTTTAGAAAATCAAGTTCGAATAAGTTAATAAAACAATATTAAAATTTTGGTTAAAAAATATTTTTAAATAAAATTGTTAAACTTTTATTTAGGAAAGAAATTTTATTTAGATTAGTAATGAAAAAATATTGAAACTTAAAACTCGCGATGAAAACAGCAGATAAAAATTGAAAAACGAATTTTGTGATATTGTAGGCACTTGAAAGAATTCTGCAAGAATTTTAAAAAAGTACACGAACTCGGAATTTCTGCTCCTTCATCCATTTAGCGGTCGCATCAAACCACTGCTTTGACCATTTCAATTTTTATCCAATGAAATTATCCTTCTGTTTCTCTAAAGGGAAAACCAAAAGAAAAACTTTAGTAACTTTGTAAAGTTTTCTGTGATAATACCAATAGTTTTTCTGCTGAAGTGAGGAAGCAAGGGCAATGGGTCAGTGGTAAATTGAAGTTAGTATGTATTAAATAAAACGTTATAATGTTTGAAAGAGTTCCAATTTAATAAATGAATCCTCGAAAAGTTAGCGGTTGAGATTGATCAACTTCAGCAAAACAACAATACAAATAAGCACCTAATTATAAAAAATAAACAATGTTTTTATCACTTTAAATGTTTATAAAGGAATTATAGAGATGTTTATTTACCAAAGTAGCACAAACACTTTCTTGACTTTGACACCTGTGAATTTTTGTATTATAATACATAAATTCTTTAGTAAAAATTCACATAATGATTAGTTGTATTGGATTGTACAATACTATGAAGTAAGAACGAATCAAATTGATTCTAATACAACTAATCCTTAGAATATCTGTTGTTTTTTTCAAGTTTTTTGAGAACAAGGGTTTCGGGACGTTCTAATAGCTCTTTAGTTGCACAAGTACTACAAAGAATAAACTTAGGGTAGATAAAAATTTTGTTCTTTAGATAAAACCTAAGATACGAAGTAGCTGAAATGACTTAAAGATGGGGGTTACTGTTAAGCTGGTCTCAAAATGAGAATTTTCTTAAAGAACTTTTTGGTACAGGCTATCAAAAAATGATAAATCTAACAAAAATAAATCGTATTAGATCAGTATTGGATAGTTGGCGTCATAAAGTGCTCCTGTTGTGTTGAAATTATGCCATAACGAATCTATTTAATTTAATTTATTTCAATTTAACATTATTTTCATAACTCCTATTGATACTATAATTACTTTACACTAATCATGTTAATGCGATTGTAAAACTTTTGAAGGTAACTTTAGTTGTAAATTATTAAAATGAAATGTTGTGTCAAATGTGGGCGATATGCCAGCAAGAGTACCTACATTAGAATTTGTCCATATTCCACACTTTAAAAAAATTAACTTTTCTGAAATTAGTTATGAATATTTCAGAACAATAAACGAGTACGTCATGTTTACCTTATTTACATCAGAATAGCAATTACATAAAATGAAAAGAAAATAAAGCAACAAACTTTACTTCCAAAATTAAATTATAAATTAATTAGGTAAAAAAAGGACGTCAGCGACCTAAGGACCTTTCTCACGTTGACTTAAATGGTAGGCGATTTCTATTTTATCAAATTATTAATAAACTAAAAATTATGAGCCGTTACTTAGATTGATAAAGATCTATTTTTGTTTCTATCAATATTAATTTTTATAATTTTTAATTTCCTGTTTGAGTTTTTCATTGCTAGTGGAATTTCATAATATTTGCTTAGTTTTACTACTAATTTTCTAGTCAATTTATTAGCTTCGCTCAATGACCATCCTCAGAATGAATAATTTTATGCATTTCTCTATTTTTGTAAATAAATAAAAAATTAACGGTTTTTACTGATACATACGATTATTTTAATCGTTTAAAGAAAAACTGCATTTTTTGTTTTGCTTATCTTAGGTAAATACTTAAAATTTAAATTTTAGTATTTTATAAAAACTGCAAAAAAATAAGTTGGATTTCTAAGTAAAATTTTGGTTGATTTATTATTATCTCCTATTGATAAATACACATATAAAAACTTCGCTTGCTCATTTGAACATATTCCTCCTTTAATCAGTAATCGTTGAAGATACGGAGTAGTGCAAAATAAAAGTGTAACTTCAGCAAATATTGTAAAACTTCATATTGACTAAACTGCATTTGGAAAAGACTAACTGCAAAGAGTTCTCTTATTTGCGTGCTTATAGTTTGGATGGTAACAAGTTAAAAGGTTTGCCAACAATGTTCTTTGCAATTATAAGAACTACCAATGTGATTCTTTCACAGAAACCTCAAATTACGTTGCCGGAAGATTGTAAGACGTAGTAATAATTGATGCATACCATGTATAATATTATTATACATTTTATTCAAGCATTTGGTATGTAAAAGTCACGTTATACAGTACAAGATGTCGCGACTCAAATGCAATTTTCAAGGTTTTTCAAATTATTTAATAGGTAGGGGAGAGGTTTGCAAGTTGCCAGTGCTTGCAGGTTGCCAGGGTCTCTGAATTTCGGCATCTAAGCGAGCCACACAAAAAATTTCGACTGAAATCGTCAACAAAGGAGGTGTGGTCAATTTTAAACTACTTTTGGTCCAAAAATATCCAATATTACAGTGTCTACTGAAGAAAGTGTGAAAAAGCGTAAATTTAAAAGTGAATAATTAAAATTGTGTTTTTGTTTTGTGATTATAAATTGAACATTTTTATATAAAATTCAAAGTAAATATTTTTACTGTGTTGTATTATATTCAATTTAATTCATTCCAAAAGAATTTCAAAAATAAAACAAATTGGAAATTTTTTGTACAAATTATTGTAAAATAGCTTCAGAATGCAGGTTGCCATGCTTTAAGACTTGTAAGTTGCCACCCCTTTTTTTTCCGCTTATTTTAACTTGTATGCCAGCTTTCATGATTTTTTGATGATTACAATTGTTATTAAGTCAAAAGTAAACTGTTATTCTTACAATTTTGAAATATTTGTAGTATGGCAGCGCGTAGATCTAGAAAAAGCGACCGCGGTATTAAGAATTATGATGCATTGCTCGTCGGGCAATTTCATGCCAATTTACACAAATTTTTTTATAATTATGTTTTTAAATATGACTAAGAACAAAGAAAATGCAATATATTTTTACAATCAGATGTTTTTCTTTCCGTTTTTCTACATTTTCAGCAATTTTACAGGGGGTGGCAACCTGCAAACCTAAATTTCAAGGTGTCGATTTTAGGTACTTTAGAAAATTGCCTGTAGAACTTTTATTTTTTGAAATTTCAAATGATTTCTACTTCAGGATTGTGGCATTATAGTTCCTCTTTCCAAAGTATTTTTTTTATTTACAATATATTAATTTTAAGATGAGTTATGATAAAAAAAGCTAAGGGGTGGCAACCTGCAAGTCATTCCCCTACTAATTGTTTTTTACATTTAAATAGTAATTTCGTAAGCGTAAGCTGATAGTGAAAACTGCGTCTTTATTTACTGTGAAAGCAATGTCACATAATTAACTTTTATTTTTCAGGTTTTCATAAACTCCATTTGTTTCACTTGAAACTAACCAACTCAACGGTGGTTTACACCTTGAACCTACAGTAAATAAATTCATTTTTACAACTTTGAATTTAAAAATAAATTAAATTATACGAAAATTAAGTTAATTACATAAACCTTTTTTTCGAGAGATTGAATGTATGATATAATGGATGACAAACCGAAAATCAATAAATCACAATTTAGCAAATTTGAAACTAATTAATAAAGCTAACTTTAAATTTAATTATCACGAACTTATATTAATAATCTTCATGTACAAATTAATAACCGTTACTTTATTTTAAAACCTATAAACCCACTTTAAATATTAATTTGTACTTTTATTATATGAAATTATAGATAATTGTACCTCTATGCCTATAATTTTGTAATTATGGTACGATTACAACATCTCATTATCGAATCGAATAAGTCGTTAATTGATTTTAATGCGAAATGTTTCAAAAAAAATGTAACAGTTTCCTGGTGTTCAAATCCAGCAGGAAACTTGAATGAGTTGCACCATCTAGACTAACTTTTCGTAAACTTACGAAAAACTTTCTACTCTACTCAGAAGATGGCGTAACTGCTAATTTTTGTAAAAATAAAATTCATTTGTGGAAATTTATTGAAAAGCAAATTTTTATTTTGGAACGGAGGGTCGTATAAGCTTCCTGAACCTTTTAGTCCAGTTTCGAATCTTAATCGAAACTGAAATCACTTCAATATTAAACAGTAGGAAATTATTTTTTATGATTCCCAGAAAGAAATGGAAAACCCCCAAAGTGTAATCTGTCCAGAAAAAATCTTTTCAAAATAGAAGTGTATTAGATTTTTCATAAATGGAAAAAAAAATTTGCTTATTTAGAACGAAATATTAAGTTACTAGGAAGAAGTCTTATAAATTTTAAAAGGTAAGCTCTTTAAAAAAAAGTTAATTTAAAAATTATCAACAACAATGAAATTCTTACTGAATTGCAAGTGACATGAAAATTACATTAACTTTCTTAGTGTTATTTTGTGTTTCTGCAAATCTACATTTTTTCTCATTGTAAACGATGTTGAAACAAAATTACTTTTTACAACTTTCTTTAAAGTGGGTACGACATTTTTCAATTACCACTTGCTTCCAGACTGGAACTTATATAAACTTTGTATCACGTTTTGGTCACTTATATTTTCACAATACACGAAAAACTAACAATGCATTTTGAGGTGAGTTATTTTTTTTTTTTATAATCTTGGAGTATTCGGAGTGTTTAACGATACAATTTTATTGTCCTTAATTATTCACAATCAAGTATTCGATTTATTGTAATTGTAAACTGTGAAACTGAACACTCTGTATATTGCAAAACTGTAATAAAGATATTTCCAATATTAATCTTGTTGAAAACGGTTGGTCTGTTTACAAAATATTTCGTATTGTAGATATTTATTTGCATCGGTTTACATTTATCCTGGATTTTTGCTGAAAATATAAAATTTCCAGACAAAGTTAAAAAAGTTCGAGAATATTCAAAAGTTTATACGAATGGAAATCTGGAAGAGTTAACTTATCCAAATAAACCTGCCATCGGCAAGCGCATACTGGTATTAAGAGACTCTGCAAATCATGGTTCGTAAATTTCTTTATGATTGTTAGAAAATTAATTATCAATTAACCTAGTAACACAGGAAATTGGAAAACCATTAACCTGCTAGATGCGAGTTAATTAATGGAAAATTTTCGATTTTAAATTGTCACAAAATTTTCAATTTATTCTCGAACGATTGATGCAAATTACTTATACTTTTAGATAACGCAAATGTTGACATTAAACCTCAATCCTCGGAATCGACATCGTCAATTTCTGCATTACCACCTAATAACTTTGAAGTAAACTCAATCATAAACGCAAATCCCTTACTAGCAGCAATGCTTTTAAATTCCGCATTGGGAATCCAACCGAAAGTCCCTGGCTTCAATCATCCTCAGCATCTTTCTACAAACCCCTACGTTGCTCTTCTACTCTCACATTATGGTAAATATATTCCTATTTTTGGAACGGGAAAGGGGATTTATGGATACAATGCAGAAAATAATTATCATAACAATAAACCATTTGGCGCATACAAAGTTTACGAGGATAAAGACACTTAAACGAATTTAAGTTTTTCCATATTGCGTAATAATTTAAATTTTATTTACCATTTCTCATGTGTCGTGGGGGTTATCAAATATCATACGCACGTTTACTACTCGTACAGGGCCTATAAGATAAAAGAAGTTACAATGGCAGTTCATTACTTTTGTTAGAGAACAAAAGCATGCAAGATAAGTCTTCTATTGTGGTAATAAATCATATTGAGTTTTTTTCATTATGTATACAATAGCCTTAGGTACTATGTCATGTAAGTACAATACCGTATGTAATTTTAACTTCCGTATTAAATTTTTTATTTGATTTCCATCTCACATACTTAACGAAATAAAGACTGCTTATTTTTCAATGTAATTTTAATCATCCACTCCTTACACTATCTCGATCGCATTTTTTCACATAATTTATGATCATCCTGTGGACCGTCAAGGACATATTAAACAATATTACGATATACTGCATTGATCATAATAAAAATATTGGATAATCCGTCTAATCCGGTAATCTCTTGTAAACCCTAAATTACTATACGAACGCATAAAATCCATAATCCCAACGTGATCCTAAATTATATCAACAACAATAATTACAACATAAGTAAAATTAAGTAATTGAAATGTATATTAGTAAACAAATTTCAAAGTGGTAACCCCAACACAACAAACCGCATGAAATCGATAAAATTACAGTTACAATAATTAATTATGCCAATCTGAGTGAGAAGCTGCATTAATTTCTAATTGTTGGTCGATTTAGATGACTATCGATTTGAATTCTTCAAGATTCACTTACATCAGTGCTTTTCCACCTTTTCCTATTTAGGCCCCCCTTTACCATATAAAATCTTAATTTCTCCCCTTGTTCTTGTTTCGCTTTAAAGTATTTTGTCTCCCCAAGTTTAGGCCTAAGATCTCTAACTAAAACTTTATAAAATTCAAAAATACCTATCTTAAATTGTACAAATAAAAAAAATCCTTTCAGTTTTTCGACAATAGCTTTTGTGTTTCGAGGTGAAATTATGTTTATGGCCCAATGCCAGCACATTCCAGGTTTATAACATGTCAACACAATTAAAATAGATAGTATAAAACTCCTTAATGCTCATTTTAAAAGAGTGCGAGACAAAGTTCTGAAAAAGTAGGCGCCCCTGTTGGACTTGTGCATCGCTAAGCTTGGCACGTCGTTCTACTTATAATAATGGTCCATCCAGACTACCAAAAATTACATTCGAATTTTTTGTTATTACCGGCTTAAAACAATATTTTATAATCCAATGAATCTTAAAAATTGCCGAATAAGCTCTCCACATCGCAAAAACTAAATCCGTGTAGTACTCATCAATCGGTTGCTTTTGCATAAACCGAATCTAATATATATAAGATAGAGAAACGGAGAAATATTGTACATTTAAAAAGGCGAACGTTTATAGATTTCAAATTCAAAGCTTTTTTTAATAAGTCATAAACGTGATTTATCTTTTCAAATTTAAATTAATTCGATTTATTTAAAGCTTCAATATTGCAAGAACAATTTATAACTTTTGTTGCCACTTTTTGTATGAACTTCTAGTGTGAAAAATTTTATTTCGACTTGGCAATAAAAAATGTATTTACAATTTTGTTTAATTTTCGAGCACAAATTCCTGTAGAAAATCTTTCTTAAAAGAAATTTTCCTGTGGTTTTTTAATAAATTCAAAATTAACAACATCGACATAATTGAAATACAAAAAAAAGATTATCGTTTCTTACTTGGTTAAACAATTAAACGTGCATAACATTCATTTAACATAATATCAGCAGTCGGCATCTTTAATTTACTCGTGGATAAATGTAAAATAAAAGTTTAAAACAAATCTTGATTAAACCACCGGCTAAAAAGGGGTTCGTTACATTGAATCCTGTTTTTATGCACTCAAAAGTTATCAATGTTAATGTTTCTCACGCACGAAAAGTGTTTTTAAATACATCGATAGCTTATAACGACCTGTTTATCCAAGGAGATTGAATTAAATCTTTTTTAATTCGAAATAAATTCTTGATTCGGTTTGAAATAAAGTGGAATTTTTTAATGTGCACTTAAAAATTTATTAACTTGTTTATAATTTTGTGTTATGATGAAGCTGGAAAGGTGAGACTTGTTAATGTTTCTTTTTAGATATCTTCTGCGAGTAGATGAAATGCTACATTTTTGTTTCTAATTTAAAATTATAAAAGCTTTCCTTCGTTACCAAGTTTCAAAGCTTGAATATGCAATCACGAACGTCACTAATTGTAATCAAGTGATTTTGCAGACGAGGTTGGATGATAATAAACCAAAACACACAAACAAGATACGAAATCTCTAAGACGAAATTTTACTTCGTTAACTTAATTTGATTTAATAAAAGAACACAGACGTATACTTATTTGTCAGAAATTTTTCTGATTTTACAAAATGATAAATTAAAAATTTAAATTTTCGAGACAGTTTCGGAAAAATTAAGACAAATACAATTTAATTTAATAGCAGGACATAATCGAGTAGCGTACACAAAGTTGAAACGTGATAGAATAAAATGAACAATATGAGATAAAATGGCAGCTCCGTCTGTTTGTCTTCGTTCTTTTAGTTAGTGATACATGTAATGGAAATCCAGCTCTGACTCTTATCTTCCTGCCTTGTGCCACTATCTATTCAATGGATCACATGGAATCGCTTTTTGTACGTGTAGCTTATGTTCTGTGGACTGTGTTCACTCTCTAATGTCCTCTCTCTATTTTAGCTTTTTCTTATCCATTGCTTCGTACCCTGAAAGCCAAACGATTTGTTACCTACTCTATGCTATCACAATCAGTGTAGAAATTTTATCGACTTTTATAAAAGCTCGACACGTAATTATTTTTGTAATACTTTTTTTATTAATGGGAACCATTCCAAGAGATACGATTTCAATCAACTGCGAAACGTGACGATTAAATACGTCAAGTAATAATTTCAGACATTTTAAGTGAAAATATAAGAAGAACCTATGATCACTATAACAGAGTTCTACTTTTATTTATGACTTTTCAAAAGAAAAACTTTTTAACCTAAACTTCTTAAGATCTTCGTCAGCAAAATGGGTACAAGCAAAGTCCTGTTTCAGGTTAGTCCGATCCAAGGTTCTGTGTTTTTTCTAGAGCTGCACAAAAAATTATATTGGAACTTCAACAGAGATATTATATGAAACATTATTAATCTCTTCAGGAGTTGGACAGCCGGTGTGCGTGTTGAAAGTAATAATTTCGAATAAATTGAAATACTACGAATCCTGACTCAGGGTTGTACTTTCCCCTCTGTTGTTAGACATCTATTCTAAAGATATAGTTAAAATGACTCCTGATCGTCTGGATCTCGGATTTAAAAACTTTTAATTTGTGCCCCAGCTACAGAACATTTTTTATATCCAAAAATGTGGCTTCAATCTTATCTATTTTTGTCTTTGGGAACTACATAAATAAATGATTTGATTTAGTTCTATTATTTTTTGTTTTTACATGAGATAGTCCTTAAGGAGCCCGTACTGCCCCGGGTTCACCTATTAAACTATTAACGAACACGGTTAGCTCTCACTGAAAAAATGTGTAGTAATTTGTAGGTACTACAATTTTTTATAAAAAACAGTGTTTGGTTCTATAAAATAATATCTAGTATTCTCACACACAAAATTAATTTAGTGCTGGTTATGATTTTCGGAAATGTTTTCTGGGCTGACGAGTTTTTTATTGCTACGAAAGTCGTCATGAGTCGAAGAAGAGCAGCGATTTTCTTAAAAAACGCGATATTCCAGAAAATGAATTTCCATGGAATATCAAAATTAGTACTTGATAGATTATGTTCGAAAATTATTACAATTTTAGAGAACTGCAGACTTTAATAATCCCCAACAAGTATTAGATTCAGACACAAAATTCCATTTTAAATCTTGCGGTAGATGACATTCTTTAAATTTTTCTAAAATAAATTAAACATTAAAAAGTGTAATGAGGGAACCTCTAATGTTTTATTTTTTTGAATTTCACAAAATATTAATTACATTTTCTTTAAATAAATATTTTCAAACTTTACCAAAATTTCGTCTTTTTAAATGTTTTGGGAAAATCTTGTAGGTCCTTTGATGTAAAAATTATGAAGGCACACACAAATTTTATAGGATAGCTTTTAGTTGGACCTTTTACTTTTTGTTTTGCAAGATTGTGAGTTCACGATTGGTGAAAAATCACGATTTTCTATCAGTCTCTATTCGGCCACTTTCTGTTCAACTGAATCGGCAGTTCCTTTTACTCTATTTTTACATTCGTGCATCTTTAACGTAGAACAAAGTCTTTGAAAAAAATCCCAAGACATCATCTTCATATCAGTAAGAAGTAAACTGACCATTTTTCTGCACAGAAAGAGTCCATCCTAAAGCATTGGTCCTGGAAAGAAAAGGAGAAAAGTATAAGATCACAACAGGCGTTTTTTTTTAAACTAAAGTCATAATGATACATATGGGGCATTCCACACCAAACCGACCACTTTTAAACCCGACCCCTTTTGATTTTCCTGAAATTTTTACATATTATACAATCTCATCAACAACAGTTCTGTGAATTTTTTTAAAATTTTTACTCAACCCAAAAAAAGTTACGAATTTTTAGAAAAACTGCTGTTTTTTTTCAAACGATCGAAACTATTTCAAAAATTGACTAATCGGAACGTTTTTTTTTGGCTTTGTTTGTCTTTAAACGTACTTTTCAGGAAAAAATACAAAAAAATATTCAAACTTGGATTCCACAAAATTTTTTATTTTTTCGGAGAAAATCATTGATTTTTCAAATTTCGACACTTTTGATTTTTGATTTTTCTATTTAAAAAAAAACTCTGATTTATTCCGCGTATAACAACGCAAACTCCATAATGGGCCGACATTTCTTTCTATTTCTTTTGTTTAATTGAAAAATATTATTTGCGTAAAAATAAAACAAAATATTTTTTAATTAAACAAAAAAAAATTTTGGCCCATTATGGGTTTTGCGTTGTTATACCCGAAATAAATCAGAGTTGTTTTTGTAATAAAAAAATTAAAAATCAAAAGTGGAAAAATTTGAAAAATTAATGATTTTCTCAGAAAAAATAAAAAATTTTGTAGAATTCAAGTTTGAATATTTTTTTTGTATTTTTTCCTGAAAAGTACGTTTAAAAACAAATAAAAACAAAACAAAAAACGTTTTGATTAGTCAATTTTTGAAAAAGTTACGATCGTTTGAAGAAAAAAAACATCAGTTTTTCTAAAAATTCTTAACTTTGTAAACAATTTTGAAAAAATGTACAGAACTGTTTTTGATGGGATAGTATAATACGTAAAATCAGTTGTGTAATATTTTCAAAATTTTTTACAAAGTTAAAATTTCAGAAAAACTGATGTTTTTTTTCTTCAAACAATCGTAACTATTTCAAAAATTGACTAATCAAAACGTTCTTTTTTTTGGTTTTGTTCGTTTTTAAACGTACTTTTCAGGAACAAATACAAAAAAAATATTCAAACTTGGATTCTACAAAATTTTTTATTTTTTCGGAGAAAATCATTGATTTTTCAAATTTGTCCACTTTTGATTTTTGATTTTTTTATATCAAAAAAAAACTCTTATTTATTTCTTGTATAACAACGCAAACCCCATAATGGGCCCACATTTCTTTCTATTTTTTTTGTTTAATTAAAAAATATTTTGTTTTATTTTTACGCAAATAATATTTTTTAATTAAACAAAAGAAATAGAAAGAAATGTCGGCCCATTATGGGGTTTGCGTTGTTATACGCGGAATAAATCAAAGTTTTGTTTGAAATAAAAAAATCAAAAATCAAAAGTGTCGAAATTTGAAAAATCAATCATTTTCTCTGAAAAAATAAAAAATTTTGTAGAATCCAAGTTTGAATATTTTTTTTGTATTTTTTCCTAAAAAGTACATTTAAAGACAAACAAAAACAAAAAAAAAACGTTCCGATTAGTCAATTTTTGAAATAGTCACGATCGTTTGAAAAAAAAACAGCAGTTTTTCTAAAAATTCGTAACTTTTTTTGGGTTGAGTAAAAAATTTTGAAAAAATTCACAGAACTGTTGTTGATGAGATAGTATAATATGTAAAAATTTCAGGAAAATTAAAAGGGGTCGGGTTCAAAAGTGGTCGATTTGGTGTGGAATGCCCCATATGCAAATATCTAGATTAATAATTATTCGAAATATATCACTAACTCTTCTGAGCTCTCTAGTTCTATTGAACGATCAAAACCCTGGCGGTTACGCCCATGTATAGTACATCTTTCAGTCAAGATTACCTGCTGATCTGATCACCAATATCTACTAATAAAAACCGAAACAATGACAACAAATAAATATTTATTTTCCCATTGTTGTTTACTAATTTTTCTGTGGTTAATTAGCAAAACTCATCAGTAAAATTATAGGAGTTGATTTTACACTGTCATAGGTGCCGAGTTCAGAAAAAAGGTCCGAGACTTTAGCCTTCCCTGAAAAGTGCTACAAGCTGAATCGTTAAAATAATTAAATATTAACACCTGAAAATATTTTAAGGTCAAATTTTTACGGCATTTCGAATAATTGAATCATCTTAAAAAACTTTACTGCATACAGCACTGCTATCCTAGCTACATACCTTTTCCATTATAATTTATAAACTTTATTGATGAACAGCTGCAGTAAGTTAGTTAGTACACTAATAAATGAGAACAATCGGAAAACGAATTCGAAACAACCTGTACCTCGATTTCCAATAATTTTAAGGTTGACGGCGTAGAAATTTAAGTAAATTTGCAATTGCACTTATAAAATTAATCAGTTTGACGACGATCCTTTACTTGTCTGCAATCTGCATTGCTGCTTCAAATAATCACCAAAATCGCAGCCACTCAATTGTCGATTCAAATTCATTTTAAGGTGTGTTTAATTCAATTTGATTAACCTTTCTTTAAAAATGTACCCATTTTATAAATTTAACCATTGTAATGCTAATGCACTGTTTGTTCGAATTTATTGACCCTTTTTATAAAAGGAAATGACTTAATTAGTTATTGTGAATTGCTTGGCACCAAATTGGCATACCATTTTAATTATCGAAAGTATAACTTTATAACCACGTATTTGTTTTAACCTGAATCACGTAAATTGACAATATTGAAACGAATTAATTAAAAATTACCGCAATAGAGAAAAATAAATCAATTTTTAACAATCTTGACAGTGCAATGGTATGATGGTATATATGCTATTCAAAGAGATTTACCACGTTCTAATTACCTTAGTAAAAACCCAATTTGCAGTGAAATTAATTTATTGGCACTTATACAAAGAAGTTTTAACTTTTTACAGAACGTAAAAAACACGCTAAAAATGTGAACATATAAGAGGTTGTTAATCTTTTTAATAAGTCGCTACCAGTCGTAAAGCAATTCATTGATTTTTACTGTTGCTTTAAGTTATTTATTTATTATCCCTGTTAACGAAAATATAATAAAATGGAGACCGGTCGAAAGTAACTTTTTACAGATCACTGAATTTTAATTGCATTAAATTTTTGAGTTGTGTTTTTCTTATACCAGAATTTTTGTTATCAAAAATTTTTGTAAAATTTATACCGCTAAAAAGCTATTTTATGATGTCTTTATATAAGAATACAATGGATAAGTATAATCTAAGGGGGCGATTAGCTTGATTTATGTTGTAAACCTCAAATAAATGTTTATCATCAACGTGCCTGAAAAGTGCATCAGGCAGTTCATTTTAGTCACCGAAAACTTCAGGCCGTTTTTCGTTTACGTTTTAAATTAGGAACATTTTTTTTCTTTATTTCAATACCTTATGTCGCGTCTTCGTTACTTTTTGTGTTTTGTGTGTTGAAGTTAAAATTTCCGAATGAACCCCAAGGAACAAAATTGGAACATGTGAAGAATAACTGAAAATTTAAATTTCTCACATCGTTCCAATTTATTTTGAAATTCAGTTCACATAAAAAGCTCCATTAATGTTTTTATGGCGTTCCTTTTAATTATCACGTGAAATAATTTCGTTCTGAAACAAGAAAAATCCCTTTCGTTTCATAAGGCAGAAATTTAGCTGAGGCAACACGTACAATCCATCGTAAATAACGGCATTTACATAAAAACAAGGGTATTACATTAATGTGGCTAATTTGGAGAGTGAAATGAATTTTCGAGCGCACTCAACTGATTATAAACAACCAAAATGAACACTTCCTCTGACCTCATAGGTTTTGTAACAGGTCAAGCGGGCGTCTAGTACACAAGTCAAGATGATGCGAAGCAATAGTTCGTGAAATATCTGACCAACTTCACCTCTTCACGGTTCAGACAAAGGGTAACAAACCGTGATATTGGTTGTACTTAAGGACTCTTCAAGTAAGTGGTTTGGAAGGGTTGATCTGATAGAGAAGTTTTTAACTTGGTAGGCTAGAAACGTTAAACGCAACAAACCTTAGTTTCTTTATTTTTTAAATAAAAACAAACTCGTTGTGTTATTTATTTTCGTAACCCCAAAGAATAGAAACACTTACTGTCAAGAAGTAAAAAAATAAAACTTTTGTTGTGTTTTGTCAAGTCGTCAAATATCAATCACGCAGTTTATACAGGCACATATAAAAAATTATAACGTTTAAATTCAGAACTCACAAGTTATCTCATCCATATACGGCAGTCGTGAATCCTAGTGTAGTCAGGACCAAGGAAGGAATTTAACCGAATCGCGTTATGCATTTATTAGAAGATCCTTTTTAGGCAAGTCATGTCTAGATCCTTGTATAAGCAGTTCACGTCTTGAACAGATTACCGATGTGTTCTGCAAATATTTTTGTATAAAATATTCTAAATTACGATTGATAGCGAATACTAAAAACTCAATCTTTAATTCGGCTTGAAAATTTTATTAACTCGTTGCTGTTTTTTGCAAAATCTGAAAAATCGAAAACACGAGTAGTATGAATAAGTAACCTGGTATATTAGCTGGTTTAAAGGAGCGACTGTAGACGTGTTGTGTCAAGATATCCAATATAAACGTCCAGCGCTCTTGGTCCATGAATTCCCTACATACAAGTGCCTGAAAGATACTGTAAATCTAATACGTGTCACATGATAGTCTGACAGATAAGAATTGCACTTTGTTCCGTCTTTTTGCAGACGGCAGCTACAAAAATTTAACTAATAACGAACAATTTATAAGATAATTGAATCGAGGAAACGAAACTCAATCATTTGCTGAAAAAAGCTTCTATCCAGACATTTTACAGTCTTCTCGTATCTCAGGTTATTACAAAATAGAAAGATAATTTGGAAAGTGCAAATTTTACTTTGATAATCTATAGATTTATTTATTTTTCCTACAAACTTATAATTAGAAAACTTGATTTACAACTTATTAACAAGTTTTGTAACGTTAAAATTTCAGCATATAAAAACCACTTTACAGCCAAGAATTTTATCTAAAAATTTTACACTCAGAAAAATTTATTTGCTAACCCAACAAACACAAATCTATTTTTTTTTCTAACAAGTAACAAAGTTTTGAATTTTACTTTTTTCTACAAACAAAATTTTTTAAGTTTTATAATCGATGATCTAACAGTTTTACTTTTTACATAAAAGGATAAATTAATTATTATGCCATAATTAAACATTTATCTTGATAAATAAATTAGCATGTCTATTTAATACAAAAAAAAGTTTTGTGAAAACAGAAAATGCCCATTAGTAGGTATTAATTTTGTATAGTTAATTTAAAATTAATATGGTATGTTGGATATCTCTAATTAATATAAATGCCAAAGTTTTACATTCTATTTATTGCATTGCAGAAATGCAAATAGCACATTCATTAATATTATAATTAATTTTCATTTAAAAAATGATATTACAGTAATATTATGGCGTTGCGATTTTATTATTCTATAAGTGAATTTTTTATCTTGCAATTAGATACACATTATGTAAAAATTTGCAGTATTAATTATATCCAAGAGGACTAGAGTTTGGAACGGACGTAGTGGTATGAAAAAAAAATCACGTGATATTTCAGTAGTTGACACTCCTGTAAAACTAACAGTAGAATAGTAAAACCGTGCATAATTAGATAAAACTTAATGAAATGGTATAAATTACAAGCTCTCTATCAAAAATACAAAAAAATTACGCAGTAAAATGGTTAGGCACAACTGATGGATTAAAAATTAACTCGATTGGACCAGTCTTGTTCAAAGAGTACAACCAAACGCGTAAGCCGTTGTTGTTCGGCCTTTGGTCTCATTTTTTATCTACTTTTTTATGAGTGAAGGCTCTACTTTATATGTACAATCATGACATTGTTTGAATATCAAATTACTTTTGCCTACTTTAGTGCTGGTATGCATGCGAAAGTTTACTATTTTGATTATTATTTCATCCTAAATGAAATAGTAACGGATTTAAATTAACTCGACTGTTAAATGAGGCTAAGAGCTCCGAAGTGAACTAACCCACTCTGATATTAAAAGTGGATTAAATAACTTTAGTTCCCAGGCAATTAAGCGTTATACGTAACTTTGTCTACACTTGGAGGGTAGTCCATACCCTCCAAACCCCCCAGTCACAAACACCAACATAGTATTTTTCCTGGCATTGAATTTATTAAATCCTATCCATTTAAAATATGTATCAGCACATCAATATTTCGTGGTATTAAGACCGTTTGCGAGGGAAGAGGATGGATAGTATTAATACCCTCCCCTCCAACATGGGGGTTAACAATTTTTAATACTTTACAGTAGAATATATAAATGTAAAAGTTAGAGTCCTTAGGTCAATGAAAATGAAACTTTTATTTAAACTTAAATTTGGATAATTTTTTTGCTGAAAAGAAACAAAAGCTTAGAAAGTATAAAAAGTAGATCAAAAGCGGATCTACCCAGCAAAGGCGCAGAAGGTACAGTATAAAGCAATCAGATTTTCTTAAGAACGTAAAAGTTAAATAATAAAATACCGCAAATGATTTCAAATGAATAGCTTATCGCATCTGATCTTATCAACTGATCTTACAAATTTTTCTTGTGTGATTAACAGGAAGATTAACAGTTCACAATTTTTAATTGTAATTGTAAGTGGGGATCAACTCTGCCTGCCTAGACCGACATAACCTTAATCGTAAATCTTTTCTGACATCCACTACATCACCGCTCAATACTGTAACTAAAACAACGAGAACCAAGAGTAAAAGCTCCAAGCAATCTCACAACTCCAGTTCACTGCAGTCAAACATTCTCTTCAACACAAATTGAATGAACAGTCTCCAACTCTTCACCATAAGTCACTACTTCTTACGCATCTTTCTGATATTTTTCTCTAGATCAGCTCTTCTGAGTGCAAACTAACCCCACCTAGTTTCACAATCTTCCACAAGTTCAGCGTCAGTTTACCCACACACCAAATGAAGGAAGAATGGGGATCAGTTTTAACACTCTAAATAGTCATTAAGTTTATCGTCGTCGTCAATCATCAGCGCTGGAGTAATTTACAAGCTTTTCATGAGTTTACTAAAAGTAAAAAATTACAGAATATCGACGGTCTACCCGCACAACGATCAACCTGATCTGATTTTCAAGAGTCGTTTAAAAAGAACCACAATCGTAAACGCGTCGATTGTTCCGGTTGTATTCAAATTTAAATTATTAATTTATTTAAAACCCCCCACGTTTTAAACATTTCAAAATTAAATCAATCTACTTCAGCATTTCCTATTCAAATTAAATAATAAAACATTCATTTGTCAGAGACAAATTTATCCAAACACATTTATGCAGCTCATAATATGAAATAGAAAGAAAATACAGTATATAAATAAAATCATTCTTCATTATCGACTTGAAAATGCAATAAACATATCACTTGTAACAAATGGGAACATTAACAATTGAAGAGTAATTTGATTCTAAATTGTTAAACGATACAATTTCCTCAAAATACCATTATTTTAAAAGTAATGTCCGATATCATTTTTCACAGTTTTATTCATGACTCTTGTGGTAATTTATTATCGCCTCCAGGAAAAGTTGTAGAAATTATTGTCAACTACAGCGTTATCCCTAAATCATTGCAGAGACTTCTATTTCTTATATTTTGGAAAATTCCAGGCTCATATTGTACACAGTTAGGTGCGGAAAAATTATTCGATTTACTTTTTTATTAAACAAATTTAAAAATTATGAACGAAAATGTTCCAGTTATTTTCTCAATGAATAAGCATCAACTTCTTTATTAGCTGAGTTGAGCTATCAATTTATTTCTTAAAATATCTGACAACAGAGTGCAATCTTGAAACCCCGACATAAACAGATGGAAAGGACCCTCCTAACAGCTGTCAAAGATGATAATCCGCTCTTAAAATCATCACCCACTTTCTATTCGTTTTCGTTATTTGCTTATTTTGTCGTTAATTTTAATCAGGGATGGTTTATGGAGATATTTGCTTATTGCGGTACTTAGCGCTTGGTTTCTTCTATAATGCCGAAGCTGTTGCTTACAAAAACTTTGAGATAAAACTTGCAACTATATTTAAATGCAGCTTCATTTCATTTGACGAGTATCCAACAAGTTGGTCTACCCGTTCTCTTTGGAGAAGTCTAATGGAAATAAAATTCAATCGTCTGGAATTAATATGTAAGGTAAGGTAATCAGAATTTTTTAATCGATCTGATTTACTTTGTCAATTTATGACGTATATTAATGTTAATCAAGGTTGTCCTTTTCCGTCGGTTAAGTGCAATCTTCCTCAATTCAAACGAACGCCTTTCTTCAAATACTTTTGACAAGGAACATTTCAATTATTTAACATAAGCACGAAAAGCCATAAAACCTTTTTTTATCTTCTTATACTCTAACTGACTACAAAATGGATGTTACTCAAAGTCCATTTTCGCAACTTGGTAGATTAAACTTTTAAACTAAACCGTGTCTACTCGCAATCATACCTTTTGTTGCTATCAAGATTGCTTTACTCTGGGTTATACAAATAAACGCTACAAAGTTGAATTAAAGTTTGTTAAACCACATGTCGACAAAGTTATAGTAAAAGGGATATTTTTTTATAAATTGTTTCTGTATAGGAAAATAAAGACTGAAACTGGCAGGTACCTCTTGCTCACCTAATCTACAGCTGGCGGTTATTCCATATCGTTTAGACCCCTCATCAGTTTCTAAAACCGCTATCTATTGTACTTTCCATGTCCCGTGACCGCTAAAATTTTAGATTCACTAAAAACATACACAATCTCCGAGCAAATTCTTGATCAAAATATTATTAATGACTATCTCTATAAAAGTATTTTTATTATCGATACTAATCAATTTTCTATAAACAGAAAATTCAATCGACTTTCGTTCGTGTGGATCGAATCCATGTATGTAAGAATAATATTGGAAATGTTGATAAGCGATACGCAATCTGCAATGCTTGTGAAACGAAAAATATTTTTAATTATTAGAGGAAAATTTAAAAATTAAGATAAGCCATAACATTAGGTACATGGTCGGTTAGTTGGATGCTTAACATTTTTTACCTAGAACGAGGAGCAAGTCTAATAAAAAACTTCTAACCTGGAAGACCAGAGGAAGACCAGAATAAAGTTAAAGGACTTAAAAGGATGAATAAGCTCGAGCTGAGTTAAGGCGACCTAACGACTGCATATATACGGGGTAATAGTCAACTCGCTTGTACACTGTGCTCCGACTGACTCTTAGCAATATCAACAATAATACCACCAATAAAATTTACGTAAGCAGTAAGACAAAAAGGTAAATTATTTTAACAGTTTAATTAATTTTTAAATCAAAATGTTTTGAGGTTTACGTAAAAAGTCGGAATATTTTCATAGTTTTCATATATACCTACACTAAAATTTTTATTTCCTCATAAAAAAGAAATACGTCAGATATAAAGTAAAAACAGAAAATATTATTATTCGTGTTATTTTATTTTAATTAAAATGTAAAGCTGTAATATTTCTAAAAGTTTCTCAAGTCAAAATTAAATTAATCTGCTGGCATCAGTGCATTTGTACCTTTTTATGTTTTACGTTATGTTTTATGTTTTAGGAGTAAAAAAGGGTTTACCTTAAGCATCAAAAACATATGTGAAAAATTGGTACATATGAGATATTTTCGAATAAAACGGTTGAAATGAAAAACTGCAAAAATGCTGATCCTAACCAATTGCAACAATTCGAGAAATTAATATACTCTAATCGAAACTATGAACGAAAATTAATTTTGGTCATTTATAAGTCAAGGAAAAATGAGCGGAGTAAAGAAAAATAATCTATACTTTTAGCATTTTACTGTTCAGAAATGTATTTAATGAAATATTTTTCCATAATTTTTGAGAAAAAATAGTAGCTCTTACAAAAAAACATAATATGTGATTCGATTTGCGTTGTTTCGTATACGGTGCGATCTGATTTGACAAGGTACAATTACCGCTGTAATTATAAAAAAAGAGATCATTAATCATATAATACTGAGACTATCCTAATCTTAAGTTTTTATAAGTAATTGCTTTTTACACCAAAATTTAAGAAAAAAAACGCTATTAATCGGGACGGTCTGTAAGAATATTTCCGCATTCTCCAAATAGCCAGTCCGCCCCTGGGTAATTGTAATTAAATTGTTATGAGATTGATGGATTGCAATAACTAACTTCGTGCAGAAGTTGAACTCATCAATTGTTAGTTCTACGTCCATATATTATTATTATGTATACTCCAGGTGTTATAAAATCTCCATTACAGTATTAATACATCAACTAAGTACGTGGTAATATTTAAACAGATCTTGGTATTTCTGATTTAAAACCTTTGAAAATTATTTTCCTTTTTGAAACGCAACTTAAATTAAATTTCTTCAAAATGAAATTCCTGAAGTCTAGAACAAAAAAAACAGTAAGAAACAAATTTTGAGCAAATTTGTGTGTTTTCAATTTATTAAGCTTATTTACAGTTGGATACTGGGTGGCCTAAAAGGTACCACAATCTTTAAATAATTCCAATTTCAAAGCTTTTACCTTCAAAGGTTTGAATGCAATAATCATCATTTAATTTTGATCGACTTATAATTTTATCGACGATATCACTTACATTCAGCACTTGATTCCTTTTCTACACTTGAAAAGTAAGCCCAATGTTGTTTGTCCGAAAATACAAAAACCAGGTAAAATCTTGAAGTCCTAAAGATAATTATCTCATAAGCTTGTTATTTACGACAATGACAAATACATGTCTTATGTTTGTACACTTTATTAAAAGGTTTCTAAATTGTTTTTTTGACACAGTCAATATTCTTTTTGGTTAAAAAATATTTTCGTTTCGAATTTTTTTTTTTTTGAGAGAGAGTTTTAATTAGCATTTTATAATTTTAGATAATTGAAGATAAACAAATTTAACTTTTTTACCCGTCACCCCTAACGTCAAGAGAAGGGATCTATTGGAAAGCAAACACGTTTTAGCAAAGTTTAGGTTTAAAATTGTTTACAGTTTGCTATTTTATGAAATTAAAACAATCAAAGGGTAACAAAAAATTATTTGCTTTTTGTTACCTGTGGTAATCAATAAATTCAAAGTAAACATTCGAGTTAGTCATCCCTTTAAGTGAATCATACCGAGGTTTCCTCGTATCGTCGTATTGATATTATTCAATTTATTAATTAGCGATTTTGTGATTATTATTTGATGCTTAACTAATTTGCAATGCAAAATATTTGTATTATAGTGTAGACGCGATACTTTGAATTTGCGTTTCAAAAGCGGTCGAGCTTTTTTACTGGATAAACAATTTGAATGACGCTATGGATAACAATTCTTTGTAATTTATTTATTTTGAAAACTAAAATAAACTTCAATCAATCTTCTTCATTAAAACACGTTTTAATGAGCGGAGATGGACGACAAGAGCCGAATAAAACTTGGAAAATGGAACGAGCTTTAATACCCAGATATTGTAGAAGCGTCGCGATAGAAGTGGTCACGGTTTCGTTTAGTGACGGTCGTCGCGCTGCGAGCTTTCGGGATTATCTAAACACGCGCTTTTTCAAATCGCCACCCTTAACTTTCGAATTAAATTATTTTGTTTCACTTCCTGTTTTTCATTTACTTTCGGGCTGTTTCAAGTAATTTTTAATTGTTTAAAAAATATTTGCGTTAAAATTTCCAAGTGATGTCCACCCCTATTATTAACGATGTCGTTATTTGGTTTTTTCGCATGGATTGATTTATGTTAACAAATGGTGCAGTAACTACTTGCATTGTCCTGTCGGCGACAGAAGGGGTGAGACATGGATCCCCCAATTGCGCCCTCGTTGGCTAAAAAAATTGACATACCTGACAAAAAACGAAATTTTAAATTTATCCAAATGGATGCAACGTCCAAAACAAATTCTTCCGGACAGTTTTTGGTGATGTGTGTTTTGTGTGCAGTGTGTGTTACCGCAAGTGTTTACAGTGGCTGGAAGGAAGCCGTACTACAAAATCGACTAAATATTTTAGAAAATAGAATTGAATTACTAGAAAGACAATCGTCTGACGATAATATAGTTTTCATGGAAAGATTTCGTAGAGAAGCAAACGAACAATTTCGAAAAGGAGTCGCGAGGGAAGTTGCAGCTACTCAAATGCTTTTAGGTGCTCACAAAAGAATAACTAGAGATGTGCCAGAATGCATCTGTCCTGCAGGTAAAGAAACTTGTTTTGTTTGATTTTTACCATTATGAGCACATTTTAGCGTAAATAATGACATACGAGTATGAATTGACTTTACTGTGTACACAAAACCCCCAGTCCCTTTTACCAGTTACACTTAATTTTATAATTTCAAGGTTTATTATCCACTCGAATTTTTTTTCAACTTTATTTGTGTTATCACTTAGTTTTTCTGACAAAAAACTGCCAACTTATTTAAATTGCCTTCATTATTTTTGACATTTATATACTGAATCTGGTCAAATATGTATTTTGGCACTCTTTCAAATTAGGGAACCAGAAAAATAATTGTAGCAATTAATTTAACTTTTTGTTTTTGCCTTACAATAATAATTATTATTCCACTCTCGACAAAAACTCCCCTAGTAAAAATCCATGTTCAAAAAATCATACATCACTCGCTTTTCATATCATCGTCAAGAATTTTCATAAAAGAAAATTGTTATGTATTCGAGAAGTACGCAAATCGAAAATGGAAAAATGGCTAAATTTGGCACTATTGCAGGAGCAAATTCAACAAATTGGAACATAAATTTTTTAGTCGGGAAAGTAAACAAATATTTCTACAAGAAGTTGGTATTTATTTTGGCCAACGAACAGAGCGACTTTTCCAAGTTGCGTGTGGTGATTTTTTATTCGCACGGCCAGGGCAGCAAAAACTTTTAGTTCACAAAGTAAACTAACAGTAGGAATTGTATTGAAATTTAGGTACAAAGGTGAGTTGTGACTTTTTGTTCCAATGGATGCTGAAAATGTTTAATTTGAGTTGTGGTAACTTTCATTTTAAATGTTGACCTGCGACTTTATAAAAGTGATTCCGTACTAGAGGCTTCTTTTTGAAGCCCACGTTTTGTTTGATAAACAACTTTTATTACATCTTAATTTTCTGATTTTATCTTGTTTATAATATTGTGCTGAAAATCTAATTAAGTAATCTACTGGGCCGTATTGTTCGCTTATAATGAACGTCGTGAGGCTCTCTCTAATGTCACTGATGAGCGTTGGAAGTGTTTTCACATCTATTTATGGAACCTGCTGTTAACGTGGGCTCCAAACCACGGGTAACATAATTACACTTCATTTCGAGATGGGTTACAATTTCCTTTCGAGGAGAAACTGTCAGAACAAAGTTCTCACTTCGTCCGGGCTCAAACCGGATACCTCGACATTAACAGTAACCACTAATTGTAACTTCATCTAACTAAATTACTTAATAAGAATTAACGGAATTACAACGCCATACTTAATTTTGTACTCGTACATTTTCGTAATAATAACAATAAATCAGGGATGTCCCATTGTTCTTTTTGATGTGAAAGCAACGCCTTATTATAATTATTTAATAAATATTATTGTTATATTTAATTAAAAATCAACTAAAAAAATAAATAATATCTTATTATTCTGTAAGATAATAGATTTCAATCTAATTGTTTCAGGTAATTAGTTTTCTACACTTTTTGTTATTTTTCTGTATTTTTCAAGCATCAGTAGAAAGCGCATTGTAAAAATTTTTTTTTTAAAATTGGTTAATAATTCAGGGCAAGCAAACCAAAATAGTGAGCCACATTTCAGATTATAACATTTTTGTTAATAATTTTGGAATTTCTTAAGGTAAAAAAAATGATTTTCTGTGTGTAATAATTATGTAAAAGTACCTACTAGTTGAATTGATAGCTTTTATTATAGTATTTAAAAAAATTTCATGATAATATGCAATATAAAATTATTGCACATTTTGGTTTATGTTCAATTTTAGTGTTCCTCTACATTATTGGTAGATCATCAAAACCAAAGTGAAGACATCAAATTCACCATTAAAAGATATCCAAATTATTAGACTTACAAAATCGCATTTTGTCTCACTGTTTTGCTTGGCACACCCTAAAATTTTAACCTTTTTCTTAAAAAATTACTTTTATTTAAACCTGACACCTTAACGTACAATTTGAGGGGGTGTTCAGGTGAATCAAAGAAAGTAAAATTTTTTACCCTTGTAAGCCATGATTAGAATTTTAATAATTTTAATTTAACGGCTTTTGATAAGCAAATTGAGCATATAGAAATTTTATTTTAGAGCTGTTATTGAGTGTAGAAACTGTGCAGAGTTTAATGATGACTAAAGGGAAAATAAATATTTTAATTTTTTAAAAGAAAATAAAAAGATGGAAAATTAAATCGACTAATTAATAATAATCAAAAGAATGAAAATTGGATTAAATTAGGAAGTTTATTTGCCCTTTACCACAATTTTGGGTTACGCAAATTTTAACAATAAATTTTGATTCAAGATTCAGCACATACATTTGGCAAATAAATTTTAGAAGCTGAATCAGCAAAATACCAAAATGAAGATTTTACTTTGGAAAACTTAAGAAAGGCCAGTATTCAACTTTGGTGATAAGTTACAGAGTGCAAGAAACCAAAATTTAAGTGAAAATAGGAGATACCAAAAAGAAAATCAACATCGCATCCTGATGAAATAAATAAAAAATTTTATTTTCAGGAAACTCTAGACCAGAAAAGAACAAATGATTATTAGCAAAACTAGTCGATGAAAACAAAGAATTTGAGTCAAATTAAAGGAACAATGATTTGAAATTTTTTAGAGCGGTGCACAGAATGTAAAGATAGTCTGGATAGAAATTGTAGAGAAAGATAAAAATCTAGGAAAAAGTGAAGAAGAAAAGTACAAGACATTCAAAAAAATAAACAAAACAAATTTGAAAAGTTATTTGAAAAATAACAAAAAACAAAAAACGATTTAAAGTGAAGAAAAGAATCGACTTGGTAATCAGAAAGGGTTAAAACTGAAAAAATTATATATTTAAAAAGTTACCAAAGTAAGAAATTGTTTGAAAAAATATAGAAAAGAGATAAAAAGGTCTACAATTACAAATATTTCAAAGAAAAGATGAAATCATGGTCAAAAATGATTGACAACTCAATTAGCGACAAAGGCGAAGAGATAAGAGAAATGACGAAAAATAATGAATTTGGTGATCCTTGCCAGGGATTGCAGCAATCGATGCCCAATTAAAAAAAAATGGACGACAAACATGAACATGATATTAAAATTAATGTAATATTAGAAAAGTAATAAGATATTTGATAAAATAAATTAAGTAAATTTTTTATAATTTTAATTTAATCGAGTGCAGATAACACAACGTGAGAGATATTGAAAAATATTGTACACTTTGATGATGATTGAAAAGAAAATAAACCTTTTGATGTTAAAACAAATATTTTTTGATATTTTTATTTAAAACAAAATAAAGGAATGGAAAAAACCCAAGTAAAATTTCTACGTTCTCTAATTAATTGTGACCACAGATCAAAAATTTAAAAATTTTCATTAAAACGGTCATGAAGAATATCGGCCCATGCGAAATTGTACGCATTCTCCACATTGCTATTTCCCTGACAGCAGAAATACCTAATAAATTGTGAAAATAAGCTTTCGTTGCAAACAAATTATCCTTAAATGTAATATCAAACATATTTGTTATTTCTTATTTGAGAAGTAATAACTGTACATTTTTGATCTGAAAAAGAGTCATAACATTTAAAGAAAATTCTACTCTGAGGAATATGTCGTGGAAAAGAAATGACCAAAAATTTTGTTATCCTTCTTTCGAGTTTCACAAAGTGACCATTACAAATGAAATGGAACCTTTCGAAAAAAACCAATCCAGTTACGTCTCTCTTAATCAACGGATATGCAATCAAGTTTCTCAAATTAAGCTTTTGCTCATCATTTTTATTCTTCTGATATTTTAATGTCCGGTTTCTATTTACATCATTTTGAAAATGTCAATCATATTTTTTCAAAACGGTAATAGCGCCTGGTTGATTTGTTTAAATTACAATAAATTAGTTAACATATTGTGATTGGAGTGTCAATATTAATCAAAGTTTAAATTTGTTTATTATTGATAGACACTGAAGTATTTAACGGAAGCTTCGAAAGTATAATTAGCAAAATAAATTTACATCTTTTCAAATAAACGAATTACACGCTGTTTGGATTCAAATTTAATTTTACCATCAAATTTGTCAAGAATTAAAGACGATCTTTTACGTAGGTACCTACTATTTCTTAATTTAGAATTTGAAAGCTTCCTTTTAGAGAAATGCTTCTTTGAGAAACACATTTTTTTATTAAGTTTGATCTTTTATTTATAATTCGAAAAGACGCTTAACGAAAATTTTGATAAAACCCACACCTATCGCGTTATTATTTTAGAAACTCTACAAGAGGATTACGAAAGTTACCCTCTGTTGGGCGTTGATTGCATTCTTAGTTCATCGTTCTTCTTATGTAGCTTAACCTAGCCTAGTTTAAGTAGATTATTTATTATGTACACACGTAGTTTTATGCATTTAAATTATCTAACTTATATGTCGAGAAGGCACTGTGAATATTTATACCCTTATTTACAAAACCCAAAACAAAAAAAATTATAATCTTCTGTCTGTACACATACGACTCTTTGTGAGCCAGCTTCTTTTCAACAGACGACCTAAAGACAAATTTTTTACCTTATTATCGATTGCATCGATAAATCTTTTGGATTGGAATGTCCTAACAAAGTATCGGGCCGGTTCGGCTCGAATTCTTGCAAATTATCCATCCGTTACGATATGGAAGGAACAAAAGACCTCAAAGAACAAACAGAATTTTTGTGTTCGTTGGAACCGTATTTTGAGAAGCACTGGTAAAGGTTGTGCATATTAATTAATAAATTAATCGCTTCATTACGTAAGCAAAATTAATCTGACGTTGGAAGAAACAAAACCCATGGGTACAAAAAGCACACCAGTGACGCAAGTAATGTTAGAAATTTCAATTTTGACCGTAATTACCTATAATTATATTGATTTATAAAATCTATTAAAGATTTTGATATAACTAATAATATCTCGGGAGAATAAAGTGCGTGTATGCTGAGAAAATTTCAGTTAATAATAATAATACCTTTTAAGCTGGTAACCATCAGAAATGATAATCGAAGTCATAAATTAAATAGACTTCCTTTTTATTAAAAACCTGTCCGATTATTATGAATATGCAATTAACTCAAAACTTCTTCTGCCAAGCAGACCGGGTGTTAATTAAATAGTTCATCGGTTACATTCAATTACACTTTCAAAATCAAGAGCTTCCAAATTAAAATTTAACTTTTCTTGTTGTATATTAAATTAATTTTCCGTGCAAGCCGAGTAAAAACTGAAACTCGAAGAAACAGTGTTTCTCAAAACGTGGGTCTTAATTAGTTTCTTTTATTAATAGCAAGGTGGGAGCACAAGTTTATTCTAAAAATACCAAAAAGTTCGTGTCATGTATCTATTAATAGGTACGTTTTTTAAAAAATTTACGAGATAATTAATTTCAATTGTGTGCTCAATTATATTGCTGATAAAATTCTTTAAATTTTTTGTTAATTATTGTTTATTCACTCACATGTTACACCTCATATGCTTAATTAATCACCATTTTGAAGTAGGAGCTGACAACTTGAATTATTAGTAGAATAATTACAAAAATTGATAGGCATCTCAAATAACTTCGAAACTCATTGCATTAACTTAATTAAAAGTGTAAGAATCTTGATGGAAGAAAACTAAAACATCTCCGTATCGTTTACAAAAGTACCAGCAGCACTGCTTAGTATGCATGGTTTTCTGTCACTTTCATGGTTAAATGTTACAAATTATCTAACGCTAAAAGTGTAACAGACAATTTTAATGGTTATAGTTTTAGTATATTGAAAATTTACTCCATGTAAATTTATACCATTAATTTAGCTTTGTCAGTTGAGATTAAATTACAATTTGACAAGGTGTTCCAAATAATATTGTATTGTAAAATCGTTACTATTCCAACCATCACTATTGGCCATTTAATTAATTAAGTGGTGGTTTTGGGATTTGTAAGGACCTCCTTAGTTTTTGTAAGTATGTAGTGGCTTGCTCTGACCGACAGTTGAGTGATAAAACTTCAACTCTTACAAATAAGAAAGAATTAGGCGATACCGGGGTTCCTTGGTACACTGTTCAACTTTGACTTACTTCTTTTTTTTATTCAAAATATGGTCTTGCAGTTTGAATGACTTTCAAAGTGTAACTCATTAAATCTGTGGTCCTGTAAATTAGAGCAATCTATCGGATTATTTTAACAAAGTAACCAAGGCTGACAAAGGTTCATAAGAGTCAGTTTTAAAATTGAATTTGTTATTAAAAGAACATTGATCATCATCTATTCAAAAAATTTGCTAACTTACTTTGGCAGCCAACTAGCCCAGGTTTCCCCTATCTATGATGGTATTTGAAATATTATAAAATGTTTCTGGATAAAGGAAAATAAAACATTGACTGTTTGAGCGATGAAGATTGCATGAGAATTCAGTTGATCGAAATTATGTTGTATGAATTGCAATCACGCAAGGGTATTCAATTAAACATTTCGCGAATATGAAAATAATACTACCATAAGTAATCAACGTCAAATGTGATTTATTACGAGACAAACATATTCAGTAATTTCTGCATGATGAAAGAATTATGAAGATATTGGAATTTTTAAAACGTTTAAATATTTGGAGTGAGTAGAAGATAAGGATCTGGATTACGCGCACTAAGGTCATAAGGATTCGATTCCCAATATTTGTGTCGTTGTAAAATCTATGTAAATTTAACATGCAATTTATTTTCATGCTAAGGAAGATTCTATAAAAATAATGTCCATTAATAAAATGTTTTAATATCATTGGTTTTCTAAGACACAATAAAAATTGCGTAACACAAATTCTTTAGTATTTGAGCCACTACTTTGATGTTCTATCTGCTGTTCATAGGCTTTGATCCTTTCCCCAGCTCCAAAAGCTTGAGTTTTTACAACTTTGCAAATGTTAAGTAAGTTATCTGACCGTTTCCACGTCGTTGGTTGTCTCAACTAGCAGAGACGTTATGGTAAAATAAGTTCAAACTTCTACTGCTATAATAACAGAAATTCCTCGCTGCGGAAAGTCGGGAGGTTTCAGCTTTAAGTAAAGACATATTGGGTATTTAAAAAAGGATAATAAAATCTTTTAGACCTACAGATTGTAATGGTTTGAATATCAACTCTCTATGCATTATATATAATACACACAAATTAAGAGAAATTTGAGCCAAATAATCAAGCTCATCGCTGATCTGATGTATGATTTCTATTAATTAAAATTTCTGCAGGGTTCCTATACTAATTTAATTTTAATATTCATCAGGCAACTGGTAAGTGGTAAGTATTAAAATAATTTAATAGTGTCTGTTATATAATTCTTTCTAATTGATTAGTTTTATTCAATCACCTTTTTAGTATTTACTGTGAATGAATTGTACACTTTTATTTAAATCAATAATTTAAACTGATTATTAAAATACCTACGATATTAGGTAAAATCACATCGAAGCGATATCACAAAACTATCGATTTAATTCTAAGTCTCAAGTAAGTCGCAATTACATCGCAGCGATGTCAACTTTAAATCACTAAATTTCACTTTTAAGCCTAATTTTTTTGCAATATTGAAAAACCGTTTTTTCCGATGAATTTGCAAAAGCATCATATAAATCAGTTAAACTTTGTTGATGGTACCTATTATTGGCATTTGAACGATTGAATAAATTTCAAGTCCGAATTAATCAAAAGTGAATGTAATGAAGTTACACCATTATGTATTTGATTACGTTAATTAACGATTCAATAATTAAACGTGGGTTTATATTTCAGAAAAGTAAAGTATACCATCAGTTCATAAATTACCTCAGATGTAAGTATCGCTAAAACGGTAAACGTGGGGGTAGGTGCAATTAACAATTACCAATTTCGAACAAACAAGTCTGGCTGTAATAAAAAAAAATTGGTTACCGGTTTCAAAAATTACTCGAAGACTTAATTAAAACCTTAAGATTCTTTTTATTTTAATTTTAAAAGCTGAAGATTTATTTTTTCAGCCGAATGATTTAGATATGAGGAACATTTTCTCCTACATACATCGACAAATGTTGCACAAACAAATGGCTTCGTTCAATCTTTAATTATCGAAAGAATTAGTTGGCTAAAATATTGAGTTTTTGAAGACTAAGCGCTCAATCCCCCATAATTATGGTTTAAATGAAAATACGTCAGTCATATTTTTGTCGAAATCTAAGATTTCTTTGTGCCACAATAAATGTTCAACAATACCTTCGTGTCATTGTAGATAAAGTGTCAACGCCCTTCACTCAAATAATCTGATGTTCCCTTTGAAAAAAATAATGGAAGACGATTTTTCAGATAGAACCTATGGAAATTTTTTCCTTCCTGCCATTCCTTCTTTTTTGTCCACCTTTCGAATCATAATGAAAAAATGATAAAACTCAGAAATAATTTTCCTGACTTATTCTACCGTCCTAATTGTAAGGAGCTTTTCATTCATTAAATTTTATTTGTCGAAATTACGCGTAATTTATGTTGTTAGAGATATTAAACGAATAAAGCGTGCCATTGAGTGTTTCCCCATTTCTGAAAGATTGCAACCCCTCTTACTTGTAACTTTTTATTATTACAAACGCTAAGTCCCAATTCAATAAATTCACGTTCCAGTCGAAGATTTAAAATGACAAAAAGACGTTTCGTCCTTTTCGAACCGATACGAAACAATTAATTTTAAATGGAAGGGAACCTTTTAATTGGGAATTAAATTGTTAATTATAAAATTATACTCTTGGAACACTAATTATAGATTGGAGAACGTAAACATGATATGGAAAAATATAAAAAAAAATTATTGATGGCTCAATTAAATGAGAATGTTTATGAGTTCTTAATTTATTTAAACTGCCTACTTGTGATATCGAGGACCATTAATATGCATTAGGGAAGAACAAATATTGTCAGTTCGCATTTTAATAATTATTACTTTCAAGATGCAATTTTTTCTCTTTTGGTTCGATAAGAAATCTTAATTATAAATTACATTGTAGGAGAAAAAACTAGAAATAATTGAATGATAAAGCAAATAAACGAGTTACTCGGATACATAAAATTAAAAGTGCTATGTTCCTAATTTACCCTATTAATTAGATACGTTTTTGCTGAAATTGAAATAGCCAATTAGTTTATTTCTTTAAATTGGAAAAATTTTCCTTAAGAAAGTAAACGATTTATCTAATAGAAATTCCTACGCCAAGTTCCAACTAAAGCTACATCGTATTACATTTCGAATTAACGGACTTTAATTAAATCCATTGATCAATGGTGAACATTTATCTATTTCGTGTGTTCTTTTGGGTGTCGTACAAATGTAAAATAAATTTTAGTTAGTTACGTACGTACGTCGACGGTTTCAAATTCAATTTTTGCTACTAGCTGAAAGGCACATCGGCAATTGGTGTAATCAGGGATTCGAAAATTACCATTATTTTCGAAATTATCTTGGTTAAACTTGAGAGTTAATTACAACAGCTTGGGCTATCTTATTTCTTTGGTTTTATTTATAGTAACATCTTATGGTCAATTACGTACTTCGTATATATACCTAACAAGCTCCAAAAGGTTTTTATATGGCCAAGTTTAGGAAACTTTAATCCTGACTTTTAGTTTAGGTTGTGTTCGAGCCCACTCGCGCGTGATGCCCTAGGGTCTCCAATTCTTTTACTACCCTAAAATCGTAGCTGGCTACCACAGACATGTACTGTCCGATATCGGCAGATTAATGTTCCTGGAACATTGGGGGTGTCGGCACTTAATCAGTATTATATAAATTATATTAGCAATATATTTAATTCCCTACACTCTCCTATCAGATTACGATATCGATTAATTATCTCGATAAGTTTCGAAATGTCGAATCAAATTTCGAAATATTTCGAGGCGGACTGGCCATGTGCACATGGTGGAAAATCTGTCGGTGTGTTTGTATAGTTTGATGATTCCGATAACGAGTAATGTAGGGTAAGAATAAGAAGGGTAGTTGCCCTTCTGCCAAAAGTAACAAATTTTTAAATAACTTTAGGTAAACGAATAGTTCTTCAACATTGTTTTTCTCATAATAGTTATCTTATTTCGGAACTTTTTTCTGTTGTTCTGAGAAATACGAAAGAAAATAATTAAATTTTTAGTTTTATTAGAAACAACAGAAGACAACGATAGTTTCATTTTACCATGTTTTTTCCGTTGATAAAAGTGTGTCGTTTAGTAAACGAAGACTCGATTAGCTTTATATGTATAGATAATTAAGTAAAAAATTAAAAGAAAAAGTCCTGAGTAAACTTATTGAGACTGTTTGAGTAGTAGAGTTGAAAAACTTATGTAAATATTTCCTTGTTGAAGCTCGGAGGAAATGGTAACGGTAAGGTTCACCGTCGATTTTTCATTTATCATTCCTGTTCTTAATAATTTTGATACTGCTTGATTCGGGGAGCTACAAATATTATGAATTCAAAGATAAACTAACCTATGTATAATTTTAATTTTTGAGAAAATAATTGTAATTTTAATTAATTGAGGGAAAATGCACTGGAACAAACAACAAAAGTGATATTATTTTATATGGTGATCCTTTATATTGCTTCGTTACTGTGCTGCCACCTGTCAATCTTCACCTTACCATGCCATCAGATTGCAATAGTACCTACATTTTTATCCTGTACACTAGAGGAAGTCATAAAAACAATACAATAAAATTGATAAGCTTTTTGGGACCATAAAAGCCTGGAGCTTAAATTTTATTAGCTTCCACGTAGGTAGCTGAATGTAAAATATTTTGTCAAAATCATTAAATAAATTTACGTGAGGTTGCTCGGCCTTCAGCCTCTCTAGACGGTTTTTTAAGTACCTGGGACTGTATAAGCTTCTTTATTGAAATTCCTGATAAAATTAATTTGTGCAATTAAATTTTTCTATAAGTAGCAAAAAAATTAAGCTATGTTTTCACTCGTCGGCAACTACACGTTTTCTCGCAATGTAATCATCTGGTTAGAATTTTGTTTTTGAAAATTTATTAAAAGTAAAACCATTCGCCTGTACGCAAAGAGTATTAGCTGGTTTAGTCAACGCTAACAAACATGATTTATTAAAAGCTTTAATGTAAAAAATGGCAATTAATACATTGCTCATCGTCATTTACATTTCTGAAGTTTGTTTTATAGTTGACTTAATACGCTTTTCAACGAGTCAAAGAGTTCTAATTAGTTTTTTTTTCAAATTTCCAACACGTATTTATGTGAAATTAATTCTAAAGACAATTTTTGTACGTATTTCATGTCGATAATTATTTTTGTAAGTTTTCTGCAAGCTGTGGAAAAGTCTGAAAGTTTTTATTTAACCTACTTTGAAGTCAGCGAGTGTGGTGCGGCGATCGTATCTTTGACGAAATACAAGTTCGGACTTGGCGTTCCCTAAAAGAAAACAGGGTTTCTCTCGTTCATATAAAGTACAATCGGAAGTTCGCCATTCTGGTAGTCGCAACCTTCCGGAAATTGGAACCGGGCTTGCAAATATATAGCGTCAAACGATTTCGCATAGGGAGAATCACAAACCAACATACGACAAACTAAAATGTGTTCTGTCAAACTCAAACCAAGTAAAGAAACTCAATTTCGCGGATTGCTGAACATCCCCAATATATTTAAAATATGTGAAACTTATGTTATATATGGTTTGACGCCTTCACTATAATTTAATTACGATTCGAAACGACGTTCTTGACTGAAATTTATTGGAAGGAGTTGAAGCTACCTGCTCGTGGAAGATACGTCTCTTTTATTATAATGGAGGTAAGCTGGTTAAGCCGCGCCGCTCAGAGAATTTAACAATGGCCTCTAATCTGTCACCAAAGTTATAAAAGCAAACAGTAAATTTTATCGACTTTCGAAGGTACCGTCTTTCTCCACGCATATCTGCACTTCCATTTCGAGATGTTTTATGACTAACAAAAGTAAGAAAGCTTTGTATATGCATGCATCGACAAAGTTATTTGTGTTTTCTATGGGGTCTCTCAATTCGGCAGGATGAAACGAACGAAAGCTGGAAATGAGTCGTGATTGTGATGTCCTGCGGGAGCGAGCGAGAAGCTATAGGTAATTCTCACGAGGGAGACATCCCGGATACTGCAATCATTCGCATTAGTTGCGAGGAAGAATAAAGCTAGGGCTTCGACCCGCTGCCTCTTACAAATGAATCTATCCGGCAATGTATGGTCCTCTTCTCTATACCATCAGGATTTGGATTGAAATTCTTTGTGACAAATCCGGATCAAAAATTATTCATTCGATAAAACCATTTTCTTGTAACAAATTGCATAAAAAGTCGACTCAGCACCAAACGTAATAATTTTTTTTTCAAATTAAAATTGATTACAAAGCGATGTGCGTAAATTAAATCACGAGACGTCGTTTTAACTATAATTAATTGCGTTATAATTATAAGAAGAGGGAGATGCTTTAAATTGTTCCAAGAGCAAAAGCAACAAGTCGAAACAACTGCGGAAATTTCATTTTCGATCAAATTTTTGATTGAGTGATAATGTGACGGAGTATTAAAAGTTTTAGAAGATAGCTGTATAAGTTTGAATGAAAGTATTAAATTTAAAGTTTGTGGTTGAACTGAAAGTAAATTTGATACACCAGCGTGGTATACGCGCATAAAAGAATGAAAAATGAACCGTCTCTTTATATAAAGAATTCATAAATAGGTTGTGCATATATAAACTGCTCTTAGTGTATACATTCTTGAAATACATCCCGAAATCGAATTTAGGAGGAAAAAAAACGTAAGGAAATATTGGAATCAAAAATGTAGTGGCGGCTCCGACGACGGCGCACGGTGCGCTGACGTGACGGTTCGTTAACCGCTGCAGAGATTTGAGGCTACCGATCAATCATGACACTTCAATCACCTTATTTCACTGATTTATTCAAATTCTTATCATTGCTCTCGATAGTTCGTGTTTTGCACAATTAACGAAAGCTCTTGCCATGATCCTGGAAAATGTGTAAACAAGCGCGCTCCTGAAAAAATTGTATAAGGTACCTACATAGTGAATTTGATATTGAATTAAACATCCATCCATCATTGGGAATTAAAGCAGATTGCGTGTTGAGTAGAACAACTTAAAAGTAATTGCGGATAATAACGATGACATGAACGTTAAGAATGATGTGCTGAACATGTTATGTAAACATATTAATGCTTATTTGGATTAATAATTTATTTTGACTTGTCTTCTTCGGTGATATATAATTTAATGCCATCATTTTTGCTCCTTCATAACTTGTTCGGATTACTACACTTGAACCACTTCAAATGTTAATGTTGGTCGGAAGCAAATTGTATATCCTGTCATTTATATTCCGTTGACATTTAATTGAAATTTTACATTTACACTAACTATCATTAGCATGAAGAGAGATATTGATTTGAAAGTTTAAGTTATATTATATCAACGGAAACTCGATCACTTCGACAGTGGGAGAGGAGATGTGAAAAATAATTTTTAACGATTTTCCATATAAAAAAATGTTTGTCAAATCCACAATTCTAATTTTCATCTAAAAAAGTATAATATTTAGTTTACTTGAGAGTTTGGCTTTGTTTCAAGAAGTAGTAAATTACTGAGACACCCGTATTACATTACTCGTCTCTTGTTTGTCAATCAACACTAGCGGATTGTTTCAGCACGAACACTTTTTGAGTAAATTGTGAAATTCAATTTGTCCTGAAATATCTGTTCTGAGAGAACCAATCTTAATAGCAACTTTTATTGCAAATTAACTAATTAAAAGAAGCATTTAGTTTTATGAAATATCTCACATTTAGTTGTCGTAAACCCGCATATTCAATAAATGTTATCTCAAAATCTCTGAAACCAGAGCCAATTTACAAAATATGCTGGTGTTTAATTTTTAGAACGCGTGGAACCGTGGATATATTTTTTTTAATTATTTTCTGTTGAAAAAATTTAATTCGATTAGAAAATTGATTTATAAAAAATTTAAATAAAATTTAAAAATTGTTTTGTTAATAATAATTAAAAGGGGCACTCCATTAACCTGTCCTCAACAGGTGGCGTGACAATAAAAGACAAAATTCCCAAAATTGTAATATGTATGAATAAAAATTTTTTACCAAGATATATTAATTCATACAAATAAGCAATTATCAAGGTTATGATAATTAATCGTAAGGAAAATTGTGATCAACTGTGACAGAAAGAGGTCAAAAAGTCAGAAAAAATTGCTGACGTCCTTTATAAACAACTTATTATTAGTAAAGCTAAACTTTACTTGACATTGAAAATTAAGCTATTATTACTTACATAAATTGATAGTCTATGGGTAGCTCAGTATAAGCTGAGCATGCGAGACCAGCACATTATTTATCGTCGTTTATTCGTTATGTTGGTTGAGACATAAGCTATCCTTAAATAGAACCGGGATGGTTTTCTGTAATTTTCTTATTGCATTGCTTGAAAATTTCAATATCTGGTTCGCCGAGTCTTACGTATCAAATAACTATGTACCGAAAAGTCCCAGATATTCTTGTTCTGGCGATCTTGCTGGGTAATTATTTTGGGTAACTATTTAGTACCCGAGCCCCAAGACATCCGCGTCAACTTCTTTTAGGAGTTCTTTCCACTTTTCCTTTAAGCTTTTTTGAATGGCGTTTCTCAGTTGTTCTTTCATCAAAAACTTCTCTTCTATACATTCTTTGTATTATTCTTCTAGCCGCTACGCAATTTTGTCGCAGGTCTGTTACGTCACTATTTCACCAATACACCCTTTTCTTATGTGTGGTTGTCTTCCTGGGCATGCATACGTCACAAATATCTTGTTATGCTTTTATGAGACCTTTCGGCGTCCAGGTCGAGTTGGTCCACTTTAGGTCTTCTGTAGCAGTTTTAACTTGATCTGCCTGCAGTTTCCTGGTTGACCATCTCATATTCAATGTATCTATGATTATTTTGGTTCTCTTTATTCAGCACCTGCTAACTCACCTAATGTCTTGTAAGATTCTTTAGATATCCTAATTTCCTGTGGCGTTACACTAATGTATTGTAGAGACGATAACTTGCCAGCATGAACTCTTTTTAGGTTAGTTAACTTTCTAGAAGATAAACGGTTGATTGGATCAACGGATCAACTAATCAACGGATCAACTGATCAACGTCTAAAACTCTATAAAGCTTGAATAAATTAAAAAACTTAACAAAACGCATTTAGCATCAATTCCAACAGATTTCAACTTAACAAGTGACAAGAATTTAAAAGAAATGGCAGAACAACATCGTAGTTCTAGAACTTTAGATATGACAAATGTCAATCGCGGAGTGTATTTAGTGAAAATACCAAAACATGTTGCTGAGCAGTGGAAGAAAGCACCAAGTGATGCCGAGGTAGCAAAATTCTGCATTACACAAACTCCTGGTAACAAACCAGATATTTCATTAATTTTGTCAGATTCTCTTTTAAAGGATAAGAACCACGAAATTTCTAAAAAATACAACCTAGTGTCAAAAGACATTTTCATATCAACTTCCGGAATTTTGTCTAAATTCACCCCCACGAACCCAGATGGATCGAAATCCGATCATACAAAATTTTCTATGCTAGGCCAAGTCACTCAAAAATTCGAATGTAGGCCTTCGTTAGATAAACTAAAATTGAAAACAAAGAAATTTCCATCGGCGTCAATTTATAAATCGTTTGAATTGGACAAAACTGCACTTGCCTGCAAGCCACTTTCTCAACACCAATCGAACTTGGACTACAGGGAAATGAAAAACGAAGAATGTAAAAACATAAAGATGGAAAAAGAAAAAGTTGCAGAAATTCTGTTTGCTGCGTTTCAAGAGCACCAATTTTACAGTTTCATAGATTTGGTTAACATAACCAAACAACCCGTAGCACATCTTAAAGAAATTTTGAGGGAATATTGCACTTACAATATGGTATTCCCTAACAAAAACACATGGGAGCTTAAAGCCGAATATCGCCATTATTCATAATTATAAGCGGTTCTTGATCAGAAGAATAAAACTGATGATTATAAAAATATAAAATTGAAAATTATTTGGTGCAATAATTTAATTAATTACACTAGAAATATCTATGATTTTTTTTGATTATTATTTTTAATAAATTTTGATTGCAATTTTAAACAGGATTTAGTCTTATATATTTTAGGTTTCTTCTTAAGATTACTGAGCTAGCTGGAGCAAACGAGTGCAATCCGCTATTTGAGATAAGATTTTTCCCATTTGATTTCATACATTTTTAATAGTATCTCAAAAGTGGAGGGCAATATATTATATTATATAGAATATCTACAAAATCCTGCTATGGACGGGTAGCTAGCCGGTAGATCTCTTTTTAGCTGTATAAAAGGCTATAATATAATATTATAAATATTGACGTTAAATTTTACATGGTGTAGCATTTGTTACAATTTAAAGGATTTGTAGAAAATGAAATATCTCAGTCCCTATTTATCGTAGCAACATAAAACTAAAAATAAATTTGTTCACAAAAAAATGATCTACAAAATCATTTATTAAACATTTTCATGTAACTGCAATTTTACTAGCTGAAATAATGTCGTATTTGCACATCAAATATCAATTCTGAGGTTATCCCTAATTTTGTCTTAATTTATTATCCTAAAAATTTGAAAATTTAAAGAAAGAGGTAAAATAACAAAACTTTAGTCTTGAATGTGTCAATTTTACAAGAAATAAATTTAATTTTACAATTACAAGAACTCAAACAGACAGTAAAACCCAGCTTTGGAGCTCCAAATTTCATGGATCTATTAGAATTCATCCAAGGTAAGAAAATAGGCAAAATTGAAGAATTTTCTGTTGTGTTACTTTCGGTTCCTGTTGAGAAAAATACTTTATAAGAAAAGAAAATAAACTGATTTTTATGAAATCATCGCGAACTTAACTTCCGACTACTCCAAAATAATATTTCTATCATGGTTTAAATTCCACGTCAAACTAAAATAAGAAAAAATGTTGACTAGTTATTTACAAATACGTTTTCAAAAATATTTTCCCGTTAATTACAGCAGATGCTTTCATTCAATGTAACTTTCATTCAAACTCTTCTTTATTCTCATCAGCAGGAGTTCAGAATTTTTGTTTAATTAGTGTAAAAAAGTTCGGAAAGAAAATTTTTGATAATGCATTGCAGGGTGCATACCATTTCAATTTCTTACAATACGTTAGTATATTTTTTGCTTTCGTAAAGCAAAACAATTTTTGAAAAGCATTCTTGTATATTTTAACCGAACACGAAGTAAATCGTGTTCGCTGAAGGAACAATGGATGTCAAAACTTCTAAAAATTCACAAACAACTGCGTGAGTTTATAAAATAAAATTAATTAAGAAATAAAATTCAATAAAGTATAATATAATATAGTTTTTCTTTGACACGTGAATACAAAACTTGAAATTCTTAATTAACATAAACAAGCGGTATTACATGCAGATGTAGGTGTGGTAATATTAGAATCTGAAGTTTTGACTTGAGTACAGCTTGGAATAACAACTACAAATTAATTGTTTACTCATTAACTTGTTCTTTAAACACATTTAAGCATTAATTCGTAATTAGAAATTAAACTTTTGTTTGAACAGCTTTTCGTATTTAAATTTTGTAAAGTTACCTCTGTAATACCTACTTTGTCATGTCAAGTTTCGATTATGTGTTTTGCGTTCATATAAATTTTCAGATCAAAGAACAACCTTTTGAAGTCTTGGACAGATTCGTATATACGCACGTATTATTTCCGACACGGTGGTATAGCCTTAGGTGTCTGCAAACATTTTGGGTGGCCTTTAATTTTATCCTTGTGTTTACTTTGTAAACCATCACGATAAAATTATATTTCTGAAATATTTCTTTCCGAAATTAATGAGGTACATTCTAATATGTCAGTTAACCGCCGGTTAACATTTTAATATCGTTTGATTGGAATCTCAATGAATTATAAATAAAGTTAATACATAAACCTCGGAACCACGCAGGAAGATAAAAAATTATTCGTGCTTTCAAATTTAGGAAAAGAGATATTTGGCTGTTGGTTCGCAAATACACGGCCATTTGTTTTGTATTGCTTGGTTTGCTATTTTTTATTTGTCGTTAAAGTAATCAGCCTTTTTTATTCTATAGCTTTTTCAAACTGTCATGGGTAATGATGCGATTGCCATGAATAATTAACAGAGATTGATTATTCTTTTAGATGTCATCGGGAGAGTTTGTCCCTTGTATTTGTTAACATCGGAATAAGATACCTCATCAATCATAATATGCCCTTTAATGTTCGAATTTTAATTATTTGTGTTGTTCAAAAAGAAATTAAACGTCAAATAATTTTATTCTCACGTAACTTCGCGCGTGGCTTGACTCGAGAAAGTTAAGATTCCTCAATACTCTTTTGATCCTTACAATTTCTTGGTCACTCACTCACTACCTGGTATTCTTTTTTAGGTACTCGGACGAAATAACAAAAATGGTACAGTTTCCTTAATTATTGTAAAAGTAGATTTTCTGTGGGAAGTGCAGGAAGAGAACTTGAAATTGAATCTTATATTTGATGTTTGGAAGCGCGCAAGGAAATTGTCAATCAGGCTTAAACGTTTAATTTAAATTCTCCAAGGCTCTGCTAATAAGGAGTTTATTTTTAACATTTATTATTTGATTTTCCAACTTTAATTATTATTTAATGATGAAAACCTAGCTTCTTATTCGTACCATTTGGTATGGCTTGTCGCCCACATAATTTGGAAATATCCACACTTTGCGATAATTAAGTGAGCCTTCCTGTCGTTAATCTATGTCGCAATAATTTGGTTTAAAAATTCATTTTATCATTTTAAAATGCTGAACATCGTTCTTTTACGTAAATTTCGTACTCGCTAATTAGCATTTTTAAAAGTTACAGGGTGTGCATAATTTATAATATTGTGTAAAATGTGTAGGTTTCACAAAATATAATAATTACAGGTTGGACCGTAAAAACATAGAAATCTGTCAGTGATTTTGAAAAATTACCAGAGCCACACATTAGAAACCTTTTAAGGAAAAGTTTGAAATTATTATACTGAAAACAAACTTAAATGTTGGTTATAAAATGCGTTTTTTTAATAGGTTGAACAAAAACGCCTATTAATCAACGTTAGCAAGTTGATAAACGACTTATAAGTGGATCGACTTACACTTTAATCCAAACACACACACACACAAATTTTGTATCAGAAACGTTTCTGAAACGTTTTTGATTTAATAATGGAGAGTAATTAGCGGAGCAGAAACTTCTAATTGTAATTAAAACTATAATTTACATAAAGCAACACCTACAAAATTTAAAGCCACGGATGTTACTTATTTGCATACAACATCTGCACAAAGTAATTTTCACCAGAGCGTTATAGTGCAAACATTACATTTTTTACTGTTGCAATTACTATTGATTTTGTTGAAATGTTGGTGTTTAGTGGTTGTAAGGTAATAAAAGGATTCCGTTTCATTTCAATGGATTCTAATATTACGTATGTACTGTATCGATCATTGTAATGGTTAATTTAATTAAACGTTAAAGAGATTTCGATAATGTCAAACAAATTTTGTATAATGGAACTGCTTACCATCAGCCATCACGGGTGGACTGGCGCTCATAATGAAATCGAAATTTTAGGTAGATACAAACTTTTGATCACTTTCTCTTTATTCTATCATTATAATTTAAAATATAATTAAAAGATACCTAAGTAATCCAGTATTTCAAAGTCACATCATGGTAGAAATTACAAATGCCTTTGTTTTTTGTTCTCTTAATTTCCTGTTGGTAACCAAAATTTTTATAAAAGGTTTAAGCTTACGTGGCAAGCAAACACAGGGTAAGCTACTTTTAAAAGCAACTGAGTTATAGCTACTGTAAAAGTAGCTTTATTAAAAGTAACTTAAGCTACTTGAACTTAATAGCTCCTCTATAATTTGTAAGTTCAAAAAAATTTAATTTAAACTTACGGATACTAAACGTTTGTGGTGCCCCTCTTCTCAAAGTAACGTATCCACTCGAAAAACTTGGTCACGAGTGTAAATCGTGATTCTCATTTAATTGTTATTAATAATGATTATTTACTAACGTTTTTAAAATAATTTAAATTTCAATCTTGGTAGCGAAATGCAAAAGTTTACTACCCACCGATGTTGTAATCCGTAATTACTAATCATGCAAACAGAGATTAAAACATTGCTATAATAAATTATAAATATGGCGTTTGTGCAAAGTGAATTTACTGTGAAAATGGTTGATAAAGGGTTATTTATTCAGCTGGTGGAATCATTTACATACTTGCAGGATAAAAAATTATTGAAGACTACAAAATTTGTTATGAAATCAAAGAACTGGAAAGAAATTGTTAATGTACCAAACATAGGTAATAAAAGAGGTGTCTTTTGGAACAAAAGAGAGCGTAATAAAAATTTTTCGCTTATTTCAAAATACGTTTCATAAAATCCCAAATCAGAGTTAGTTTGTAATTTCATTGTTGAACAACAGAATATTGCCAAATTAACAGTGGTTTCAACACTCACACGAACTTCATAAGCTCTGCAAGAATCTATAAAAAATTCTTTTCAGAAATGCAGCTTTAATAAAGTTGTAATTTAAAATGACAAATCCTACAATAAAACGTAAATGTAGTACCTATCAAAATCGGTGTCGCTCATTAAGGTTAATTTGAAATTACATTTAGCTACTATTAGGTACTTAATTTCGAATCAAGCAGATTCTTCTATATTATGTTTGTATATGGTATCTGTCATTTGAGAATATTTGACGGAAAGCCTAATTGTTTAATGCATAAACAGTTTTACTTTTGTAATTAATTACATGACTATCATTCAGAGTTGTAGATAAATGGAGAAATAATTATTATTGTCACAGTTAATGATTAACCCATACACAGTAAATTAGAATTTCAAGCACAGTAGCATTGTCATAATATTATATTGTATCTATTAGACATTTTGTGGGTGATACAATAAAGGTTGAGCGCTAACTACCCTGCAAAAGAACTGAATTTTTGAAGGTTCCATCAAGATTTAAACACTGTAGGTGTACTACTAAGTTCACAGTCCCGTCAGGACAAGAAGGGTTAATATTCCAGATACTTAAGGAAAATGACTTGTGGGGGGTTTAAAAGGTATGGAATAAAACCCATCCTGGCTAAACGGAATTTAAAACTCCTTATAATTTTGATAACTGAATAACTCCCTTCCCAGTCTTTACTTGTAAACGAAGATTAAGAGATGCGCTGGAGGGTATTCCATACACCCCAGACCCCCCGGATTGACTACATATTTTTTATTACCATGTATACTTTCCGCAAAAAGAATGGTGGTACCTTCTTCTTTTTTCAATAATTTTTAAGGGGGTAGCTATTAGCTTTACCAAATTTTTCGTATAATTCAAAACCTTCAGTTTATAGTTACCAATCTAAATTTGTTAGCGTGGTAAGGTATAGTCAAAAACCAATGGTTAAATCGTTGAACAGTGTATAACGAAAGGCTGGATGGTTAAATTAAGAAAAGTAATTTAGAATATCCATAACTTAGTAAAAAATTAAACTAATATGATGGTAATGGAAGCTTATAAATAGCGACAAAAACCGAATATTTGGATAATCTAACGCTTTTTGGGATACTCTTTAAATCACATTGTGCCTTACTGAACTTCAAATTTTTTTAAACTGTCTAGAAAGTACCAACTTTGTAAAGCACAAATTTTTTTTAAAGAACGATTGAATGAAAAAAAGTCACGTTATTTATGATTGCTGTAAAAGTAAACTTTAAAAATCTGTATAGTCAAAAATAATTTAGGTTATACACGTGAAGCAGATAACTTTTAATTTAAATTTTTGTTTGATATTTCCAATAGGATTGAAGCTATCGAAGAAGTTTATACTCATGACGCTTTTGTTTAAAAAAATTTGGATTTTACTCTCAAAGGAAATTTAATAATTACATTTGTTGTCGTTACCAGACATCAAACCTTGTTAAATCAAGTTATTTTAGCGTATTGATTTACTTCTTTATTTATTTGTATTATTATAAACAAAAAAAATATGATCATTTGAAATGAAATGAGCAAAAAATTATCAATACATAATTTTGCCCTTAGCTTACAAAATACTCAACATAAAAAATTTATTGCAATTTACAACTGAAAGTGGCATATTATGCAATAGAAATACTTGGTACTTATTCATAATTTTAAGTGGCTAAGTTCTATTCTCCTAGCAATACAACGCCGTAGACGATTTTTTGAAAAATAATTTGTGATTTGTAAAATAAACTCAAACTAAAATTTTCCGAGCAAAATTTTACTCTCGATTTTGAAGTTAGTTTTCTGCATTAATATTTTATAGCAAGTCCGCTCTTGCCAACCAACGATCTTCAAATCTACGTAGCAGATAATTATCTAGTTCTTAAGTGACACGAAAAGTTGTAAGATGACAAATCTTACTTTGTTAGTTTGTACTAATTGAATGAATTAATTGATAGTGGGAGATGTTGATGAGAAAAGGGAATTAATCTCTGTGTAGGCATACAAAAGCAATTTGTACAAAAAACAGATTATGTATTTACAGAAATTTAGTCCAGGAAGGAACAGTTAATGATAAATTTAATAGGATTATTGGAGCATAAGCTTTTAGATTTTTTCTTATATTGAAAAAGCAACGTAAGAAGGACGAAAACTCATTGGGCTTGTTTTCGTTTGGGAATTGGTTTGGTAACAAAATTCAAATTACAAAACGTAAATTTATCCTGATTGTGAATGAAACAAATGACGCTACAATTTAAAATATTGTTAACTTAATGTGTGCTGAAAATGCACTCGAATTGGCTGTGTTGGATTATTATAAATCCTCAAAGTCTCCACGATACGTTTATTATAACGCTATCGCGTGCGTCCACCGGAACTGGATACACATTGAATCCGCTTTAGATCTATTAACGGGCCGTTTTTATCCATTTCGCTTCCGAAATATAAGCGCATGAGTGAGTGAGCTTTTGTTGGACTAATGATTTATTCACAAAATTATTAGTTGGGTTGTACATAACTACATAAGTTAATCGCAAGATATTTAAAATTAAATCTGACATTGCACAAATTTTTACATCACGCATTCGTTGACAATTTTAATGATCTGCAAAGTTAATGCAATGGACCGTGACAAAGATTCAACTGACTCGTTAAATGATATATCGAAAATTTGAATTGGAATCCTTCCAACATTGTCTGTTTTTAATATCTGGAATTCTTATTTTAAACAAACTTAAATTTGTTTTTGATGTGATTGATGACTTAAAGTTAGGTGGTCATCTAAGCAGTAGAAACTAAAACAATGTCTTATATTAGTTTAGGGTTCACGACAGCTGTCAGGACTTTTATAAGGCTAAGCGGACCGTATCCTGGCGTTCGGTAGGGTTATACAAGATGCCCCAGTTGTTTTATGTACGAAGCAAATGGAGACACCGTTCTTTTTATTAGCTACATTCAAACGAAAAAACATTTATTTATAAAATTACCCTGCGAAAACTGTCTAAGCCTATAAAATACAAGCTCAAAAATTTCGGACACGAATAGGGTGTAACAAAATCCTTGGTTTATGTTTCAAAATTTTGTTTTAGAAGGAAAGCCATCACGGCAAATTTCCATTTTTTCTTAATCCAAACTTATTTTTCATCTCTAATATTTCAACATCTGACAAGAACGTAAAAATACAGCTCGAGACGATTAATTTTCTTTTAAATTGTAGTGCTTTTAGTCAACTATTTTGAACAAAATACAAAAACAAATTTAAACGTTTCTGTTTTGACAGTTGAAAAAGATTTGTGCTTCTCTATAATTAAAATTGTTTTTATTTCTTTTGCCTTTCGTATAATAATTATAATAGTGTAGGTATAATATTTAAACAATAAAAACGTATAATCAGATTTTTGAAATACTACCGGTTTTTGAGTAGCGTATTAAGTACTCTTACTATTCCCTGGAGGAGTAACCACTTTCCAAGGATTTCCCCGATGGGCTTTTGTTTCATTTCTGTCCACACTGCAAATATATTGAGTTAAAAATTTTGTAGCCGTTTTCAGAATACATATTTTACGCTGGCTGTAAAAATTTTTAAACTTTTATTATCTCCGAAAATGTCTTAAATAAATCAAAAAGAATTATTAGAAAAAGTGTCAGGAATTTAATCCGCATTTTTAAGTTATAAAAATATTTTGAATTAATTTAATTATCTTAGGATTACATCTCGGGATGTTGAAATATCATTAAGTAGTGTACGGTATTCTTCTTACTTGGAGCATAATGTACCATAAAGCGAGGATATTCGAGATTATTCACGGCTGAAACCATTTATTATGTATTTACTTGATTTAACATTCATCGTCCATAGTCTAAGAATGTATCGTATGAATATTTGTTGAAGCATAATAATTTACATATAATTCCATTTGTTGTAGTTTGTGGTATTCGAGTTGAATAATTACATAATATACAGATGTAATAAGAATTTGCTCCTTTTCTTTTTGTTTCTCGACTCATTCATATATCATCGTTGCTACTACAAAGCTTCAATTAATTTAACAATCTTACAAACAAGTGTTTGGTTCTTTTGTGTAACCTAACTACAAATTTCATGCAAACTGGTATTACCATTTTTAAGGAGTTGATATAATTGGTTTCTATATATAAACAGGTGCTTATTTTTCGTTACAAATGTTGAAAATAAAATTGCTACAAATTTTTTTATTTAGAAACATTTTAGGATTTGTTACAACATAAAACCTTTCAAAATTTAATATTATTTTTTTACACGAATGACCTGGATCTCAATTTTCTCTAATATTAAACTGTAAACTCGACAATGTTTTTTTTTCTGAAATTTTCTTGTGACTATTTTGTAAAAATATTTGAAATACCAAAATGTTCATATACAATAGTAGAGATATTCTAAAATAACAGCTGGTCATAGTAAAAAAAGCATAAAAACTAAACTAAACTAATCATTGATAATCAAGATAGTTCCAGTGAGGCCTTCAGGCCGCACAGATTGCTCAATATAGTTATATTTTATTTGTATAAACAATCACAAGAAGTGATTTTAAACAAAACTGGACAAAAAGGTCATAAAAGAAAATAAAAAATTTAATGTTCTTCTAGATTACATTTTAAAAATATTCTAGGAAAAAAAAACAAAGGAATAGACAGATACAAAATTGGAATAAAATTTAAGATACCTATTATTCAAGAAATTATGAACGAAATTAATAGTAAAGAGTAACTGAGAAAATTTCAGATCGATTACAGAACAATTTTTGTAGCCAACAGATGAGAAATTTTAGTGTAACATCAAGCACATTGCAAAAATCTTGTAAAAGTTCCAAAAAAATTAAAAATTGCACACTCAAAAAAGTTCGAAGTGAATTATGCTGTTCAAAATTAATCTCAAAGGTAAAAGTTAAAATGTAGCCAAAATTAGTTGTCCTAAAATTACAAATTTAACTTCTCATCAAACAATTTACAAAAAGATTTTTGCATTTTAAAATTGTGGTACCCCCTCCCCTCCCCGGGTCTTCCGAGTATTTTAAGTTATACAAATTGTATATTTTATTTTTATGAAACTGCGACTGAGATAATCGTGATATTTTTTCACATTGCTATTTTTATCGGAATTTACATATTAATTGAAAAATTCTTTAGAAGAATTTCTATGAAAACTAAAAGTAGCAGTGCTATAATTAAGAGATGCGATTTTAAGTCAAATTGCTAAAGGAATTGATCAAAAAAGAGAAAAATTATTTTTTTTGAATATTAAAAGACAAATTCGCGCAAAAGATTTCCAAAATATTGAGAAAAAGTGAAAAAATTTTATCTTTTAGATTTATATTTTTAAATTATTCCAGGAAAAAAACCACAGGAGTTGATAGGTGTAAAATTAGAATAAAATCTAATCAAAATATTACAAATAGAATTGGTTATTGGTAAAGAGTAAATTTAGAAAATTGCAGATCAGTTAGACGGAAATTTTATAAACAAATTCGATTTCAATTATGAGAATTTCCACAAAATGTCTTACAATTTTCTCTGAAAATAACCAATGAGATCAAAGATTTCGCAATGTAAAAGTTTAAAAAATTTACAATTTGATGACTCAAAAAATAACCTCAAGAGGAATAGATAAAATGTGACCCAAATTAGTTTTTCTGAAATTACAAATTTAATTTCTTACCAAGTAACTTGTAAAAAAATTTTTGCATTTTAAAATCGTGATTTATTGTTCCCTTCTCCCCCCACCCCTCGTGATCTGTTGACTACGATTATTTCAATTTATAAATGTTGTGCCTTTTGCGTTTATGGAACTGCGACTGAAGTAAATCGAAGTACTTTCCACATTGTTATTTTTATACGAATTTACATATTAATTGAAAAATTCTCTACAAGCATTTCAAAACTGTTAAAAATATAAAAGGAAGTCTTTGAAGACCGGAAGTAATTTTGAATACCCTGAACTCTATCAACTTTGTGATTTCCAACGGTTTAGGGGTTTCCTTACCCCACCCAAATACACCCCTTACATTTTGAGTTTTTTCTAGGCACATCGTTCCATTTGATTATAAAGCAAATATTACGTCGATTTTAGATAAACTTAAAATTTGGAAAAATTGGATTTTTACAAAAATATTTACACAACAAAAAAAATAAATGAAAAATTTTTTGTATCCCTTTAGGACGTACTAAAGTAATATAATACCATTTTTGTTTTTCTCTTCCGTTTTGCAAATCATGATTTTCGGAAATTTCAATTTACTTATAATAATGGCAACATTTCATGAAGTCCGCCTATTAAAAATCCATTAGCAAAAATTGGATAAACACATTCTTAGAAAGCTTACGTAGGATACTGTTTACAAAAATTTTTGTTTGTTAAAATGAACAAACAGTGCACGTACTGTTGACCTTCCGCCAATTAGGTGAATTACCAATTGCATAACATAATTTTAGAATAAACGTTCGGCAACACAAGCACTCAAAAATTCTAAAGCTTCACACATTTTCAGAGGTCAAAATACTTATTAAAACCATTTTGATTTTTAAATTTAAAAAAAACCACCAGCTTAAGAAATTTAATAAAGACATAAGATGTAAGAAATTGCTAACCATGCGTCGGATTAAGTCACACATTTTATTGAAGTGAATTTCAAACATGATTTATTAGAAAATTTTATTATCCAACTTCATGCTGTTTAGATTAACCTATCAAACAAGGCTTTCTAATTCTAATCATGATTGTTCGTAGTACATATAAAAATTAATGATATGGTTATGTGTAAAATGACGTATCGAATGACATGAAAGTAAGCACTCCGGGTTAACAAATAAATTGAAACACGGTCTTCTATTAAACTCAAATCATACCAGGCTAATCTAGCATTATTGTAACGACTGGAACTCCATTAAATAGCATGTTACACCCCAGATAATAACAGTCTGATTGTGTAGCCTCATTATAAAGAGGATTATCAAAGCGTGAAGGGCCGGGCAGATTGGAAAGCATAACAAAGGTACAACATACGGCGGTTAGGACCTTTTGGAACAACGGGACCAATGTTTTGTTAGGTTTTAATGTTGTTTAACCAAATTTATCAATACTGCCGTAATATGTAGCTTAATTCAAATCTTCTGTTGTGGTTGTAAATTTACCTCTGTTGCTTTAATTAAGCACCTCCACTAAGACTATTTAGATGGCCATACCTATGTAAGTCAAAGTTTATAAAGTTTAGCTTTTAGTGTTTAGGTGCTCAAAGGTAAACCTCTAAAACATATGCTTTGTGCTTTCGTTTACGGAATTATCGATAAATATGATGTCATATGGAAATTTTGAATATGTTAAAAAACAATTAATTTATTTGAAATACAGCACCTCCTGATACAACATATTATTCCATTTGTTCTATTTTATTTATAACTTTTGAATTTGTGCCGTAATCTCTTTAAGCTACATGAAAGGGCGGGAGCGTGATAAGGGATTAAAAATCGAGCTTTTTGAATAATTTCATTTAGTTACAATTTATTTTAGGAAACGAATTTTATTGTCGAGTTGACGTACGCCCAAGTGAACTTTGCTTTAAACATGTTGGTAACATTCTGCATTGTAGGTGGTGAATATTGCATTAACAATAAATAAATAGAGTGGGAAATCAACCCACCCTTAACTTGTAACAATTTGATTGTAATTCTTAAATCATCCGCGTGCACGTGGGTTCAACGCAATTCTTATGTATCCTTAAAATATTATGTAGTCGTGAATCTTGTTATATACGGTGAAACATTATCTTTAAAATACACAATGGGATAGAAAATATGTGCACCTTTGTTTGCTACTTCAGTGACGATAAATGTTCAGGTAGACACATTAACATAATGAGTGTCAGTTTTGTGTAATAGTAAACATTATTTGTATTTAAGGGTCGCTATTGGCGTCATCAGCTCGTGTCGAGCTTTTTCAAAATGGTTGAAATTTACAAAAAAGTGGAAGTCTGAAAGCGTATGAATATTAAACTTGCAGGTGATGCAAAATATTCACATTATAATCCATGATTTTCTCATGAGAGAAATTATGATTTTCCTGATGCTCATCTTTTAACCCCGAAGCTGATAAAAGCTTTTACACTAACTTGAGATTACTATTTCTCAAAATAAACTAAACTTTAGTATTTATAGTAATTTACTATCGCCTGGAGGATATAAATTAACAATGATCAGACTAACTTGGACAAAAAATCTGCCACTCTCGATAATATTGGATAATATTTTTTTGCAACTATTAAATTTAACAACTAAAATGGACAAAAGAAAATGGTTTAATTGGAAGCTTCCCTTGCAACTCAAACTTATATTTTCATTCCGCAGTTTAAATTTACTACGCCGATAAAATAGAAATAGGAACCTGACTCATATTTATTAAGCTCTCGATAAAAGCTCAATACAATAAATTTTATTTATATCGCTTCGTTGCACATAGTTTTTTCTTCAGTTATTGAAAATTCCTCGATGCAACTCGAGTAATAAATTATTCATACTTATTTTAAATAAATTCAACAATTAAAGTTTTTATAATAAATAAATTATGACAAGTCGTCTACTTTGCTATAAAAGCTTAATTGTATTTTGTTATCCGTAGTTTTGCTTTTATGCCGACTATAAATGTGCAAAAAGCCCAATAATACATATACTGAAAGTTAGTGTACTTTTGTGACGTCGAAAATACTTTGTGATGCATTTTATGTCTTTAAATGCTGTGTTTATTTTACCTTTAGATAAAGTTAGTTTAAACCCTGTGGTTATTTATTTGCAAACAAAATAATGGGGTTATTATTTTAATTCTGTATTTTTAATGCAGAATATTTTATTGGTGAATTTTGTATTCTGAATAGAACGTGGTAGTAAATTTCTTGAATTATTAAAGCTGCATTCACGTTATTCTGCTTTTGTGACAAAATATACAGAGATTTCCAAAAAGAAGCTTGCAAAATAAATACTCGACTTGGTCATTATAGAAAAACTATTGCACGTTAACTGCCTTCTTCACATAAAATTCTGTTCATAACGAAAATGTAAATAAAATTTCTAATTTATTTATGTATTCTTATTCATACCGTGGTTACATGGAATAAAACAGAGATGGTTATAGAAAATTTAAACCTCAAATATGTTACGTGAACGGCTTCACAAATTGTTCAATTTTAAAGTAACGAAATTTGTTATATTTCTGGTGTTTGTGGTTAAACACAACAAACTCTGTCCATTTTTATGTATTTTGCGTCTTGTGCAACTAGAAAATATTTTACTTTTATGACTTCTTCGAGAGCTTTGTAAATACCGACCACTTATAGAAAGCTTCTTATATGACGCAGGGACGGACTGGCCTTAAAAATTTGGAACAAAAAGTAAAAAACTAGGTTTTTTATTTTGCAGTAAAAAAATTTAGTAAGATTATATCAGTTTTATAAATTTTCAGCCTATAAACATTTTTTTTAAATAAAAATGAAATTGTTTAATAAAAATTTTTGTTATATGTTCCGTAGCAGATTCGGGTGGGTTTATATATAGCCTTAATTTGGCAATTGTTGATATTGACTGAAAGAGTTTTTACGGTTCTAGTTAATGTTTTCAACTTTGACATGGGAATAACACAAGAAATAAGAGTATACGAAAATTGTTGTTTATAAAAAATATTTTGTAGCTTTACATGCATGAAAATCTCGCTTAAATTAAAATTTGTTAACTTTTGTAGAAATTTTTACGACTGCGTCATTTCAAAATTTTTAATGCATATTATATTATGTTTTTATTGGAATGGTTGTATTGGTCAAATTTTTAGATTAAAAATGCTTTTAATTTGTACTAAATATATTTGATTGAATTTAAATTTTACAATTATTAATCTCAAATATTGTGGGGGGACGAAGACTAATTTGGTAATAAAACTGGTTGTTTAAATACAAATTTGATTCTTCACATTTTTATGTATCTCTAGCAAACTCAAACTCGATGACTCTTATGTTTTGGGGATATTTTACACTCTATGGTTATATGGAAGTATAAAATAACCCCCCCACCCCCAATATCAGGAGGTTACAAGTAACAGAATTTAAAAATATACGCAGTAAACTTTGCCAGTTAATCCTAATAAAAATTATTCCAAATTTTATCATTAATTTGTTTATTTGACCTTTGGACTTACTCATAGTTAATATCACAGTTGTAGGTCTTGTAGCCCCAGTCGAAGGGCTTAAAGCAAATCAATTGTCAAAAAGCTGCTATAAAAGTTCAGTATTAAATGTCTATTTAATTAAATTAAAATTAAAATAATTTTAAGGTACGTTTAATTTTCTGGTAGGCACGTTAAAAAGGCTACACGGATTGGCACTTGCAGCCTTTTGAAACCCCAGGAATTCTACGGTTTAAACTACTGTATTTTGTTTAAATCAATACCACCAATTTACTAAAGGACAATGTGGCCTAATAATTAATTAAGTCACATATAAATATAATATATAAAATTTTGCAGACCGTTAAGAACAAATTATTTCTGAAATCTTAAAAGACTCTAAATGCTAATCCAAACCTGTGTTAATTTGGAAATTTTTTTTCACGTCCATAATGATCCTAAGATTATTAACGTTATTGGATTATTTATAGTGGACAAGCATTTAAAAAATATGTCCTAAAATTGCGACATGAATTATCTTTTTATGAAAGTTATGTGCAATAACAACACCCGGGGTCTTAAAAGACCCCAAGTGCTAAATTGAAGGTGTTTTAAATTTAAAAAATTTTTACCGCGTTTATAATGACCTTAAGTCAAAGTCATTACATTATTTATATTAGATAAACATTCAAAAGAGATGTCCTAAAATTTCAAAGTGAAATATCTTCAAATTTTAAAGTTATGTGCAAAAATATCACCCGGGGATTTCAAAAATCCCCACGCCAACTCAAAGGTTAAAAGGCTATAAAATTGACAAAAATTGAGGGTTGTTAGCAAAAATTCATTTGTACACATTTACAATTTTACCTTTTTATACTGAGGTTACCATTCAAAACTTTAACTACTTTTCAAAAGAAGACAATTCGTAGTTGTTTATCCTGAAACCTTAAAGTTGCAGCTGCAAAAGTAGCTGTGTCTGAAAACGTATCTTTCCTGTATATTTAATTGTTCAAAATTATGAAAACAATTTGTAGGCCCTTATTTACAAAAGCAAGTTGGATTATTGTAAAACGCTTATTTTACTTTTGAACTTTTAACAATAACATTTTTACGCGTTACAATGAAAAATAAAAATCTTAAAAAATTCTGTATTCTCAGGTCATTTCTTTATGCTCGAAGGTAAGACTGGTCACCCGGTATAATATGTGTAATTGCACAAAGTTTCAGATTTTCTTAAAAACTATGTAATAATAATGCAGATGCCATGTTACCATGGCAATAGGGCAAGATATTAAGGTTATGACAAAAGTTTACTCATCTATGTATTAGTTAACATGCTGAAGATATTAGTTTTCATCTTCAGTACGGAATTTAACCATTGGAACAACAATATTTGAAAGTTAATGGCTTCAGAACTTTCAGTGTCTCAGTGTCCAAATGAAAGGGCGACATTGAGTGAAAATCTACTTAGATTACAAAGATTGCGTTAATGTGCAAACTAATTTACATACGTAAATTGAAAGGAAAATTTCTGTAAAATTATGGTATACTTCACAGATAAACACTAAAATAGATAAATTTACTGTACCTATTCATTGTGTAATATTAAATTAAATTAGGTACAAAATTTGCAATTTGATTTGATTTGATTTGATTTTATATCAATAAAATATACAAACATGTAAAATTTATTTAACTGGTAAAATGTTTTGCAGTAATATTATAAATATTAGTTTGCTAATAATAAATGTTAACAATATTTTGAAATATTGCAAATATTACTTTTGATCTGAAAAAATGTATTAAATTATTTTTGTTATTAAAATTATTTTTTTCAAATCTTACTTTCAATTTCGTGTATTTGAAAATGAACACATACAACCATCAAAAATGGCACACTCAGTATTTTAATGGGCAACCCAGTAAAGAACTCTGCAATAAATATTTGGGATGAATCTTTTTGAAATGAACACCCAGTACTGTATAAAAACGTGTAAATATGTAAATTTACATACTACTCCGTGTACAAACATTTACAGAGAAGGTGCGAAAAAATATTCAAAAAGTTATATAAATTTAAACACGACAATAAATTTTCACAAAAGTTTGTGGGAATAAGTGCCATGATATATTATTGTGTTTTTACATAGTACATAACACAAATTTCTTTATAGTGTAAGTTTTCTAATTAATTTTGGCATCATAGCTCAAAAAAACATTGAAATGGTCCTCAAGGGAACTTGTCCATGCAGAATTGTGCGCATTCTCCACATTTCCAGTCAGCCCCCGAGGAGAAATTATACAAATTTTCTTTGATAAATTTTTATGAAAAATTATCCAACGTCATTAATCTGAAGTGACCCTCGGACACCACAGCTTTACCGAATTAATTTAAAGTCTTTCCGATGAAAAACACTAAAAATTTGTTTTATTTTATAGTATAGTAGGTATCATAATCAAAATTTAGTAACTCACAAAAAGTTGGACGGTATTACCCAACTTTCTAATGTGCGGTATAAGGAATTGTGGCAAGTCACGAAAGTTGTCGGTCGTTATTAATTAGAAGGTTACGTTAATAAGTAGAGGTCAGGACATTTATCACAAGTTTTTTGAATTTGATAAACTAATTGAAATAAAAATCGACGACTTGTCTTTTCTCCCAGAGTTAACGTTATTTCAGTGGATACAATTCAAGAAAGTTTTTAAATTAAAAGTGGTCACGTCTGATCGCTCAATTTTAATAAAATTTTACTTCAATTTGATTATACATTTTACGCCTATAGACTTTTTGTTCTAAACTGTTGGAAAAGTTTTCAAGGAAATGAGGAAGGGCGTACAAAAAGTTTTATTAAAGAAAAATTGGTTTAGTTAAAATTTTTGAAAAGGCAAAATTTGATAGTAATAATAATAATTGTTTTAAGGTTGTTAACATCTGTTGCAAGTAACGTGCAGTAGTTTATATCGCCCCATTGAGTTGGTCAGTGAGCTATGGAGGAGTTACGAGGATGGTCTCGGTTCTACACGCTTCTTTGAATTTGTATTGCATTCTTTTCTTTGATCTCGAACTGAAAGCGTAACACGTTTTATAAATTGCTTTTAAAAATTTGAAAACAGAAATCGGATCCAGAGGACTCGGTTTCTTTTCATCCTTTAATTAAACCCCAAGACTTAGAACTATGGATTGCTGAAAAACTTAGATACACAAATGGAATTCATTTATTTTAAATGATATTTGTCATGATTTAGTACCAAATTTCGGTTGTTCTTGTTCCTCTTTCAATATTTGTTTTTACTGCTCCTCCAAAGGCAAATAACGTACGAGTTCAATTACCAGGCTCGCTTTTACGGAGTTAATTTAAAATGTTTACATTTTAATTCTAAAAGACTTAAAGAAATAAATTTTGTATTTCGTATAATAATTTGCCAAGTGCGATGTACTTTTTGTTGCTCATTTCTCATATTAAGTGTAATTGAAGAAACAGAATGAAGAAGGGCCTGTCATATGCATGGTTTATATAAAACATCAAATAGATGTTTTTGTTTCTGGTAGTGACAACATAGCATCTGTTCTTGTAATATGTCTCTTCATATTAATTTTGATAAGATACATACCAGTTCATGATTTATAATTTGTAACGAGATCCATTTTTCGTGTGATAAAAATTGCAACCCAACTTCATTCCACGTTGCCCCGACTAAAATATGTAATTTTCTGGTCAATAAAGTATGCTCTTTAGCTGCTATCTCTGCAAATAAAACCTGTTTTTGCTTGACATTTAAATATGAAAAAATTATATTTAATTATTAGAACGTAAGAGCCGTACATATAAATTCAATATGTTATGCTGTGTGGAAAGTCAATACAAGAAACCTGCAAAAGCTTACTAACAAATTGACTCTCAAAGCTTTCCGCTTTAATTGTCCCACTTTTAAAGTCGTATTAATTGTTTACTTAAATATAATTTTGACGTAATTTGTTAAATCTATAGATTTTGTAAATACGCAAGTTTTTGTAGGTAGGTACAGAAAAATGAACTTTCAGTTTGAGAATTTAAGTATATATTTTTTTGTGACTACTTCTTATGTATAACAAACTTCAAGCTCGAATAAGTTAATATTTAATAACTCGACATAATCATCGAGTCTTGTTGTGTCAACTTAATAAACTTCAAACAAGTAAATTGAGCAGACTTAATTCCAATTATGTTACAACTTGGTTCTCGACGAGTAAAAAAGTTTTTTTCTAGGTTATTAGATACGCAACATAAGAAAATTATCATATTTGCTAAGTTGTTACTCGATAAAAACTTTTTGAAAACCTATAAGGAACAAATCATGATTCGAAAAGTTGTTGAAGAAATAGGGCGAAGTGGAGAAGCCTTAACTCTTCGAGTGGGTTGAGTGCAAATCACCCCGGGTTATTGCGGGTGATAAACGTGAGGAAGTATCGGGTCTAAATTACATTATCCACCATTTCTCACTCCTTGATGAATTTTCACTTTCATTTACCTAATCGAAAAACGACGTTATGGTTAATTTTTGTCTTTTACATTAATTAACATTTAAATTGAAAACTTTGTTATTTTTATTTTATATTCTCAAATTCTATTATCGTCTTCCTTAACGTCCACGATCTCCATTATCTTTTTTCTGTTCATTGAACACTTCAAACTGCTATTTCCAATCACGTCCTAAGGTCGACAACGTACACCGTCTGGTGCAGCTGTCCATTTTTTGGATAATAAATGATCGAATATTATTTTCGGCAAAAATTCCCTACCTTACTACCCTTAATAAAACAAACTTATTTTAATAATCCTAAATTTGACGCTTTCCGCGAGCAAAAAGTTGATTAGCACACCTTAAAATTTATGGTAGACACTGAAAACTAAAATTTACTCAAGACATGCATCCAATTTATGCAACAATAAACAAGAATTTATAGAAGCAATTATAAATCGTCTAAATTTAACTTTTACTATTAGAATACACGCTGTGTAGGAAGCATGGAATGTAGACGTCTAATAAATGTCAATTATTTAAATCAACTTGTAAATTAGTCCACTAATTTCCAAATTATCAGCAAAATTTGTTTTTTAATTTGATGATTACTTCCGTACCGTTTTAATCTCTTTTAATGTTTCTGAAAATGTTTCCTACACTTTAGAATTTCAAAACTAAAACAGTTGACACCTTGTTACCATGGTTACGAGTTGAAATTTTTGTAGGATAAGCAAGTCACATGGAATACTAACTTTGGTTGCAAGAAGTTAGTACTGTGCGGTGGAAAACAAATTCTGTTTCCTGGTTATATGGGATACGAACTGGGAATTCCCATTGAAAATTTTGTTAGTTGTTCATACTTCGGATATGATTAAGGCAAATTTTAACCTTTTTGTCGTTTTGTTAAGTTGTTTTAAAAAATTGCTAAATTTGATTTAGGTTTAGGATATTAGGAACAATTGTAATTGTTTTCATTTTTATTTTACCATCGGCTTTCTTACCTTGCTTCCGCATTTTAGTGCTTTAAAGCTAATTAATCAGTAATTGTAACTGCATATCGCAAAAGAATTTCTACTCATTTATTTCAAGAATGTGGAATTCGTAGTAAAGAATATTTAAAAAAGACTTCTTATTTTAATAAGAATCTCAAAACAATTCACTTCGAGTTAAAAAAATAATACTTAACTTGATTTATTTCTATTTTGTTTAAATTTAAATAAATTAGTTCAGAATCGACTAAATTAACATAACGAGCAAGGACAATACATATTTTTTCATATACTACATACTAAATATGAATTTATTCGATTGTCGATCCTCGCAAGTTTCGATTTTTGTTCTTCGGGCCCACACAAATCCATTATTAATAAAAGTAGTCTTAGCAATAAAAATAACCCAATTCAAATTCTTTCTTGTGTCGTAAACTTTTATAATCTCAACTTTTGACTAGGTTAGTGAATCGAACGAGAAGTTGGGTGCCAGCTGTAAAATAAATCTTATTTCTTTTTGCAACAAGCGGTCTTCAAATCTCGATGGGGTTCCTAAAAAGGCGTTAAAATACAAGTCATTTTACAAGTTTAGTCCGCCTACCTTGTTAATTTTTCAAAATGCAAATATTAAATTGTTTCGAAAAAAATTACCTGGTAATGAAGAGGTTAATCAACTTGAAACGAGCGTGAAAATTGCGGTTTATGGTTAGTTTATATTTTTATAGCCCTGTTATAGATAAAAAAATATAGGTGGGTTTACTAATATCAAATATACGAAAGCATTTAAGATGACCACCCTTGGTGAATCTCATAAACTCGATAAAAGGGATGTTAATTCTTTTTATTTTGTAGTTGCTTTGACATAGGGAGGTGATAACCTATTGTAAAAGTTATGTGAGGCATAAACACTACATTGAGAGAATCTCTGGGGGGTTTAGATACCGAACCAGATATTTCCACCTTCAAAGTTATGTCGGTTATTTTTTAGATTTTGACACCAAAAAAATTCTAAATTTATAATATTGCATGAATTACCTACTATAAACAGTTCATAAAATTAATGACTTAAAAGTGCTTTATTTTGAGAAGCATTAATAAAAATCATACCATTTAAGAGTGGGGCTTATGTAACAAATTTTGTATGTACTATAGGTAACGACCCCACTTTTATAAATTCTCCCTTGTTCTTCCAACAGCACTTCGTATTCCATTTAGTGACTTCTCTGCAACCTGGGGATATCAATATTATGGAAAACAAATAATGATCGGTTTTTTTAAATAAAATGCATGTACCCCCTGTACACTTACTTTCGGGAAGTCTTGTAAACAAATATTTTGATATCTTCGAAGAGTCGATCCTAATTGAAATTTGTGCACGCTCATGCCAAAACAATGGCCAACTTGTAAATTAAAGATTTGACACTTTTTTATTGAACAATTTACTATGCATGCCAATTTTGCAATATCATGTATTGTACTTTGTTCGGTGAAATGTATGATGTGCTTATTGTATTTTTGTTGAATGCTAAAGACCACGAACACGCTTTTGCACTTCAGCGGAATACATACACAAGCAAGAATCAATTTTAAGTTTGTTGTAAAGTTTGTAAAGAGATTTCTTTAAAGATAAAGAAATTTTTAAACGTTTCATCTTGATCGTTTAATTTATTTTCGAGCATCTTCTCGTTTAATAGTTCAAGTAGTCACAAAGAGCCCAAAGCATCTTTATTTATTAAAAGGAAGGTAATTGCTTAAATTTATTAACGTGGCTAACTTTACGTTTCTAAATTTTTTTATGGAAGACATAAGTTACGACGTCGAAAAAAATTTAATTTCTTTAAACGTCGGTAGAAACTTTATCGATTGCTGATACGTTACAATGTTAACATGATATTTTTAAAGAATCTAGGAATTGTAACTTGGAATATCGAACTTCATGTACCCAACAATCAAATATTTCATGAATAATTTATTTTCCTATTCTTTAAAGCGGTATTTCTCCAAATAATACGTATCATTTGTTAAAGAATCAAAAATCCTGTTTATACATTACATTAACATAATATTGAAGTTTTGATTAAAATAATTCGATGAATTTTAATGGTATAAATATAACAGCACGATATCACTAATTGATATATCTACTTTATTCAGGAATTTGAAAAAACCACTTAGATTTCTATTTTTCACTATTAAATTAATTAACGACCTTTTTGTCAAAAGAAAATGTTTCTATCACATTTACTTAATAGAACACATAAATTACAGGTATCGATTTGTCCTTTTTTTTGTTAATATCCAAAAATGAAAGCTTTCTTTAAAATTTAAAATAACTTGAGATTTTACTCCAGATACAGCGATGTTTATGTATGTTAGTGTGCATTGAATGAAAATGGAAAACACCTAGGAACGATCCATTTCCGCGTAATCTGCAAAACGAAATTATTATACAAATACGTAAATTTAAAATTAATTAAAAGTTCGGGCGATGGAATAAATATTAAACATAATTTTTTAATTAAAAATGTTCCAATTATTTTGGTAAAGTTTGACTTTCGAAAAGTTAGTATGATGAATTATGAAATACCGTAATTTTTTAAGCTATACGCGTAATTTTAGTAATTTTCCGGTTGTTTATTTATTTATTACTAAAGCCCATTAATTGAAGCAATTAATCACTTATAGAAACTAATTCATTTCGAATATCTCCATAAATTTTAATAATTAATGTATGCAACATTTGTGGAATTTACTAGAAATTAAAATCGATGTAAATACCTGTAACTGATTTTTCCATACGACCACGTTTATTAATTACGTCCAAGTCAAATTAATCTTGGCAGGAATTTAAGAATTTTAAAATAATTTGTTCGGTTTATATTCAGGTTATTAATTTTCTGATTTTATTCTAAAAAATTGTGTAATGAAGTCAGATTTCTCGATATTTTGCTATTACGTAAAATAAAATCAAAAAACTTTCGCATTACTTTAGATTGTTGTCTCTTGAGTACAATATTTCAGAGAAGACGAGAAAAATCAACAAATGTGAAAAACCAAATACACACACGTAAGCAACATATTGACTTTTACTTTGCATTTATATAAACATTTACTTCCACATTTTCACTAATTAATAAAAAAGATCTGGGGAGATTTTATTATACTGAAAAGGGAGTTTTTTTAACGAAATTACTCCTGAAAATATTATTTATGGCTGACCTTTTGAGAATGTATGAAGCGAAATTTGCCAACAGTTTATGATTGTGGTGGTCGGATCGGTTTCATAAATTATATAGGATTTTGGTTTAAAGCTTTTGTTTCAAGTGGATGTATTTATGAAAATATATTTTAAAATTTGTTTTTATTTTAACTAAAATCCTTCGGCGTGTACGGATGTAAGGCAAAGACGCGATAAAAAAGATCGCTTACACGTCCTGCACAATAAATGAGGCTCTGGAAATCGAGTTTAAGGAATATTTAATCGAGGAATTTAAGGAAATACATACACTTTTTTGCCATACGATCAACCCGCATTTGTTAACGTGGTAGGTGTAAGGCTATTGAAAATGATTAAAATTATCAGAAAGGACAATAAAAATTGTTGGAGGGATTTTTGGTTTCTGTAGTAACCTAGTAAATAAGGTGGTTGAGATAATTTAGGCTACAAACTTAAAGAAACTACAATTCTTACTAAACATAAGTAAAAGTATTACTAGCGACACCTGTCAGAAGTGAACTAAATTCCGATCGAAACACCAGACATGCATAGAAGTGCAAACCACAGTAGCAATTAGATTGCTACAATCGTACAAATAAATTGGACACAAAATTCTGTTAAACAAGGATAATCAGACTTTAGAAAGAAGGTAAGCTTGACATGGGCAGCCTTTGAGAAATCTAAGAAGGTACAAGATCCATTCTTTCAATATTGTTTGTTTGTACGTGTATAGGGTTACCAATACACAATAACCCCATCGTTACAAGGAAATTCTTGGCAATTTCAGTTTAAATTCTGATTGCTTTACGTTTAATTCACAATAAAATGTACTTCTACCTCTTTACATAACAAATTAATTAATTAAACTGTTTGTATCTGCCGAAAGCCTAGCGTTACTCCTTGAAGGTAACGTTAAGTTTGTGCAAACAGATTATTATTTCATTACAAATCAAAAACAGACCGAAAAAAAAAACAATTTATTGTTATAAGTTTAGTGATTACCTGACAGTGAATGAAAACATTTCAATTTGTTTAATGAATAACTAAATTTCCGTTTCAGTATATAAAAATTTTATAAAAATCTTGCTTTGTTTCAACAACATGGGATATGTGACACATTCAATTCATCATTGTCCCAAATTCGTATTTAAATTACACAAATTTTTGTTTTAATTTTGCGAACAATTTAAATTACAATTTTCTTTTTGTTTCAGGTACGAATTTTATCATCATCTACAACGAACGAACCTGTAAGGTACTTAAATTTTTAAACTGACTTATGCAAAAAAATGTGTCTTATTTTTCCAACTGGGTATTCCTTTTGTATATATTATACATTTTTACGAGTTCTAAAGAAAACTCTGAAAGTTTTCCCATCAGGACAAACTTTGAATTGCCATTAACAAAGTATTTACTACTTTTATTCTACTACATGTAAAACTTGTGCTTGTGTTTTATATTTTAAAATTTATATGCTAATAACACACCTCGTTTTCCAACTTTTTGACAAATTAAATTTCTAAATGGAAAAGCTTTTAAAAAGCTACTCATCAATTAATTATTTTAATAGGGTTCGATAATTGGATTAAGCAATTTATTCGGTTTTGTTATCTCAAACTTTTATTTTTAAAAACTCTAACTTAAAAATTAAATTATCATAGTACCTAAGTAAAAACCGATCGTCATTATTTCAGGTTAGAACCTCGGATATTCAGATCCTCAACTTTTACATTTTATGATACGTAAAGCAAAGAAAAAATACTTCTGCTTAAATTTACTATTAAATATTTTCAAGTATGGTATACACGTTACAAGAGTTACATTTTATACCTTTAAAATACACAAGGTAGCTGATGTAATAAACTTGAAACCAGCAACTGTATCATATAAGAAACAAGGTACCTACATTTATATTTCATGTCGCCTCAAGCTGTTGACAATATAGTATATGTAGCATAAAGATAGAGAACGTCATAAATTTATGACATCTTTAATAATTTCACATTTTTACCCAAATTCGACCAAGGCTTTAAAGAACACTTACATTTTGAAAAACGTAAAGGAAAGTGGCAAAATCTTGAAAGCCCTCGAGAGAATGCGGCAATTAATACAAGAACACTCGAGTTTGTCTCCTAAATTCTACTAATGAACGAATATTTGTCCCTTTCAGTAATTTTCAATTTTCATTATTTGCTATTTAATTGGAGTTTTAAAAATAATTTTTCGAAATCAAAGAGATTTTATTAATAATTAACGAGATTTAAATATTTAATTTTATTTTTAGTGCTACATATAGCTAGAATTTAGCCATTTCGTGCCAGGTTATCGTAGTATCAAATGCATAAAAACAATTCGATTAACAAAGCGTGTAATTTGCATGTTTATCTTGTTATTGCAAAGTGCTCTGCTCCTGCTCTCCAGCTAAAAAATAAAGGTTAAAACGAACACAATTACAGCTGGTTACGGAACATATACGTTTCTATTGTACATGGGTGTAAAGTAACTCGAAATTAAAATTTTGAAATAATTCTCCCGTTTCGGAAACCAATTCGGAAATGGAACTTTATGATGACTACATTTTAATTATTTAAGTTTTATTTATTCAAGCAGCTTTTCTTTATTTTTTGTAAGAGGTTTTTTGTTAAAAAATATTATTTTGAAGTCATTACATAATAATATAGGTATGTTGGAAATATTGCTAAAATGTTTCACAAAAGAAAATGTTTTAAACATATTCCTTTGAGAAAAAAAATCATGTTAAATTAACTTGGAAGAATGAAAATACAGAATACTACGACTTATTATTTACTATACTTACTTATTATTTTTTATACTTTTTGGCCTTTTCCGTCTTTTGCAAAATTTTAACTTTTTACCCATTTTGTCATCACTACTATTACTCTCTTACCATCTAGTACGTAATATAACCAAGTCTTACCATTTTTAATATTTACTGTTGTACTTGAACCAATTAATTTTTAATTCGTCAAATAAACAAATTCTGCATCGTTTGGTGCAAAATTCTGCCAAGTTGCTGAAAATATGAAACCAGGAATTTATGTTCACGAACTTAACAAACGGTCACATCAAGCCACCGTTTTCCAACCAATTTATTTCTTCAGTTTAAACCGATTTAAAGTAAATAATGCTCATTTATCACGTTTATTTTTAACACCGGAATTCGATTTTCAGTCTGGCAAGATTTTTGTATTTAATCAAAATGTATTTATTTTGAACACAAAAACAACTCATAAGCATTTAATAAATTTGCAATTCGTTTTTAAAATGTTACTGTTAACTTGTAAACATTAAGAGCACCTGAAGAAACCAATAACCTGAATTGCTGAAAGCTTTTGAAATAATCTAACTTTTAATGTAGTCAAACAGTTTTGAATTTGGTCAACCCATCAAGCGTATTTATACGGTTTTGTGCTAGCTTTAGTGGAGAAAGGGTAAATATTTTCAGGGTTAATAATTTCCATGGTGTCATTCTATGATCTATAAAATTGATGATGTGGCCTCCATTTGAATCCGTAAAATCGTTAATATCTCAGATATTTAACGACCGATTTTAATTTTTAACGACTCGTTAAAGTTAATTATTAGCACTACTTAAAAAGTTTTTATAAGAATATTTACGCTTTATTATAGTTTACAACTTCCATTATCGGCACTAAAGATTTTTGTTATAATAAAAGAAATTAAAACTTTTAAAAATAATTACATCAACAAGATTTACATAGTTGTGGTATTTCAATAGAAAATTGATTGAAGTTTGTGGTTTTTATAAAATTTTCATGGGACTTTTCCGCACATTAAACTCTTTTATTTTCAAAAAAGTTTGCATGTTCAATGGGGGATGGAATTATTGACTGGATTAGTCGACTTGACTACCTCAAAATCAAAGAATGACTTAACGGGGAAACTATCAACTTTTATTTGTTTATAGGTCGGAGAGACCGAACATAGAGTTAAAAAAATCTGTTTCAAACTAAAACGATTGAAGTGCATAATATGGAACAGTAAGCAGAGATACTGTACGTCACATATTATATACATCATAGACACTGTCAGATTAAAAAGCCAAATCAAGCACCAAACGTGGAGCTCGTGCCAAACCCTTCAGTTAACCTTCACAGTTCAGCCAATTAAGGCAAATAGTGTAAATAACAGATAACAGAATTTGATGATGTAATCCCCTTCATATTAGAAACGCCACTAAATCGAATAAAGGAAAATTATGAAAATGATAGCGGCTACGTGCAAATAGCAGAAGCAATAAAATTTACCCCTTTATCCACACTTAAGTTGAAAGGTGACAAAATTCATGAGAGGACGTTCAGAAGTCCCGATTTCAATGAACTACTCAAGTGGTTATGAGCAAAAGTCATTAAATAAGAGAAGGGAAGTTGCATTGAGCGTTCTTGCATTCAAGTTGATTCACAGCCTTGTCGAGTATCTCGATCTCCTGGGAGTAATATTTTGTAAAAGTAGTTTTATCCACTAAAAAGACTTTTAAAGACACTAAAGATAAAATTAAATGAACCGAACAGTTTCGGTCACAAGTTATCAGCTGACAAGAAAATGCATATCTTATTTATTTGCAGAATTATTTTAGTTGGTTATTTGGACCGTTTATTAAACTGCACCAAACTTAAAATTTTCTCTAGCGGCATAGTACATTTTTAGCTTTTAAAATCGAAACATATTGAAGGACTGCTTATAAATATAAAATTTACGTACCTTATGGGATATGTACATAAACATGAGAAGTCTTCAACCTTCCTCTAAAAGAGCGTTTATGTAAAAATGTGGAAGACGAAAACCATTAACAATTTTTTAAATTTATAAAACATTTTAATTTTGACGTCGCTGCTGCGGACATCACATCCCGGTTTATTATTTATCATAGAGAGCCGTCAATCAGGACTCTGTTATCCTGCCAAACCCAAACACTTTTTGTAAAATTGTAGTACCTCCTATTAAGTAGGTATGTTTGCGAGTTTAACGTGTTTAATAATTTTTGTAATTATTTTATAGCGAACAGTTAAGCGGCAGTAAGAAGTCACGATTTGCACGTATGCATGAATTAAATAAATTTATGTTTGATACTGGTCGTTAGTGTAAACTGCCTTCTTATATCTTTATGAAGAAGAAGTAATTAAAGTTTGTAATAAAAATTACTGGAATCGTCTCGGTACCAAAGAGACTGTTATTTTGGGGTCTCTCAGGGCTAGAATTGCAATGGAGAAAATGGTCGGTTTTTTTGAGAACGGGGTGTCATAGTTAGAAAAACTAAAAAAGTAATTAGAGTTTTGGTTAATCTCATATGTTTAATTTCAAGGGGCCTTGAAATTTCAACTTCTATTAATTCACAGATGGATAAAATAAACAATTTTATGGTCAAACGAGTTTTTGTTGAGAAAATACCAAAATGTATTTATTGTAGTTTTTGTAAAGAAGCAAGAAAATTTTAGGAAATCCTGATCTAGGAAATTCGACTAGTTTGGCCTAATACCAATTTTTAAAATTTATCGTACAACTTTCGATGTTTAACCTTAAATTTTTTTAATTGTCTAGAGAACTGGCTATATCAATAACTTCTACGAAAATAAATCTATTTTAATTTTTCCGAGTATCGCACATAACTGCAAAAAAACCCAATTTATAAGCAAAGAATTTCTTTTATTAAGCTTAATTTTATTGCTCGATACAATCAAACATTTATTTTATAAATAAATTCTTACTGTTGGTGAAATTTATCGCTCGGCCCTTGGTCTCGTTCAAAGAATGCCTTCCTATACTATTTCATAAATTTTCAATTGAACTCATGAATTGATTCATTGAAAACCAATAATTGTTCTGATAAAAGTGCTGTTGTGAAGTAAACTTAAGCTCCAGCTGTATCGATTTATTTCATAAAAGCACTAAAGAGGTTTGAATCGAGGTGAGTTGTGTTACTCCCATTCACCTATCTGGTACAAGTGGCCTTGACCTAAAACTGTAAACCATTGCAAAATAATTTAACACAGCTGTTGGAAATGTGACGTTGAAAAGCAAGGCCATTCAAAATAGCTGGGTACGCTGACCTCCGGTTTAATCAAACCGAATTGGGTAATCAAATTAACTTCTCACTTCCCTTCAAATATTGCCTGTTGAAAAACTAAACAAACTCCCCGTAAAAAGACTAACTTCTTAATTAAATTTGATACTAACGATTAAAATTAAGGCCACAGCTCTGGAGTGATATGATCGCTGATTGAGTTATAAAGCAAAAATTCTAGGTTCACAGAGTTTCTTGGTGAAATCGCACTGCGCTGTGGTAAAATCAAACAAACTTTTTATTATTTACAACTGATGTTTAGTTAAAACTGACAATTTGAATGTTACAGAGACAAGTTGGATTTTGTTTATTCTTTTTTTTTACAATATTTTTTCTTTTTATTCCGTTAAACAACGCCAAGTATTCGTTCAGGGTATTCTCAACTTTCAATTGTTTTATTTTGGATTAGGCCTTCAACCTAATTTTGCCTAATTTTGCATTAGCAAAATCATATATTTTAAAAATATCACGCAAAATTTATCCATTTTTTTTATATTATTGAACTATTTTTTTATCTTTCTGCACATGACTCAAAAAACTCGTGAGATCCTTACTCTCGACACTGAATACAATGACTAGCCATTTTCTTATTAAGGGTCTAAAAGTCATATGGGATAGGGTTGATTTAGCCCTATTTACAACATAATTACAATTAGAATTGTAGAGAAGCCTTGTGAGATTTATTTTATACTTTACTTCTTAAAAATTGAGTGACATGGATCCAAATTTATTTTAGAATTTTATTGTCACTATTAGAATTGAATTCTTTTCATAATAATAATTGTTATTTTCCGGCTAAATAACTGTATGCACAATTATTTTTATATTCTTGTTAGAAATCAAATCAGGTACCACTTACTATAGTCAATAAACATAAGAATGTCGTACAAATATCTGTCTCTTTATCTCTTTGGTAGTTACTATATATTTCCGTATAATAACACTTCATCAGAAATTTTTAATTTTGAATAAATCGGTACAGTTTTCTCTACAACTAGCGGTATAAACAATTGAATAAATTTAAAACAATTTAACTCGATTGTAGAGCCATCTCAAATTTTCGAGGGGTACAAATTCTACAATAAAATCGGTTATTCGAACAAAAAACTTATTATATTTCCCTCTCGCAAGTGGAGGCGTTAATTCAGATTTTATATGTCCTTAGCAAATCCAAACTCTGTCTGAACTCTTGGGGGGTATTCCATATCCTCCAAACCCCCCGGTTTCACAGACCAATACAGTGTAAGTTTTGTAATTACATTTATTGCATGGCAATCGTTCCAAATTTATATATCAGCATGGCTTGGTATTTAGACCGGGGGGTTTGGAGGGTATGGAATACCCCCCAGTACCAGGAGATTACAATTTATATAAATTATATAAACAAAATGGATTTTTCAAATATTATCAGTGATGTGGATGTTCAGCCCTCGGATTTACCTATCGCTGTAGCTCTAAGGGCAAACAATTGGACGCGAAGACAAATTATAAATATTTGTTTCTAAATTGCACGTAGAAATGCAAAAGAAATTAATAAAAATTGTGAAAATCTGATTTTAATTTTTTCAAAAATGTTTCCGCACCTTTTATGACTAATATTCTACAAATTCAAAAATTTGAGTAATTTAGTGAATTTATTTTAAAAACTTGACAGCCTGTAATGCAGAAATCCTTGTAAAGGACCACCCGAAAATCCGCCTCTGCGGTGACGGAAAGCAAATTACACTGTAAGATTTGTAATAACAGTTTTCTTTTGGAAATTTAGAGATATCGAGAGCCATTAAAAAGTTGCAAAAAGATGGCCGTGAAGTAAATTTTGTTATCTTGAAAGTTAAAGCGTACCATTAACAAATTAAACTATCAAAATACCAAAATGAACAGGCATGTGGTTTAGTCTGTAAGGGTTGTAACATCAGATCTGAATTGACGATAAATTGCAGTATCTTGAGTAAGAAGTGCCGCCTAGGATAAAGAGGATTGTATAAAATACCTACCTAATTCTTGATTTCAACTTGAAAGTTGCACGATTCTCCAAGTTACGATTCAGGATAATAGTATTTACAGAACTTTGAAATCGAACTTTCAAGCCTTTAAACTTGCTTTATACTAATGTCTTGGTGGATTCCCCAAAATATATTATTAATTTTATACAATTCCACCCTTAATTGCAAGAGAATACACATTTATTTCACTTAAATGTTAAAATTAAATTTATTCACTGCTTAACATTTAATTTTGTTAATCTATTGCGTTTAATTATACCTAATTTGGCATTAATTTACTTAAGAGTTTAATTTGCTTGCAGCGTTAAGCAAATCCTTCTTACCTAAGAAATACTAATCGCTTTTATAACGTTCATTTGGGAGAGGCATTGTAAAGGCTGAAGGAGCTATAGAATACAATAAAAAATTTTATGTTGTTTTCTAAATCCTAGTCCAAGATGCTTAAAACGAAATAAGTAATAAAAAATTTATATAAATTGGTTGCGAAAGCTTTCGAAGGAGGTTAATACTGTCATTTTATTATTTTTTACGCCTCCTATGGTAATTTATATTAATCTTGGGTAAAAATGTATAAAAGAGTCGTCTTGTGCTTTTTATATTCTTTTTGCGAGCTTTACTATAAGATAAGTGTGTCTTTAAATCCTACGTCCTGCCGACAGAGACACTTTATTTTGTGATAACATCGGTATAAAATCATGTCACGAAAGCTTTTGCCCACATACTTTATTCTCCTAATATGGATCACACCGTGTACATTTGCTTCTGATTAGAACTTTGTAAACGATAACAAACATGCAAATCCAGTTTTGCGTAATAATTCAATATAAGGGATCGCTGAAATTCTTAAAAAAGGAGCGTGCGTATTAACGAATGCAAAAAGTTGAATGTTCAACTTGTTGATTTAGCTCTTGAGCGTAACAAACTATGTCCGCTTCTTTTATTCATATTGTCGTTTAGTATAAAATGCGTGGCATGTGCTTGTGTTTAAGCCAAAATGCAAAAGTCACATGTAATTTGTTCCGAAATAAATAGAAATGGAGTGACTCTACAATTCTTAGCCGATCTATTCTCGTTAGGTGTGCAGACAGATTGTTTTGAAGTTCTTTAAAAATAGCACTTCTGCATAAATTTACATAAATTTCCGCCTGATGACGAAAAACTTTGACTAAAATAAAGTTATTATTGATAACCAATATTGTTTTCTTTACATGTTTTTCGCGCTTTATATGGTAATATAACCCAATTTTTTTTATTTGATCATGTTGTGTCACAAACTTTGCAAACGTATTGCAATAACTCGATCTACCATTTTTCCAAGTATTATATTTGCATGTACTCAAAGAGTACTAGAAGCAAAAATAATATAGGAATCTGTGTTCAATTTTTTTTTAATAAATTTGTTACGAACAGGGACGGATTTCAACTCAGGAAGACCGACGACCTTAAGTACTCTCCGAAGAACGAAGACAATTTTACTAGAGATGAGCTTAAATTTTAATTTTAGGTGTCTCAATTTGTGCCTTATTATGTTAGTAAAATTAAACGAAAGCACTTACACCATATTAACAGTTAAGCTGTGACTCACAGCTTACGATTATTAAGGCTTAAAAGCTAATTAAATAGCAATAATTAATTATTATAAAAGTATTATATTATAGCTTTTAGTCTTTTTACTATTCAAGATTATAAAAAAAAATTAATTAAAAGCTATGTATTTAAATTAAAATCTTTTAGTTCTTTGATGATTTATTAAATTCATCGGGTAATCGAATAAAAGTACTCTCAGACCGTGATTTGATTTAAAAGGATAAAAATTGAGGAAAAAAAATTTCGCTCGATGGTGTACCTACTATTAATTAAATCAGTAAAAATAATTATTACAATAATTTTAAGCTTAAATTTAAAACAAAGTTTCTAAAATTAAGGTTACCTTTAAGCAACTGATGTACACAATGGATATAAGTATAGCACTTTAATTCTTCCTTTTTTACACAAAGGAGGATGATGTAGAATGGTTTATTGAAACTTCATTACCGCGTGTAATTGTCACAATTACGCAACAACAAATCTTTATAAATCGTACTCGGGGGACGACAAAATGGTTTTGTTCAAAGTTTTGTGCGTATAAAGCAAAAATATACAATAAATTCAAATTATGCAGATATTTACCTTGATTCTGGTTGTAGTTAGCTCAAACTTTCCTTCTTGAATCTTCCAAATTCAAAACCCAGTTTGAAAATTTATACTGTATGAAAAATACTAACCAATATTATACTATAAAAAAATTAAAATAATTCGTTTAACTTGTTTCTAATTTAATTATTGTAATTTTATCTTAGACATAACAAAACTTCAAACAAAAGCTTTTAGTGTATTGGTTATTTATTATTGTTGATATAAAATTTATTTAACAAAATAATGTTTACAAAAGTCGTTTCGCTTCTTTTAAAGTAAACAATATTAACAAACAAAAGAAGAAAAATTGGAGAGAACAAAAGAGAAGTAAAACAAAGGATAATCACAAATTGATGTCCTACAATAATATTATAGTTTAATAAAGTTATTGTTTTCGCTTCATACTACAGTTTTTTTTAATACTTATATTTAAAAACAATTTTAAATCGCCTTATTTATTAAGCTTATTTTTGCTTTTATTATTTCTTATACAAACGCATAATATTATTTTAGATATTATATATAATTAAATTACTATAGCCAATTAAGGCATTCTTAGGCTCCTCAGCCTGCGGCCTCGTATGCGAAATTTCTTTCAAAGAGTAAAATTAATTTTTTGGTTTACCTTAAGCAAAACGCAATTTAAATTTCAATTAAAATTAAATTGTGGTTCTCGATTTCAAAAGATAATTCATTTGTAATTTCTTTTCTATAATATTCATTATGAACACAGTTAAATTTCTCTAAGTCGTTTTGTGGCTCATTCAGTTTAGAGTTACTGAAGTTTCACTATATTTTATTTTTTCAAAGGTGCAGAATCGAATCGCTGAAAACTCTTAATATTTTTATAATGTCTGCTTTTCTATAAAAACTTTGATTATGCATCCACCTCAAAGTACGGAATGAAAATTAAAACGTATCCTGTAACAAAATCTTTAATCTCTACTTACCCAGAAAAGTTGTGTCACATTCTTGATGTTTTAGTATCCTTAAGTTGAAACAAGTGAACGTTGTCTCGTGGTTGAAATAAAATACCTCTGCTGGTTGTTCCATTTTGATTCTCTTTTGTAACAGAGGGTTTAACTTTTTTAACGAGGTGGTAGCAATTGAGCCTTTCAATAAAGTCAGTTTCAAATTACTTGTACAGAATGTAAATCAAAATAGACTAAGCTTTTTGTTATAAACTTTTTTATTTTACCTGAAATTTGACGTCATTAGTACTAGCACCGATTTTCCTTATAGCCTAACTTGTTGAAAACTTTTGCATTGTAAAAATTACAATAGAAATTACATAATGGATTAATTTATAAAATAATGGCGTTAACTTGTTAAGAATTCTTTAGTGTTGAGGAAAATGCGCTTTAATTTTAGTTTGAAAAGTGGACAGTTTATAATTTCTGCATTATTAACAGAACTTGTTAGGTTGAAGAACGGCGATTACCTCGACATTTAGCGTTTTAAATTAAAAAAAAAAATACAGTCCGACCTTAATAATTCGAACTTTCAGCCCTGCAGCCGTACATTTAGGTTAAATTTCAGTTATTTCTGAATTGTTGACTATCGAAAGTTCAGCTCGAGAGATTCTGAAAGTTTTAACAAATATTGGATGTTGTATCTGAAACTATCGCAATTTTCTGCTAACACAGAATATAGAGTAAGTTTTTCTTATACAATTCCATTATGTTTTCCATAGTAAAGTTAAAAGTATTGCTCTGATAAAACAGGAAGTGGAAAATGTGCACGAGACGTTTATTTAGTTACGTTTTGTTAATTATCGTCTGCAAAATTTCAATTGTGTTTTGCTCTAGCTATTACATTAAATTTCTGCATCTGCTGCTACTGAATAGGTGCGGTAATGTTATTTAATGCTGAAAGATAATATTTCTGCAAATGCACAATTTAAAATTGCTCAAAATAATTGTTCCTGAAAAATTTAAATAATTTTTGAAAATTAACTGCTTTATTTGATTATTAATAATCTGGTTTTGACAACTAAATTCATTAAAATTGTGATGGAACAGCCCTTGATTTTATTCATCGAACTGGTTTGTGATGAGATAACAAAACACTTTAGGTCTCTTTATTGTTTGTATTTTTGGTGAATAAATGAGCCACTATATAGAAGTAATTTACATAAGTTAATTTGTAGAATCTTTGATAAACTGTGTGTTTAGTGCCCGGGGTTGTTTTATTAAGAGATGTTACGATTATTAATTAAATGCGATATTATCGTAGGCATTTTAATTATTGTATTTGCTGTTAGGCGGAGTTGCCTGTTGATTGCTCGTTGTATGTGTTGTAATTTATTGGCAGATAATATTGGTATGCCTGATTGCTTTACCGTGGTTATGACAATTACATCGATGGCTGCATTGCTCTTATCTCTTTTTGCAATCAGAAAGTTTTAACCTGCATTCTCGCCGTTACTGTAACATGATCGTTAAAATATGATTTATCTTCTTGTACGTAATCTTATTTGAGTTTCTAACAGCGTTAATTTCTCAAATTATAGTAGCTACACAGACACCCAACAAAACAAGACCGAACTCGTCTCATAAATTAAATTGACATTTTAATTAAAAATTCAATAGTAAGTAACTATTTTTATTGTTTATCAGTTTAAAAACAAATTAGACTTATTTGTAGCTGAAAAACCTAAAGACCCAGACAGACGTTTGTACCGACAGCCGTACAAGATATAAGATTTTTACTGTACCAGCACCAGAAAATCAATATTTTTTATTTTCCCCGCATTTTCTTTAAAATAAAAGCTTTCTGCAAAAGAAGCATGCGGTATCGATTCCAAATTACGTAATCAGCTTAAGTAAAATGTAATTTGGTTGATATATGAAAAAGGAATACGATGTTAATCAAATTTTTTCTATAAATGTCAGGAATGACATTCGTGCGTGAGGTCTAAGTTGCTGAAGGGATTTTAAGAGTCATTAAAAATTTATTAAACATACCAAAATATCGCATTACATTTATGAAATATTTTTAAGATCGTAAATATTCCGAAGAAAATTTTAATATGGCACGATAAGTTATGGATTGAATTCTGATATAATTTTAATTAAACAAATCTCTCACCACTACATTAGCATTCGATTTTATAAAGTAAAATTGATAATAAAACGATCAATAATGAAATAATTATGGTACATTTGTTTAATGACGGTGAATGAATAAAATCGAAGGGATACTTTAATTTTTATAAATATTGTTATTACTTTTTGTTGTGTTTTCTTTTCCATTTTCTACATTATTTTTTAAGTTTCATTAATGTAAAAAATGTGGAGCAACCAAGCGTTTTATATGTGACTGTAGACATAATGAAATTTACACCCAAAAAATTTAATACTGAATTCTTTTATTCTGCCATATTAAAACACAATTTGTAGATTTTGTTTTTAATTATTCAAAAGTAAAAATACCGAATTAATAAAGTAATTCACTGTAAAACAAATTGATCAAAGTAGTGGTAGTCGGTCGCTGTTAGTTGAATACTAATCAGAAATTTCAAGTGCAGATATCACAAAAAGCACTTTTTAAAAACAAAAATTTGTACCATAAACTGTAGGTTCCCAAAATTAGCAAAATTTCATAAAGCACTGAAAAAGTTAATACCTCGAGCCGTCCCTGCACTCGTGAAGCACAATTATTTAGATGTGCTTGAGATGAGGATTAACTTTTTTAATGTCGAATAATTCTATTAGATTTGATCGAACGCATTCCTATAAGAGTTCCCAACGAATGTAACATGTCACAATTGGCAGATCAAACAACTTTTTTCAACAAAGAGGAAGCACCGTGAATGAAATTTATTTTTAAAAAAGTGTACCGTATTTGCTTTCTGATGTATTTTTTTTTAACTTTGCAAGTTAATAATCGTAAATACGAAAACTAAAAAGGAGATGGATTGTCGTAACAGCTTCAACAATGTTGTTGGCTCTTGATACACGTATATGTTCAAAATCAATTAAAGGTTTTTTCCTAAGGGAAATAACAGAGCCGTAGTTGAATTCAATTCAATTCAGAACATATTTCCTACCCTTGGATCCAATTTCTTGAATAAATACCTTAAATCGACATGCTTTATTAAATTTAAACTCTTAAACTTTATTTTAATTCATGCAGATTAATAAGAAAAACCTAAAAACTTAATTGGTCTTACAAATCCCCGAGCAGCTTCCAAAAAATAATGAAATTAGTTTTTTTATTATACTCAGTGGCGTTTCTCTATGGTGGTTGGAACGGCGCTAGCTTAAGAATTTATTGCGAAAATTGTAACGCCATTTTAGGCCATTTTTAGATCTTTTACTCGTAAATCATTGTTATTTGGATTTTCACATTTTATGATGTGTTTTAATAGACTGGTGTTACTAATTTTGAATCCAAATTTGATAAAAGCAATTTCGAAAGTCGACTTAAAAGTGAGAAATTCGAATAGACAGGATTGAAAATATGAGATGGTGTAGAATTGCACCTTCGCGGAAGTTGTTTGAATGTTTTAATTCTTAAAATATTGACAGTTTGGTAAATCATAACAGTAGCGTAACTAGGAGGTTTGGGGCTTCTGTTCGAGATTTAAAAGTGGGCTCATTCTAAATCAGAATTAGTCTTAATCCTTAAATAAAGAACAGTTACTGTTGGCAACCATACCAGAGGTGCAAGACGCAGGGGAGGTAGGGTACTTTGTGTAAAATACAAAAAAAAATTATATAAAACTCGGGAGTCTAGGAGGGGGGGGGCTTGTGGAGTACTCTCCAGCACTTACTTTTTGGCAACCAGCAACAAGAAACTTTTGCGAAAGTAATAACGATACAAATTTGATTCTTGAAAAATTATGTTGTTACTTGTTACCCCCTAGACCCCTCGGTTCCTTACCAAAAGCTTTTACTAAAACATGAAGAAATGGAAGTAAATCCAGAAATTTTTTTCACTTAAATTACTTACAATTATTTCAATGTGTTTTCCATTTACTAGATAAGTCTCTATTAACTCATACCCCCTTTAGCCACATTCATGAACCAATTTAAAAAATATGTCCTAATTTTCAATAAATCAGGAAGAAAATTGACACGTAAATAAAATTAGATGGTCAAAGAACCTTAAAGAAATATTGAAATTTCTTATTGTTAACGTGAAGATCCAGGGTTTGAAACTCACAGTTAGATATTTTATCCAGGCTAATCATTATTACTTATGAATTTAAGCTATCGGGGTTTAGTAACGCGATCCTGTAAAATTTAATTTACCCACATGAAAAAAAATTCTGATTTATTGTTTGGAAATCTTGTTAAATTTTTTTTAAGCGATATTCTTCAGTAAATTGAATTATTTCCACATTTACTTCAATAAATGTTTAAAGTTTGGCTATAAACAACGATTTTATTAATTTTTGCCGGTAGTAAACTACATGAAATACAAATAATTCAGGTTGATATTTAAAAAGGAGCTTAAATAAACAAATTACACTTACATATTTCAGTAATATGGGTTAGCACTATAATCAGGGCCCGGATTTTATTGCCCATAAAATCCCAAAAGTGCACTAGAAATGCTTTTTAAAATTTTAAAAATTTATATACACGCAAGTGATAAATAATAACTTGAAAAGTTATTTTATATACCAGCTGAATTTTATTGCTCGGCCTGTGGGCCTCGGTCGTTTCAGGATAATTAGAATTCCAATATTAATGAGAATTTTTTATGATTAATTGGTAAAGCAATTTTCTTCTATTATTTTTTTTAATTATTTAGTGAATGGTAACTCTTAGCTTTATAATTAAATATTACTTATATTGTACCTATGTAATGCAACGTAAACATTAGAAATAAAATAACCCTTTATTGCGTGTTTTCCACCCATAATTATTTGTATGTTTGTATATAAGATGTCATGAATTTTAGTTCTAAAACTTATTTTCGACATATTTTTGGTAATTTTAAATATGGTTTCTAAGAATGCACCTATTTATTTATGAAAAATTACGTTCGATTTAAAAATCTTGAAATTTTCAATTTCGTCTCTAGATCCTTTAACTCCTAAATCAGGGCAAATTATTTCCTTGCCCGGTCCTATCTGTAAGATCAGACACTTTTTATTTTTTTTCCTGCTCAAACGTGAAATCAGCTTGAATTAATAGAAAGGCTAAAGACCACTTGTATAAAATTACCGATTGAAGCTTCCTTTTGAAAATCGTCACAAATTTAATTTCTGCATTGCATGTCATACCAATTATCCAATTAACTGAAATAGCGTGATTCTTTCAACTGATTGTGGATCACAAATTAAAGTGGATGTTTTAATCTATAAAATGCGAACTTTTCTACAAGAATTACTTTTGTGTAAACTCGACACAAGATGACCCCATGAACAATGGCTTGCAACAACGTCAGTCGTGATTGATCATCATCACTCAACGATGTTGATGAAGCTGAGTTAACACACTAACTTTTGTAATATTAAATATTTATTGAAATTCGTTATTGTTACTTCATCCCCTAACATACTTTTATCAAGTGTTATTAAATTACTTGCTTCAGTTGTAAGTATTTATCGTGAAATGACACTCTCCCCATTTCAATTATATTTTATCTAATAAAATACAATTTAGTTTATTGTCATCTGAAATTTTATAACTTAACGATGCGTTAATGAATTCAATTGAAAGAAAAAGTATCTCCCTTTTTTCCAAAAAAATCTTTTGCCTATTTTAGCCTTTAACCTCTTGCAGATGCGTATTATAATATTCTCACGATAGATCGTATCGGCATAACGTGATAACCACATTGATTTTCTTTTTAATCTGTTTCAATTGCAGATTTTTATGATTAGTGAACCGCAATTTTCTCGCTTCGATTGAAGCATACGCTGTGCTGGATGCACAAACTGAATGTCAAGTTGTTTAACCTAAAAGATAAAACAAAATTAGAACAAGCTTAATGATTAACGAATTCAGAATACGAACCAGCACTAAAAAAGTTTAGGTTCTCCATCCGTCCCTGATTGTACACCAGAAGTGCACTAATGAGATTTCTGACTTCGATGTCCGCCCATCATTTGTAAAAATTTAAGGTTAGCAAAGTTGAAATTGTCCATACCTTGCTTTATTTTAATTAGGCAAAATGATGAAAGCACAATTTTCTTTAAAGCCAATATACCCACAAGCAATATAATTTTCTCAAAACTTAATTAGACAAATGCGTCTTGGTGTTTAATCATTTTAATTCTTTTCTTTTATTTTCAATTTAAAAGTGACTAAAATATTTAATTTTTCCCCGTAGAAAAGGCAAATTAAATTTTATATTACCAAAACTGTTTATTTGCAATTTTATAATTTCAACTTTAAATTTTTAATGCCCTTGAAATACAACCGAGAAAACAGGTAATTTCCGTTTTTAATTAATATAAATAATTTTCAAACCACCACCTGTTAATTTCACAAAATTTTCATGGCAACGCTTTCCGTTTCTATTTTCTTTTAATTTTTTATTCATTAATTATCGTTTTCATTTTTGCATAAATTTTCCGTTAAGCAAAATTGCAGGTTTGTTTTGCATCAGACAATACCTTTAAACACCCCAGGGAAGTAACCAGCGCAAGTGTAATAGTCACATTTCTGGACCATCTAACAAATTTATTATTCGCTTGTTGGTGATTGTTGGAAAAGCATTAACGTTAATTTGTTGAATTTTTTTTAATTATAAGGGAAATTTTAAGTTCACGTCAACAAGATCGGTTTTTGTTAGAGAAAAATTTTTGCATTGGAAAGGCTACCTCATTACTCTCATATTCAACGTGCGGTCAATAATAAATGATATGCTATATTGATGTCAAATTATGGAGATTGTGGAGACGTAGTAAAAGTTTAACTTTTCCCTGATGAAAATTTCTGATTTTCGTCCGATGAATCCGAAGTTTTATAAAATGTTCTAAAATGTATACGCGATAATGTTTAGTTTAACAGACATAATCGCCCCGAACAACTGACATTGCTTACGGTGAAATTGTCGCATCCCTTTTAACCTGTATAACCTCTCATCGCAAAAAGAAGAGTTCAAAATTAGAATTATGGACAGGTGCACTAGAGTAAGAAGTAACTTTGTTTGTTTTAGGTATTATATTGTATAGATTCTGAAAATCTTCCATTTTTATTTAAAGTTTATTTTGAATATAATCCTGTAGTTATTTCCGACAACCGAGTTGAAATTCTCGTATGAAACTCCCTCTCCTACCTTAATTTTCAATGATACAAGTCGTTGTGAACTTTCAGTGAAAATATTAAGATTTCTCCTGTTAGGTAATGTAAAACAGTTTAACAAATATGCTAATTTCTTATCAAAACAGACTAAAAGTCGACTAAAAATTTAGTGTGAAGTGTGAGATTTGCGTTGATATTAGTGTCCCTAAGGTACTAATATAAATTATCAATTGTTTTCGGTAAGTTGAAGAAAACTTTGTTGACTTAACTTTATTCGTCGGTAAATAATAAAATAAAGACCACATATTTTAGTATACATAGCTTAATTTTGTGGTTTACATAGATGAATATTTGAGATCTGCATATGCAAACTAACTTAAAACCATATTTACATACAGAGGATTTGCTCGAGGAAGAAGGGGTCGTTCCGCGGGATCTTCTCGACCCACGTCTGCAATTACTATCGACTAGCGGCAGTACGGCGGCGACTTCAAAAGACTGATTTATTACGCTCAATGAATCAATTAAGATTAAATTTGAAGCGATCTAAATGTATACAAATTTCAATTCGCACCACCACGAGGTTAATTATCGTAGATGTAATTATTATAATTTGAGTGGAAATTTGTGTCGTCCTAATTTTAATCAAATTGAACCTTGGTCATTTACATACCGACCAAAATTTTGCGTTTTCATTTTTTTTTAGTTCCGAAATTGGTTTAAACGATATTTAATTGTTGGTAGTTTCGCATTCACTGTATTTCCAAATTAAAGCAGTGTTCGTGGCACCCTTAGAGTCATAACCTCTAATTACTCGAATTGTAATTAAATGAGAACATGCAGCGTTAGTAGTAATATCGTAAAATCCATTATTGCCCAGATGGGTGTAGAAAATTGTGTACCTACCTAATGCACCTTACTTAAGAGCGACAAGAAGTCATGAATCTTGTTAAAAAATAGCTAAAGAATTGATGACGTTAAAAAGAGGGAATACGGAACGCAAACTAAATGTGAAGTTAAGATGTAGAGTGAAAAATGGCTGTTAGTTGTTGAAAGAATTGAAAAATGTTTGTGCATAAAAGTATTTGGTGGTAGCGTTATAAGGAAATGAAGTTTAGCTGACAAAATAGCTCCCATTGCACATAAATCCCGCGCGAGTTCTCTTTTTCTCGAGGTAAAAGAAACAAATTATATGCACTTTTTGTGACGAATAATTAACTATGTTAACCTTTTTGTTCTATTTCCTTCTGTGCTGCTCTACCTAGAGAGAACTTTTTACTTTGGCAAAACTTATAATGAAGTCAGCTTATGGTTATATCAACAACCGAGACGGATATGCACCTCATTAGAGTTTCTAAATGGTGCGATGAATGTTCTTTCTTGGCCTTGCTGTTGCACTTTTACTGTTTGTTTTGGCAACTTTTAGAATTTCACGGCAGTTTTATTACTTACTAACCGACAAGGGTCGGTATATCAAAACTTTTGAAGAAAAAGAGTTGCATGCGCTGCTCTCTATCCGCGACTAGGTGGTCTTGTTAAAATATAAGCAAAACTCGCACGTCTTTCACGATGGACCCCCTATCTTGCACCAATCCATCGTGAGGTTCCTAGCAGTCGTAATTTATATAAGCTTAAACAAACATGGGTAAGCCCCCCCATTGCGAGAACGGGTAATTAGAAAATACCGTGGTGTTGAGGGTAGTTAAGCCATGTCATATTTAGTGTCGATGTAATATCATGTAACATGAGGTTAACATATGTGAAAATCGATTTACATTCTGATAATTTGTACTAAAATTTGAATCCATTACACACGAACCATCCAATCACTTTTAATTTTTTTCTAAAAATTGAGCGGATGAGGCTATAAAAAACAAATTTAAAATTGTTTTTTGTGTTTTAATGTAATTTTGAAACTTGCGGATTTATTTATATTACATTAGTACGTTACACGTTGACCAAATCTAATTAAAAACCAAACGCTTTCAGCATTTTGTTTTTACGTGCCGTTAACTGCACAAAATTTTGCTAGTCGAATTTTCCTTCTTTTGTTACAGTTAACATTAAATAAATTTTTTTTAAATTTTTTTCAACGTGCAGTTTAAATGAATTAACTTTTCTCTAAAATCATATGTGTAAAAAACAGAAAATTCCGTATTATCGAAGAAAGAAAAATGTGATAGTACGGTGGAAAATGGAGCACGCCATAAACTTATTGCGCTTCAACATGTTTTATTTAATAAATCGTCAGTGTTATTGGTTTTACTTCTTTCTTATTCTCAGTGGCGTTCTACGCTCTCTCGGATTCCTGGCTAGGTATATGAGTAGATACACTCCTTTATTTTTATTTCTTTGGAAAGAATTTTTGAAATAAGTCTAGTTGAACTCAATTTCCCCATTATTTTGCTTATCGGTCCCTCATCATGCTAACTCTCTTTATTTATCATCCAGCTAGGGTGACACAAATCGAGCGTTACGAACAGATCTATTTTACCACTACTTTTCCGTCCCAAATTTATTAGAACAATTGATTTTTGAGAGATAATATCTTTGTTTTCCACTTAACATATTATTCTAAGCCATCAGAGTATTATAACATCAGAATCCATTTAGGTAGTTTTTCTTCTTGGTCGTTACTTGAGACCAATTGGAAATGAAAATTAATTACCCTACCTAAGGGTATAACTACAACAGACAACAGTGATACATTTCCCACGTTTCCCATCAACACCTAAAGCCATCAGAGCTAAAAAAAATATATAATCAAAAATTTTAAATTAATTCAATTCTAATAAATAAATTTAATTGTGCCGTGGTTCGAATTCCACTTTGAACTGTAGAAACCTTTATAAAATTTCTCACTGTGTTGAATATCGTTTCAGATTCAATAAATTTTCGTTCTCAAACCTCGTGGAATTAATTGCAAAAATCTGCAGGAGAAGGAGAAGCTGACCTAACTAAAGATTTATATATAATTGAAATTAAACCATTTACAACACTTTTAAACTTCCAAATGCACCTGTAACTCAGTAGAAAGCAAATAGAACAAAAAATAAGAAAAATTAACATTGAAACAATCTGTGGTAATGTAGGAAAAACCGAGTTACAAATAATTTCAAAACCATTGAGACTCAAGCGATGGAAATGGAAGCTCAAACTCCAAACATAGGTTGACCCTTCAACATTATTGCGTATAACTATGCAACCAATGAAACTCAAAAACTGAATCAAAGTATTAAACACCAATTCTACAACAAAATTCAACTTACAAACTGCTTGTAACATGGGAAAAAAACGATTGAAGCTTATTCATAATTTAGTCTTTCTTGTTCATATAATATCCATCATTTTTAGTTACCACGGAAGAGCAGCTAAAAATTTGATCCCTAAAGTCAAAAGATCAAACAAAAATTTTTACGTGTTTTGCAATCTTTTAGCTTTGAATATTTTAATTTTATTATCTTCTTTGATCCTAAGTAAAAGTACTTACTCCTAAAGGACCTGATATAGGAATGCCACCGAATGCATTCCACTTGCGAGTTATAATTTATTCTTTTTGAAAAGCAAAATTTTTTGAAAATGCGCTGCAGTTTTAAAGCTTATTTTGAATTTATTGCACTGGCTTTACCGAAACTTAATTAAGAAAATTTTGGTGTAGCCGCCTGCGTAGTCGAGTATCATACGGTGACTCCAATAAACCTGGAAGAATTAAACTATAAATTACATTTAAAATTGATGACTTTAGTTGCTACAATTTTGTTTAAGTTGTAGGTACTAAAGTTTAAATTAAATTAGTTGAAATTAAGTTACTCTAATGTAAATTCAAGAAGATCTTACTTTATAATTGTATTAGAATCTATTGTAAATAAATATGGTACAGTTTAAGCGATGTGAGAAGTTTCGGAGCAAAGTTTGTTTATTCAAAAATCACTCGTTTCAAAATTCAACTTTGAAATTGCTTAAGACTAAAATGAAATCCAATTTTCTTGTTTATAATGATTTGAAACGTATGTTGGTATAGATTTCCAATTTAGTAATTGAAAATTTTACAAAAGTGTGGTTGAAAATTGAAACAAATACTTACTATAAAAAAAAATATAAAATCAAATATTGAAAATACATTATTGGTTGGCTGGCATTGTTCTTTGGTCTGATAGACATAACAGTTTTATAACGTGTAAAGTACTGCAGTAAAGTACTAATCCGGTGTACAATCAATTTTAGCTGTCAAACAAGCGCCAATATTTATTATTCGGTTATACCCTCTTATGCCACGAACTTTTGAATTGGTGATCATAAAACTTATCTGAAGTGATGTGTTACGCAACGATAAACTCATTCCCGATAAAAAATTTGCAACCTACAGGAAAATATCGACACACCTGTTTCATTACATAAATTTGGCAGTGTAGGTTTTTCAAAATTCATTTTTATTTTACAAACAAAAAGTTCTAATCGATGAATTTAATTATGTTTCCCATTTTTCATTGTTTGCATCACCAACATGCTGGAAAAACTAAAAAAAAAAAACATGTCGATATTTGTAATTACTATTAAATAGAATTGGAGTTACAGTACCATGAAAGTTCAATTTAAAAAATTAATTAAATAATCTCTTGGTGAGGTAGTTTTAATTGGGATGTTTGAAATATTTAACTGGGAAAATTGTGTCTGGGTAAGATTTTCTCAAACATTGTTCATGTTAATCTAATTAAGTTTTAACTGTAGTATGATTAAATTTATTTTTATCTTCCTGAGAAATTGAAAGCAAAATGTTTAAAATAATAATGCTTCATTTCAAAGCCGCTGAACTAATGAAGGATCTATTTTTGAATTTAGAATGGAAAGACAGCTTTATTATTGAAATACGGTTTATTTGTATTAATTTGTAAAATAACGTGTTTTTGCAAACGTTTTTCGTGTTTGAGCACTCTATAATGACAAACAAAAAATATATTTTGGCTTCCTTCCAAATGTTAAAAATTAATAACCTATAATGCTGAAAATTTCTATAGATTTTCTTCTACATTCACTAATGATTTGTTCACATTCTTTTTGTTTTAGTTTACAACTATCTATTTAACGAAAAACATTTAATAGTGCGGGTTAATTAAAGTCATAAATAACTTAAAGGAAGTAATTTAAGAAAGCAAACTTTAATTTCTGTTTTAGTACCTCCTAAAATTTGCATCTAGATAAGCACAGGTTTAATTAAGATTTAATATTTTTTCATTATTAAATTAGCTTTTCCGTACCATTTTCCTCCACTATTTTCTGAAAATGTTGCGACATAAATTCTACATTGAAGTTAAAACTTTTTTGGCCACCCCCCAATGTATTATGTACATAAGAGCTTAAAATTATCTTCCAACTAAAAAGAGCAATAAAGCTCGAAAATTTGTAAACACAACTTAAAACCGCAAGAAACAGTTTATTACTTTATTTTACTGCTTGTTTAATGGACAAGGTTTTAATATGAGATTTATTTCTCTATATCCTACTGTTTAAATTGCGTTTTCTTCGTCGTTCTTTTTGTTATTGCACACTATGCATGCTGTTTGAAATTTATGTTACATATGAAACGAGAAATTTTAGACTCAAAATTTTTACTTAAAAATAAGTCAAAAAGGAGGAACACGAGAATGAAAATTAAAGTTATAAATATATTTGAAAGTAAATTGATTGGTTAGGTAGTCTGCTGTTCAACAGAGCGACTGCTCTTTTTTGAGCAGGATTAACTAATGATTAGATGATAAGTGACAAATGAAATAAATAAAATAAAAAAATCAAGGATAAGCTTTCAATTATTTCATGACTCAACTGACCCTGGTTTCTACAATTTTTCACATGTCTGTTTAAGCAAATTCAGTTAAAAATTTTTACTGGACGAAAGCTTTTCTAGGTTTTCACTCAAACATTTTTAGTATCCATTTATTACATCTGGTTCAGGCTATTATGACCTACATAACTCAATTTTAATTGCGATGCCGTCTGTATTAAACTTTGTGCTCCAATCTTGCTGTAGTTTTTTTTGTGGTCAACTTCAAGTTTTTTGAAAGTATATATTCGAGCAGTACGTCAAAGAAGAATACATTCTCTAACCCAGTTAATATGTATTATTTCAGGTGCAATGCTGGAAAATCATAATCCAGACCAAAACCAAGAATATTTTTAACTGTTTATTTTAATTTTGGAAATTACTGGTAAAAGGGATTAGTTTTTTTGAATCTGTGGGTTGATGTCCACTTAACTTTTCATGAAACTTAATTGATTAACACAACGTAATTACATCTTAAAATAATCATGAAAATGTTTTTTGTGGGTTTCATTTTTTTAATTGGACAAATTACTTTTATCCAAAATTCAAACTCACGACGCTTAGGATTATGAATATCTATTCTCATCTCTATACCAAATCATTTAAAATATACTTGAAAAAGTTATCCAAGTTACTGGATAATTTTATAATAATCACACAAAATGGTTGAACAACAAATAAAAGCTAAAAATTTTCGTATGAAAAATTGATGACGTTATTATTGATTCTTATGCAACGAAGTTATGTTTATACAAACAGTTTACGTTTGTTCAAATAAATTACCTATAATCCCAGTACAAAACATAATATCTTCCTTCTTGCAAAATAAATTACTTATGCTACAAAATATTCCATCAATACCTTCCTTTTCCATAAGTGCAAATTAAAGTTATAAACTTATAAAAGTTCTAATTCAAATTCTTGAAAAACACCATTTTGGTTAATAAATAATCAAATATGGGTAGGTAGGTGTAAATATTAAAAAAAAAATAATAATTCATTATGTTGATGAACCCTATTCATCAAGTAAAATTCATCGTGGTGATGAAAAATTCATCAATATAAGAAACAAAGTCATCGATTAAATTTGATGAATGATTCATCAATACAATGAATTTTATAAATCAGGTGATGAAACGATTATCACAAATGATAAACGAATTCGTCAAAAATGTTTGAAAAATTGTGATGTACATACAAAATTGTACATAAATATGATGAACTAAATTACTGAAATAATGTACTGACTGGTCCTTTTATTGATTTTATTAATAATTATAATGAATATAGATAAATTAAACCAACAAATTTATTGACAAGACAGACTCCTTCATCCTACTGATGACTGTATTTATAATTATGATGAATTTATTCATAAATGTGATGAATAAATTCATTTATATGACGTAATTCTTCATTGTATTGATTATTACTTTCATAATTATGATGAACGTGTTTATAAACAAAATTATTAAAGCCGGCTTTAGAACTCCCCAACATTTCCGGACCCAAAGACGATTGCCCACTCTGCTTCTGGGTGGTTACGCCACTGTGTGCAGGAGATTTTGTAAAAAAACTTTAATAGAAAAATTTATAATATTTGTGCCTAGGTGAACTTCAAGAAATTTTATAGCTGCATTGGTTGAATTTAAAAAAATCTTTTTAATTTCAAAATTTTAAGGAATATAAGATTAGGAGCCACAGGCGTCGAGTGATGTGACCGCTGGTTGAGTACGGAGCGAAAATTCTGGGTTTAAATCGCAGACTATACAGAATTTTTTAGCTCGGTCTTTCAGTGTGAAAGTTTCAGATTTTGAAAGTCCCAAAAAGGTCAGCTCAATTTAGCACAGGTTCAAAATTTAAAATTTTTGTGAAGATTTAAAACGATTTTAGAAATTATAAGCCCGGTACTGTGGAATTTTTAAAATTTTGTTGTTGCAAATGTTGTGAAGAATGGTAAAATTTGCATATTGATACGCATGCGAGAGGTTTTTAGCCATTCGTTTCTGATAAATAAAGATATTTGGAAATTGAAGCAGCTGAACGTATAAAAATTTATAACATTCTAATTTAATACAATTTTGAAATAAACTAAAGAAAAAGGGAAAATAATAATTATTATTATTTAGCACCTTTTCAGTTATTAAATTAAAATTTAAAAAAACACGGAAAAAGAAACTGTACGGTAGTACTCCTGAAGTGGTTGACTGAATTAGATTAGGATTATTCTTGAAAATTAAAGAAAAGTCAAAACAGTAAAATTTGTGCTAAAAGTAAAACTTACGTTAGACGTATTTATAAGAAAATGTAGAATATTTGTGAATAGATAATGTAATTTTTCAGGCAAATGTACTTTCGCGTAAAATCCACTAAAATTTGAAAACAAAGATAAATCCAATTTTTAAAATTTTATTTTCTATTTTATTTACGTACGACAAATTTAGTTTTCAAACTTCAAGACAGACAATACCTCCTAAAATTCGAAATTTTAGGATTGAATTTCAAATAAAAATTAAAAGCATACATTTGGTTGATTTTTCAGTCGAGATGATTTGTTACATGCCTGAAAAAAGCTCCGCCAAATATGCTCTTCAACATTTCACATTTCAAAAATTATACTCGAAAGTCTCGTTAACATAAGTTGATATTTTACATCCATTAAAGTTCAAAGAATTTTGTTTTCATTTTCATTTTCTTCATTTATCAGTAATAAATCAACTTCCACTAATTTTTCAGGTTCATTTAAATTGCAAATTTTAGTTGAAGCTAATTTAACTTTTTAAAATTTTCTCTATTAGACTAAAACTTTGGGTTTCTGCTAATTGAGCTCCAAGAGTTTTTTTGGATGGTTTTTCAAAATTTCGTGTTGTGCTTGACAACGAACATGTGCTATGTTGTGTTGTGCTCTTATTTACGTTATTTGATAGCAGGGTAGGTATCACGCTTTGTCGCCTACTACTTCACCTTGTCGTTTTATGTTGCCTCAAAGCTTTTGTTGTGTAACCCCTTGAAATTTCTATTAGAATATCACTACTAGCGACATTAAATTATTAATGCGTTCTACGCTAATTAAATAACCAAATGGCACTTATTACTAATTGAAATTAATAATTTTAATTAACCAAGAGAAATTTATTTAAAATGTTCGTGTCATGATAAGGGTTTAAAGTTGGTCGACAACCTGAAAAATCATTGCTCGATAATTATGTCTACTTCATTTCAAATTCCTTGGCCTTCCCTGCTGTTAAAAGGATGCCGCTTTAAAAATTCATATTTTTTCTATTAAGTTTTGATATCTTTATAAAATAATAATTCAATTTATATTTTGAATTTTTAAATTTACGATTTCTCTTAACTTTTTAACACTAAAATCTAACGATTGCAAAGACAACTTGACAGGTTAATTTTCAACCTGTATCTTCAAAATTACCCCCTGGAGTTAAATTGCCTCGTTTTCATTTTAAATTATGTTATTTCAAGATTATCTTTTACTTTTATTTATATCTTCATGAGGGATAACACATTTTTTGCAAGATCGTTTGAGGAAGCGTAACTTGTAGAAAGCTTCCAACTTAATTAAGGAGTTGATGAGGGTGAAATTTTTATAAGCACCCGATTAAATTGCTTTTCTAGAGTAAATAATTGTAAAAAGTAAATTATTAACTTTTTACTTTTTTCTTTACAAAATATGTGTGAAAAGTTAACTGTTATATTTGCATATTTACCAATTCCAAAATTGGATATTTCTTCTACCTGCGACTCTAATCACCCCATAACATTTCATCAACTTACAACTTCATTATTTTACGAAAACATGATTTTTATTTCAGTCGCGTGTAATCGATACTTTTATTCGATTTGCCGATAACAAAATTAAATTGTAAGACTTCGTCTGTGATGGTGTTGTAAGGTGCGCTTAATTTATTTATTGCTCTAAACTTGGAAACTTTAATTTTGAAATCGTTGGGATATTTACTTTATAATTTCCCGGATCTAAAGGGATATAAAATATTAACAAAGTTAATTTAGTAACATAAAGATTTATCTTGTGCTCATCCAAACTAGTATTTTGTTTCTTTATCCCTCTTATTACTTGCTGCAAAATCCCTCAATTATCTTGGGAATTCTGTAATGCTTCCGAACATTGCTGCAGGGGCGGACTGGCGGTTTTATTTTAAATTTTTGTTTTCGGGAATTTATCTTATACAGAACTTGGTAAGTTTTGAAGAAAACATTTTTTTTCAACAAAAAAAGTGATCGTCTACAACGTAACCTTCAAGGACTAACCTAACGATTTTGAAGGAAGAAGTGTACGTAGGTCAATCTATAAAACAAAAAATATTTTTTATACAGATAAAACCTTTAGAATATAAGCAAATGAAAATTACTCCAATAAAACTGTATGTGGCTTTCAACTAACACAAATAACAAACGTCGATGTAATTATTGATAAAATTTTAAAACAAAACACAGTGTGTTTAATAAAATGTCTGAAAAGGATATTATTTTTATAAACTTTTAAAAATATTGTTGTCTCAAGGGCTCTTGAAGTGCATCCTCCTCGGCAGTATAACTTACGTGCGGAGTATAACTTAACCCGCTGAGTAAAAGTATTAATTAATTAAAATGTAAACGATTTTTACAATATTTAATTACTAATAAATTTACAATACATTATTACCCTGTCACTTAGAATAAATCATTATGGCATAATCGACACAACTTCGCTCATGCGTAACGTAATCCTGAGTTCCTATCGACATATTGGCATCATTAAAAGTCAAACTGGTTGTCAAGACATATTCAGAATTTGTGTTAAAACCAAGTTAGAAATCTACAGTACTTACTTAACACGATCAAACTCTTTTTCTCTTCTAAGGGGGTCCCATAAATTGTCATGGGTAAATTTTTAACAATAAATCTAATACAGAGCTTCAGTAACTAATTTGTTGCTTAATACTTTTATACTGTAGCCATTTCTTAAATATTATACAGTGTACAAGGCCGGCCAACTACATTTGGGGGACTTCAATGCAAAAAATTGTAAGAATCCTAAGATACCACAAACAGCTTGATTTTTCTTAAAAGTAGCGATATAATCCCTTTGAATATTTAGGTGTAGAAAATCTCCTAGGGCGCTTTTAATCAAAACAATTTTCTTTCCTGGAAGCACTGCTTATTAAATTGTATAATTTCGGTCGACATTGAGAGAACCGTCCCAGAATTTTCCAGAACAGTAACAACATGCCAGTCCGCCCCTGTAAGTTGTATAACAATTTTTTGCAGGACAAGATTTTTTTCAGGTAAAAAGTCTTGCTGTGGAAGTATTTCTCCTGTATAACTAATGTTATTTTTTCAACCCTGGTTGACATGAACGAATCATCTGCGCCCTTTGGATCTTATGACATCCATTTTATCAAGAGCACTTTATTTTATATCTCAATTTAGCTTTTATGTTACTAGTAGTAGTTGTTACAAACATTTAGTCTCAAAGATGAATGTTTTTTTTTCTATCTCTTCGTCTAATTTTGTTGCACAAAAACTCTAGAGGGCGTTTTACTTAATGGAACGTAATAATGTTTCGAAAAAAAGTCTGGGCGCTATGAAGTATATTTTCTCGTTTCACTCATAAATTAGGGGTTGCTCTACGCGTAGAATAGAACGTGTAATTTGAGACGGCATGAAACTAACAACTTAATTATAAATTTAATCGTAAACGCTAGTCAAGAAGCATGTGTGGTCTTCTAATGTATTTATCTTGTTTCGTGCGTGCAGCCTAATATAAATTTGAACGTCTTAATTACGATAAGCTCAGCTGTAATTTAAAATTAGCTATACATAAGTGCACTGTGCCTCCTCTCTTGTATATAAAAAATAATTAAATAATTAGACGCGAAGAGAAACCCAATTTTGGCTTACGTATTAATCTGTATTCATGAAATTCATATTCACTCTTATTTACTTATTACGTTGGTGTTATATGTTTTTCAACTTCCAATTTTCTTTTCGCAGTAAAGATTTTTTATGGTTTTCTTTATGCCTTTGGTAATACTTAACTTTTTATTTATTTCATTGTTATAAAAACTACACACTCATAACAGATTATAGAGTTTCCCATTTGCAATTTCCAAAAGCACCTAAAAAAGCTCTTCAGAACTTATAGCTCCATAATATTGATAGATGACGTGGATTGGACTTTGTTTAACTTTTCTTATTATTTTAACTGCCTTGCTTTCCCCAACTAATTTAATTGTGTTGCTTAATTACGTAATCTCCTTTGATGCTATACCAAATTAATTGTTGTGGCTCGTGTTGTTTATTGCAACGCTATTTATTGGCATTCTGATTTCATCGATTGCACTGCAAAGACAAATAAAATTCAATTTGACAAAATTTGAACACGAGTTATTTTCTTATTTATTTACAACGTGGTCGGAAAATGTTCTTTTATTACCAACAAATTTTAAATTAGCTCTCATTAAATTTTTATTTTACTGGAAGAAAAACTAATTTTTTTATTACAGCAAATTTTTTGTTCTGCGTGAAACCCAATAAAAAATCCAGTCAAATATAAAATTTTACTCGAGATATTTTATTAAATTTTATTTAACTCGCAAGTTGATATAAAAAATATTTTACATATTACGCGAACATATTTTGAGGTTTGAATTTTGTGATTTAAATAAAATCTTAAGATCGGGTTTTAAAATGGTAGAAAAAATTGTGTTGACAAGATTTTGGTAACAAATATGAGGCATTCGCGTCATTCGAATGCACATATTGAAGAGCTGTCTTTCTGTCAGACCTTTTAATATGAAAATATTTCATAATATCGCCGCACATCAAACATTCCTAGAATCATTTTACAGATTTTTTAGATCCAAGTCGTGATTTATTTTCCATTGTTTTTCAAATATTTTGGACGCATTAACAGTTGTTCAGAATTGTGTTCTTCCAAAACTGAAATAAGTTTTTATAGATTTCCTTAAAAGGTTCGTACGAGGGTTCACCAGTTAGCAGTCAAGTTATACAGAAGACCGTGTTTTAAAATTGTTCATGCCTTAGTAGGAATAAACGACCAATTTGTGTGGTGAAGTTGCTGTTTCTACATTCATTATGAATAACTCTAGAAACTCCATTCATTGTCCATAATGTCAATTCAAGCATAATTAATTTAATGAAGTTAGCATTTCATTCTCCAAAGTGCAATCTAATTTAATGTCGTCGTGGATTTGCATTTTAAACAAGAGCAGCAATGTTTCTCTACCAAGGGCTGCTATAAAGCTTTTCACCTGATAATCTGCTTTTTGCTGATGTGCTTTAAATGGAGTGAATATTCATTCTGTTGATCAATACCACTCCAAATTCACTTTTCAATATCCTATATCCTAAGCTGAAAGGTGGCTGGACCGTTTGGAATCTTGGAGAAATACACAAAGTGTGGTGATTTTGATAGGGCGAAGTATAAAGTTTATTTTATATAAATATTATTTAAATTCCTTTTTATCAGACACTACGTCCTTGATGCTTTGATGTTAAGGATGGCTAGCATTTATATTCAGCTTCGGAATGTAGATATAGCGGATCTTTTACCAAAAGTTTCAAAAAAACTAGCGAAAAGTTAAAAAAGGAACTTGATCAAACTGCGAAAAAGATATAGGTAAACTGAGAGTATCTCCGGTTTTCAAGGTTGTAATCTCATCAAATATTTTGTAGGTAGATTTGATTTGTTCATATATACTAATAATTTACACGTATCATGGCTTATTTAACAGTTATCGAATTTTTTATAAAATTGAAGATCTTTAAAACGGTGGTGTAGTCATTTAGTAAATAAATTTGCTGAAAATTTTCAGAAGGATTTAACCCCCTTTTCCAAAATAAAGCTGATTGAATCAGTCAGTGCCATTATCAAGAAATTCACTTAAAAGTTTCTAATTTTTTAATAATCATGCCAACTAGCAACAAAATTAAAGTTTATCTTTTTACAAGATTTTGCTAAAAAAAAGTTTAGAAATTTTAATTCGTGCAGTTGACAAATTCAGAATATTTACCCTCCCGCGCCAAAATTAAAACTGATTGAATCCGTCAGTTCCATTATTTATAAATTAACATAAAAGTTTTCAGTTTTTTTAGTCATTTTGTAAAGTGCTAAAATGCAAAAAGTTTATTTTTACAAAAAGTTTTGTAAATAAGAAAATATTGCAAATTTCATTTAATGCAGTTGGAAAATTACAAAAATGTTGCATTTTCATCCCTCAAATAAAGCTGTTTGAGGCTGTTACTATCATTACTGACTACATCGTTCAAAAGTGGCCAATTTTATGGTAATTTTGTCTACTGGAAAGAAAAAAAGTTTATTCTTGTATGAAATTTTGTTAACAAAATATGATTCAAAATTTTAATTAATCCAGTGGACAAATTAAAAACTTTTGCCCTTTCACTCCAAATTATAGCTGATTGAATTCATCAGAGCCGTTATTTACAAAATAACTTACAAAATTTTTTTAGTTTTTAATCATTTCAGTTAGAAAATTATTATTAGCAATTAAAAAAAAGTTATGGAATTTAATTAACGCAGGTAGCAAATTATGAATTGTTGTTACCTTACCAAAAATAATAAATAAACTATCAGAAAACCGAGAAAACCGATCAGAAAACTGATGATGTAGCCACAGCAGTGGAGTGATGTGATCGCTGGTTGAGTATAGAGCGGAAATTCTGGGTTCAAATCGCGAATTGCACAGAATTTCTTGGCTCGGCCTTCCGGTGGGCATCTACACTCCTGTGGTGATCCCTGATGATTGTGTCGACGTCATTACCGTTGATACGGCTGCGTCACACACGAGAGTTTACAAGACAGGTTAAGGTAGACAGGGAATGAAGCCATGGGCCTTCTAGGCCTGTAGAGCTGTAATATATATCAGAAAACCGAAAATTTTTTGAATATAATTTAAAAATTCCTAATTTGACATGGTTTGATCTTGTCGTCGTCGACGGCTTCACGGTGTAGGCCTGAGGCTTGTTGGACGTCTCATATTTCTTTTCCCACTTGGATCATAGTTTATGACTCATTTTGACAATTGCAGGTTTTCTTTGCACATGCTTCTTCATTGGCGTTTATAATAGTTAATTTTATCTTTCACAAAAAAGATCTACAGTATCTCGCTGCCCTAACCTAACCTAGTTGTGTTTCTCCTCTACATCGTTTCCTATCATCCGTTCCTCACATTCTCAAAAATAAAGTAAGTTTATTGGCGATGTCGGCATCGTATTAATAAGATACATCACAACCCACATATTTGAAATGCAAAATTTGTTCCAAAAAACGTTGTTTATGCATAGTTTGGACCAAATCATCTTCTCCTTTTTGATCTTAAAAAATCTTAAATGTTCCTTTGCGGAACCTCGAAAGCAAACTAAAAGAAATAGTCGTAAAGTGCTACTTGAAAAGCAGCAAACGTCTAGGAAAATAATTGAGAACCACTCCAGTGCATGGAAATAGCATAAAATACTCCCCAAAATTGATTCCCCATTGAATTTAATGCGCTGGAGGGTATTCCATACCCCCCAGACCCCCCCGGATCTATACGACTGTTTTGTGTCTCCCGACATACTTTGTCGCTTTATCTATCCGCCGCTAGTGTGGGAAAATTGTTAAATTGTTAAAGGGTGGAGAAAAAGCAAAATTTGAATTATCAATTTTTAGAAAATTGTTAATGGTTGCCTGTGAGCTGACTAGAGCTGGCACCATTGTACATTGAGAAATTTTTATAAAATTTTAGAAAATATTTTGAAAAGTTTTATTTTAAAATTACGGACATAAATTTTTTACGTCAATATATTGATGTTCTTTTTAACGCATTTATTATAGCTGTACAAAAGTTTGAAAAATAAAAGTGAATTTTATGAGTGAATTTACTCTTTTTTGATTCTTGGAAAAAAATCTCCCGGAGTTGTAATTTCTCTTTTGTCCTTAAGAGTTTCGTCTTCTTGCGTTTTGGATCATTTATAAACCTGTACGATACGATTCCTTTTATAATCTCGGCACTGGAAGAGTTCCAAATAAGCATTTGCAATTTCCTTGGTCAGAAAAGATTTCGACAGTCGGCTTCACTAAGAGATTTTTTGCTCCATTATTTCAGAAAATGTTCTTCAATGGACTGATTCTCACCCATCCATACCATCGACGAATTGAAAATTAATGTTTATAAATTTTGCAAATAATTTAATAGCTTACATAATAATTGAGTAATAACAGAATGAATGGTAATACGAGTATTTTTCAACTGTGTTTTCGATTCGTGAGAATTTGTGTGATGGAATCATTAATGATCATTACCTTGACAGTATATTGAAGGTATTAGTCTCTTTCATTGTGTCAGTTATAAGTAAAACATAGTTTATATCAGAACGTTTGAAAATTATTGTAACAATATAAACAAATATTATTTTCAATAGACGATCAAAACTCTAACCAAATTTTTAACATTTTCAATTTTGTCCCTACTAATTTTTCAAACCAAAATTTGAGATTAATCAATAACCAACTTTTCATTCTGGAAGCTGTAAATTTATTGGAAATTAAATTTTTAAATTAAAATTTTAATAAAATTCGAAAATGATGTACTCTCTTTCGGTAGGTAGTACGACTTGTTTATTGCCAAGAGACCCACGAGATATGCACCGTACATTTTCCCTTTCAAAATTTGCAATTTAAGTTTTACGGTAAAACATAACTCCACATAAAATATGATAAATACGATTTATCGTGAAGAATTTTAAATGATTGGTGCAATATTTTAAGCGATGGGGATTAAGTGATAGATGAAACAAAGGTGTACACGAAACATTTGTGTTGGTGGCACTTAATCATTAAAATTCTCCCACGTACACTAACACATACGAGTACGTAGAGAAAGAAAATAAAAGGAGTAGCCAGAACCGATAAAATATCCGATTTATTTTATTTTTACAATCATGATTTACGAGAAGGTGCAAGTTCAAAGCGACAAATCACCCAACTTATTTGAATGAATCTGTGGCCGAATAGTTTCGTCTATTGTTACGTTTAAATCATTACATCCTACAAAACGTAGCGTATCGCATACCTGGTACAAAAACGAACTTGCTTTTTAAAAAACAAACTGATTGTTCGAAACTGACACAACCATTTATTTAAGACGAATCGATTATAATCGTACAACGGACGAAATTATAATTCTTCTATTCGTAATTGCGTTTTCCACTCGATAAGCATAATTAATATTACCTGTTTAGATCACCGTAACGAATAAGCGAAAGGAAAGAAATTAAGTTTACTAACCCTAGGGAGATTAATTACAATATGTTAAAACGTCAACTAAAGCAAGTAATTTTACGAGGTTGGGTAATTTAAAACAGCTCATAAAATAATCTTTCCTAACAAACAGATTTCGCTTTTGATAAAATTTTAGATTTTTTTGACAATTCCTCCTCTTTCTACTTGTGTGGTCTTCGAGTGAGTGACAGTAGCTTCGCTTTAACTAAGTAGTAATAAAAGTGGGCTAATGGAAACAAATTGATTTAATTAACGACAATAGAATCAAATTTTTAAGGGATTTCCTATTAATACCGTGAAATTAATTGGTTCGGTATTTTGTGTTAATTAATGAGGATCGTTTAAAAAGCTTTTAAAGAAATGAAGAAGCGATATCGGGAGTGTTGCTCAAGAGTGAAAAATTTTTATTGTTAACAATCTTTCACGTCGTCGTAAAATTTAAATCCTTTTTAACTAGCATTTCCTGTACGTACTCAATAGATAATCAGTGTATAATAGTCGTTATCCTATCATCAACACAATCAATTCAAGGATCAAAAGGTCCGTTGTGGGAGTTTCATTACAACCTTAACGCCTCTCTCCGTAATATTTACCCTGTTTATAATACTACTTAATTTTTCTTATTTTGATAAAATTGCCAATTTGCGTTGGTACTTTAAAACCTGACAATTTTATAACGAAATGTCGATTTAATATGCAGGTTCTGTAAATTTCAAAGTTACAACACAAAATCACATCATAGTTTTGATTAAATTACATAAAGTTAGCTGTAAATTTCAACCTTATATTAGTTGGAAATTTTGTTTATAAGTTTATAGAACATCAATACATATTTAATTTACCCAAATTGACTGAGTAGTTTGGGTTAATCTTCAATTTTAACCTCTTAATGGTCGATCACTTTCTAATTCCTCTTGGTCGCAGAGCTTTTTCAAAATTTACGTTGTCGCTTACCGGTTCAAACAACTTTCTTGTTATCAACTAAAAGTTTACTTTTTGTTATAAAAAATGCAAGTCAGATAAGTCAATAAGTGTAGAATTTCGGTTCATCTTGATTACTTCAATTAATATACCGTCAATCATTATTACGTTCACTATTGTTGTAGTGAAAGAGGCAGACAATAGAAAATGATGATCAAGTAACGTCTAGACTCAAAATTATTCCTCTTGACTAATAACTTTTCAATTTATTTAATTCAAAAATTTGGATTCAAAACCAGATGTAGTAAAGCACAATAAAATTGTAAGTTATCGGTAATAAAGTCTTCCAAATGATTCAACAAACCAAATACTTAGATGTATATAGGGTGCAATAAAAGACACAAAGTTAATTTCCATTAAATGTTAATGTATGTTCCAGGTCTATCGAGAAGCAATCAAGAGAAGGGTGTGTCTTAACATCTTTGACCTGGTAAACGTATCTTCTGCACTGTAACTCCCCTTTAAGTTTATATGGTTGATCGCACTAAAAGCAACACACGACAAATTTTATCAAACGTTACGTTTGAACTATTAAGACACTTACGTTTAATTGAATGATAAAAAGGTTATAAAATTTGGTTGTTTAGAGAAGCACTATAATTTTTATCACCTATTACGACGTTGATGACGTCCTAGACCGAAAAGGATTATTAAATAACACATGGAAGGACGTGTAGGGGGTTGATGACACAATAGATTTATCGGATCTATAAAGACGGTGTCAATAAAAATAAATGGAAGACGTTATATTATTATAGAATTTTAAAGCTTAGAAAGCCTCATAAAATTTAATAATGACTTAAATCGACTACTTAGTTCACAGTCTTAATTTGGCAGGGTTAATTTGACATCTGATACAATGATTAATAATTAAAGTATAAATTAGTTTGCAAATTTATGTTATGGTTATTGAAATCTCAAGATCGATATCTAATCTTGGCATTAGACACACCATCAGTGGCCGATGAGATTATTTGCTTCTTAGATAATGTCAATGTTACTTTAGCGAAATTAGTTTACGAAACTATTATTATTATTTTTGAAAATAGAATAATATATTTTGTTGGGAGTGAAATTAAATTTTAATTTAAAATTAATCTAACAATAATTGCCGTACACTTTGAATTCCAAATATAAACTCGAATTTATATAAATAGAACAGATCATTGAACGTTGTAATGTGTGATCGTATCAATAGGCGGAATTAAATTAACATAATAAATATTTTTGACCTCCCAGAATTTATTTACTTTTATTAATTTCTGATTTTGAGGCAACGCTTTACGAAAATTAATTGCTTCCTTTTGTCGGTTATCTATAATAAATTACTATTGATTACAAATTTGATGAAGATGCGAGCAATCGTATGATAAATGTCGTGTTAAAAAATTGTAAAAACTATTTCTGGTTGCGTATCTTTCCTAAGTTTATAATCAACGATAAAACGAAATACATTAACTTGTCGTTTGGAACTGGTAGGTGTTACTTAACAATAAAAGTAAATTTGGAATGATACTCAATTAATTTAATTTTACACCGTGTGGAGATATGAAGATTAATAACGAGAAAGCTTTTTTATCTTGGTGAAAAGAAAAGTTAAATTAACTCTGACAAGGAAGCGTAATTAATTATGGTAGGAAAATGAACGGAATTTTGGTGTAAAAATTTGTAAAACTCTAAATTGGACCTATCCTGCTAAAGCCACGTACTAATTTAATTCAATTACGGCAATTTAGATATCAGAATAGAATTCTTTGCTCTGTCTTAATCATCTGTGACAGTATCCAATTACCATCAACTCATTGTGAGAGTATGGGTCAATTGCAATTACTAAACATCTCCATACAATGACACCTATTTGACACATTCCTATCCGTTTTCTTGATTGACGATGTTCTAAAAGAAAATATCCATGTCAGGTAATAAATTTTGAAAATTGAAATTCGCTTCATTTCAAGAAATATTTTATTTCAAAAATATGGTACTGACAACTCAGAAAATAAGATCGTTTATTTAGAAGTAAGCATTGCATTGTATGAACAAGTACGGAGTGTGTAGTGACACCGCTCTTCCAATATGTATGCAAATCCACTTGTGTATTCTCCACTTGCAAGTTAAGTTTATTTTCAAAAGATACCACGAGACCACATATTGAGTCTTAACGCGATGCATTAAAATATTTATTGCTCTCTATGGAGAGGAAAGATGCAGAGACGGACTGGTAATTTTGAGGAAGTTGCCAATTCCGGATAGGCCTTATAATTATAACTTCTTGATCTTTGCTACAAAATCGTTAAAAACCCAAGGACTCGAAGATTTTGCACAGAAAAGTTTCAAGGATCAAAGTAAAATATAACAACTGTAGAGCAGTCCTGGGGTAAATTGTGTGGCTGAAGGACCGCATAGAGAATTTAAATATGAGAATGGACCGCCAAATAAAATACGATTTTTCGATAAGCGCAAGTTATTGTGCACCAATAAAGAAAATTATACCGACAACATAAAAAAGTAAGAGAATATAAAGAAAATAGGTAGTTCCTAAGTGATTTTGCAATAAAGTAGAACTAAATGAGATTGATGCAATTGTTTTATATATTTTATCATTTCTTCAACACCAGCTACAAATTTACAAGCTGTGACTTTTAAAATTGCGTCTAAACAAAAATTTCCACCTGTACTTTTAGGAAATTTCTAAGTTTTTTAAAATTACGAAAATTAAACTGCAGGTCCACCATCTCAATTTTTGATATCAAAACCAAGAAAAAAAAGAAAGGCCGTAACATTTTAATGTTAGTTTTCAGCATAATTCTAAATTAATTCTACTCTCATAATATTTATTAATTACCTACTAATAATAAGTAATAAGAAACCTTTACAAGTCATTACAACATAAAAGAGAGATTTTAAAGAAGCTACTAAAACATCTTTAGTTTTTAAATTCAGAAGACTTCCATCATAAAAAGCCAATTACCACATCTTTACAATATCGACGATAAAAAATTTAAATTAATTAAATATAAAAGAGCGACTTACGTTATTCCATGTTGTGAATGAATCACAATCGCGTAGTAAAAAAATCACGGATTGAATTTAAATTGACAGGAAAAGGAGTCAAACGAGACTGTTAAAACGCATGAAATACGATAAGTGAATATGAAACTTAAAAAACTCGCTTTTCTGAAGCGAGTATGTGTCAATTAAAAGTTTGATATAAAGCGAAGATGCCATAAAAAAATTAATTTTGAAAAATTATGTCCTGCCATATATTTAATCCTAGTTTGTTAAAGAGTATTATTACGTTTTTTATGGTTAGTCGGTTGCGTACGTCGGTCGAACATGGAGCCTATGATCCGTGTCGGAATGGATAGTAATCCTGTAAGTTAGTCACGTGCACTAAATAAATTTGTCGCTACACACCTTTAAGTAATCGAGCAATCTCCAGAAACAACTTGCACTGTCAATTACCCATTCAGGTTTAATATGAATGCGGCTATTATAAGAAAACACGACAGTTTTCGGTTAATTATCTCCAAGATACTTGCAGTTTCATATACAAAACTAACCACTTGAGATATCCGTGCTTTGAGTTTTAACCTGTGGTAGACACGAATGAGGAATATAAATGATTCTCGGTGTATTTACCCTAACGTCTTTAAAAGTTCATCATGTTCCAAAAGTTTAAAACTTACCTCATTTGTAATGAAATCCCATCTTAAAAATGCATTCCAAGTAGAACCGCGTTTTTAGTACAACAAGCAATGAAAGCCCAAAAAATATTTTTAATACTTTAACGAGTAGTCGAGCAATTTAGAGAAAAAGTGGCCACCATAATTATAGTCGTTAAAATTTGATTGAGCATTTTATAGCTCATTTATGACACAATCTTCCTAATTAATAGCCACAAACTTTCCATATAATCCGAAAGCGTAGTCATTTATCGAAATTATTGGTCGCACACCTAACAATTTTAATTTAGAAATTATCCGGTTATGCGGCTGTGTTGTGGTTTTACAGCTCAAAAGTGGTTGAGCTTAATCCTAATTGTTAGTTAAATCGGTTTACAAAATTTGTATTTCATTTTTGTAGTTTCGGTTCGTAACGTTTTTAAAATAGCAAGAGATGGAAAATTGCTCAGTTTGAACGACTTGTTTCAGAAAAGCACAATTACGTTGTCGCTTTACACTTTATCGAGTTACGAACAAAATGCAATGTAACAAAATTTTATCATTTTTGTTCAATTTTGACAATAAACCTATAACGGTTATGAAATTTTAAATAGGGATTTTTTGTGGAAAAGCAATCAAACTGAAATGCATCGGAGCAATTTTCCTTTTATTTGCGGTTGTAAGTTTTCCAAGAGTCGGAAAGATAATAACCAAAGTGAAGAATCGACGATACGGTTGTCAAAAGAAGGAAATATCGTGTAACAATGATAAGAGAGGAACTGGTAAATTTGAATTCAAATTGCACTTTTTTCGTTTAAAAATTTTAATGCTTAAGTAAGTGCACTTTTATCAATCAGTGGAGCTTTTCATGACTCAACGGCGTTTTATGTACAAAGAGATTAAAATTTAAACACGCAATCTTGCGAAATAAAATAATTTATGAATGCATTTTACAAATGCGAAACTTATTATAATTTTAGTAATTAAACGTCATTAGGGTTTTATTCGTGCCACACTCGAACAAGAAACCCAAAATGCTTTAACAGTTTAACTCGGAAACTTTTTTCAAGAGGGTTGTAAAATATAACAAACTTTATTGCTATTATGTAGATTTATTTTAAAATTTGTTTTCATTTATTTAATATATTATATAACGCTAGAAGGAAAAAATAACTTTTTATTTTTTTAAAATTAATTGTAAGGATAAAGGAAACTCATTAAATATGAAACAACTTGGTAACCTTACTAAGCTGCAAAAAATTTTAAGTAAAATAATTTACTTCAACTTTCTAATTAATTTAAGAGTTCTCTTGTATTAACTTTTAACATGGTGTAATGGATTTATTATTTAGGATATATTAATAAATAATGCAATCTTTGCACTTTTGCTTTAACTTTAGATTTTTCTTCCAGTTAATGGTAATTAAAGCTTTTAAATCTAAAACCTTCTAACTCTTAATTTAAAAATTGTTGGAAATTTTTTTAAATTATTTTAATAATATATAAGCCCTCGAGAAACAAATACCTGCAATTAAAGATGCTAAAGGTAGTCGAAAGCGTTCCGTATAATACAGAAAGTCTCCTGGAGCATTTTTTAGTAATTATTTATAAACGTTATACAAAAATTCGATCTTTATAACCTACCTCTGATTAGCAGTTATGTGAATGACAACGCTGAACAGTGGCGGAACAACATTAATTATTTAAGGACTTGAGTAACCATCAAATCAACATAAGTATAACAACTGCAATTTAATTCACTCTTTTACTACAATCCTTGTTGATCTTTCATTTCAATTCTTTTAGACTCTCCAGAAAATCATAATTATAAATTATGTTTGGAATGTAGTTGGAAATACAAGAATTTAAGAAATAGGATGAAATCACCTGCGAATCATTTCGAAATTGTTCCGAATTGTTACATACGTCAAATTGAGCATTATAAAACATTCCATAGTTCTGATGACATAAGAACAAAACAAATTTTATGGTTTGGTCATGTACAACTCATCAGATAAATTCTGGTTTGAAAATCCCGGAAAAAAAGAAGTTGAAATTGAAACTAGGAGTTAGATAATAAACATAATAAATGAAAGATATAAATAGTTTATTGAAATTAGGGTTTTGAGTGGAACTAAATCCCGAGACGAAGAATTTTTAAATACAAAAAACAAAAAAAAATAAATTAGACATCAGGCCCGCAGAAAGTACTCAAAAAATAAAAGAAAAACACTGACCTCACAACCTTGTCTGGAAAATTAGTATAGAAACGATTTTATAGGTAATTAAATTTTTTACAAAAATGTCCTTTGCGTCATAATACATATAAGTTTAATGATTTACACGTGGGAGCCGTCCAAAATTTAATGTTATAAAATTCGCTTTTAACTACTTTGCCTGGTAAAACTTTTAGTAGTTGTAATATTCAATATAGGTACTTTTATCACTTTATTATTATTTATTTTATTTATTATTATGTCACACAAAAACTTCTAAAAATGTCATCTCAAATTTGAAGTCATTTTTAAAACAATTATTTTGTCACGACGCCGACGCCAACATTATTTTTTAAATATTAAATCGAGTTACTACATTTAAATTATGTCGACGTCGTTGTTTCATTGCTTATATAAAAGTAACAAATTTTTATAAAATTTTGGCACCAAAAGCTCTGATTTACTAATTTTTGAAAATAAATTGTTTTTCAATATACTTTAGTACGAAAAAGCTTTCTCGTGTACTGAAGGGTACTCCGTACCCCCCAGACCCCCCAGTTTTACTTCCATTTTTTTAAGGTGGCCAACTATTTTTGGCCCCAAATGCGGACGAAGCTGTTCCAACTCTTATGTACAAAAGATGCAGATAAATTGATTAGTTATCAAAGGATCATCCACAAATTCATTTTGAATCGCTATTTTTAGCTCTTTTAGGCTAGAAAAAGTTATAAAATAAAAAAATCTGAGATTTTTAGTAATTAGGAGGACCAAAATTTAATATAAAAAAAATAAGTACAAGTACAGTTTTTTATTCCTATAATATTATTAAATACTTCCGTCAATTTTTCCATGTTGATGCACTGTATGGAAATTTTCAAATGCCAAATGCACCAAATTAACTTGTCGGTGGTGTACCATCATTGGAACAAAATGTGGAGATTAAACAGCCTCTCCTGGTTAGATGATTTTCAAAGGCTGACAGTTCACAAAAAGAATGCTCTCTAAAGGAGGACGGTTGATCACCTTAATTTCTTTAAATTTTCCATGACAAGGCTCACTACAATAAGTGGCTGTAGATTTTTCATTGTATTATTAGTTTTTCTATCAAATGGGTCAGGTTTTATCGACACCTGATTTAGTTCCAATTTGATACTAAAGTCAGTTTAATTTGTATGGCCTGAAACAAGAACGCACATCAAGAAAAAATAATAAACAGTGAGAGATTTCGAGGTGAAAAGCATGAACGTTTATTTGGACCTTATGGCTATATATAATTTAATAGGGACTATAAAATAGCCACCGGATTCGAATATCAAACTGCACGAAACTTAAAGTTGAGAATTAGCTCAACACTCAAAAAAGGATAATTTTTGTAAGTCTTCCAAATGCTTTCCAAAACTTATGCTGTGCTAGTCAATAATTTTATAGTTAATTTACCTTTCAGTTACCATTTCATTATTATATTAATTTGTATTTAATTAATTAAAATGAATTGTATGAAATAGTTGAACCTAGTTATAGTTTTTGCTGGAATAACCTTTGTAGTTACAATAATAATATGTACCTACTATCCAATATTCCTTTATAACTACCTAATTATTTAATGTTGTCTACGAATTTACATTAATAATTAATAATTTTATATAGCAAATTTTGAGATTAACTTTGTTAGAAAAACCCAATTTTGGCTTAAGCAAAATTTGGAAAGCTTTGTTTTCATGCTCATCAAGTTTTTGTGTTAGTTTTTATTAAATATTATAATGAAGAGAGTAAACTCATTTAAATTCCGAGTTAATTGATGTGAAAATAACATAACACCCAAGATATTTTAAAACAATTCTTCCTACGTATCCATTCAATGGGTTGGCTGATTATCTTACATTTTTTAAGGAAGTACAGAACTGGTATTGTTTAATAAAAAAAGAAACAACTCGTTTTGTATTTTAACAGTCGGTTATGATGTTTAAATTTTTTCTTTGTAATTTATAGCGCATTTGCTTCGCAGTACAATTTTCTTGTGGGTTGAAAAGTACAAGTAGCGCAGTTTTGTCATAATTTATTATTGGTAATGTGATTACATATCATCCTGCATGTTTTTGGTGGAGGTGTACCCGGGGTTTACAGCAGACAGTTTTGTAGCTGCAAGACATATTCAAGAGAAAATATTATAGCTTGGGTAGCGACCAACCAGGCATAACGCTCAAATGTGGCGTAACTTCAGTTCATGTCGGCTATTTTATCGCTCTTCTGTTTCATTTGTAAGTTCACACTCTTAAATGCTCAGTTTCTCAACTCAACGGTTCAATATAAAATCTCGACTTTTTGTAAATCCAACAAAATTTATAGCACCACTTCACAGTTTAAATGTGTCAACTTTACATCCTCCAATTTTAATTTCCACAATAAACCTACATTCTCCGCAATGGTATTCAAACTCGACACTTCATGCTATTCGGTCGAATACGCTTAAAGCTCGAAAATTTAATGAGCTGAAAACCTCGAAAGAAAAAATTGCAGACTGCCACTCCGCAGTTCACTAAATTTAATTTATAAAATCGAACAAATTGACAACAACCACAATTTATTCCGCATGTAAATTTAAACAAATTCTCTGACCCCAATTAATTTACAACTTTATAATTTGTATTGCAAGTGTAACAGCGGGAATAAGTCATAATTCTTAACAAGTAGTGTCCAATTTCAGCTTCACCTACACATACGCCTATTAGACTTTATTAAAATATATCATTTGCATTTTAATTGTTGATTAAGTAAAAGCAATTTTGTCAAAATCTCCATTTTATCTGCCTCCTTGGACATTATCATATCAAACGGTTAGTTTGCCTCTTGGGAGCCTTCCATGTGAATTATATAAATAATAATTATTATTAATCGTGCTGAAAAATTTAGATTAATTTTCTTATTAAAGCCTTTATTTAGTCACATATAATTATCTTATTTAAATTAATCTTTTCATATTTTTGTTTATTTTACCTTGAAGCAAACGGACGGTTTGACTTGTCTATAATTAAGTCATTAAACCGACTTATTAAAAAGCACAAATTATTTCTGTAATTTTCTTATGGTAAATTTTTGTTTTCCTTTTTACCGAAGACTTGTAAGTTTTCTATTGAGTCGCCGTCGATAAAATCCCTTAGGATTAAAGCAAACTGTACAGCAGTTCTAATGATCAAAAAGATTTATGTATGCAGTTGGTTTTTGTAACACAATTAAATTATTTTTGTTTAAAACTTATTTTAATTTCTCTTCCTTTAAGGGTGCTTACTATTCCAAAAATATTTATCTAATTTAAACGTTTAGACATGGCGTAGCTGTTATTTATGCAAAACGCATTTAAATCAAAGGGAAAACACCCTTCTTCATTCTCCAGAAAATTTCCATAAACTGTTTATTGCTCAATTGCAGCGTTTGTACATCACTCTCAATTATGCCTAACGAAAACATAATCCCCTTGAAGGGCTAAGGATATTACGCAACAAAATAAAATTTTATTATCATAACACAATAATAATTTCTAAGATTACAAAAAATATCTAACAAAATTTCAAATTGGAACAAAATATGAGAATTTTATTTATTCTTTCTTAAAATAACAGACAAATCTTGTCTTCTGCTCTCCCCTTCTCATTCAACCACAGGGTAAATTGTCTATTTTATATGCACCCCTAGTTTGCAATTGTATCATCATTATTGGTTTATCAAAACGTTTATTTGAAAAGGGAAGTGCTGTTGTGGATATGTTGACAAAAAACATGGACCTCCTAATTTGATTGTGCTTTTAAAATCTAACTTTGTTTCAGGTCCTCCCGGTCCGCCCGGTCCTGCCGGTCTTCCAGGTAAACGCGGTAGAAAAGGCAAAAAAGGAGATTCGGGAGATGCGGGTCCGGCTGTAAGTATTTTTGCCTAATTTCCGAATGCAAATTTTTAACAATTTTGAGTTTTTTTAATTTCTTAGGGATCATCAGGCGCAGCCGGGAAGAACGGTTTTCCGGTATTATTTCATTTTATTTTTTTCTCGCCATCGTCCATTTTTATTCTTTCTAATATAAATTGGCATATTTTGCCCCCAAGTTTTACCATTTTGCATTTCAGTATGATTGAACGATTTTTGTAATTCTGTGTCGTCTTTTTGTGTTCAAATTTTAAATAATTGTAATGAATTGCAGGGCGAAAAAGGCTTGAAAGGCGAAATGGGTTATATGGTAAGATGAACTTACCTTTTTTTGTTAATCAAATTAATATATGTTAGAATTTAAGGTAGTCTAACTTGCCGAGCTGATTAATGAAATTGACCCTTAGGCTGTAACCGAAGCAATAATCCACATTATTAGCATGCTAACACCCCGTGTCAACCCTGTCCAGACGTTTTACCATTTAAGATTGAGCACAAATTGCTGTTTCCAATTAAATCGCTGAAACCAATACAATTACGGGTCATTTCTTACCAAACAAAAATATTATGCCGGTGGTTCGTAACAAACAAAGATGGGGAAGTTTCAGTAGTAACATAAATATTTCAGTATCACAAATACAGAACAGGAAACCAATTCTCATTTGATAATCATGTAAATTCTATTGTAATAATTAAAGTACTACATAACAGCAACCCCCGAAGTAATTTCCGTACCTATAAAATTTTTATTACAAGTTACGATTAGTTCTGGTTTAATTAAGCTTTTGGAAAATAATAAAAAGTGATTTGGCTCTGCTTTGTTACAGGGTCCGGCAGGGGTGCGCGGATTTCCGGGATTTCCGGTTTGTTAATTTAATTTTTTAGGATGGGAAACTCTTGTGTGTTCTTTTAACCGACTAAAAAATTGTAGACTCTTTAGGTTACGTAGAAGTAGACATCTTTTGTGCCAATTAATATTAGTCCAATAATCTTCGGTATTTTACTAACTTTCATTTCATTTTTTACTAACAAAAGTAACATGGTGAAAAGTTTCTTTTATAGTAATCAAATTTTTTGTTAAATAGGGACCTATCGGTTTAGACGGACCTAAAGGGGAACCAGTAAGTTTTCTTAAAATGTTGGCGAATTTACAGTTATAAAATTATTTGTTTAGGGACGAAGTGGTGATAAAGGACAAAAAGGAGAGACTGGAAGTCCAGGTTTCGATGTTTTTTCAGCTGTTAAGGTAATAGTCCCTTTTTTTCGAAAATTTGTAGTTATAGATTTTTTGAGTTGAACAATTTTGGAAAATTACTCACCATTGTTTGGTTTATTATAGCAAACTGGAAGGGTACGTATATCCGTACGTATTTTTAACTTACTTAATCATGCCAGAATTTTACTAGTTGTAAATGTAGCCTCTGTTCGGTCTGATGGTGATGTTTTGATTTACTATTACAGGGATTAAAAAGATCGGTAACGACGTTAAGAGGAGGAACTTTAGGATATGCCGAAATTGTCGCCGTGAAGGTGAGAAGCTGTGGCATCCTTCGACGGTTTCTACTCTTATTTCAGTGTTTTCTTGCTAAACTTGGTGTCTGACTCGTATTTATTTAAATGTTTGCTTTTTTGTTTGTATGTGTATTTCATTTTAATTTCTCTCCTGAAATGCACATATAAATATTTTTTCTGCTTCCTTTAGTTTGTATTTTTTAATTATTAATAATTTTTTAATTTTAGCAAATCTTATGTTGTGGCTGTTATGGAATATTTATTTTAGGTGTTCCATCTTTATATTGTAAAATAATATTAATTTGCACGTCTTGCCTTCTCTAGTTTTCTGTACTCACAAGTAGTTTTTGTAGGGACTGCAAGAAAATGGCCATAATATTTCTGCTGAAACTATCATCACATTAAAAGTGAGTTTTAATTGGCACTTTTTAACTTTAATTTAAACTAAAATTCTTTTTCATTGTCATTTCCATTTTCAAAGCTCTGTCTTTTGCACAAAATTTTTCAACAAATGTTTACACTTTTTGTGTAGTTTATAAGCTTCCTATAGTTAATAGTTACTGAATTTTCCTCAGTACCTTCTTACACATTTTTAACTGTTTTATAAATTTTTTAAAGAAACGATGGTTAACTTTCAAAGCAAATTTGCCAAAAATCTTGTAAGTTATAGTTTTTTGCATGTACTGTTTTTTAATTTTGTATCAGTAGGTTTATTAAATCTTAGATTTGTCTTTTTTGCACGTTGTGTTTACGTGTTTTGACCACACCTTTTTGCAGGAGCGAACTGGTTCTAAAATTTTGAAACCGCTTAAATAATGTGAAAATTAAAGAATTTAACATGAGTATTAACTTTTAAGTAGTTAAATAGGAGTACATAAAAAGTACCATATTCTTAACTTCAAACTTTTTAACATAATTCAACAAGAAAATTATTTATTTTTTTTTACAATGTTTGTAAACTTCTTCAAAGAGAGAAAATTGCACTGAAATTAAGAGCTTCAACAAAGAAATTGTTTACAAATAATTTTTAGCTTCAGTAATTACTTGTCTAAAGTGCTCGTAAATTAAAATTTTGTTTTCAGACTTATGTAAATAAAACTTAATTTTAAATCTATAGTCTGTCAATATTCACCGGAGAACCCAGCTAAGAAATTCTGTCAAGTCTGCGGTTCTTCACCCAGAATTTCCGCTCTGTAACTCAACCAACAACCACATCAAGCCAATGCTGTGAACTTAGTAACTTAAAATTATGAAAAATATATTAGCTTTCGACAATGCATCTTTGTTTAAAATCTTAAATTACTTAACGCTTTCTCTCACATTTGATTGAATGTTCATTTATTACTAGCTCCAAAAAATATTTTGAGGGTTTACTTACCAACTTAAATGAACTTACATTTTGGTACTAATAAAAACTATAATTTATTTTATTAGATGTTTTAAATAATGTTTACCAATAAATTATTGCGTTCTTGCATTTCTACCCGAGCGACATCCATGAACGAATAGTCAAACTTAATTAAAGAATAAATAGCTGCAGTTTTATGTTATAAAAATAACGGTCTTCGAATCCAGAAGTTATTTCTCTTTTATTTAGGATTTGTTTTTTATTTTTTTTTATTATTTTTAGTTTTCAACTCTATCGTATTTTCTTTAATCATGTATTTCTCATCGCCATTTTAATTATCTTGGTAGTTATTTTCATTAAATTCTTTATTGATTTTAAATTTTCAAATTGTCCTTTCAGGTGTTTCAATGATTAGCTTCCCAGATAAATTTTCAATAAAACCAAAACAATTTTAATTATTTTAATTATGAATTATTTTCAAATAATCAATGAAGTTCAAATTATCCTTTCATTTAATTTCAACTATGACATGTTTGGATGATCTTTAGTTAAGTATACTTTGATTAAAAAATTATATAGTTAAAGTTTGGGCTAAATATGTAGTAATATAAAAAATATTCCTGCAAAGCAGATTTGGTTTCTAAAATTTTCAGTTTTACACTTTTTCAAATGCCTGAATTGCTAGAGGTTCAATAAGACTAATTAAAATTTTAAATGAGAGATTAAATAATAAAAAGCAATATTAACTTTTCAAAATATTTCCATAATATTTATAATAATTTTTCAACGTTTGTTTTTTATGTAGGACTATACAAAAGTCACATAACAAATTCAAGCTTAAATTTACTCCTTATAACGTAAAATTCTTAAGTTTTCTCATTAATTTTGTTACAAGATATCCAGTCCGCCCCTGAATCTTTACAAAAAGTTCGAGTAAAAGAATTACAAATTTAATGCACTTTTAGGGTGAGCCTGGAGAACCTGGGCCACCGGGACCGGCAGGACCACCAGGTGGAGAAGGTCTTCCAGGACACGACGGTCGACAAGGTATTCCGGGTGAACCAGGCCCTGCAGGTGAACGAGGAGAGCCTGGACCGATGGGACCTATTGGACCTCCCGGTATGGACGGAATGAGCGGACCAAAGGTATATTTTCAATTAAACATTCTCTGTTTTCATTTCATATTTTTCATTCATATTTTTATCATTTTATTCATACTGAAGGGTGACAAAGGATTTAAAGGATCGTATGGTATTATGGGAGCACCGGGATATCCTGGATTACCCGGACATATGGGTTTGCCTGTGAGACTATTAGTTTTTTTTTTCAATCCGTTGGTTATATTTAAAAAAAATTTTACATTAGGGTATTCCTGGTAGAAATGGTACACGAGGTGAACCAGGCACAAGCGTAAAAGTAAGTTCGACTAGCAGTTGTAAAAAAATTAACAATGGGGATGGTAAATAATTGTCTAACAAATCTTCCTTTGTACGGTGATCTATTTTAACTTATTTATTGTACGAAAATCGTTTATAGTGACTAACCTCATCGTAGTGGAATAAAGTGTATCATTTCGTTTATCACCCTAACGCAAAATTATATTTTCAGCAAAATATTAATGACTAACATATTTCAGGGCGACAAAGGAGACAAAGGCGAACGAGGATTGACGACAACTTTGACTGGTGATCAGTTTCCTACTGGTATTATCGAGGGACCGCCAGGACCTCCTGGCCCACCAGGTAAACATTTAACACATCAAATTTGTTATTTTAAAAAAGTTTATTTTAACGAAATTTGGATTGTAACGTCAAAATATTTTTGACTCTTTAAAATAAACTTGAAATAAATTATACTAAAGGACCTGATGGTTTACGAGGTGAAAAAGGCGAACTTGGCCCTACGGGACCCCCTGGACCTGCCGGAGAAAAGGGTGCACGAGGCCGTAGAGGCAAGCGGGTAAAGTATTTTTATCCATATTTATTACGACTTGGAATTTCGTGACATTGTTAACTTTTCAAATGCGAGTTAACAAATCACGATGTTCATAACTATCTAACCAAACCACTTCATTGCATAGCTTCATATTATAATGGGATTGGATGCTTTAAGGGATAACCAACTGCATGATTTGCTGCATAATCTGTTTATTGCTTTACGCTTTATGCTATTTTGCTTTATTTTGCCTGACTGTAACACATCGTTTGCAATTTTTACTTTTCCGAAAAAAATAGCGTTAAAGTTGAAATAATTACATTTTATATTGCATGTTTTATATTTATACTCACGTAACTAATTTTATTTTATTTCATAGACATTACGTTTAATTTATTGTTAGTCTTAGAATTATTTTTCGTAATTACTAATTTAATTAATTTTTCTGTTAACTTGATTTTTACACTTTGTAGCCTTTTCAGTTATTTACTGCACATTAAATTGTAATTAGCTGATTAACACAATAATTATCTTCAATTCTGCCTAAGTACTGTTTATGGTCGCAACTTCTTTATTTTATTGTTCGTAAGTATTTTTCTTTTTAGTTTTCTTGTTTGTTTTTTTTGTTATTAAATTTTGATTTTGTTTGTGTGTAGTAATTTGTTTTCTGTTCATGATAAAATTATGGGCACAATAAATTACGACAAAATTATTTTATGAAGTAGAAAATCTGAAGGTGGTTTGGTGTGTGTAGGGTCGGAAAGATTTGGATGAAGATGACGAAATTTATCGTGGTCCTCCAGGGTTTCCTGGTAATAAAGGTGACACAGGTGCACAGGGGTCTAAGGGTGAAAGAGGTTTTCAAGGTTTGTTTATAAAACTCCAGAAGTTTGGTAATATGTAAATATTTTTTATTTTTATTTCTATTTTTATTTTACATGTTATCATTCTTATTTTGCTGTCCCATTTCTAAATCGTTTCTTTTAACATCCTTTTAACTTCAAGGACCGAAAGGTGATCGAGGCGAGATTGGCAATTTAGGAGAACCCGGAATGAACGGAGAGCCTGGTTTACAAGGACCTCCTGGCCTTCCTGTAAGTTTTATAATTTATAAATCCAAACGTTAAAAACAAAATTTTTTAGGGACAACTGGGTCCGAAAGGTGAGAAGGGTGAATACGGTGACATCGGTCCACCAGGTCTGATGGGTCCTCCCGGATTGCCAGGACCACCTGGATACCCCGGCCAAAAAGGTGAAAAAGGCGAAAAAGGCGAATCGGTAAATATCTAGACTAATATTTCAAGCTTGATGAACAATTTACTTTTACCTACCCTTCTCCTACCTTCTGCACGTAAATTGAACATCAAGCTTGAATTTTTACGATAACGTTGAGCACTTTAATAACGCTTTCTTTTTTTGGTATCCATCTTCGACCACAGAAATATAAAAAACTTAGGAGAAGACAGGTAAGAATTGAGCCCAAGAAAATTTTGGCGTCCTGAGATCCTACCTTTTTTAACATTCTTTTAGCACTAACAAAGAGCCTTAACTTCCTTATCTTTTTGTATTCTTTTCACCACTGTTTCAGGGAGACGCGACCGGCGAAATAACTATTGGAACGGATATGGTAAGTCTCTCTTTAAATTTATCCTTGATACCAAAGAGAACTTTTGTAGATTTTGGGACCTCCTGGACCTCCAGGACCACCTGGATTAAATGGCTTGCAAGGTCCACCTGGAATCAAAGGTGATAAAGGAGTAGATGGTATTAAAGGAGAACCGGTAAGCAGTTACAAAATTATTGTGAAATCAATAGTAATATTCGAATTAATTTTACAGTTTTAAATAACGCAAATTTTTTTAGGGTGAGAAGGGTTCGAAAGGCGATCCAGGACCAATGGGGTTACCAGTAAGTAGTAAAATAGTCGCCTGGGATGACATAGCAACAACTTGATTTGTTTAGGGTCCGATGGGTTTAAGAGGTGAAATTGGTCGTCCGGGTGATTATGGAAAAACAGGGCCCTCGGTAAGAAAACCCTTCTATAATTAGGGCTAAATGGTGTTAAATGAAAAGCACAGAGACTTAACAAATTAACAGAATTTTTAACACGTAGAGTTTGTTTTTGTTCTGTTTTTTTTTACATTTTCCATAAGGAACGGTTAGTTAAATTTATTTTACGGTTATTTTGAGTTACTTTAAACCCGTCCCCTATAGATGGTGTAAGAAAAATTTTTAAATTTTATTTCTTTGGAAAATTAAAAGTTTTGGAATGAATTTTCTTTTTTAAAAAATTATATTATTGCATCGAAAATAAGTTCATCATGTAAATGAAATTGTTCTAAAAAATTATAATATTGGAATTAAATAAGTTAATGTATTGTTTATATGTAATTTTATATGCTGTATTTATTGCTAAATAATATAATAGTGCTGAAAATATGTAAAAAAGTTGAAACTTAAGCCTTATGTATTAAGAAGGCGTACAAAGCCGCAGACTGTTTTCGTCCATTAAGATACTTAAGCCTATGTTATTTGAAAGCACAAACAAGATTAGAGAATAATTGAAATAATTTTATATTTATATGGAAAGAAATCACATCCTCGATTAATTAGTTATAGCTGTATAAATTTGATGACAAATTAATGTCCAAGCTGTGTTGTAATATAATTGTTTATTAAAACTTTTTTATAGATGTCTTAAAGTAGCCTAGTTTAAAAGTTATACATGTGACTGATTGTAGTTTTAGGGTTTGTAAAACCTAATAAAAAAATTGTAAATTTTACTTTTAATAATTAGAATCTATAAAGAAAAATTAGTGTATCGATAAATAATGTATGATAAATAAATGTCTTATGCATGTGCTATACGTTACAAAGCTTGCATTGTTTTTTGTATGGCGATTTACCTAGCTTGGTCCTTCCCATCCTCAAAACGTTTCAAAATCTAATCAAAATTTTTATAATCCAGGATTTCTTGTGCATGGAGATTTGGGACTTCTTGAAACTGCTCGTTAAAAATTTGATGCATAATACCAATGCAGCACATTTTCATTTCATTTAATTTTTTTCTACATGTCTCTCTAACACGTTTACACTTTTCTTTAATTATTTTTCTTCACAGGGACCTCCAGGACTTGATGGAATGAAAGTAAGTTTGTGCGAAATATTCCTCATTTTTTGTTGTTTCATTTAGCCAAATCTTGTAATCTCCAACAAAAAGTTTTAATGCATTTTTCTATTATCTAGGGAGCACAAGGTGAACCCGGAAATAAAGGTGAACGTGGCGATCCAGGTTTACCTGTAAGTCATCAAAATTATGTTCGATTTTCCGATTTTATTTCCAATAACATTTTTAGGGTACCGACGGAATTCCAGGACAAGAGGTACTAACCCACTAACCTAATCTAGCTTGAAGTAAAAAATCTGATTTCCTAATACATAACTAAGCTGACATAGAAATTTAAAAAACTTAATTTGTACATTTTTAGGGTCCAAAGGGAGACAAGGGCTACAAAGGAGACGCTGTAAGTACCCTCACAGTTTATGCAATTTACGCTAGCTTTTCTCTTCTTTGCACTGCAGCTACATCAAACATGTCAGATCATGTTTCCTTTTTTTTTTCTATTTTGTGGTGACTTAATGTTCGACGTTTGTAGGGTCCCATTGGTAAAAGGGGTAGAAAAGGAGATAAAGGCGACAAGGGCGATCAAGGAGTTCCAGGTTTGGATGCTCCGTGTCCATTAGGTGCCGATGGACTTCCGTTGCCGGGATGTGGTTGGAGACCACCCAAGGTAGTTTTAGTCAAGAAAAATGGAACTAACACTGCATGTGCATGGTGTGAAATAAACTTTTTAGGATCCCAGTCCACCGCCGACATCTGCACCTGATATGGATACCGACGATCCATTAGACGAAGACTTTGAGGGTGATTACGATGACCAAGACGATTATGAGGAATATCCAGAACACAATATAAATTCTGCCCTGCCGGTTTCAGCTTCAGCCATTTAACACTTAATTATTCCGCTATTATTTTGGAAATTCAATTGTTTGTGTGGTACGTGTTCCTTCATTAATATTTCGTCCCTTATAATTTAACCATTTTATACGAGAAAAAAATATTTTCAGGGAAGTGGTGACTATAGAAGAATCTTCAAACTTTAAAACAGTTCGTTCTCGTTTTAACATGTACTTACTAAGTGACAGTGTAAATATTGCTCGCAACAAAGAAGAACTTATTTGTAAGACTTTGTATAAATTTTCTATTACAACTAAAATTATATGCGACCCAAAAATGTATCCTATATTACCATTTGTACTATTCGACTAGGTGCTAATGAAATTTTGACTGCAATTATTGCAAATTACTAAAAAAAACCGAAATTTGTAAATAAGCCACGTTAAAATTTTATCACTAAATTACAAATTTATAAATTAAGTAATACGACTAATTAAAATGTTTCCTATGTGTGCTTCTTGTAATTAAAATTAAATTTAGAATTAAATTGAATGTATAAACAAATTTTTAATGTGTTAATATTTGTAACGTTAACATTTATATTATCATGTAAGGTTAAAAATAAAATATTTGTATTTACAGAGACTTTAATTCCAATAGCGCGGTTGTTTTACGATTGTGAGGGTACAATAGGTAGCAACAATTTTTTCACTTCCTCTATTAATTTGATTTTTCCTTAATTTATTTATAATCATTTCAAGTAATAGATGGAAGCTATAGAATTATGAAAACTCGAAGGAGTTGATGGTTATCTCACATATAACATACATTAATCCTCAAATAACCACGGTGAATAATTTCGGTTAATTTTTTATTTATTATGTTGACCTAAAGCAGAAGTTTATAAATATGCCACAAAAGCCAGATCAAAAAGCTTCTCTGGTTCTAAAAGCAATTCTGAAAGGTAAATTGATTATTTCTCTCTGATTTAGAAATGATTTAAATTCATTTTTTTGATAATTTTTTCAATGTAGTAACGTACTATTTAATAATTTTGATAAATGAAGAAGAAAGCTAAGCATCAAAAACCGCGCTTTTTGATATTCCATTCATAAAAATAAAAAAGATGGCCGCTTCTAATAAAATACGCGCTCAGTGTCGTAGCGTATAATAGCGTAACTTCTTGAAAACAATTGAATGAAATTTCTACCCTGTCTAGACAACTGCATTCATGGATTCCCCTCCAGCGTAAACCTTCTCTATCGATCCACTTCGGTTGTCTTCGTACCAAATCGTTCGTTACACTTTAGATGGCTGCCATTATTGACGTTTCCAGTGGCAATGACATTAATTTAAACCTACTTTATTGCGTATTTTTGAAAATTTAAATAAAACATCGTGAAGTGGATGCAAAAATGATTATACAGTTATTATAGACCAACAAATACTAATTGAATGGTTTAAATCCTTGTAGAAATAATTTAAAAATATTAACAGCTGTGGAACAGAAAATCTTGTTTTCATCAGTGATCCTGTAGAAAGATGAAAATTTGGTAAAATCGTAACATTTCCACAGCAAGTGATCATGGAAAGTGGAAAACCAAAAAACTGCCGTTTCCAAAAATTCAAAGAATTGGTTAAACACTACAAGGAGGTAAATTCAAAGTGAATGTTAAATAGCAGTCATTTTAAGATTTTGATTTTATTTCTCTGAACAAAGTTTTGGGTACATAAAAATCGGGTAGGTATACTTGTAATTATTGTGCTTGTATTAAAAATAATTATACCTACTAAAACTTCACAAACCGATATGTTTGTTCTACAATTAGTTCTACAACTAAAAAAGAATTATAATAATACAAAATTATTCAATTAACATTAATTATTTCAGCATTGCCTACTTATTTTAAATTTAAATGAAACAAAAACTGTGTGAGATACATAATATGAACCACCATCATTTAAAATAATTTGTTTACTACTTAAACTTTTTCTTCAAGAAGTTTCATCAGTAGTGTGACATGTGGCACCATCATATTGAAACCACATCTTTTCATAGTTTAATTAAATTATAATCCAGCCTTTTCAAAAATTAAAATTAAATGTTTTTTTAAGGTTATTGTTGCTAAATGCGGCCTAAATAAGAAGAGGGAGACTGTTGAACACCCATCCGACCTCAAGATTACCCATGTTGAAATGTATTACTTTACCAAAGAATACTGTGTGGGACAACTGCTAGAACCAGGTACTTTTGCTGTTTTCTTTGATAAAATGTTGTTTTTTAAATTACATCTTTAGTTCCTCAGTTTTACATGTTTTTTTTTATTATGCATAGGCGGAGATATATGTTTTCCAAAGTTGTCCACTAAGGAACGTTGATTTCACAAATATTGTCAATTTTTTAGTAGAGAAAGACTCCCGATTTGTGGACAAGTATGGTAATCCCATCGTTTACGGTGGAAATGTGCGAAAATGGAGGACTACGATGGTGAAGTACGTTCCTTTCTTGTTTAGGAAACCGAAACGAGTCGCCGTCCATATTACCCCAGTGGGTAACAGCGGTCTATTTATTGGACAACGTGAAAAATAATTTTTGATGTTGAATGTATTTGAAAATGATTGAACCTCATTCAAATTATCTTGGGCCCATATTTATCTCCACCACCTTTAAATGATTTCAGATGTCTTGAGGCCGATTCACTCACCCACGTGAAACTACAAATTTAGTTTTGTACAACTGTTGACCATTAGAATGTCACGTCCAAAAACAGTAGTGCAAGTTTAGATTGGTGGTCTCACATTGGTGATTTCGTCAGTGTGAATGGCCCTTACCCTATGTGTGTCTATAAAGAAGTAAATAAATGTGATTATATTGGCTTTATTATTTTCAAACCTGACCTATATTAAATGAAGGCTCCTGAGAATAAGAAGAAGTATAGAATAAATTTTACATATTTTGAACTTATTCACATTACATTCCGCAGCATTGCCAGTGGAATTTGAACCCGTACAATAAGCAGAACTTTAGGTTTTGGACTGATGTAAATCCTAGACAACTGCATCAGCAACCTCTCCATTCCACGAAAGTTACTGTGTGGTGCTTCATGACTTTTTTTTTATTTCACAACTTCCTCAATACAAGGTAAACGAGGAAACATTTTTTGAACAAGTTGGACGAACTTTTTACTATTTTGCTTAATAATCCCCGTTAAGATCGATACATTTTTGCGTACGGTCGGTGTAATAATTTTTAATTTTCGTATACTTGTGCCATAGAACTCTTCCGCCGCGACGCACAGATAGCGTACGATCTTTTCTTTCAACTCCTCTTCGGTTCTGAAATTTGTCCTACCCAGGTGTGCCTTCAAGCCAAAAAAAGAGATGAATTGCATTTAGTAGATGAGCCGAAACGTCGACCGACAATGCACTTATTTTATTCAGCGTTCCAAGATGCTGTGATTTTTGTTCTCTATTCAAATATTAATTTGTTTGAAAATTTTGTTAATATATGTCACCAAGAAAAAACATTAAAATATATTACAAAATAATCGAAATTTATTATTATAATTCATTTTTAACTTAAAACGATTAAAGTTTGCCCAAAAAAATTACAATAATTCAGGACGTTAGTCTCGATTTTACTAAGGACGAATTTATTTCTTCATCCATTCCTAACGACAATTTTATAATTTTCCACTCTGAAAACCAAACTGAAAAATTGATATTCTTCCCTATCCTTCTTAGTCCCAAAAAAAGTTTCATGAATTTCATCATTCTACAAAATATAAAGCAGTACAATTTTCAATTCAGTGATAAAGTTAATGTTCAAAAATTTTGAATTTGTTAAAAAAAGTACCCAGGGTGCAATTTTCTTCTAATAATTTCTTACCGTAATTTTAATTACTTTTATTTGTTAGTAGCTATTTTCACTTACTGTTATTTTCATTTATTTTTATTTGGCATTTTTCAATATTGTTTAATTTTAATGACCATAAAATGGTCAGATTAAGAACGACCATCAGTTTCAAGTTAGTGACCGAAAGTCAAAATAGCTTTTTTTGAAATTTGTTTTTTTAATCTTTTAATAAGGGCCAAAAGAGTGTCAAAAAATTTATTAATTTTAAATTTAAAACACATCATGAAACTTGGTAAGCATTTCAACTTAAATTTTGTCGGGTTCGTCGTCTAACGTTGCGTTGTAGTCTCCACATAAAATCGCGTTTTCAGTTGATTTACATCCGAATTACTGATGTTTTTGGAAGTAATGTTTGTAATTAACTTGAAATGTGATCATTCAAATCTTTTGTAGCGTTCAAAATTTTTCTCATGAAAATCGAATACCCAAATAAAAATGTAAACAGCAATCTGCAGTACAAAGCATTAAAATATCGACTCCTTCGTCTCGTGGCGGTCTCTACGGGTAGTCGTCCTAACTCCTCCACTTTGATTCTCAAGACTAATTTTGAAAAAGTAATCACAACATTACTTGACAAGTTTTAAACTCGTTCTTAGAGAAAACTAATACAATTTTCGAACGAGTCGCAAATTATAGAGCAACAGCGAAATTACCAAGTTTATTAGAAAGTAAAACCTTTCAAGTGTTTTAAAATATTAAATTATTTATTAAAAGCATATCGAGGTGTGAATTTTGCAACAAACCAATTTTACTACTAAAACTTTTTTTTAAAACTTCCGTAATACGTTAACGCACGTGTACTTTCTCAAGTTGATTCAAATTTGTAATTAAAAATATTGGTTATATCACCCCAACTTTCATTGAAAGCAGAAAACCTGAAAAAGTGATGAAAAGCAGCAACAAATTGTATTTTCTAAGTGCAATTTCTTGTTACCATTCATGTTTCCTAGTGGTGCCCACACTTTCGCACATTTGTGCCCGAATTAAACATAAATCCTTGGTGTTTCTATGAAAGTTAGTGTGATTAACGTGATTTTATTTCAATAAAAGCTTTTCACTCTTGTTTCTCCATGTCATTAACATTATTGACGGATTTTTAAAATGCAAACTTGCCACGATTAAAGCACATAAACGCTTAACCATTATAAATGTTACGGTTAAATAATCACCGCAATTGGTAATTATTACTGGCGCCAGTTTACTTTGTATTTAAAATTTGTAATTGTAATAACTTTTTCAATATTTATAAGTTTATGTAATAACGCAACAAACCCGCACTTTTACAATAACAGTTTTAAATTAAGTTCCTTTTTTATTTGCAACACGTAAAAAAATTACATCTAATTTTATATAATTTTATTTACAATAACGTTGAGTAACTAAAGGCTAAACTAAAAGTAATTATAAAATATTATTTACAATAATTTTTCTAAGGATACATAGAAAATATTTATTTACAAAAATAAAAGGCGTACATTCGAAAAGTTCTAACAGGAGAATTATTTTCTTCTACCATATTAATGAGATCTTGGTTGTCAAAAAATACACCAAAAGCAACGTGTAAAATTATTACAAAAATACGTCTACGTATTTCATTTCACCTAAATTACAATAAATAGAATATAAAATTTCGATAAAATCAATCCGTATATCACAATTTCATCAGGCAAATTTAACTAAATCCTCAATTTCATATTTACAAAACAAAACTTAAAGTTGAGAATTACGTACGATTAAATTAGAAGGAACTTGGTTGTTTAACAAAGGTCGTTTGCTTTTTTACTTATATACTAAGAGACGGCCGTTTTTTCCTGTCACCTTTGGTGTTTTTGCCAAATATGTTTCCCAAAACTTTCGACACGCTGTTGACTCCAAGCTTCCTACGAATCGGAAGGGCTCGCAGAAGTTGCACGGCTTTAGCTTCTCTCAGCAGCGACTGAAACGCCAACGAGACTCCGGCGAAGTTTTCAGCTGCGCTCACCTCGTAAAATTGGCAACCGTACTGCAAGGAAAGCTCCTGTCCATCGTCGACACAAATTTGTCTGCGGAAAAGAAATTTATTAGTTTCAGTTTTTTCTAACGACTAAAGCGAAGTCGATCAAGCAGACTAATTTTAATTCTAGAATCGAATAGTTGTCGATCTGGTATTTACACTTAAAAAAGTTATGAACCAGAACAGTCAAGTTCAAGGTCGCGGAAACTGTGTTATTGTAATAAATTATTATTAACTAGGCTGCTAAACACGGTAGCTATAATATCAAACCATAACAGGTTAGTAGAATTCTCTGTACTCATAATTTTCTACCGTCATTATTTGATAAGTAATTTTTTTCTCACGTTCAATTAGTATCATTAATTTTCTTTCTTAACAAACGACCGACCAACAAACCAACCACTCGTGTGGCGTTTATTTCTTATTGGAAAGGTTGATGACTGATGAGATAACCAGATACGCGATGATTATCTAAAAACAGGAGAAAAGCCGTTGTGTTTGAACGTAAAGAACATAAAGTAAGAAACATTGTACAGGATAATTGAAAAAGTTGAGAGATAACGATCGATAGATTCAAGAGACAAGTAAAGATATCCACTTATGTTTTTCAAGATAAAGTGCGCTGCTTGGTTTGCCCATTGTGATTTTGAAAAAATACAGGGTGGAAGAGTGAAAAAGGAAATTTTCAGCATTCTAAATAAACTTTCCTTTGATAATAAGAAAAGCATTTTTGTGAATTGTAAACAGTGGTGGACTGGCCCTAAACTGTTTGAAAATTTTGTTTTAGTGTAACAGTGATTTTTTGTGTTTATATGATCTGCATTCCAAAAACTGTGGTCAAGGGTGTGAATACTATGCTGGCACTTCACCATTACTCGATCATCTCTTGACATAATTAATCGTGTGTTAAAAAATTACAAACCTTAAAATAACATTGACTTTGTCAGTTAATTCTCAGGTTATTATTGAAGATATCAAGAAATACTTAAGAGTATTATGTACTTATTAAGGCAACGGTAAGCTTTTGTTAAACTTCTATTGGATGTTTATCGATTTGTTTTGTAATCGATTTTTCAACCATTTCCAGATCAGCAATCGCTCTGAAATATGACCCGGTTACGTGCTTCGGATGACAAAACAATAATAGTTTGTTTTTATAAGAGCAATGCTTCTATAAGATGGATCATTCTTGAGCTTCACGTTGAACAACCCGTACAATCGTTTTGCCATTTGATGAAAAATTCTGGATTTGGCTAAACAAACACTTTGATGTTTAACGATGCTAATAAATCATTTTAAGTGGCTGAATACGTCAAGGATAAGTTTTCCGATTATATCACAATTAGAAGTCATAGTATAAAATATTCACTGCTTTATTGGTAATTAAATTTTGTAAAAAAAAAGTTCTGCGTTAATAAACAACGAAATAATTGGAATTTATGCTAAAACTATAAGAATAAACTGAGGTTACAAATTTTTAGAAACATTTTGAATTTCTATCAGTTGATGAAATGAAACTTGATAGAACCACAAGAAAATGTACTAAACAACTTTTAGAATTAAAATATGCGTGAAGTTTTCACATATTAAATAATATAAATATTAGTAAACAATAAAATCTGGTATGACCAAAACGTTTGTGAATAAGCGTATTTTATATGCATGTGAAATCTTAATGCATTTTAGTTTTCTAAGAAGTGTTTAGTGCACTCTTTTATTATTCTGAAACGCCGATATGCATTTTATAATTTTAACAAAGATTTAATACTAGGAATCTAAGCGTTATATGGAAAATTGCTTTAAAATGTTATTGACATAAAAGTCATAGTTTGCGCGGTATCAAAGCATCCAGAGCGCATTATTCGTTCCTTGCTCTATTGTTTCACTCAGCATAAATCCAATCAACCAGAATCTTTATAATCCAGTCCACTTCCTTGATAAATTTAATTCTGTAAATCAAAAAACAATAAAAGGGATCTTAAGATGAACATTTTCAGTCCGCTCCTGTCTGGAAGTGGAATTGACAATAACAAATTACTGCGGCGTCGAAGTGACGCCTTGCGCAGGTAGCACACATGTTATTTCCAATTAAACTACAACTGTCAACTTTCATAGCTTTATAAAAGAAATAACCAATAAAGCAATAGGTAAAGTAATTATGAAATGCAATTTCAATTCTTATCGGGGATTGTTTACTAATAATGTCGTTGCACTCACTCCATTCTTCCACTCCGAATGCAATTAACGTCGTTGTTTAGTAATGATATGAATTGATCATTAGCGAGATTAAATAGTAAAAAAAATATTATTGTTTAAAAATAATAACAATTATTTAACAGTAAACTACAAGTACAGTTTTAATAACCTTCAGACTTGAATATTGAAGTAATCGATGATATTTATAGAGCAAATTATCTTAATTGCAAAGTAATAAACTAGAGCATTTATGTAATTACAAGCAAAAGTTGCACAATTTACAAGTTTTACCATTAATTTCTGAATTATACGCACCTGCGTTTTCATAAATCAATCGAATTACAATGGCGTTTTACTATTGAGGATTCTGTGTTTATCGCACAAACACAAAAGTGCAACGATTGCATTTTCGAATTTTAATGTTTTGCGATAAATGTTGATGAATTGCTCTTGCACTGTGGGCACCTCAGACAACACCTACTTTCACAACGGTCCGTGTGAGATAACCAACATTTTTGGGGTTATTCAATTCGCATTTATCAAAATTGATGTCATCGTCGCTAGTGGTACACCAAAGATAACCCACGTCATTTCAAAATTCCGCACAACAAAAATACCAGGTTAATTGCAAATTAAATGTTGGTTGGTGTAAATGAATGATTGTAATTCTTGTGATGAATCGACAAACACAAGTCAACCTACCGGTTTTCACTTTCTTCGTGTTGGAAAGAAATACGACAGTGACAAATAATATGGAAATTTAAGCGATTATCCGGTGCTACTAGAATAACCCGATTTTAAGAAATTAAAACATCAAAAACTTTTGATTTGGAAACGTCGTCAAATGGAAGCTGTTAAACCTGAAGGAAATTTTGATTTTATCAAAACGGAAAGTTTTGCATTAAATTTGGGACGATCGCAGATACAATCAATCATATAAAATTGTCACCCAAATCAAAAAAAAACCTCTTCAAACTTTCACAACCTTAAATTTTGATTCTTGTTACGAGAGGCAACCCTAATTAATTCAAAATTATTCCATCAATTAAAGATGCACTTTTAATCTAAAACGAGCAAGAATGTGGGCGCCGTGGTTGACTTCCTCTTCAAGAATTTTAATAATGCCCGAAGGAAAATTCGCATATTTACCATCAAGTTTTTATTCCGATATCATAAAGTGCCGCTCGTTTCTTGCAAGAAGACGATGCCGATACCAATCATAAATTACTTTACTGCTTATAATTTCGTTTTCTTATCAAGTAGCGGAAATTTTTAAAAATACGTGCACGATCAACGATAAGATATTATTATAAAACACTAAATGGAGTCATAATTTTAATTTCTGATTTTAATTAACCATTTTAATTGTGTCTTTCACCTTTTATAATAAAAATTTACTTTTATCACTTTGAGTGGGCACCTCTTATCGTTTTGATTATTACTTTCGCTGTTTATACATTTATGAAAAATTATCTTCGAGATAATTTTCCCACGGTTTTTCTGAGGGTAATATAGGTGCATTTTTAAGGATCAGGAAGAAATAAATTTTTTTCGAAAGGTCGCGAGAGAAAAGCCCACATAGCTGGTGTTGTAGTCGATTCAACATTATTGCAATGAAAGTTAAAATCGAAAAGATTTTTATTGCTTAAATTAAGAACGACTGCATTGTTCTTGACAAGCAGGATCGGGTAAAGATTTTTATTCAAGGCTCTTTTGAGTAATTAGCAGACTTTCACATTTAAATTGACTATGAGGATGAAAGAGTGGCGTAACTGCGACTCAAAAACTTCCTTCATTTACTTTTAAATTTGAAACAATTTATTTTGATAAGGCTTTAGTGAACTAGGGTAGCAAGAAGCTTCTCATAGGGTGTTCCAATTTGGCAAACCACCTAGGGTAATCCGTCAAAAAACCCATTTAATACGAGTATTACAAATATTAATATTAAAATTAATGATTGAAGCAACGAAGACGAAAGAGTAATAATCCCGCAAGATGGAAAAATTGACGAAAAGCCTAACTAATGGAATGAGATGTTAATCAGGAAGAGGACTAACCAAGGAGGTTAACTTTTGATTTCATAAAATTTGGAGTGGAAACTTTACATTTAAGAATTGAAAGAAACTAATTTAAAAAGTTGGACTAAAAATCCTCAGAAGAAAAATTAGCGTGGAGCAATAGAGATAAACATAAAATTGGAAAAATTCAGTAGGGTAAAATCTCCAAACAAAATTAAAATCTCAATGAAGTGAAATTTATAATAATCAATCTAAATTAGTTAGAGACTGTCAGTTTTAAACTTAGCTTCAGTTTTTAAAAATTGTAATTATTAACAACAAATTTACAAGATTCTAAGTTAATTTGGATGTTAGGTCATATTCTGTATATAAATCAACAGCAGTACCGACTTAAATTTGTTCAACGATTGCATTCCGCAATTTAAAGTCACATACAATTTTAATTTAAATGGAGTGATAAATTAACAAATCGTTTCACAAGGATCAAATCCAAAATTTTATCGCTTCTTTGATCTCGAATTTTTAAATCTGTGTGGACCCCCTGAATGATCCCCAGTACAATTTTTGTAATTCAATGAAAATCTAGGAATAATTTTAAAGATACCTATTTAAAATTTATTATTTTAATTGGAGCTAATGCATTTCCTCTAATGTTTCTCCCCAAATAAACTGAAATCCCTCCATTTTCAAACCAAATTTTGATGCAAATTATTTTAGAAATAAAACAAATTCATTCAGACAAGATCCTTACGCAAATTGAAGCATTCTATTAGTCTTCTTAATTATTATATTACCTATATTGTATTAATTTTAGAACATTCAAGTAAACGAAAGATTTTTGATTACACTGAGAACTATAGTATAAATTCCATTGTGAAAGAACGTGTAATTATGTAAGTGTAAAGAAAATTAATCCATTTATAAATTGTTAATTCACTTTTTTACAAATAAATTATAATTTTTTTATATTAAAGTTTATTTAGTATGCAGTACTAAAATTTTGTTCAGATTAATTAATCTGAACTTAGCCCACAGGCTCATCAATGCATATCAGAGAAAATTATAAGATAATTTTGTTATCTTGAAAACTCTGAAAATAATAAGAATCCTTATTAATTTATTACTAAAATAAATTCAACTTTGTTTGTTATTGAATATTTTCTTTATAAAAATTCTAAAATTGCATGACCACGATTCAATTTCAAGTTGCAAACCAATTTAACATAAAATTTTACTGCCCCCACAAAATGTGATTGTTTGATTGTATGAACTTTCAAAATCGCTTACTTTTGAGTTATATGATCTACCACATTCGTAATTAAGTACTTCTTGAAGCCATTTTTCCGGTTTTTATTTGTATGCACAAATTTATGTGTATATTTTTTGTGACAAAAAAATTCTGTTGCATAAATTTTACTTGTCATTTAAAAAGAAAGTAATTTTGTTATTTATAATGGCTGGCAACGCCTACAAAAATGCACTTAAATAAAAGTACAATGCATTGGTGGAGGTGTAGCAGGATCGAATAATAAAATTTAATATTTTGACTTTGTGTTATTACCATTATATAGCAGTAATAGGAAGAATTGTCACCGACTCGGACCATAATTTTGAGAAACTTTAAGTCAAAAATTTAAATTGCCTTCTGTTTAACTTCCTTTTAAAGAGTAGCAATTTGCATTGAGAAGATGTGGAGTTTAAACGCCAATAACTAGTCGAGTGAAACTAATCGATTGTATTGCTTCGGGCGACACGAAATGATTAAAAATGACTAATAGTAATTGAGTTGTCGCGTAATAGTAACTAAAGTGTTTACGGTTTATTAACAAAAAAAATTTTTAACTTTTGTTTGCCTAACAAAGTCGATCGTTTTGTTAAAAATATAATTAAACTTTTCAATTGCTCATAAAATGGAATAATTTTTGCGTCGTTATTTGTGACACAAATAGGTTGACTTTGCGTTCAAATATGGAAATATTAATAATGATGATAAAAAGCGACGTTTTTAATCCAATCCAATCAGTGATCGACATTTCTAGTTTAAACATTATTCTCGTTTGCTCTTGCAGGTCACATTTACCTGGAATGATCGAGATCTCGTTTATTCCCGAGTAGAAGACTTGTGTAGTATGAAGGTAACTTGAGTTTTGCCAATTGTCCCAATAATTCTTGTGCTTCGTGGAAACTGTGTCTATCGCTGACGGAATAAACCACCACGAAGGCGTCACCCCATCGTATGTGTTCGTAGAGGCATCCAGTTTTCTAAAACAAAAAAAAAGTGGTTAAAGCAACAACGCCCTGTTAATCCTTTTTGGAAGAAAGTTAATAATTGTATGTGTAATAAGGTCAGTTTCCGTTTACCAATTAAATTTGTGCCTTCTTGCAACCTACGCTCACATTATGGGACTTTAATGACGCAAGTAATAAAGTAATTTGCAATAAAATTGTACGATGTGTAAGTTAAGAACTGAATTGTTTTTCTTCGGTCATAAATTGATGAATTATTAATATATTTGTACATTCTTCTCTGGAAAGTGGATTAAGCGTTTCAAACGTAACTTAATTACATACTTTTTACATAAGATTTTCTTTCATCCGCGGGGGTTCGTCGCTTCAAATGAGACGGCGTTGAAGTCTCCACGTTAAACTGCGTTAAGAATAAAAATTACGCGTACTATATGAGTGATGTTTGCTGTTAATAACACCGAGAGTATTTTTAAAAGACCTCGAAGCCCACTTTTGTAACCCTTGACCTCGTCTAGTCTGCTTATGCAGACGTACACTTCAACTTGAAAGGTGATGCATTTCTAACCAACATTTATGATGGCTAACGCTTTAAACGTGATGCATTTCAACGCTACATTGTCGTATTTAATTATAATTAAATTTTCACCATTTTATGCTTCAAAGCTGCACGGACATCACAAATATCAATCTACATGTAATAAATTAAAAACTAATTAAATAGGCGTACTTTCATATTAGTTTAACGGCAGTGCCATAAAATTGTATGTTGGTACTGTTTGCCAGAAGTTTCGATGTGTTATTAGTTAATGACCCCATAAATAATTTGCAACAAAAATGGAGCACGACGCAACTTTTGAGGATTTAAAAAAAAATGCAACTTTGCCGGTGCGAATGTTTTATGCCGCAATGAAAAACTTTAGAGGCGATAAAACAACCTCTATGAATAAATTTCGAAATAAAATGAAACATGAGCTGCGTTTCCTTTAAACGTTTTTTTAAATAATTTTAGTAAACTTTCGAAAGATCTCCGACAAGTACTTAAGCGTTTTTTAACATACGACACCCATAAAAGAGTTTAAAAATATTTATTGTTTATTAAAGTACGTTAAGCCGTTTATTTTTAACAAAAGGAACAAATTTATAACAAGGAGTAGTAACAAAATTTGTGAAAGTATTTTGTGATAATTTGTGGGAAGGATGAAAAGTGTCAATGAATTATTGTAATGTTCCTTATGTGTTGTTAAATTTATAGATAAAATATTGTACGTCGCCTACTCTACAATTAAACTTGTGTTATGTAGTTTATAATAATTAAGTAAGAGAATGTAGGATTGCATTTACGAGTCTTGTTCATCTATAAACTTTTATTTCATCTCAATTTAATTAACCATTGAAATTTGATTCTTCTTTCTCCCAATTTAAAACTCTTTATTTGAACCACTAAATTAACATATAGGACTTGTAAAAACTTACACTTGTCTAAAAAATTAACAGTTTTATTTTGGATATCATTTAATATGTGTCATAAATCTTAGTCAACCTTTCAACCAAATTGAATGATTTTATCTAATACGCCAATCTCGAATACTTTTATTTTAATCTTTTTCTACGTTGTAGTAAGAAAATCTGTGAGACGAAAACTCTGTTAAAAATTATTCCAATCCCGGTGATTTAAGACGCCAATAATTGTAAGCTAATAAAAGCTAAAATTTAATATTTTATTAACCAATAAAGAATGACTTAGTGTATCAACAAATCAATCTCCTCTCGAGGATGTTTAAATAGCCAAGTGTCTATAAAATAAATTATTTTGTTAATGCAAAACACCGTGAAACGTGAACGTGGGAAGACGGATTTCTTCATTAAAATTAAACTAAAATTAATAGTCCGAAATTTAAGCTCACTTATTATTACAAAATTAACCTGTGTTTACCTTTGTCAAACAAAAATAAAAATTATTTACTGCGTTCAAATGCGATAAGTCGTTTCGGTTGATTTATAAAATGGGGCATTTTTTAGAAATGATGCAACTAAATGAATTAATAAACTTGTTTCGATTTTAATTACTAATAAAAAGTTAAACAAATAACTATTAAGCATTCCAAAAATGGTAACTCGCTAAGGAGTATAAATAAAAACGTTTGGAAACATTGAAATCTCTCATTAATTTATTATGGTCGATTTAAATTGTTACTATAATACTGAAGCAATAAATAAATACAAAGTAAATACAAACTCACCTGTAATTCATGCACGTTTTTATTATTTATTAACACAAGAAACCATGAACGTATATCATTTTATGTAAAAACAAGGTCAAGATCAAAAATTGTAGGTGAAAAACTAACAAGTGAAATTGACAAATTTTTCATTACGTAAAACACTTAGGATTTGATAAATGATTCGACAAAAATAAAAGTTTAGGCTTTAATTTGTCGTCGACAAAGCGATTCCTGTTTAGATAATCGACTCGATTGTCTAGCAAACACCCTTAAGCGATATAAATTCCTTTAAAAATTTCGACAGCATAGATTGCATTGTTTTGTGTTGTATTAAAAAATTAGTAAAATATCATCGAGATAACTTTTCTAAATTAAAATATTATTAATCTGGATTGATATTTAAACTAGGTGGAGGTGAAGTACAAAGTTGTCGATGAAAACTTAAAATATTTTATGGGTTCGTCGTCTACTGGCGTTGAAGTCTCCACGAAAAAATTGTGTATTTGTTGGATCTATATAAAAATATGGTTAGCACTTGATCAATTTTGAGTATTGCCTCAAAAACTTTTGAATTTCTTGATATTTAAGTCTCTCGAATGCGTTTTTGCTGTTTAATTATTACACTTCATAATTAAACCTTTTTAAAATCCAAAAACTTGTGTTGAGTTTCTGCCAATTTTGGTGTATTTTTGATTCCATAAAAAAGTATACTTAATACAAAAGTTTTAATGTGCCCTAATAGAGTTTAGAAAATTTTTCAAGATTGCCTTTTTTGTTTACAATAAATGTAGTCAAAATTTCATTTTGATGCAAAGCACTGATTTGCATTTAAAGTATCTTGAATTCAATGTTCCTTTTGAAATCTTCAAATGCTCATATTTTTACAACATTGATAAGAATTTATTGAATTATGGAAAACAACATTTAGAAGCTCCTGCTACATTTTATATTTTATCAGTCGTTGGGTAGATGCAGGGTATGATTCGCAAAATCTATATATCATATAAGGAATGGAAATTACGTCAGAACAATAAATATTTCAAAAAAATGAAGTAGTAATCATAGCTAATTTTCTTCTTACTGCTTTTAAGTTTATTTTAAATTAATTTTTCTATTATTCCTATTCTACCTTAATTTATGTTGTTTTTTATAGTGGAACCCAAATCCACAACTAACTTTTTGCCCGAGAGAAAATTTTAAACTACACTAATTTATGGATTACCCACTCATATCCATAAATCCATAAATTAACTACAAAACCACCGTTTCTGATGTAGGTACAATAAAATGTAAATAATGGAAACTTTGATTTCAACAAGAAAACTTTTCTAGGAGAGAGATCAATACTTCTTATATTTAAACAATTAATGAAACTCCAATTCGACTCGAAATAAAATTATCTGATGTGGCCGCACTTCTGCGTGTCGAAACATCACCAGTAGTGGTAATCGGATTAAATTTAATTAAAAATTTAATTAAAATTACTTTCATCAATTAGAAGAATCTCGAGTCTTGCGCCCACCCAAGGTGAACTTAGAAGAGACAGAAATCCACCTGGTAAGCTCACCATCTGATTTTGAAAAACATAAATTTTCCGAAATACAATTTCTCACGAAGAAACCATAAAAATTAGAATGGTTTTGGGTGCGGTGGCGCCAAAGCATTTTTCCATATACACCAAGAAAATGAGCTCGTTAGTACAATACAGACGGTCAATTAACATATATTACACTTGTACTATTTGAATGAAGGACCTAGAAAAACTGGAAATCAATTTGCATTTCTAATGAAGCGTTAACTTATATGTTACAAATCCAAGAGAACATTCAAACAAAGCTATCATTAAATAATTATTTAAAAATTATAACCAGATCGAGTTATCTAGTTTTTACATTTCTTCTTCGATTAGATGATTAGAACGCCGTAAATCATGCATGTAAATTTAAAGAGCCCATCCATGTGTTGTGTAATTTCTGTAATTTGTAGATACACTAAAACTTTTTATTATGCAACTTAAATTTAGACAACTAAATTAACGAAATTTATTATTGTTCGACTTTTACCGTTAGCAAAATTAGCAACAAATTACACCAATAAAATACTTTATGGTGTAAAAAAAGAAAATTCTGATTTTTTGTGGTCAACGTCGACTCTCATTTTCTTTAGCGGTTATTCAGATGCTGAAGACCGATTTGCATCAATCAAAAATTCGGTAAGCTATTTGCATAATTTTACTGCAAGGAATCCGGAATAGAAGCAATGACCTTGAAACGAATTTAATTGGCGTTTTTTCTGGTGGCTCAAATTTTTAACTTTTTTTTTATTTTGTAAAAATTGAGTACGATTTCCTTACTGTCGGGTCTATGAACTTGCGAATATAAATATATTCCATGCCATTACATAAGATCGCAAGTCCAATAAGTTCATAATTTTTGCTTTTGTATATAAACGAGTTGTTTTATGCACTACGTCAAGTTATAGCTGCAATGTCACCTCTGTTCTGTCCTTGTAATTCTTATTTATTCTTATTACACCTGTCACTCACATCCCGAGGCCTTTCTGGCGCCTACTCGGTATAATTAAAAATTCATTGCACCGAAGTTAAATCTTCACCTGCTTGCTTAATTAATTTATTTATTTTTGACCAAATTTTTGGGATTTCGATCCTTAAAAAATTGCGGAAGTTATTTTTACCTACTTCGATGAATATAGGAGTGTTTATTTTATTAATTGACTATATACAAACCGTATATGGTAAAAACGTACTCGAATGATATTTATATAACGATTTAATCCGTAATTGGTTTCTATCAATCTGAAAACTCCACCTATGTTTATATTTGTATATGCACGAAATCAGCCTACTAAACTAATATAGTCACAACACGACCGCGAAGCTAATATTTGCAATTTTCATAACCACTATTTTGCATTTACTAAATCAACTTTCGGATGCTTATTTTCTAATTATGCATTTAAGTGGAACTGGACTTGTCAATATTATATAACTTCTGAAGAAGTTGTGTACTTTAGGGACCACTGTTTGTTTTCCAAACAAAATTGATGGGTAGGTCGACAACCTCCGATGTTTGCAAACTTTTTTTGAAACCCATCCGCTAGGTAGTAGGTGGCCACTCCAGAAGTGGGCCAAATTCAAGATCACTAATAATATAACCTACTTTTAATATTTTTTAGTCCCGACTTTACAACCCATCAGTCCTAATGGTTTCAGTGTAAAAATGAACAAAATATGAAAAACCACGGTACAAATAATTTTGGGATATCTGAAAAGAAGCAAATAGAATTATTGACACCGGCGCATATCGGATTTTCCGTCTTAAACCCGGTTGAGGTTGATGGTAATATTTAAATAATTTTAAATTTTAATTAATTGTACACAATAATTAAAAACTTTTTGGCATAAGTTATTTAAGAAAATTTTAACAAAAGCCTTCAATTTTGGAGCTCTAAAAAATTCGAGATGAGTTTTCTGATGAGATGATCTTAATCCAAAAACGTAGTTAATAGCTTTTATTTCACATTTGAACTGTTGAACTGACTATAACTGTGGCAAAAGAGAAGGAGGATTGAAAAGTCGAAAAATAGTAATTGCGGTTGTCCTTAAGGACGGCTAGACCCCTAAAAACAAAAGCGCAAATGTGATTGCTTAAAGCAAGTACAGATTCTGCAATGTAGACTCATTAATTTAAAAATAAATTTGTAAAAATAAAACTTCTTAACAAAATAAAAAAAATTTAAGAATAATTATTATCATTAAGATTATTGCCTTTTGTTATGTTTATTAAAAATTAAACCTATACTAGTACAATTTTTATTGCAAAAAAAACAATTAATTTCGTAGATAATTCACTTTGAATTAACCAAAGAAAAGTTTTTGGTGCTTTATTTCTCTCACGTTTATGCCCTTTGCATTTATCGTAAGTCAAAGAAACTGAAAGCATTCATAATCAGAAATATTATCATTGTAGTCTGAACTAGGATTAAAAAAACACGTAAAACAAAGGCGACTTCTTCAAAAAATTGGATAAAAAGATAAAAAAAATTGAAATTCTCAATGGATCGTTATGATTATGATAGATAATTTAACTACGAATAGAAAAATACTACAATAAATATTTATTTTTTTCAGTTATTATTGTGAGGACCTTTTTGAAAAATGTATAATTTTCATGCAGATAAAAACAAAAATTTGAAACTAATTTTATTTCAGGTGCACTTAGTGCACTTCCAAAATTTTTGAAACATTTTTGCAATTACGTATTCTAAAAGAATGTAAACGAACAATCAATATTTTTACCACGTTCAGCTTTTTCATTTCCGTTAATGAATGAAGTTCCAAACATTATTTTTTATGAAAAATGTTTGACGTACTGGAAGTTTACCTAAAAATAGCAGCACAAAACAACCGAAAAATTCAAAGGACAAAGTCGTAACAAATGATTTTGAAACCCCGCAACATTGGATGCCTCCCACGTCTGAAATATTAAAGCTAATATTCCACTCCTACAGAAATTTCCCTACAAAATTGTTTTCACAGAAGATTTCAAATTTCTTGCATAATATTCATCAAGTTATTCGAAACCACTTTTTGCTAGCGAATAGTTCAGGTTTGATCGAGTCTGAAATTAGTTCCATTTAAAAGCCTAATTTGATTGGTTTGCTTTGCATGAAGTGTGGATGAATATAATACAATGATTATGAGGAAAGTACAACGTCCTTCGACACATTTTCATCCATAAAGTAATGCAATTTAATTCACTGCGTTGCTTACATTATGCACTTACTTTAGTATACAAATTATCTATTGTTTCCATGCAGTGTCCTTTCACGACATGTATGTACTTATTTTTTATAGTCGGCATCTGATACAGAACCGCAGGGTCACTTTCAGTCTACCCTAATGTCAGGGTTGAATTTTTATAACTTGCATAATTTTTACATAAATCACAAAAGAAATTTTGTTTAAAAAACGTTTTATCAATTCTTGGAATGCATATTAAACGAAATTAATTTGTTAGCAATAAATTAAAAATTTTAGCGGTTTTTTAAAATTTAAATTAAAGTCGTGAGTAAGTTAAAACTTTTATATGCAAAATAAGTGTTAAAAGGTTACATTTATTGGTTGTGTAAACTTATGTGTTAATATATAATATAAAATATTCGTTCGTTTTATTGTACTTTCATCGGAACAACACGATAATGCATCACAATAATTTATTTGCATCGTTTCAAATGTGTTATGAGCTGTCAAATTAAATTAGAGAAAAATAAAGGACGTTAGAGAAAATAAGCGCCGGATCGGAGCTTTCCCTGGTTGGGCCCACCGGATTCGCTTTAATATCGGCGAGCAGTAATCCGTCACAGTGTATTAGCGGGCTAGAGATGTTTAAACTGATAATTTTCTTCACTTCCTGCTGGCCTCGACCTCCCATTTCACGTTACACAAGATCTCTCTTTGAAAAGGTGCAATTTATGGAATGCACGATATCCTAGCAGAAATTATGTAGTATTTATGCGTACATGGCACGATATTTTGTTTAATTCTAAGGGTCTTTTTACAACGGGTTTCTCCAATACTCGAACATAGTTTACGTGAATATATTTGAAAATTTACACAGTATGGTGCTAAAATGAAAAGCCAAATCGTGATATTCGCACTTTCAAACACAGTAATAAGGATATTAGCAATTCTATGGTCACTATGATATCTTGTAATAGTAGATTTATGTAAAATGTTAAATGACATACAAAATTAACGATATTGTAAATCCGACACCGCATTAGCATAAAACAATTCAAAAATTTATTCCTTTCATTTCGCCCACGGCACTTTTAGAACCCTAAAACAACAACAGCGAACCGAGATTGCTGTCTTGCGGTACACCCAGACGGATTTTGTTTCAGGCAAGTTTCGTCCTTGACTCGACTAAAAATAGAGCTAAAAAAAATGCGAAACTGTGCGATAGATACAATGTAAAGCCACCTTTTTTTATTTACATTAACCGCAATTTACTGACTTATTAAGGTTAACCGCAATGTATCACTTAAATTTATCAAATTACCTAATTTTCACAATATCTAAAGAATTTTTATTGGAACGCTATTCAACCAAGTTATTCAATCTGAGCGTGTTTCTCTGATCCTGGATAATGTAGTTCACGACAGAGCAGGACCTGGTTTATATGTTCTGCATACAAAATGTTATTCAGACGATTGACTGACTTGCATAGTAAACCAAACGAGAACATGCACGAATATCCTGAAGCATTTATTTATGTGGACATTTTGAGGTGCCCCTTAATTACTTTTTTTAATAGTTTTACTCAAAAAGTTGTATCTACGACCAATTATATGCCGATAAACAAGTTTAATATGAATAAGTTAATTTATCATTTTGCAACCGGGTGTTCGCCAAAAAAAAATCATATTAGGAATTTATTCATCAGTCTAGAAAAGCGACACCATGATGTATCGACATGAGGTTTTACCTAAATTGGCAAAATTAAAGCGACAGTTCTCGCAGAAAAGTTAAATAAATTAACCAAGAGATTAGATTACAAGTTAAGGTGTCATAATTTTACGTTATTAACCTGTAAGGTTGTGTGTACCGATTACTATCTCGGTAATTGGCTGCACTGAGCACCATAAAATCTCGAGATTTCTCACCGACACGACGTGTTTATTTATTATTTCAAAGGTTTTCAAACAAATTCCCATTTTTTCTTTTGGTTTAAAAATGGCGCAGTTACATAATTTACAGTGTGAGCAATTAAAGAACGCAAACTTGTTACATTACACGTTTGCACTCGCATATTATTAATAGGATTGTAACTCCTCCGGGTCTTTCATGATTGATGATAAGAGGCTACTTCCATTAGTCTGGTCACGCGTGTCGCAATTTGCAATAATACTGGGCGTTAAAAGTTATTCCATGTTGATTTAAACCAAATCGAAAAAATCGTGTTCAAATCTGGGAGGGAAAAAATTGGAACCCTGCAATTTATGCACGCAATTATTTTAGTTACTAACCAATTTGTAGATGATTAGCATACGTAGCCAAATAATTTATCGTGTAGACGTAGAGATCCTATCAAAAAATAATATATCAGCTCTTTTACACCGATGACACCCTACCATCTATAGAAGTGTTTTACAACTTAAAGATAACGAGGTATCGCTTTAGGCAAAGTCTTCTCGGAATTGGTTATGTTTCGCACTTACAAGACTCATTTTTTAACCAATTCATGTACTTGAAAATTACGGTTTTCGTTACCGTGGACCGGACCAGTCCGTGCTCTCCAAAATCCAATTTAAATTTTGTATAAAATACATCAAATTTTACAACCAGTGGCTAAAATAAATAATTTTAATGCAGATTTTAAATTTGCATAAATAAAAAATCCAAGGAGGCGTGAGGAACACTTTTTGCGTTGCTATTTTTAGCAGCCATGTTCGATTTTTGAATAAATTTCTATGGTAGGTAGCTTTGTACAGATATTAAATGGTTTCGAACTTCGTGACCATTAAAATGGCAATTTAAGGAATTAACATGATAATTGTACCTATAACTAACCTTAATATGGATCGTGACATTAACATTAGTTAATAATAAACAGAGAATTGGTAGAAAGCATAGATAATTGCAGTTAAAAGCTCTTTTAAAAAGCTCTCCATAATTTTTTCCAAAAGGAAACGTGATCGCCTTGATATCAAATTGTGTCATATAAATGATTGAAAAGTGATAAATACAAAACAATTATTTTAATCGTGTAATTTAATTAGTCAATTAATTAAGAAAGCTTTTATTGCGCAAGTTAATTAAAATTAAAATAATACGACTTCCTCCTGCCCTAATTGCTTATTGTGATTTATCGATTTTTTACAATGCAAAGTTGAGGAGATGGGAACCACTGGATGCGTTATTATTAATTTACTAAAACTGCAACCATTAATCTCTCTCCAACTGATAATTGCATAATGCAGTGCGCTGAGTAAACATTTAAAAAACGTCAGCGTCTTGTCAATGTTGAAGACTTCATTCTTCGAATGATACTTCCACATCCTGTCAATCTACTATTACAAAATTATTTATTATTAATAACCAGAATCGGCCCAAGGCTGCGTTACAAATTATGAGGGTCAAGTTTAAGGAAACAACAAGGAACTTTCCAAAGCGTCCGTCGTCACAGCTACTTTGGTCCGTCAGGATTTTCGAGCACCCCATGATGGTAACTTTCACCTGACCAAGTGGCCACTCTTACGTGGTTACGCATAATACAATCCAATCATTAGTCAATGTTGCAAGTATTCAATCATCCTTTGTAGGAAGATGAATGATCGATTCGATATAAACAATTCAGCTATTTATCAGCAGGAGGTTTTTCAGATAAATGTTAAGATGGTTGGTAGCCAATACGCAATATTTCATGACGACGTGATTAAATACATCTTAATGAGTTTCGGATCGCTTACTTCAAGAACACGTTTTATCAAATTTTTTTCTAATTATTAAAGTTTCGTGCTGCTTTTACATTTTATAATGTGTAACACAACTTCTACCTCATTAATTTCATTTCGTCCAATTTGCAAATAACTAAAGAGTCGTTAATCAATTTCTAAATTTTTATTTTTTTAGCCTATTAATCTAATTAATTAACTCCTCAATTTGTTCGAAAAAGATTTAACTAAATTTGATGTGGCGTTTGGAATATTTAAGGATGTAGAAACCACAACTTCGGTAGGAGAAGCTTGATGGTATCTGAGTTCCGACAAAGAAAATATTTGACTGCAGTTTGCGGCACCTTGACAGCTAAAGAATACAAAATGTTACCCAATTTTCTTACAACTTATTTTTAAGGAGTTAATTGTATCTCATTTTGTTCAATTTGAAACGCATTATCCAATCTCGAAAAAATTGGCCTATTACCTGCTAACAAACAACTGAAAGTTACAACGTTGTCTTATAGATTTATGTATTTTTAAAAAAATTATTCCATATTTATGTAAATAACCACATTAACCATAAACTTGTGTAAATTAAAAACTTTATTAAAATACAAAATTATTGATTTATTGTTTAAATTATAATCTAATTTATCCCAACCTTTCACCTACAACACACCCACGTTTTTTAAAAGTTGCTGTTTTGTCTGGGAAAAATTCTTTGTTTTATAATTAGTTTACCTAATCGTCCAAATATAGAAGTTGAAGATAAAATCTGAGAAAAATTAATTTAACTATTTACCATTTTTATTAGAGGTGGCTTATTGTAATCTCTTAAATTGGTTTTCAGAAGCTGAAATACCATAAATTTAATAAATCGTTTAATATATTGGCTTGGTTATTAGACGAGTTTAGCAGTTATGCTAAACAGGTGCAAATTTTATGAAGTAATCCGACTTTTTTGATCGATAAATGGTTATTATCTGGTTGAAAATTTTCTAGCAAAGTTTTCAGGCCCTGAAACAAAACTTTTGGGGTTGAGAATCAAATAAAAACCAATATGAATTGATTTTCTTCAAAATATTTGTGTATTCTAAATTGAACTGCAGGTTTCGTTAGGAAGTTTTTTAATAACAAAAGGGGCTTAAGTTAAAAAATCAAAAGAGAAGTTTGGGAAAAAAAGTAAAAAGAAAAGTTATAAATGAAGAAGAAAATAGATTAATTTTCTTCATGGTACTTGATATCTTATCGGAGGCCCATGGGGGTTCATGTAAACTACAGAAAATCTCTCAAAATTTCTTATATCAGTTCTTTATTGATATATCTATTTGAAATAGTTGCAATTTAATCCATTCACTGAAAGGATATATTGGTTTTTGAAACCATGGGGTTTTAGGGGTTATGGATACCCTCGTAAGTGACAAAAATTCTGTATTACTTTTGAATTGTGTATTGCTAAATAGAAATTTAGTGTAGTCTGTAATGCACTGGAGATTGAACCGTAGACCACAGATCCGTAGGTTAGATTCCCAATCGCTACCAAATTATTTGTGGTTTGTATTTGTAAACTGTGATTTATTATTTTCTGAACCCAGTGAATATTATTGATTGTTTCTATTTACTTAATTTATTATTAAGTTTTAAACAAATCTAGGTTAATGAAGAATAAATTTTAAGCTCAAATGAAAATTGATTTTTTAAGCCTAGCGGAGGTTTACCCACCTTCGCTTCTGCTCTTCTGAAGCGAAAAGTTTCAAAGCAAAAAAGGAGAAGTTAGAAGTCTAAACTGTAAATACTGCAGCTAAATCCCGGACGAAACCAAAACCAAAAATGATCCTATTTTAATTAATTTTATACGAAAAATACCAACGACAGATAAGAAATTTATTTAAATTACAATTTAAGTTGTATGTCCAGTTTGTAATCCTGAAACGGGACGTTTCAGAACTTCACTTTGCAATAAAAACTAATAATCATAAATTAATGTTGATCTGACGGGCGACTGAAAAATTGCTACATTTTGTTGAATTATTTTTAATAGCAATAATAAAAACATCGTGAACAACTTTCGACCACAATTTATTTCTACATCAATAATAAACCATTCAAATTGAAAGGTGAAGTTGTTTATAACTTTTCAAATCAATAATAATTAAGTTAGATTTCTTCGTTTATTTTATTATCACGTATTAATTAACAGTAATTTGCCCGTGCTTGAAAACGACACTTTAATTAATTACCGATAGGTACAAATTTTTATTCTCGTATTTATTTCGAAAAACTTGTGAAGCACGAAGAAAGATGTATTAAGTTGCACGACTACCGGATTTGGTAGCGACCCATTGTTTTATTTTTTGTTCCCGTAGGAAAAGATATGGCTTCATATATCGTGTTTTAAGTACTTGTAAACATTTATTGTGACAAACCAGAAAGTGGTAGTAAGTAACAAACAAAAAAAGCAAGAATCAAATTTCAAACGCAATCATTAAAAAATAAATCACGCTTGTAAGACCATAAATAATTACTTAACGCGTGACATTTATTGCTAATATATTTAAAATATACTGATCATTTGCATCAGAGATTTACAATAAAAATTTTTCTCTTATCAAACCAGGAATTGATTTTTGTGGTTATGTGTGTCGCATATTAAGTTTCATTACTTTCTTTTCAGGGCGTCGCGCGTCGTTCAACAGGATTTTTGTGAAGGCCCCTTTTCCGCGACAAACAAATAATTTTCTTTTGTTTCGTTCTGCAACATTGTGGTAGTTGTTTTTCAGGCCGACCACAACTTTATTTTGCGGTTTGTAATTTAAACCTGAAACCCGCGTTTGATGAAGTACATATTATTAGAAAAAAATCATCGACTCTATTTAACAATGAATGTTGTTAGATTTTATAAAATTTCAATTCAGTTTACATATAGGGAGGTACAGTTATGTGGACTATGTGGTGACAGGCAGGAAACTCGAAAGGATAAGTTAGGTTATTATATCGGCGAACATGTCGGATTCAAAGTCACGTTTTTGCCAAGTTGAAACTCCTTGTGTGTTCTATGCTGTGCATAAATCATAGAAAATGTAATTCTAGCAAGTGATGAATTATTATCGATCAAATTTGTATCGATTTGTTGATACAAGCGATTTTTCGAAAAATTTTCTCCACGGTTTCAAATTTATAATATTATGCAATGTGTTTTACATAATTATTTTAAAAAAACATAATCGTCGTAAAAAGTGTCAACTTAAAACATAATGAAAGTAGAAATTTACATATTTTTTGTTCCTTTTGTGAGAAATAGACAGGAAAACAACAAAAACCATTAGCACGATATTATTCTAAAACGAATAATAAATTTTACAAAATAATAGATATGCTAATGACAGGAATTCCAAAAAGATGTGGTAATTTTTTTCTAAATTTGCAAGTTTCATTAGTACTTTCAACTTTCCAAAATATTATTTTTCGTTATAATGCACGGTGCACGGGTGGTCCGATATTTTAATAAAAACACTTCCACCTGTGAAATTATTTAATTCAAACAAATCGGAGGAATCAAATTTCATGTTTGCTAAATTTTAGAGTCGATTTTCCTCGAGGAAGTGTTTAGACCACACCTGAGAAAAATAAATCGAAAACACGTTTAACACGAGGAAAGCAACTTAATTAGGATTAGAATTACCCAAAGAGCGTTTAAAAAGATTTCCTAATGCACAGTGCTACACCAATTTAACTTAATGAATGTAATTAGCGTTAGAAAATGATAGCTTAAAAACACGAATTGTGTAGCACGTGTATAGTTTATAATAATTACTAGTTTGATCCTTAAGGCGATTCTGTAATTTACTAAAAGCTTAACATAATCATAGTCATTAATGTATGCAAGGATTAAAAAATAATATGTTTTAACGGCAAAAAGGAACAATTGGAAAAATAATCTTATTTATGGACAAATAATTTGATACCGGTACTTCCTATTAATGCTTTCTCAAATTAACATAAAATTATTATTATTGAAAAATTTAAATGTTACGCTCTTAATATTATTATAAAATATTGTGCATGATGATTTTACAATCATCTTTTCTCCCTCGACACGTCGGGTGTTATTAAATGCATTACGAGGGAGGTACGATAAATAATTCACACGTTCGCTAAAGGAAATCGTGTTCGCGCGTTGTTTGATGTGAAAATATGTTAATAATCATTGGAACCTAACCCGAAGGAGTTTAAAAAAAATTGATCAAATATTCAAGTATCCAACCGGAAATTTTAGTGTCGTAAAATTCATCCGTAATTACCCATGGTTTGATGATGATGAAGACGATTAAATCAAGAGTTTTATTAACTAACCTAACGAGAAAGTAAATAAACATCGAAATCAACGATAAATTTATTTAATTATAATTAATATTGCAAATTTACTGTTTTACGGTGCAACGAAGTTCTGGCGGGGGGAGAAGATCATTTTCGAATCTCTACCTTCATAAATTTAAAATCTCCACTAGTATACTCATACAACTTTCATTTCAAATGTTCTATGTTCAAATAAAAAAGCTTTCAAAATAACAACGACGATTTCCAAAAACTTGACTCTTTTACGACTTTTAAAACTTGATTTCTTTCTCAAATCTGCAATTTGCAATGGAATTTCAGGTGGGCTGCTCTTAACCCATTATCACAAAATTTTTTTCATAGATCTGTATCACACGTAATAAAATGGATCGTAAACACAAGCGTTGAGATACATCTTCAAAAGAAATCGTAGTATGAAAGTCATTTTAGAAAATTAAAATAATAATACCTATGTTAAATTAATAAAACAAAATGTTTTTGGCTTTTAACTCAACTGTTATAAAATTTTTGTCTTGGTCAAAGTACAGCTTAACCAATAGCACAGCTAGAAATTTAAGAGAAGAATAATTTTAAGTTTACCATCGTTGTCTTACGACGTTTTTGTCAAACAAAATAAGAAGTGAATAAATGGTCATTTTTGAAATGCAATGGTCGATTACAAAGACAATGTTTTCAATACAAATAGTTAAAAGCCTACGTAAGTTATGAAGATAACTTGGATGATCCTTTTCAGTAGCAATCACTGTTTGCACAAATAAAATAACGCAAAATGTTTATGTGTGTTATTACATTATTTTCATCCCCCACCCCCCGAATAACTGTCAACATTATCAAATTTTCACAATATTTGCACTAAATTTCAGCATCACTTTCAGCATCTACATCGTCAGTTGTGCTGCTTTTAACATGCCTAACGAATTTACTGCCAAAAATCAATTTCCATTCCTTCCATTCCATTCCTCTTTTCATATGTCTGAAAGGTATATTTACTGCGTCAAAATGTTGACATGTTTCGACCTACTTAAGGTTAGTTATAAGATCGTGATTCATTATAAAATAAGTATGGGGGCTATATCAACATTATGGAAATATTTTCAAAACGCCTGGAACGTCTTAAATCCCTGACATCTTAAATTTACCCACCCGAATCACCCCAAATATTCTAACCTTCTATTGCTATATACCCGACAGGATACCCTAAAATTTAAAAATTTGTGAATTATTTTAATATTAGATTATCCGAGCTGTGGGGCCTAAAGGCCGCAATAATACCACTTTTACAATTAATCCTCATTTTGATAGTGATACGCACAGATTATAAGTTACGTAAATTATTTGAACTTTTTAATTAAAAAAAATTACTGATGAGATTGTCGTTTCTTGGGTTATTTAAAATTTGAACCTACACTAATAAAATTTTCATTATAAAAAAATAATTGTTTTACGAAGATAATCCATATTGAATTAAACCAAGTAAAATTTATGGTGCGTTACTTTCTCCACGATTACGCCCTTTGCTATTATCTAAAATCACAAAACAAAAAATATTTATAATTATAAATCTTGTCAAATTAAAATTATTAAAAGAAATCACTCAGAAATAAATGCCGACGCGACGTGTTGAAAATAAAAATTCTACTTTTAATGTTTTTCTTTTGCTTTAAAGGAACCAAAGCATCGAAATTTTAAATAAACCTCAGTTTACACCATAGCAAATTTTACTACGAATCAGAAAAACCAAGATTAGGTACTAAAATTCCTTCATTCGTATTTAAGTTATCGTGCAAAATTTTCTGAAAAATAAATTTTCAGTAATTTCGCGTTTAAAGCTTTTTGATAAGATGATTTAGGAATTCAACTACAAATCTAACGAGCCCAGAAAAAATAAATTTAGTTAATTAATTTTTGAGTTATCGTGGGATATTTGAAAAACGCAATTTTACAGAAAAAAACTAAATACTCCCATATTGTAAATATTACAAATTAATATCAGTGCTGGACCATAAACTTTTAATAAGATTAATAAACATAACGAAGAGGTATTAATTTTCCAAAAAAAAAATTACAGAAATATGTCAAGGCTAAATTAATATCAGTCAGTAGTTACTGATTAAACGTAATCAAGGACCTTTAACAATTAATTGTTAACAAGTGGAGCAATCATTGAAACTCCCACATCAGTCTACGCATTCAACTGCAAGCTAAAACTAATTTTTCAATTTTTAATTTTAACAAATTTGCTTTGCTTAGTTCTGTTGTCGTTTGAACACCTAAACCGTTTTGTTCTATCCAAGACCATGAAGGATTGATGTATCGAATACCCTCCAAACCGAAGTAATTTAATTTCCTTATAGTTTTGACCTCCATAATATTTTTGGAGGTGGAGCAAAATAAAATCGCTGTAATTTCGTTGACATAATATAAACGCAGGTTTAGATTGTCAGTAAATTTTATTTGTTGCTATTTAATTCCTTTCTTTCCTAAGAAATATAACTAAAGTTATACAAATAGTATAGGATGAACTTTTTAGCTTTTACTAGTAAATAGCAAGGCAACCGGTCTGAAAAACTTCTCAAGTTTCAATTTCAAAATTTTGAATACTTTGTTAAAGGTACATTGAACCAAATCTTTTTAAGTGTTTCCCCGTATAAAATAAATCTGAAGAGGATGATGAGCCAAACTCTAAACAGTTGAGAATAGATGATAAAAAATTATCAGATTTTCAAACCGTCAGGATTGAAGACTTTCTGAACGAAGTAATTCAAGTTCAAATTGCGAATACTTTTTAGTTACCGTAAAACTTAACAAAGATTAAAACTTGTTTACAAAAAAAGCGTCATAATACCGAGGCGTTTAATTACTTGTTTACAACATAATTAATTAAATTAATAGCAATAATAAAATTAAATATTCAAATACAAGTTACAAGTTTATTAAAATAATTTCAATGTTTCTAATTTCCAGATCATATATTAGGAAGTAATTATTAAGTATTTTACACATTACGTATTATAGTAGAAAGCGAACATATAAATGAAGACATTAAATTAAACAACTTAATAATAATTTCTCTAAATTTAATAATTTGTTTGTTATTTTTGTCCGTTTAATATGCAAAATTTTAATCTTAATACTATCAAGTGTCACATTATAAATACTTTATCCGATTATTAACTTTTCCATTTCATAATTTCAATACGTGGGGATCATAAATAAAACTTTAATTATCATACTTATGTATACGATCAGGTAGAGGATAAACAAACCACTACCTATCATAATATCTGATTGTTTTCCATAATCCAATAAATATTTATACAAAAAACAATAAAAGCAAATTTTGCAATTAATTATGAAATTAGGTCTGCTTTATTTTATTACTACTAGGAAATAAATAATAGAAAACGAATCGATTTCAATTTTTTCTTTATGATGAAAATAATAGAGATAAAGATTATGTCAACTCGAGGTCGACATTTTTCACTATAGATCTTCCAGCCACCGCCCCATTTGGAAAAGCCGTTATGCAAGTGAAAGTCAATTGAACGTTAGAAATTAATATTATTGTGATTAATGATTTCGGTGTTATCGCAAAACAAAACCACGTGTCAACTTGGTAACTGAAAGTAAGTTTTTGCGTGCGTATTAGTTTTAAAAGGGACAAGTAAATTATTTTTAATTAGCCATAAGAAAAATGGACGAATCGTGACAGGACATTACCGTGACCACAAGAAGTGGTTGATGGTAACTTGAGGACCCGTTAGCACAGTGCTCCACATCGCCTTTGCCACATTTACATAAGTGAATGTGCCCACTCCACCCACACGAGACCTTTGTTTTATCCTGATAATCGGCTAGCTACAACAATGCGTGCTTCTTGTCTTTCCTTTTTATTTTAATTTAAAGCACGACATAAATTTTAACCGAAGATGATTTAAAACATTCAAATTAATAAAAAATCCTGTCTGCTGGCTGCATCATGAAACTGCAATGAAAGTAACGTTATGAGTCCTAAAATGAGCCAATAATAAATTATTAAACCGCTTGGTCGGGTAATTCAGCCACCGCGGGTTCCCGAATATGCGAATCGACTGCGCCATGACAATAATTTTTTGTGCGTTAATTAAAAAATAAAACAAATTTGTAGGTAAAGAAACAACACGTACGGCCGGCGTCTCGAAACGTAGATAAGGTTAATAAATAAGCCCAGCAACTGCCTCATTGCTTGATAAATTAAAATAAAAAGAAGCGCTTTATTGTAATGAACCTCCGGCAAAGCGTGGTTTACTTATACGGCCGTAGATGACTACAAACGATACCAGTATAATTCTGTACACCTTTGGTTACAAAATCAGATAAAAGCCAATTTGATATGTTGTTCTTGCTCGGCAATTACTTTAAAAAATGCGAAAAGTATTAAATACCATTTAGGATTGTTAGATGCTGCTGCAAAAAACCAGTTAATTGCAAAACTAAAAATTTTGATTTACGATCGATCGGGGTGCATTCACGATGAAATTGTACAAAAATAATGGCTCGAACCGCCCATCCAATAAACTATGAGCTATTTTAGATTTAAATTGCAAGTTATAGATTAGAAAATGTAAAAAAAACTCAAATATATTATTGTTTAATGTTGCAATCAGACTTATTAATCGACGGTTCCCACTTTTTCTTTCTTTATAATTTCAACAAGACAAACCCAACTAATTAGTAACTAACGAAAAAGTTGCTTTCTTTCAGCTGATTTTATCACACAGAATAAATTGCAATTATTGGTTTCTTTTTATATTGCTGAGTGTATCAACGGAAATGAAAAATTGTGTTCCTTTAAAGTGTATCTAAGGCTAATCTTAATTTCTGGTGTTTTCACATCCGGAATTTGATATTTTTGTTTGTTATACAGTGGAAAATTTAGTGAGGTTGTGTAAAAATTAAATAGCAGTCCAGTAACTTAAAATTAACAAAACATTCGGGGATGAATCAACCCACATATTATATGAAAATTTAGTAACATACAATGGGATATTTTAATTTACAAACTAAATTTAGGAGACTTTAAACAAATTAACCAACATATGCATATATGTAAGTAAAGTAAAATTGCCTAATTTAATTATTAAAACTATAAATAATTGAGTTAGCATAGAGAAACATTTAGAATGCTAATTCAGGAAGTCAATTGGAAGTAAAAGTAAAAAATTAAAAATTTTAAAAATAACCATCGAATTATGAAGTACAGTACAGTACTATTATTATATTAAAAATTGAAAGCTTTTAACCTCCGGGCACTGGAGGGTATTCCATACCCCCCAGACCCCCCGGTGACAAAACCACACTATAAAATATATTTTTGTACATATTTATTTTGAACGGTTGCGTTTTCGTAGATTCAATGACAGAATTTGTTATGCCCTTTATTGAGTGCCTTAAAGTGAGGAAAATAAGCAGACTATAAACTACTCAATTACCCAGACTGTGCGGCCTGAAGGCCGCACTGCTACTACTTTTACGTAAATAATAACCAATTTTTGGTTGTTTTGTAATTTAGAAAATTGACAATAATTTTTTTAAATTTTGCATTGAATTGTCGTTTTCTTCTGTCTATTAAAGGGCATTGCAAAAATGACAAAATTTAATTAAAAAGTTTTAAATATAAAATATACGCATTTGATGTTTTAGTGTAAAACTGGGAGATTTCCCTTCAAGTACGCGAGTGATTTATGAGATTTTTAGGTGTGTCTGGATCATAGTTTAATGACACAAAAATGTTCAGATTATAGCATTGTCCGAATTACTGGAGTGTCTAAGTGGTGAACACATGTTCGGTTTAGCAGAACTGTAGTGTACAGAACAGCGTCGCTAATCCGAACAAATAAAAATTTTACATCTATTTTATTGCTGAGTTGCGATGTTCAAATTATTTAATTATAAAATAAAGTAAATATGTTAAAAACAGAATTTTTCATTGTCAGAAAATTGTAAATTGTGTAGTGAAAAAAAATTAAAATAAATAAAAGTAATTTGTGAAACTGTCAGTGTCACACCTATTTTGTTAAAAATATAATACGACAATTTGTTTATTTCCCCCCAACTGCTTAATTTTATTAACGAACCGTTAAGAAGTTAATTTTGCCAGAAATTTTGACAGGGATCGACTTAAAATTCCATGTTATGATACGATTAGCTCAAAATTATTTATTATATTATAGCCAGATTGAGAAGATTAAAGTTAACGGCCTTCAAAAATCAACAGGTATTTAAATAATTACCGTTCCTAATTTTTAATAAGATTATGAACTTAATCCAAAATAAACAAAAATAAAGGTGAAATATCGCTTGCACTTGGAAGTTGAAAACTGCCAATCGTAAATTATGCAACAATTCAATTAAAACTTTACGAACCACATAATTGCCTGAAGAAACTGGAGTTGCGGAAGCAGTTAATGCAATATTTTGAGAAGTTGTGGTTTAGCAGATTTACAATTCTTAGCATACGATTTGGGTTACATTTAGGAGCAATTGTTTGATTTGTAATTAGCAAGAGACCGTTTAGTGCTTGCTTGGTCTAATGACATAAAATTTTGCAGTAGCCAAACCAAATTAGTTAACTACTTTTATGCGCGTTGAAAATATATAAGCACGAATTGTATTCCAAGTTTTAAGATAAATGATACAAGTAGTCGGATGTCAACCTCACATTCGCCAATTAACCACATTGCAGTTGGGCGAGATACCATGGTAGCGTCTGCCAAAATAAAAAGTAAAGTTAAGTAACGCGTTATTCTCACGCATAACACGCTACGTGTAATTTGGAACAAGACTTGAACGTGTATACAGTTAAGTAACCTATTATTGTAGTATTACAAAGAATCCTCCATTTAATTTAACTGGATAGGGAACTAAAAAAATCGAGTTACTGAATTCTAATAGTAGTACCATTATGGTGGAAAGATAATATCATCGTAGACCTACAAAAACCTCTTAAGGACCATTCTCGTTAGACGTAATTCAATGTAAATGTTACTCCTGGTAGTTGGTTCGATTTAATACGCTCCACATTGATAAAATTCTGTTAAACTAACCTTAAATTCCATTTAAAAATTGACACGAAAACTATTATTTCTATTTGCTGAACTTCTTCAGCGCCAGCGTCTCGAGCAGGTATGAAAAATAAATTTTGCAACATTTATAGCGTTCTTCTCGGCAATGATTCTTTGTGTGCCAACATTAAATCGTGATGTTTCGAGATAAAATTAATTTACTTAAATTTATAGCACTTAATACAATTTTTACAATTACATTTTCCACCATACATTATAAAATATGTTTAATGGTACTCTCGTATATTTAAAAGAGATCTTCATTAATTCTATGGGAAGTTGTAACTATAAATGGTAATAAAATTAATTAAATGCATTACTTCTGTTTACGATCATAAATTATAAACATAGCATGTAATTGTAATGTATGTAATATTTTATTTAGTTCTGAAACACTTACTGCGCATTTAGATGTATCCAATATTTCGACTTCTGTTGCCACATTATCGAACATCACACTGTGTCTGTATAAAAAATCTGCAACAAAAAAGAAAAATTGGTAGGTAATTTGCGATAAAAAATGATAATCACAGCTTAAAAATCACTACTTAAATTATTATCTACTCTCCGATGCATCGAGATTTCATCTGACCCACTTCAATTTTGCTTTTAAACCTTACGTAATGAAATTTAACCATTATTAAGTTTTTCTAATCCTTTTACTTTTAATTTAACTAAACGTGCAAATGTGGTCAATTAGAAATTTCTTATATTCGTCAATTCTGATGAAGTGATGACCAATTATTTGAATTTATATAAATAGTCGTCACTTAAATCACCGTATCTGTACCCTACCGATTTCCAAATAAGAATGTGGAATGTGAAAAGTCACTAATATACGGGGTGTTTAGTTTAAAAAAATTATGTTTTGTTTAAAATGAATTTCCCTGTCCAAAGATCAATTATTATTCAACCATAAGGGTTTCAAAATATTTCTATAAAATTTAAATATTTGGAAAATTTAAATATTTATAAGAATTTTTAGTTTTATTAATAAATCAAGCAATCCCACCCTAAAGTATTTTAATGAAATTAGGGACCACCTTGTGAACATTTCTAGTATCTCTAATAAATTTATTGTAGTCATATTTTAAACTCAACGAATTTTGGCACATAATACTAAGCTATCACATATAATATTTCTGTTATGGACTACATTTTTACTACCCCTTTGATAAAAAAAAGTATATTGACAGGGACATCATGACCCAGAACTTAACGTGCAAACCGAATCACAGTACAAATAATTTGATAGTTTTTTTTTTCAATTGTGTTATACATTTTTAAAGAGTGAGAATTACCGAATGATGATTGACATCGGGCCCTACATTATAATATAGTAGTACATCAAGGTCTCAATTTGCGTCGTTTTAATTTACATTTCACCAAAATAATTAAATTTAAAATCTAATCTGCATCGATACGATTCAATTTGCGTCGTTTTATGTCAAATAAAACTAATTTGGCATTTAATTTGTCAGCTAATTTTGTCTGCAATTTAATGTTAAAAAATAATATTATTTAAAAAGTGTACTTAAATGGGGTAGAAAAATTGAGATTTCACACCCATTTAACAGAAAATTGTGGACACTTCCAGCACTCTAAGCTAGCTACCAGGGCCGTATATAATGGGGCAGTAGGGGGGTTAAAACTCTCTATGGCATAAGTAATTTTAAAGAATGATTATTAATATTTAAAATAAAATTATCATCATCATTATTATTGTGTTCCCACATGTCCCTCCCCATGACCAATGTCTAGCTACGCTCCTGTAGGTTATATTACCATGTCCCATTATGTTGCTATGGAATCTTATGGAAATATGTAATTCGATTTGCGTTGTTTTAACGAAACCCTTTAATATAAAGGTGTAAAAAGTTCATATAATTTAGGTAGGTATCGAATAAAAATAAAGCGGGCTCAAATAGCATACATTTCCACCACGGCTTTTTGTGGAAAATCCAGGCAAGTTTAATTACTTGGTGTTTCTTGCTGTAATGTGCCTCATTATGGTAGTGATCCTATGGTCCCTCTTCAAGTTTCCATATCTGGTTTGTAATCTGAATTCTCCTAATCTATTCTTCTTCTGGTGCAGATCCATTATCGAATATTGGCGACCATTAATTCTTACTTTGTTGGCTGCTACTCGAAAAAGCCCAGTTGTTGACGTCCCAAACCATGTTCTAAAATTTTTAAGCCACGATAGTTTACGCCGTCTTGAACTTTTCTTTCCAAATACCTTGCCTTGCAGAACCAACTGTGGGAGTTCATGCTTTTTACCGTTTCTCATTCTGTGGCCCCAAGTACTCCAGTTTTCTGATCTTTACCGGCTTAAGGTTCTCCGTTTCGTTGTTCGTGCGCTGTAACGCCTTTCTGTTCGTTACATGTTGAACACAAGAACACATGGCACTGCGCCATTCTCATCTTCATTGACACTTTAAAATCATGATTCTTGAAAAAGCTTGATATCCTCATAAATGCTGCCATGATCGTTCAATACGACATCCAATTTCCAGTGAATGCGGTCCCGTTGCTCTCCAACTGTAGTTGCTAGGTATGCGTACTTATTTGCCCTCTTTGTCTATTTGTTGTTGACAGTTAGTCGTCCCTGAAGTACAACTTCTTTACTGATGACCATATTCGGTATCAATCCATATCATTCGCTTGCCTCTGCTATTCTATCCATTAGTTCTACAGGCGATCCGCAAAACTACCGTATTGTTTGCATATCTGATATTATTTAGACATTCTCAGTTAACCAGTATTTCTTCATGCAGACTCTCCAAAACCTCCTGGAATATTTCTTCCAAAAACAGATTGAACAAAGATATGAGGATACAACCCTGCCTAACGCCTAGCTGATTGATTATTTCTTCCGTATGCTCTCCATCTACTCATGCAATCGCTATCTAATGCCATTACAAGTTCATCATGATTTTTTTATCTCTATCATCTATTCAAATGTTTCTGAGAACATTTGCAAACTTTTCATGCTAGACATTGTAAAAAGCCTTATCATGTCTATGAAACATCGCAGCTCATGTCTCATCTCATTTCATCTAAGCAATTGAAAGTAACCGTTCCCAAGTGAAATTAAATTTTGCTTTTACCTTCAAGGCCTCACAATTTCAGGGGCCTCAATTTGTAATTTTTTATCGCTCATCGTAATAAAAGGAAATAAATAAAAATAATCATGAATGGCCAGAATCAGTAACACTCCGCCTGCTAAAACCCTAGAATTCATTCGCAGCTGGAGTAGCTTCGAGAGTGACAGGATCGGGGTGAAGCTGAAAACCGAGGTAGTACAATGGGACTGATTTAGGGGTCCAAGTGCGTCAGAGTTTATTTTACCCTCCACAATAAATCCAGAATCCTCAAAAAAAAAAAGATCAGTTTTCTCTAAAGCGTTCTGGTTATTTTTTTGCATGGTTTGAAAAATGTTGAATGAGAATGTTGCTACTAAATATTCCTAACTCCAAATACAAATTTTGCAAAGTTCATTTTCTTTCATTTCGGTCACATTATTTAATTTTTTGCTACAATTTGCTCCCCAGTTCTTTCATTTGTACTTCAGCAGTTATTTGGTCATGGTCTCTTCTGTTGGGTATTATAATTATTGCTTCTGTAAAATGCTGGGTCTATCGGTTTTTTCCTGTGTTATTTCCTTATTCTTATATTGAAGTTCTGGTAATCGTTATATTTCTCATTTTGACCGTTGATTCAGTCTCATCAAATCCCAATGGTAGCCAACCTAGCTACTATTCTATGAGAATTTGTGTTTCCGTTCATTTCGTTTGCTTTTTTACTTTAATTTTGTGCAAAAAAATCTTAGTCACACTTTAAAAATTAAACTGAAATTATCTCTCCGATGCATAGATTTTCATCTGACCCACTTCAATTATTTTGCTTTTAAACATTGCGTAATAAAATAGAACCATCATTAAGTTTTTCTAATCCTTTTACTTTTAATTTAACTAAAGGATCAAATAAGGTCAATTAAAAATTTGTTAGATTCGCAAATTTTGGCAACTAATTTAAATTTATTAGAAAATTACAGAATTTATGTCATTAATTAGCACAATACAGTTTAAATTTTTTTAATTTCTCTAGCAATTAACATAATCAGTGAAACTGAATTGAAAGTAAATGAAAAAATCTTTATTAGCACAATTAAATGTATGTATAATTTGAACAAATTTTTTAATATTCTGAAAGTAATACGCAGGTAGGTACATATAACAAAACTACCGGTAAAAGTGCAATTTCAAATATTTAGGTCACGTGGAGTGGATTATAAATGCTCGATTAAATGTTTTAAATATAAACAAAAAGTTAACAAGAGGTTCCCTTGTTGAACGTAGAGAACTTTTTCTTGTGGCCGGTCGCCTTCAGCATGAACTCTGTCGGTCCGCTCGTTCGTTGTAATCAGTCCAGGAAGTGTACTTTTATATTTTATTTTCTCTCAGGTTAATCCGATTGTTGTCGTTAAATGCAACAAGGTTTATAGTTTTATGATTATTCCTACACAAATTAGATGCATTTGGAGCAATCTTATTTTCTTATCAGTAATTTAAAATTTTCAATCAAGAACTTAATTAATAAAATACACTCGTCCATTAATCAAAAAGTTGTTTGCTTTAATTAGCAACTTTTTGACTAAGTTTCCTAAAATATTTTTAAAAAATTACTTTCTATTTCGTTTCTAGCTGAGGCCCTATAATTATCTTTGATGGTTATTTTGCTTAAGGTGAAATAGTTTAAATAACAAAAGCGCTCTTTTAATTAATATTCTGATTATATCACAATGCGTCGCGCTCCTTTTCTTGTTTAATAGAAATTAATTCTTTAAAAGGTGTAGAAAATTTTATAAGTGTTTTGTAACCTACTGGTTCATTTTCCTTTAAATGCAATCTAGAAATGGCACTTGCAGCAAATTTCTATTTGTTAAAGTGCAATGATCAACTTTTAAATCTATAATCAGTAAACAAAAAATAAAGACGTCTGCTTTATACAGCTTCGGTTCTTTAAATCATTTTTGTCAAAAGAAAATTTTTTAAAACATTCGTAGATAGCATCATCAATACAAAAAAAGTCCAAAAAGTAACCAAACAATGAGAAGATTCGTGGACATATTATGTACTAAGAAGAAACCTGAAGGTTTAAAGTAATGACTCGGAACGGTTGCACTTATACAGGGCGAGTCGATACATTTTCCGGTTACTTGATTGATTTAATGATTCCAGTTTCCTCAAGTTACACTTATGGCAATCGTAATGTTTGGTATTTTTTAATTAAAAATATTAATTATTGGTAATTTTTATGGTAAATCTAACAACAATAAACTGTTAATCTTCTGTGTAACTCAAGAAAGTATAAAAAAACTTGATTGCACTATTCTTGTATGCAGTCCATTCTACAATTTCATACACAAAGTTGCTTATTTCTTCATAATTTCTGCATTTTTATTACTTTTACCCAGTAATTTCACGCATGCTACATTCCATCTCCGTAACTTTTTTCATTCTTAAACTATGTAATGTACCAATTATTGGCTTATATGTACCAAAGTGGTTTCACTTGTTGAATAATAAAAAAAATAACCTCTTAAATTTTACATGTTAAAGCCTTAACTAGCAAAACATGTAAGTAACTTCTTAATCAAAGGCTTATCCTGTCTACATCGAAGAATATAAATACCATCTCGACTAGGAAGTAAATAAAGTTGGTAACAGGAGGTTGGCAATATAAGCTACAAGTAGGCAGCTCAGGAAGTACAAATGGGCAAAATATCTATTTGCGTAGGTCTGTATGGTATAACTAATTGAACGGACAACATTACACGGTGTAAGTATGCCTGAACACATGTTACGATTACAAATTCAATTAAAAATGTAAAATTCTTTAAATTTTAACCTAAAATTTAAAATTACTCACCAGTCGAACTGTATTCTCCTATGTACCTCTTGGTTAAGTATCGCACAGTTACAGCTGAAAAAAAAAGTTACATTAATATAATGGATAATTTATTTTAATAACAACATTATGCCCCCCTTTCGCCTACTAATCACCTTCATTTAAAAGAAAAAAAGTGTGCTATTGCTTCCTCATGCTTTGTCATTGTTTTGATGCATCGATTAATTTTTTGTTCGAGAGAAAACGTTTATACAATCGATAAGGTTTTTTATGCGATTTAACAATTTTCTCGATGCTAGAGGTCAATAATAATAATTAAAAGAATGTAAAGTTTTTTTAATGCAATTTAGAGCAACTTTCGCAGCGTTCTAAATATTTGTAAACAATATGCGATTAAAGTTATTAATTATTTTATATTGCCTTGCAATGATTTGCAATTAAGTGATCATTGTTAAACGTCTTCATTATTGCAATTAATTTTTTCAATTTCGAAAATTATAAAGGACAGCAAGAGAAGAAGAAACCCAGAAACGATATAAAAGTAATTAGAAAACATTTTAAAATATAATTTACGATCGAATCGAACTGATTAGCGGTATTACAAAAATTTAAATTAATAAATCCCACAGCATGCGGAAAACGAATCGAATAAAACAAAAATATTGCAAAATTAATTTAGATTTATGTCGGTTTAGTGATAAAATAAATAATTTAATTTATATCAAAAAGCAACTGACGCAACCGTAATATTTTCACGTTGGAATTGGAATTCTGGACAGTAGTTGAGTGCAATTGTGATTTGCATGAGTCGACTTCTACTATAGGAAAATGTAATTATTCAAGGGGAGCAATAAATAATTTTATGTTGTCGTAAATAGAATACACTGCTTGAAAGTTGTAATTTTTAGTATTAAATAATTAAAACGTCAATGTTGAGGATGGTCTTTTAGCAAAAAATAGAAAACGTGAGCTTTAACGTCAACAAACCGTTAATCACACCTGGTTTGCACTAAATTGAAAATGCATACCTGTTGCTCCTATTGTTGTCAATTAATCTTATCGAGATTGAAATGTAATTGAAGTCTTTTGTGCTTCTGAGCAGTTAACAATACGAGATCTTTAACTTATTGGAAATAATTTTAATTCCGACGTTGAACAAAATTATCTATAAGTGAGTATAAATAACTTTCTTATTTACAAAAAGTTATGATTTAGTGTCTGTCGGTTAATTATCGTGTACGAAATTAATAACATTATTTGTTAAAATAAATGGACGAATTAAAATAATTGGAGACGTGCATAATTACGCATATTTTAATCGCCATTAATTTTGAGATTACGACAACTTTAGGATGTTATTGATTTTTCTAACGTAAAAAACCGGATTTAAATTTATTGTTACCACTCGATAAATTAATTACTATAATTTTATTATCATAATTATAAGTTTCTTGGGGGCTTAAAGAAACCTAAAACATCACTTTCAAGCTTAGAAAACAACATCCGGATATAATCTCTCGCCTTGGTGCATTTCAAGTAATTTCAAGGCATTTTATGACGTCCAGGTGGTTTAAAATTTCCGTAGCGTACCCGGTTACGGTGGAAAATTTCATTAAGAAAAGCGTAAATCAGTTCATTTACCTTTAGAAAATTATCTGTGTAATTAACAATTGAGCATAAATACCACGATACATTTGCAATGCTAATTATAAAATCTAGCATTAAGACATCTTTTCAATGTCGACAATAAGCATAAATTCAGATGATTCTTGTACGTAACACCACAATATCAAGGTGGTACGATCAAACGCTTGGGTAATTATTTTCAATGAGCTTTATTTATCGGTAATAAAAAGTTGCGTGTTCGTACACCCGATTTCTGTACTGTTGTATGTTAGGTATAATGATAATTTAAATTCTTTAGTAATTCTTGAACGACTTCATGTTTAACTCCTAAAATTACGGTTTTACAAAATTTTAGTTCGATTGCATTGCTATAAATTAATGTAAGGACTTAATAGTCCTCGTTACTTCTTTGGCTACTTGTTTTTATTACAAGACGCAGAATCCATTGAAAAAGTTGTATTGTAGTCGCATTTCATTTCAATAATAATAATCTTTAGTAACAGCGTAGTTCCTTTAAGGTAGAAAAATAACAAACAAAAAGGAAAAGTGTAATACAATGTATCAATGATTAGTTGGCATAAACCAAAATTTTACATTGTGATAATGCAAATTAATATAGCAGGTGAGAAATTCTAGGGCACTCCTGGTATCTCACTTTAAAAAACTACTAAACGATAATCCCACATTCAGATCGCTGCCTCCTACCTGAATAATGGCTATACAAAATATTCCTTTAGTGAACCTAAATTTTCAGTTTAGAATTAGAAAAAGGAAGAAAATTGTTGTTTCTGGGGTAGAGAATGACTAATTTCATGACCGAGTATGGGGGGTGTGAGGTAAATGTGACATCTGCATAAAAATCCCAATTTTGGATTTATGAGAAAATTGTGTTTTAATATTTTTTTAATATTTTGTAAATTTCGAATGTTGTGTAAAATTTTAAAAAGTAAATCCTTCTTAAACTGTTGAAAATTAAATCCCTACCAACTATAAATTTGGATACAATGCTATTTTAAATAATAATTATTAATATTTTTACACAATGATAGTCACTGATTCATTGTCAGTGTGGTTGACCTATCCATGAATAGAAAAATCTTAGAAACTCATAAAAGGCATTTTTACGTAAAATTGTAAAATCAAGTTTATCAAAACTCTATAAATTCATGTTTAATGATAATTTTAATTAGAGCCACAAAAAATTTTTAAATTTTTTAAATTAATGAATAGTTTTCGCTAACTTCGACTTTAGATAAATAAGGGGAATCTTTGATTTGGGATCATCGGACGTTCCTGGGCGACCAAAGATAGTAACCAACTGTGAGAAAGGAAGAAAGGAGGTCCAACAGTCGAAAAAAATTGCAGACGTCCTTTAAGAACGACCCCTAATACTGTAATTTTAAATAAAAGATTAAAACTGCTCACGCCATAACCAAAATGATAAACAATTTTACTGAGAGTTATATCGAAAAAAAGAAAATTTGTGTGTGTTTTGGGTTTTAATAAAGAGAGAATAAAAATGTGGTTTTCAATTGCTCATTTTTAAAATAAACTTCAGCTCTTCGGCACCATTTATAAGAGAGGTGAGGTAGGTGAACGGACCAAGGACCGAACTCTAGACCTCATTATGACCCTCCTCCTCTCGAAAGGCAATGGCTTCTGTCAAGAAGCAAAACGATAAGAAAGAATAATAATCTTCTACCCCACAGCACCATTTTAACATTTTTTGTATGGCTATTTTAGTTTAACATTAGAAACACCGAGCTACTACAATCTCATATGTTAGTACCATCTTGACATTAAGTTTAATGCTGGGACCTATCAAGTAAAAACGGTATTTAAAAATCTACTAGATTATTACAACCACCAGCCCAATAGGTGACTGGGGTATCGAACCCGACGTAACTAGTTAGTCGTAGTCGTTTACATTTCACTCCATGCCACTAATTATAATAATTTTGGCCACTACCAATAATTTTAAACCATTCAGAATCACTCACAACGAAGAAAAGTGTTTGAAAAAAATTATTTTAATTATATAATAACTTAACCAGCGATAGCATCACGCACTGCTGTGGCTATTGGCACCTCACATACAATACAAATGAGCCCCTACAGACATATTATGGTAAATTTTACGTTGTACAAAATTGTAGCTTTACAAATTTTTCCTATCTTGAGTAGTTTTCCCGATGGAGACGTTGAAAGCGCACACGGCTTGAATTTTAGCCAATTTTTGTTCTAATTATGTATTCGTACAGGGACAGAGTGTAGATAGAACCACTTCAAATTAATCCTTAATTGGTCTATATTGCCGCCATCCTTTTAAGATTTAAAAGGACATTTCAGATAGTTCACGTTAAGAAAATGCGATTCTTTGAATTTTTCGCTTGCTTGAAACTTTTAAAAATAAATCCTGATCCTGTTAACGTGGACTGAATTTATCCATTTCATCAAAACACTTAACCGAGCAGTTTCCAAAAAACCGCCTGCGGAGCTTTGTGGTATAAAACTATGAAAACCGAATTTGCTAGACAACAATTTTTTATTTCATCTTTCGGTAACTTACAAGATCGGTTTATCATAAAACTGACTTGGGGAATTTTTCAAAAATTTGCCTGTAGCGTTTTTATATTTTCAATTAATCTCGTCTATTATATTTTTTTGATTGATTCAAATTGCTAGGAAGCTGCTGGCGTAGGGAGTCGCTTAAAACCCAACAGTTGCACCACATTACTGTAGTTTGATTTTATCGTCCATGGTTTCAAAAAATTTTCGTTTTCATAACGCAACTTCCAAAACCAACATTTTACAATAGTCCACCCACATGGAATAGAAAAAAAAAATTATTAAAAGAAATGGGGAGAAAATTTTATGTAACTTTATTTAGAAATTGCTTACTTAAGATTAACAAGTACTCGAATATATTTAAACATTGAGCACTCGAGATATAGGTTTTTCGTAACTAAGTTTTAAAATGGAACTAATTTATCAATCAAATCAATCTGTGTTTTTCTGTTTTGCTTTCTCCCATTTCCAATCGACAATAGGTACAATACACGATTAAACAAAGATTCGATTATACAATTTCTAAAAAAAATTAATACGTAACAATAGAGCGCGACCACCTTGAAAATTACAAAATATTAAACTTTCGACGAAATAATTACATCTACTCTTTAATTATTTGCATAAACAATAAATAAAAGAAGTTATCAACAGCAAAATTTATTATAATGCTCTCCGTGTGTTTTCGAACGTGTTTGGCGACACTTGGCATAAGCAGATAAATAAATTATTTAAATTGTGCCTCAATTTTTCAAACAATGTTTAATAATCTTCGGATTAAAATCACATTTATTAGCTCAAAAATTACATCCTAAACAGGTTAGTTGGGATTTTGAGATCGCTGATAGTAGTTCATAGACCTAATGCAAATATTGTCAATTCAGATTAGTGAATTTTAAAGTTTGCTTGTTAGAAATTTAAATTGCTAACAAATTTGCGTACCAACAAAAAGTGCTGTAATTCTTTCAAGGTGAACGTCCTGAAAATATTTCAAATTCGCATTCTTATTATTTGTATTCTTCGATATCATCGTAGGAACTATTAGGATCGAGACGAGGGCAAAATTTAGCCCTGAAAATTGCCTATTTCGCCAACGTCGATTAATCATTTTTGATGGATCAGTACTGGAAGCTGTGCCAGTAAAAGTTTAAAAGAAATTTTTGAAGGTATGTTAATTGATGATTACTACATCCAATGTTTTACTTTCCAACATGACGAAAAAAATTGCGATCGTCTTGAACTAGTATTTCGTGGTGGAAAAATAAAATTATTACCGCGTTGCACATTGACATTAATTATTACAACGTAAAGCAATAAATATCTGAAAAGGTGTTAATTATAATATTAAATATTATTTAAGGCACGTGTGCAGCATTAAATTATTTTATGAAACTCGTGAATGCAGCAACTGCAATATTTTACGTATCTTTATTAATAACCTAACAGAACTTGCATACAATGTTTAAATATCTAACTCAATAGGCAGTCCAGTTTAATATACATTAAATAATGACATACATCCTTTGATTTTCACTGATGCAGAACTCTCACCCACGGATATGAAAGCCTAACGGTGGTTATTCTGGTGCAATCAGCGATTATGAATTTAAAAGTCGAAGCTTTTCATCAAAATAAAAACAAACAATTAATCACTTTAATGTTGTTAATTGAACAGACCGTGTCTCATTTAAAAGATCTTTATGATTTATTTGACCCAGGTTTATTTATTCCTTCAAGGTCGTTTAATTAATATTTATGCACTTTTCAATTTATTTTTAACCGAGAATATATTATCAATAAAGCAAATTATGATTTGTTATCGTGTTAAATTTAAAACCTATAACAAAGAACCCGTTCTTTCGAGACATTCAAAATTATTAATGATCCAAGATCGTGATATCCTTAAAAAATTACCCAATTAAAGCTTAAATTATTAAAACACCAGGCGAAATTTTCGCGCAAGGCCAGCGAGCTTTTTACGGTTATGTGAGAGCTTTTCCATTCGAGTGCATGCATTTTCTAAGAACGTCTATTTCTTACACAGTTTTATGTTCCCCGAGTTTATCATATTGTGTATCTTAACTGTTAAGGTAAATATTCTTCGTGTGGCGCCTAACAACAACTGACTGAAACTTACTATATGTTAGCAGAAAGTCATTGTTATTTACTGAAACATATGATCGTCACGGGCGTGCAAATAACTGTACAACTATTTATAGTTATGATTCTTTGTCCTGATTAATTACAAGTACGTATCCAGGGTTAATGACTTGATCCAAAACTATTTCACATTTTGCATTCCTTACAAATCTCGGTCTCCATGATGGAAGGAACTGGCAACTCAAAAATGTGCAACGAGATTAATCGATTAAGCTTTCATAAAAGTCATCCGACGAACGAAACCAAACAAAAAATTCTTCGGGTGTGGTGAAGAAGGAAGTGCTAGTTTTTTTTACTTTTCCAGAAAAATCAATAATATAAAATTTTTATGACGGTAATTCAAGTTTAAATATCACCGAACTAATTGAATGCGATAAAATTAATTGTAGTATTTTTCAGCTTTCGGTTGCATTTACAACTTTCGTCGATTGCTGTGCAATTCGCGTAGCCGTGCAAATAAAGCACAGGTTTACGGTTTTAATATGGAAAGTTCAAATAGCTTAAAACGGAAAATATTTTTGATTATAATGTAACACAAGGGTTACTCTAAAATTTTGGGTTTTCTAACATTTGTTTTTAGAAATAGAACAGAAGATGAAGATTGCAGTTAAATATCAGAAAATGTTTAATTGAAAAAGAGTAGGTTTATTAAAATAAAACTGGAAATTAACAGAAATTTTAAGTTATTATATCGAGCAGAGTAACATTCGCCGTTATTCAAGGTTTTTCGGGTAAGCATAATCTATAAATAAAGGAAAATTATTATTATACTTTGAAAAATTACTATGTACTTGAAAAATTAAATGTTAAAAAAATAAATTAAAAGTTAATTTAAAATGCAACAAAAAGATCAGATAAACTCAAAATTAAAAAAATACTAAAGTAACCGTTAAATATTTTACAAAAAAAATATGAATATGTTTACTGTTGCACTTGGAAAAGAGGCACGTGATAACTAAATCTTTGTTGGGTTTAAAAAATTTTAAAAACTGTTACACTGTGTCAAACCACAATGCCATTAGTTAACGGTCATACACAAAAAAATTTGAAAGAATCAATACCGACAAAAATTACCTAACGCTTGTTTCGAAATGTAGGAAAACATTTTTGGAAAATATGCGGTGAACTTTCGTAAATTTAAAATTTTCAAAATATGGTAACTAAATATTAAAACTGAGAGTTAAAATTTGAACAATTTTAACATTTATTTAATATCATTTCGAAAATTTTGTAAAAATTAGCTGAAAATATGTTAATGAACATTTTAACAAATTTTCACTCTTAATTTTCCTACTTATTCCCTTACAATACAATTAAATTATTTATTATTTTCTACTTTTTTCTACAATAAATAATGGAAGGCTTTTAGTTTTCTACTACTTAGTTAAATAATTTTTGCAAAATTTCTGTTAAATTGATATTTTCAGTTGCTTTCAGTGCATAAATTTTATTTTCACTTTATTTTTAATACTTGTGGATAAGATCCTAAACACAATTTTTGTGATATGAGCTCTATATTGAAGTGATCTCAGCGAGACACCTCTCAAAAATGCGCCAGCAGCTCGCCAAATGGGAACACTAAAAATCTTTTTCAGGGTATGTGGCTTCTCGTCGAAAATATGAATTTTGTCGTAATCAACAAAGTCAAATAGATGAAAGCGAAGTCGAAATTAACAATAGAATAATTTAATTTTTTTATTCAAAATCTTACTAATAAAAATATTCATCAAAAAGACCTCTTTACTCACAAATTTGAGTTTTGAAAGCGCTGTGTAGGTAATATGTTAGCAAATACAAACGCGTTGCTATAAATGAAAAATCAAGTGCTCAAAATAGAAAAAAACAACGCATTTGCATCCACTAGGGTGTAATCGTGTTCGTAAGCTAAACAAATTTGTAATAATTTTAAAATTATGTAAAATAAAATTATTCAAAAACAATAATCAATAATTAAGTCTATCGGCGCCACAAAAATTTTAATTTTCACAACAAACGCAATTTTATCGATAATGTTAACAATATGCACAGAGCTCTTTTACCTTGTAAATTTTGTTGGTGAAGAAAACTCCTCATTCGACCTGCACGAACGTCGAACCATTTACCAAAACGTTGATAAATTTTCCTTCATTGTACTCTTGAAACCAGAATTTCAAATCACACGAAAAAAATGACGAATCAAAACAAATTGTCGCTCAAAACTCGGAACAACACTTTTCCAAAATTCCAAAATTATAAATCAACAAATTCTGGTCAAACGCCAATTCAATCCTCATCAAATTTCGGTCTACCAAGACCAAAAAAACGATCTCACAAAGAAATATTTCACTATTTACGCCTTTTTCGGCGGCCAAAAATAACACAACCAAAATGGCTCCAAGTTTACTCTTTTCACGACCCTGAGTCGATTAAAATTTTCTAACCAAATTTTTCTTCCTTTTCTTCATTTTTTTATCACACCGAACCTGCGCTCTACCAACCATCCTTATCATGCGCTCACTTTCAAAAACCTTTAAATAATTTTCAATACCAAACAAATTCATAACTTCAAAAATTTTTAAATAAAATAAAATTTGTCTGTTGTTTATGTTAAAAGTTACAATAAACTTTCATTAGAGCGTCTCTTTGATAAATAGAAATCAACATAAAATGAAATAAAAACAAAATGATCAACTTCGACTCAATCTTCTAAATTTGAAATTGGGGAAAGTGACTTTTTAAGGTCGTTTCATGACAATATAGATTCAAAATTTCTAAAATGGCCTTTCAGATTTTAAAAAGATCATGGCTAGTTTCAGTTATAAATCTAAATTGCATCGCCATATTATCAAAAATTCTATATGATCTTTGTCAGAAAAGAAAAATATACCATCACCATCATTCTTATCCATCATTCTTAACACTTGAACTGTTGGTCATCTTCTTCAAAAATTATCCTGTTTCGCCGGTAACGTATGCAGCAGACATTATGTGACCAAGAGATTGGGAAATAAAAAGCATACATATAGTACATCCGGGGGGTCTGGGGGGTATGGAATACCCTCCAGTGCATTCAATGATCTTCGTTCACCAGCTAAAACCGGGGTGACATTCAGTTACCAATTCTATAAGTGGTATTCCACGTTACTCCCCTACCGCACCATGGGGCACATTCTGAAAGAAATTGAAGATATTACATTTTGTAATTTCCGAATGTGAAAATCTTTCAATTATAAAACTACCTAAAAGTAGAATTAACGTGCAGTAGGTGCGACACATCAAGAGTGTTCCAGAATTTCTCACCTGCTATATTAATTTGCATTACAATGTAAAATTTTGTTTTTATGCCAACTAATCACTGATATATTTGATTTTCACTTTTCCTTTTTAGTGTTATTTTTTTACCTTGAAAGAATTACGCTGTTACTAAGGATTATTATTAGAGAATCTTCAGAAGTAGCATGGTTATTTTTTCACATTGCCTGATTTTTTGATTCCAAATCGAATATTGAAACGAATATGACTAAACAATACAGATTTTTTCAATGGATACGGCGGCGACCCGTAATAAAAACAAGTAGTCTGAGCGTAGCGATGAAATTGAAATAAAATTTTATTAATTTGGAGTTAAACAAGAAATCTCTAAAGAATCAAGCCGGGGGGGTCTGGGGGGTATGGAATACCCTTCAGCGCATTCAACTTCATGGAGAACTAATTTTGGGAATTATTTTATGGGCTGGGGGGTATTCCATACCCCCCAGACCCCCCGGTCACTCAATCATGTTTAGTATCACCAAATTATCTTTTAAGGTGCACCATGTTAAAGGAGAGTATTAAATCATAACCCTTTGTATCCTGGCGGGGTTATAAAGTCCTAGTTACTTTAATTTCTATCATATTCAAGCATATGACGCTACTTAATAGATGACAACAGTTTCGGCCTTATCAATGTTTTATCGTAAGTATAATTTATTTATTCAAACCTATATTAGTATACAAAAATATAAATAAACTTATTTTGAATCTTCAACAGGACAAATCTTCAAAATGAAAAGCTTTGTTAATGCTTTATAGTTTTAATCATCATTTTATCAATTAATCATCCGGTTACTGTGATTTGGATGGAGTCGGTACCCTCCAACCCTACAGTCCATAAATTTAAAAAATCTTATTTATTACAAAAATGCCAGTGGTGTACGTGTAATACGTCTATCTTTCTAGGGGTTTCTAGCCACCAACCTTAGGTACTTCTTTAATTTTTGCGGTTGGTGGGGGAGAAATCTTCATTTCTTGTCCTGATAATACGATAGTAATAATAATATATTTCGTTCGCAATTGAACTGGCAAATAGTGTAAAAAAAAAACTCAAGATTCACAAGTCCTACACAATACATCAAAGAGTGATGATGTAGTTTATAATCCATTAATAAAATGAATCATTTTAGTTCACAGCCGGTTGCAAAAAACAATACGCGTTCTCCATATGACAAGGGCTTCAACACTTTTTCGTCCTGCCAGGACATCTCATTTATCACTCACTCAACAAACGGCAGGTGAATTCACATTATCTTTCAAACAATTTAAACCATTTCTGTTGATGCAAAATGCAACAATTCGCAACGTCCATTTGCAATATTTGCAAAGAGATGCCAATGGAAGCCTATGAAAAACGAAAAACTTTTTTCAAATTTTAAAAGCGGAAAAGAAATAAATTCGTTTGGTTTGGACTAGGTTTGATTGAGCATTTCAAAATGATTTGCAAAAATATTATTTTTTTAAGTAATAAATAACAGTCAAATCCATCGCAATGTATAAATATTGACGCTTTTCAACAACTTTTTTTTTAAATAAAAATAACGGAATAGCATTCCGAGTCAATCAAAAATTACTTTAGTCATAAAATTTAGTTACGTACATTAATCTAACAATTTTAATTGAGCAAAAAAAATGTTTTAAATGTATACGATGTATCAAAACATAAAAGAAAACTGCAAAAATTATTAAATAACTTTAACACGTTTGTTCGTTTAAAAAAGATGATGGACGACTATGGTGTTTAAAATGCAAAAACGCGTGGCAAAAAATGTAGCTTGAGGAGGCATATCAATCAAAATCAATAACTATTGCAGATATCATAAACATTTTTAAATATTTAAAATCTAAACAAATAGACGAATTATGCAAATATTAATGTTATTCAAAGTATGTCTAACGGATTTTACTACTTAGTTTTTGAGATATTAGAAATCAAAACATTTGACCCATGCTGTAGAAAATTAGAACACGACCACATAAAGGCTCTTTGTTTAAGTAATTTTGCGTTAAATAATTTAAATGATAAAATTGCTCCCACGTAGTTATCGAATTCCGCTGTCAATTTTCAATACATTATTTGTTTAGTTTATTTTTTGCTATACCCACTAACGCGCGCCATTATTATAACTATTAACCGACTTTAAACCACAAACCACTTTTTAATAAATTTAAATCGTCGCAAAAAATTAATACGACATTAAATTATTGTAAAAAGATTAAAGGCACGCCTAATTTTATAATCATCTTAAATCAAAATATTTTTATCACTGTCCATAAAAACTCATTTATTAAAATTATTATTAAGTGCTTTCTGCTTGCTCTCTATAAACTTTCTATAATAAGTAACGTCAAGTGTATCTGTTAATTAATTTATAAGATCAAAATTATGAATATCGCTGATTTGTTTCAGGTAGGAAAAATTTTTACCACTCCTTCGAGTCTCTATCAAAAGATACAGTTATCGTCTAATCAAATTCAAACCATAATCGCATTAACATGATACATATTTAAGATATGTGAAGGTGTCTTGTACCTAAGTCAAAATATTTGCACGATTAAATCTTAACAATTTTGCAATGAGGAAACCTAAAAAGGAAGCGTGCGAAAAAATGGTCCTCGACTGCGCTTTAAATTTCAACGAGCTCTTAAAAAACTTCCAAATTCGATATTTTGCTCCACAAATTATATTAATACTAAAGGTGTGGTTCCACTAAAAGTGAAATTCTATTTTTAACATTCTAATGATTTTTTTATAATTAGCACCGACACCGATGAGTTCTGTGTTTTAAACTAATGAATATTTAAAAAATCATCACAATTTTAAATTTATGCTAAAGTAACGAAATACTGATAAATGAAAACGAAATGCAATTAACTGACGATTTGCCCTCGATTACAACACTAAATGTTTGTTTAATGATGATGATGATGATCAATTTTCACTCTTGCTTTCAAAGTTACCATTATCAAAAAGTAATTTTAATAAATAATAAAAAGTTATTTCCTAGCATGTATCACACAAGATTTTATCTAATTATAATAAAAAATAAGCGGTAAAATGTGAACAAAACGGCCGAGCTAGGCATTTGAGAAAGCTGAGATTTGAAGTTAAATTTTATCGTGTAAATTCATCGACCGTTAACAGTAAGCCACTGCTGTGATCAATTAATTACTACAAGAAGGATCATTTAAAATTTTATAATGCAAGACAAGATAATAATGGCGTATCGGAAGAAATTTTATAAGGTACTCCTTCGCAGGTAACGAGTAATCAGCACCTGTCTCAGCATGTTTGCATAACTTGGCAAATCTAAATAAACCGACAAAAAAATGTTATAAAATAAATTAGTATATAAAATGATAAGAACAAGTATATTGTACACAATATTTTTACGTATAACGCGTGCTGAACTCAAGAGTCAAGACACCGCCGCGAGATTTACTTTTTCCAATCCACCGAGCGGCGCCTTAAGCTTCTCAAGAGTCTGGCTCCCGTTTTCAAGTTCACTAATCTCACATTTCTGGAATATGATAAACTGGTTTCTTTGAGTAACTTGCATACTTTTATTACAAAATTTGATTTATTTCGATACAATAAATCAAGCATGGTTCTATTATACTTTAATCTCTCTAATCGACTTAATATATTACATCACACAACAATTACAAATAAAAGGCTTTGGTGAGGTTACTCGCCTAATCGATCGTCGAAATCTCTCAAATCGAAAATCGCGTGTATTAACTGCTCGCGACCTCTGACCCGGTTAAACGAAATTTTGCACATAAATTAGCAAAATTGTTAATTTGCTTTCACTGTTATACATTCTACCGGTTTTAAAATTAATTAATAATTAAAAAAACGTAATTAACAAAATGTTGGAGCATAATTCAGCGTAATGGCTGAAAACAACATCCAAAAATATTATTAGCTGTAAAAGCATTATCGTAAAATGGGCAGCTCAACGAACATGAACGTCCGTCTAGACTCGAAAGAGAACATAAATTTTGGTTGTGTTTTATTTTAAATGCAAACTAAATTAATATTTAGTTTCGATAATGAATATTGTAATTTTTATTTCGCTTTAATATGGCAATAAAATGACTTTTATTCTATGACAGTGTCATAAACACGTTTGCTACCATGTTTTGCTGGGTATAAATGACGAAAAGTTGTTAGAGTCACGTTTTGTTTACATTTAATATCCTGATCGATAATCTGCGAATAAACTTATTAGTCAAACTTTATTATTTTCAAGATTTACGATTTTCGAGCAAGAAATCCCGATACGATTCGGATTTATCGGGACCACTAGCTTTTGTGCGGAAAATTATTAAGCGTATGTTGAAATATAGAACAAAGTGAACTTTCATAGAAAATTGGTAATTATAAAGAAAACTAATCATATAGTTAGTCTTGCATGTCTATTTTAAATAAAATGCTATAAAGTACCTACTCGTTCAGATAGTACTTTGAAAATTGCATGTAATTTTATACTTTGGTGACTATAATTTATGATTACCTGATTTTGCATTAACGTGGTATTTAGTTTCATTTTAAAATTATCCATAGATATAAATTAATTAAATTTTAAAGATTCCATTAATTTATTTGATTTATATATAATAACTCACGATTTAACGTGGAAACCGTTAAAGTTACGAAAAGTCAAGGTAGACTCAGAAAAGGTAATTTGATGCAAAATTTAGTAACGTTTTCGCACTAACTATGGAAGGGGGCAAAATTCAAATTAAAAAGATAAATTTTTAATACAAAAAAATAATATTATATTCGTTTTCACAACATTTCGATCCACGTAACCGCACTCAACTGAAGAACTAGCATATCTTGTTGGAAGAGCTTAACACGTTGACTGCCAACTAGGAGATAACTCGTAGATTGCGTTCTTTTCTAGGACGCCAACTACGAGTTATCTCGTCCTGTGTTTACTTTAATTAAATGTGATTAAATCAAGTTGTCATTTTAGGCCAGATTTCTGAAAATTGCCGTTGCACTCAACGTGTTAAAATATAAACTTGATGAAATTTACAATTTTTACATATTTGTTGCTACTCCCTCCATATTTCCGTCCAAGTTGATAACAAATATTAATTATTATAATTATAATTACATAGTTTAAAATTGAAACCATGTTGAATTTCTTGTTAATAAATTTAATATTTTGAAGGCAATTCATTTATTTTAAATTAATTGATAATCACCGAAGTTATTACATCATATAAATGCAATTTACCATTTTTATTACCATTATAATAATTAATTTTCAGTTGGAAAGTGATTTTACATGAACGTCCCCGGGCCTTTAACAATGAAGATTTTTCTATTCCACATTTCCATAAATAAAATTTTTACCAAATCTACATTACGTACATTTTGTATTGTTAATTGTTTTAAATAATTTTTGAAACAATATGTAAGCCACATAATTTATTACAGGATGCTCCTGCCTTTAATCGAATATAAAAATATAATAAAACAAAAAACAAATTGTTTTCAAAAAGTAACTGATGGCAATATTTTAAACATGCCGTTTGTATATTATTTACTACAACATACCTAGTTTGCATTTAATTATACCATAAAATATTTCAAAAATACATAATACATTATTTATTATGGTACATAAGCACAAAATGCACAATAAAAGCACAGTTTGTTTCAGGTCTTACGAAGAACTATTATTCAATAGTTTCAAGTGTGTAATTACCACTGAACAAAAACAAAGTTGGTAACTTCCAGTAATGAAACGTAATAAGATCGAAACATGTAACACCAACATTTTAAATTGCTAAAGAAACTTTTTGTGGTTAATGTTCTTGTCATCGCTGAAAATGTACTTCAAGTTCTTTCGATAGAAAATAAAGCAAAACAGATTTCCCAACGCGTTATTTGATAAACAGGTACATCTGTAATCATAAGACTTGTAATAGATCTTCTGTCGTGTAATTCACGTTTACGTATTTAATTACATGTTCTCACCAAGACCTTACCAGTACCGAGAGAACCACCAGACACCCGAGATAAATAAACCATGCAGCTCTTGTGTTAGAAAATTGTATTACGTCTCCTCAAGAATGCAAAACCAAAAATTTTAATTCGTCAATAAAATCAATCTCGATGGAAATTTGTAGATATTTAATTAAAATAACATGCAAATTAAGCTATAAAATAGTCTTAACAGCAATTTCTATCAGATGCTTAATTTATTAATATCTACGCTGCTATATAAGGCATAGCCGAACCGAAAGTGACCGGAAAAACACCCCCAATTTTATTTTAACAAATTATAAATTCTAATGACGCACCAATGGATTTTAAAGGTTAAACGTTAATATACAACTTCCACCTTCTTCAAAATAAAAGTAAAACTTAATTCAGATTTTAACCCAATTTGTTAATGATTATCTGATTGTAAAAAATTAAGAAAAGTGAATTTCTACGATTGTCACATATTCTCATAGTTTTTCAATCACTTTCTTCGTTCACACTTTTTTTGGCCTAGTTTAATTTTAGATGGATATAATTCAATGGTAGTTTTCACATGTTTTTCCTCGTGATGCCTGGTATTGTGTTCCATAAATCCTATACTTGGAACTTGCTCATGCAATTAGATTAAATAAGAGAACGTTTAATTGGAATAAAAGCTTGCACTTATACTATAACCAAGTTATATATATAATCATCACGTGTCTCAGCAACGACTCAGTGCTATAATTGATTAATTAATTTTCTCAACATTTCAATTCTTTAAATTACTTTCAGAGTATTTTTGATGTATTACATAACAACCAATTTATAAAAATCCAAATATTAATTTGTTGCACATTGCAGGGACATGTGACATCCCAACCCAAACTGAAATCAGCCACAACCTCATCAGTCTAATTATTATTGCAATAATTTTATTATGTAGGTAGTTCATTAAACTATTTGATTAACGGTTTGAAATATCAAGCAACAAAGAATGGTAAAAGTCTGAACAAAATTCGCTATTTTGTTATAATTATTATGAAATAACTTCGTGATTAAATTTTGCACTGCGGAGGATATTACAAGTCAAAATCGATAGTAAGAGTATGTAGTGTCACCAATCAACAAATAAATATATTAAAGTTTTATAATTCTAGCTTACGAAATTATACTAATAAGTCTCCTCATAGTTTAATGTGTAATCGTGCTAAATAAATCGTTAGGAATGTTTAGGAAGTAAAGTTATCTGGATTACGTCACGGATGAATGAAATTATGGCTTTAATTATAATGTTAAGTCAATACTACTGCTGATAATTACTTATACACAGTTAAATAAAAAATTCTGAATGTGTCTTAATTAATGCCAAATATGTATGTAGGTAAGTCGTTAAGCATGATTCGGAAGTGAAATTACTTATTTGGATTACGTCACGAATGTGTATCATGACTGACTGCCGAACAACAGGTGGGTGCTGGAGCATCAGGACATCAAGGATAATAAAAAGGTCTAAAAGTTACTCTTGAAATGAATCGATGGTCACGTATCGAATAACTTCAAGTTTCACAACTTTTTAGAAGAAGACAGAAATGTTACAGTTAAGCCGACAACAACTGAGGCAGTGAGGGGGGAAAGTAGGAGTTAATTAATTTACCCAACATTCTATTTTTTAATTATGAGCAATTTGGGTGCATTAGCACAATAATAAAAATATTAAAAGAACTGCACACAATTTAACATAGTGGTGCTAAGATTACTCAAGAAGAGTTTAAATTGTACGTCCACTATACAATAAAAATAAAATAAAATTTTAATTATTATTAATTTGTAACACTAAAATTATGTTGTAAAACATATTATCGCATAAAGAAAAAAAATTAAAGGTAATAAAGAATTGAAATATTCTTCACACATCAAACAAATTTTTGAATTGAAAATTCAGGAATCGGACCTTGAAAACACCCAAAGAAAACATTCGATTATGCCCATAAACGAGAAATACCCGTAGTACTTGACCCAATAAGTTTAAGTTATTCAAGACCAATTTGGTGCAGCCGAATATTAATTCTGTAATTTATTCAAAAATTCGACCCCATAGGAATAACAAAATTTTAAAAATTAGTAAAACTTGCAAATTTTTATTTTAACAGTTAATTGGCTTCGATTGAAGTAAATTTATGTAATTTTCTTAAACGATTATCCGATGCACAAGTTTCATAACTTTTATGGGCTGCTTCGTGAAGAACATATGTGGTTAAAATACCATCAACCATTAATGATACCACTTACAAGGATACATGCACGAAGTACCAAAATAATTTTGGCACACTTTGCATCAACCACGTGGGATGAGTTTATAAATTAGGTTACTCAAGGGTAGACCAAACCGTAAGTTCAAAGATCAAGGATGGTTTCGACAACAAAGATATCTTGCATCTGAATCAAGAAAACTTTTATTAGATAACTTTCGATGCATCAGTCTTTGTCATGCCTACATTTTTATTCTTGGACCGCATTTGGTAACATTCTCTACAAAGAAACCGCGTGCTGGCTATCACTTTATCATTTTAACTCGCCGTACAGAAGCATCAGATAAAAGTTGTATGTTATTAATATTGATTTGGTAATTGGACGAGAAGAGAAACCAAAAGTTTCAGAATTAAAAAATGGACAGTGTTGGTGCATACCGAGTACCTACCAGGGCATAATCCGATTTCAATGGACTTCCTGATCGTGAGAAACTCCAATGAATTTATTATCCTATGCAATTCCCCAAACCTTCACGATTAAAATTTTTATGGATTAGAAAATTGTTAGTGTTAGGGATTTGATTGAAGCCTGTCCATATTAACCTTTGCAGTCGTATAATTATGAAATGAATGACTCATGAATGAATATAGTATTTATTTTCTTGACCTTCGTTTTAACATGGTAAAATGAAGAAAATAATCAGCAATAAATTAATATAACAGAATACAAACGAATATAAACAGAAATACAATGGAAAAAGAAGAAAACGGAATTTAGTTTTTATTTCTCCTTTTCTCTTTTTGATTTATTGTTATTGACCACACTTTTTATTATTGTAAAATTATTTTATTATAAAAAATGTAGATTCACTTTTTGTTATTTGAAATATAATAATTTGCTTCACTCTTATCGATTTTCTTCAAATAATAAATAAGAACATTATTTAAGTTAATAATCAATCCAGATTCACAAAAATCTAATGATTTTGTGCGGAATCTGGTGCCTGTAAGGCCTAAGATGTAAGTAGGCCCTGATAATTTAATAAATGGTTATTAAATTTCCAGGATTTTCAAAAATCAAAATTTTATTTTGTTCATATTATTCTAGTCGACTTCAATGCAGAATAAAATATTAGAATTCTGAAAAAACTAGCAAATACCATTTATAAGATATCAATTCTGTACATACGCTGGGGGGTATGAAATACCCCCCAGACCCCCCGGTCTCACAATGATGATGTCATCAAATTACTCTTTTCTGCGGTGAAACGCACAGAAAAAAAATTGTACTTAAAGTAAGACAATTTGTGTCTAGATTATCTACAAGTACAAATTGTGTGAAAATGTAGCACAATTTGTGTTAGAAAATAGTACAATTGCGCTAGAGTTAACTAAAATTATGTTAAAAACAAGTACCATTGTACTAAATTTTCACACAATTTGACACAAATTGTTCTACTTTCAAGTGCAATTTTTTCTCTGTGCGTAAACGATTAATTAACCTTAACCGTTTGAGTCTTGAGGGGGCTCTAAAGTTCCACTAACTTGAATTTCTGTAATACATAATTAGCGGGTGAGATTTAGTGCTTCAGAAGATGACCTTTTCAATTATGACAACTACGTTAAGGCCAGCAAAATAAGGAATGATGATGATCGGAACAAATTGTAAGTCCACCTATAAACTTTCATTTTTGATCGAAGTAGTATTAAAATGTAATTAATTAACACATATTATAAAATATACTTCAGTATCTTCGATGATGTTTAAAACCAATAGAAAACTGAAATAATATTTATAACTGATGACATTTGAATACGTTGACAATAACATCTGTTCTTATTTTAGTTCTAAATAAATAATAAGTACCTAAAAAATAATTGCTCATAAATAAAAAAGCAATGTATACAGTGCTGAAACACTTATTTAAAAGGGCAAGCACCGGGTCATCTAGGAGCGCCATTTTTGACCACTACTAAGATATCAACTCATTATCAGTGCTCCACTTTTCACGTTTTTGGCTGGTCCAACCTTACTTGCAATTCTTGCATCACAAGGGATGGTTTCATGTATTAGCTTCAGAGATATGTCTTGGTACCCTACAGTGCTGTTGTCATGGTAACGTATAAAGCGCCGCAACGTATGACAGACTTGAAAACTGTCAATACTTGAATTTTATTTCTGATATGAATATATCGTCCCCTTAGTACTATAACTGGGTAACTTGATTTTACTGTTATTGAGAAAAGTGAAAAAATTGAAAGGATCTGGGACTTATCTACATTTTGCAAGTGGATAATTTATATTTAGAGACATAATAGAACATATTTATCCACTTGCAAAATGTAGATAAGTCCCAGATCCTTTCCATTTTTTCAATTTTCTTAAAAACAGTAAAATCAAGTTACCCAGTTATAGTACTAAGGGGACGATATGTAATTGATATTATTATGATTCTCTGTGGTGCAATTAGGATTGATTTGTTCATTTACTACCATAGTTCCAGTGCGGCCTTCAGGCCGCACAGCCTGGGCAATCTAATGTAGTAGTGATGCGATCGCTGGTTTAGTTACAGAGCGGCAAGTCTGGATTCAAATCGTGGACTTAACAGAATTTCCAGTGGACATCCACTAGCTGGCGCTGTGGTGAAAGTGAAGGTAGTATATAAAGGGCTCGATTAAGTGACCCAAGTGCGTGCGAGCTTATCTTGTCCTCCGCACAATGAAAATCTAAAAATCAAACACATCATTGCTCCTTTGTTTATATTTTGCTACTGTTAGATAAAGTAGGCTCTTACATTAATCGTTTCGCTGAAAATCCTCAATTTTCCTCAAGAAAAAACTAAATGCATGATGAAATTAAAGATTTATTTCCAGAAACAAACATCAATTTCCACAGACATAATAAATATCAACTGTAAATTTATTAAATGTAATCACTAATCCATTACTTATACTTTATTTAACCTTTAAATCAATAAAGTTACGTTTATAGCAAATGAAATTGCCTTATAATGTGCTTGTTTTATAATAATTTCCTTTTTTCTGTCGTTTATAGGAATTTATCTAATGTGAAGTATCTTGAAACGTGCTTGGTGTCTCTTAATCAAGATAATTCGAGAATTATTAAATAACTGTGATACAAAAGCGCGAAGCGATAATTTCTAATATTTTGCTAGAAAACAGGAAAAAGTTCCTAAATGGGTAAATATATTCATTTTCTTGAAATTTAGATCGTTTCCTGATGCTTTCGAGCAGCACGTATTATCGATTGATTGATGGATAATAGGTACAAAAAACGATTGCTACTTATTATGTCAGTGGTTCACCACGTGAAAGCGCAAATTGCTAAACGTTAGTATTTAATTTTCCATTATTGTACAAAACAGAATGATAATCCTGCAGTTTAAATATTTTAATTAAGGAATGCCCAACCACTCAAGTTGAGCCCAATTCGACTGACTGCGCCACTAACCCGCAATTTACTTGCTAACTCCTCGTCTGGCCAAAACACCAGCAGTACTAAACATTTTACATCGGAGAAAATCATTAGTAAATACAGCCAGAAAAAACAAGTCGACTAGGTAGTTCAAGATATTTATAGAATTATACATCTTGAAACCGCGGCGCCAACGGAATGACCTCGTAGCCTGCAGGTTTGCCGCAAATAACAACTATTAATTACTTTCAGTGCATCTAGAAATTTATACATAAACAAAAACTTTAATTAAATGAAAAGTTATTACGTAAACCTGTAGTTATGGTGGAACAAAAAGTTCAAACTGTGCCAACGCGCGCTCCCAACCTGAAATGGGACTTTTGAATGAAAAATGCACTGGTGAATCCTACGAGATTGTTGTTACGTGGAAATGACGTGTCATCATGTTTTACGATTACAATCGTTTCCTGTCGCAGTCATGTAAGCTTTCACTGTTAGATTACATATCGATTATTGGAGAGATTCATTCGCGTGCACCCGATCAATTTATCAAATCCGTTGCTTATAAAAACGTCCTTGCTCATTAAGGTTTGGGTTATTTAATTTGCGTTAAAATCAATTAACTGATATCTCTTTGGAGAAATCTTACGTCTTGTCGTGTAACATCAAACATAAACTCGGAAGAATGTTAAAATTTCAATGTCTTGAGCTTTTTAAAGGTTCGTTCTGTACTTTCGTTTGTGGTCACAGGTCGTAAGTTTGTTCACGTCTGAACATTTCTGTCAGATTGTTGCATTATGCAAACCTCAAGCTTTGAATGTGGTTTCAAAATGTAATAATTTCACCATTGTATTGCTCAATTTTTTTCAAAATTTAATTATTACCATACTTTACGACTCCAGCCACGTATTAAGCAAATTGGTTTACTATGCGAAGCCAATTTTCCGAAATGAAGAGTCCAAGTTGACAAGCGACAAGAAACTACAAGTTTATTGGTATTAAAGTTGCAAATTAATTATGTAATAATTCAAAATTTCCAATTCACCGCGTCCAGGTGGCAAGCGTGCATTTTGGTTTCCTAAATTTTATATTTAAATTGCAATTTTATAACATCACGGAATAATAAAAACACAATTCGTTATGTTTGGATTGGACACGAAGAAGTGCAACTAAACTGCTCGAAATTTGGCGTGATAAATAAAATTAAATTAATTCGACCTTGAAAAATCGATCTTCATATTTATGATACTTGTTTCGGATTAACCCGTATGTTTATTAACCGTTATGTGAATTTGTTGTATGTCGTAAAATTTAATTTACATTTCTGCAACCAAGAGACTGCAAGTTGAGCCAATAAACTAACTCATCACATTTTCCAGTGCATTTTTGAAACAAGAATTATCTCACAAAACTGGTTTTTCAACGATTGTGCCCTAATTGCTTTAAAAAAGTGAGAATATTTAAATGACGTAATAAAAAAGCTTCAAGTCCACCACCACCCTGTGATTAGAAGACAAAAAAAAATATTATTTTATTTTAATCTTAGAATTTTAATTAAATCATTAAATTTTGGAACTTATTTTTTGCTTTCACACGTTACAACTTGTTCTATCCTATAATTAAAACGCATTCTTTCATAGATGCCGAAAAAAATTTGAGTAATTTACTCGTTAGAATTTTTTAAGCTCCCGCCATTTTCGATAATTAAATTACATTAGGTAAGTTAAAGGCGACTTCCACTTATGGATGCAATTTCTACAGATAATCGTAAATATTTAATTCAGGCATTCATCCATGTAGGTTACCAATACAAATTCAATACTCGCACTAATGGTGCGAACTAATTAATTGTTTAAAATGTAATTAATACCAGCTAATAAATATTTTATACTACTACCGGCTTTGCAACAACTGTAAACTCGTAATCTTTATTCCTTTTCCAATTTATCAAAAACCTATAAAATTAATTCGTTTGACTATATTATTATCCTACAACGTAAAATTGATTAAATTAAAATTTGGGAAAAATAAATCGAATTTTTACCGTTAAATTCCCAATAACCAGATGGTTAGTTATGAAAACTGCTAATTCGATCTAGCAAACTAATTCAAGTGGCTCCCGAGAAGGAACATACATATTTATACAATACAACATTCAAGTAACACTTGGAAAATTATCGACCAACACTTCTGCATCAAAAGTGTCGGTAGTTATAATTGAGTTGCTTGCAACAGTTTTTATTATCAGCAACAACAAAGATATGTGTATGTAATCATTACACAATATTATTGGAAAATTAACTTGCAATAAATTTCTGCGTTACACACAACAAGACACTGTTCTTCAGGGCCGAAGACTAACAAAGGATGACAAGGGTATGATGAAAATAAGAAGGGATAAAATCAACACATTATTACCACAAGGGGCCAAAATAAACAAGAAGAACTCGAGGCAATTAATTCCATAAGAAAAAGTGATTTGTAATGTTGCATTTTCATTAATAATAATAAATTTACCACAATGAACAAAAAGTGGTCCAATTACTATATCGCAGAAAACCTTTTAATTTTAATTCAACACAGCATTCAAGTGACACTTGGAAAATTATCTTGTAACACTTCTATATCATACGTGTCAGTAATTATAAATAATTTAATTGCTTGCAACAGTTCCCATTATCAGAAACAACAAAGACATTCGTTTTAATTATTGCGCAATTTTATCGGAAAATGAAATTGCAATAAATTTCTGCATTCCGCTAAGTACGACACAGTTGCATTTTAGATAAAGGAATACGAGATGATTGTGACACATTCTCGTATTGCACAGCAACCTTTCTAAAATAATAAGGGGGGGGGTCTAACAACGTTTCGATTTCTGTCCTAACCTCACTTTTATTGGTCGTTCCAGTACAAAAAACATAATACGAGGACACTTTTTGTTCGAATTTCAATTTTACCAAGACTCTTCCTCATTCGCAACTGAGTTTTGCATAATCTCGCATTCCGAAAAAAAAACACAATTAAAACTGTCGTATAAGATATTTTTTACTGACCTCAGGTGTTAATTACCATCAATCACCTTGCAAATTTACTGTAACCAGCATAAGATTACCAGATGGATTACTTGCCATTTTGTTGCTCATTTGGACGAAAATGATGAATCATTTCCAATTTTATTGTTCTGATGCAAACTTTTTTGTATCCCATATAGACGAAAAATCCAATTAAGTGTTCTTCTAGGAACCAACTGTTGGAAGCAGTTCGTCGTTCCAATTAACGTCAAAATTATTAATTGAAAAGTTCACCGATTTTGCTCAATTTTTCAAACTAACAATTTATGGATTGGAAAGTAACGATCAAAATAAAAAGGACGTGCAGGCGGAAGAAAATTAAAAATAATTTTGCATACCACGCATTAGCAAACCATAAATAAAGTTTTTATCCTTCAATTAACCCTTGCAAAACAAGCGGGGGGTATTCGGCTTTGTGATTTATATCTTGCAACCTGCTGATGGGTTATGTAATCATAAGTTTTTTATTCCTTTCATGCTGCGATATAAATCTGATACTGCGGAACTAATGCAGAAAGCATTGATTCGAAAATTACAAGATTGAAGAGCATTTCAATATCGCAGCCTGTAGGTTAATTAAAATTTTGCATCATTAGAGAAAAAAATTGGACATAACATTGTTTGAACATTCCAAACAAAGCCAATAACCTTGACATCTAAAAGCTGATCGAAGTTTTGTTCTGCGAGAGCGAAAGTCTAGAAGGTAAGAAATCAAATTTTTAAGATTGCCAAATAAAAATCTCGTTTCAAATGTTGCCTTGACACTGAATTTTAATTAAAATGATTAAAATTCTCTTTCGATAAAAATTCGCATAACTGTTTCAGTATAGGAAGTGCTGGTGAGCTTTAAACTTGTAATCGAGATATTCAAGTTTAATAAAAGAAATTTAAAACTTGTCATTGGATATTAATGTTATTGCATATTTTGTGTTGAACATTTATTTTATACTATAATGACATTATTAATTTTTTATGAGGGAAACATTACACGGCGTACGGTTCCAATTTTCAAGTCGGTTTGTAATAAAAATGTTTTACTTGTTTAAAAATGGGACATCGTTGCTGAAAATGCGAAATCTTAACATTGTTGCTTTTCCGTGTACAAGTTGCACACCGTGACTCCTTTACTTTTTTTTTTTTTTTAATGTAATATTAAATTGAGCAACATTAATATTCCACGAGAGCTTTTAAAAAAAATGTTGCACCATTTACATCACGACCGATAACATCGAGCAATAACCATTTTTTCATTCGATTCAATTCAAGCTACATGAGAGTCTTCAATGTGTCATTAATTTATATTCTCATTTTCTTTCCATATTTTAAATAAAGGCGCCATTATCACGATAATGGGTAATTTGTTGTTGCATAATTTAATTTTTCTTTGATCCAACTTTGACCTCATCTTTTCACACAATGAAAACTTTCATTTATGAGCACGCGTGTGTAAGTATCTAATAAACAATTTATTGTTTGTTTTCTTTAAAAAATAAGGTGTATATTATATTGTTATTTTTAAGCCGATTTACCTTGATTTTTGTATGAAAAACGACTTTCAATTTGTGCAATTGGATTCACTTAAATTGTGAGGTTATTTACTGTTGAAATTCCATGATGACATCATGAGTTACAGACAGCATATAAATGTAAAAGAGGGGGGGGGTTAAATAAAAAAAAACTTGTCTTTTTATTAGATACTAAATAAATTTGAATAAACATTGTTGTTTCTCTAAAAAGCCTTTTCGAAGCGATCAAAACAATAAAAAATTATCTAAAAATTTTTATTGTTAAATTTTTTTTTGCTATTTCTCGACAATTATTTGAATATCATCATTATTTTGCAGTTTGTATAATTTTATTTGTAATCAAAGTTTGCATTATTTTTGCGTTTTACGATTATTATGAAGGATATTATGAAAAATCGTAAGATTTTTTGATAATGAAATTTTTTTGAATTATAAAAGCATTCGTAACAAATTTTACGGGCATTGAAAAGGTAAATAAGTTTATTCCATTATAACTACATAAGTTCTCTAGGTTGTTATAAGAATTTACTGATGCAATGAGCTTTATCAAAAAACAGTTGTTATTTCCTTTGACGATTCAATCTGAACCAAGTAGCACTATCAATATTCTAACGTAGTCCCAATCAAAATGTTTAGGAATCTCTGATATAGTATAATGGGGTACACCATATCAATAAGAAAAGCGGAGGAACCTTATGTTAAATAATATCCATTGTAAACAACTTGGAATTAGAACTTTTTGAGTTTTACGAGCTAAATCAATATCATTTTTGTCGTCGACTTTTGTGCTGTCCAAATTTACTTGACAATTTCTTTATTGCAAGAGGAGGTTGGACGCCCAAAGAAATGATAGACGCCGGAAAAGGCTTCAGCCTAATGCAGAAAGTTTGATGATGATGAAGATTGTTAAATTTAAAAATTAATTCGTTAGCCAGGTTATTCATCTTTTTATTCCTATGATTATATTATAAGAAGACTGGAAGAAATTTTTATCAATGCACAGTCATCTCTTACCAATTGTTTGGTGTCAAAAAATGCATTATTTTCTTCCAAATCTCTTTTTATCCTAAATTCTTCTCGACGCTGAATATAAAGACTAGTCGCCCTGGAACATGAAAAAGGACAGCTAGGCAGTATTAGACAACCTCAGGACGATTGCTGCTTCATGAGTTATCTAGAGTCGTAAAAAAATAGTACAACCTGCCTGATGGTTCTTCACGATTTTTCAAAATTTCATGAAGTCCAAATAACTACTGTGATTTAAGGTCTCAAATACCACGAAGTCTTCCACTTTTTGATATGTTTATTATAATGAATACCGGAAAAAAGTAAATTGTATTTGGAATAAATGTGGTAAAAGAAAGAAAAAAGTGTGTTTCAGTTATGTTTCAACCACTTATGGTGAGATTTACGAGAAAACTTACGAACACAACGGTGACTTGGTACAGTCATTGAAGCTGAAATTCCGGGTTCGAATCACGGATTTGCAAAATTTCTTGGATTCTTACTTAAAGCGAAAAAAACCAAAATTGTTTTAAGTGATTTTAGTACTACTGAACTTTTTCATTGTAAGTATGTAATTTCCATAACCTTTTTCTTAGTTTATGATACCATTGATTTATTACTTCTTTGTATTCTTCTAGTTTATCACATTCTCGCTACAAATTAACTCAAAGAGTTATAAGTAGAGGGCGGATTTATATGTATTTACATATAAATATTATATAGAACGATATAATCGTTTGAAAGCTCAATAAACTTTTAATTAATTTTTAATTTTATAATAACTCGATATTTTGAAGTTTAAACATAATTTAATATCAACGAGTTAATAATTTATCTATTTAAATAGTTTCCACATATAACTTAATATTTTCGGATTTTACCGCATATAAACGCATATTTGGCCCATATTTGACAATTTTCTTCAACTTTTCAATTAAAAATTAATTATAATTGAAAATTTAAATTTAAAAACTTAAAACTTTAATCCGTATTTTTTAGATTCTATATTATTTCACAGGTCATCTACTAAGTAAAAATAAAATTTTTACAAACGGCAATATAAATTTCGGACCTTTCGTTTTGTACCTCTTTATTGTATTCGTACATTATTGTGTAATTTAGAAATCACCGATAAAAATGGTGTTTTCTATACCGCTACGTATTTTAAAGTATTCAACGAAATAACTTGATCTTTCTTCACCACCAAATGGTAATAACCATGTAGATTATAAAAAACAAAGGAAAATTAGAAATTTTTTTATGGTTTATGAAAAAACTTCGCCGCCGTCAAAGATTGGTTTACCCATCTTCAACTATCAAACTTCAACTTCAACTATCAAACTATCAAACTATAAAATTTGGTACTACTATTTTTTCAGAGTAGATCCTAAATAAATATGTATTTTTTTATATAAATACAATAAATATGTATTTTTTAAATTCATATATTAGTGATTTTAATGATTAGTGACTTAAAATAGTGATTTTAACAGCATTTTTTTTTAATTATAACCGCATATAAAAAACTTATTTGGACTAATTTTAACCGCATACAAAAAATTTATACTGATGTTTTTTATCGCATATAAATCCGCCCTCTAGTTATAAGTAATGGTTTAACCTATAATAATACAGATGTATCCGGATATTTTACGGATGTGTAGGAGTTTGAAATGAGGATGCAAAAGCATAAAAATAATTTTAATATTGTGTGCATACATGAACCTCATTTATTAATATCTTCCTAAGTAGCCAGGCGCAGCCCACTATTCGTTCAATCACAGTAAGGTATCTTTCATAAAAACAATCAGTCAAACTCAAAGGTTTACCCGGGTCGCCTAAAGAGGTCACAAGTTCCGTTCTACATTAATTTTATATTCAACTAGCCGGATTTGGTTGTCCGGCCTTCGGCCTCACTTAGGGTACCAGATAATAGCAATCCAGTTATTATAACACTTAGGTAATTGAAGGTAATTTCATAGTTTTTAATTTTGATCCACAAAGATTCAGGTATTCCATATTTAGAGAGTTGTTTTAATTTTTGGTTACTGAAGTTATTTTCTCTGATAGATACCAATTTCACGGAATAGATTTTAAAATGGAAAAGAAGTTAGTGCAATTTGTTAACGCAATTTCTCTCATGAGTACCTAATAAAGTGTTGGGTTCGCAACCACAACATAATAAGTACATAATATACTAGTAAAGCAAGTAATAACTATTACGGAGTGTAAATAAAAATTTTGTACAAAACGTTTTCTAAAGACTTGTTTTATCTTGGTCCTTTAATCTTGGTGATGTTACTTTTATATTTATTACCAGTAGTAAATATATTCTTGTCACGCACTTTCCTACATAAATATGAGAAAATTATAGCTTAAAATTATTGCATAAGCAATTCGTTTAGTTTAATATAAGAAAAAAAGCTAATATATGTTGCCAGTTGCTGGCAATTATCCATATTAACGACTTATTAAATAAAAACAAATTAATTATCTCATTGTCCAAATATTAGCGCTCGTAAATTTTTTTTGTAGTTACTACTACTTGTGAATAATTTTCCATGAGCTTAATTAAGTTAAAATTTTTGTACTACTCGAACACGTTTTTAACAAAATGTCAAATAACTCCAGGTGTCTGAAAATGCAGTTTTCTTGACCTGTCGGAATAGGTGGTTAAATTATGATGTTCACACTTATTAATTAAAATATGTTAATTATAAAAATGTGGAAGTTATTTAAATATTTAGAAAAAATGTTGTAGGATTATAAAATGAAAGTCATTATTATCGAAAAACACGTATTTATCGAAGTAGTGCATCTTCACTACCAATTATTTGTGATCAAAGTTGAGAGATTCTTTAGTAGATGATGATAAATGCTTTTGCCATTTTACTGTTCAAATGCAAATTCAGTGCATTTAAGTTACAATGCAACTGGAACGAAGCTTATCTGATGTTTAACTATAAATTTAAAAAATGGATAATTTATAATCGTGCTATTTCACTTTAAATATGGATATATTAGAGTCAATAAATATGACCAACCGCAGTGACCAAACAGTGTTTGATCTTCAATAGAAAACTCGTCCACGATGTTATTTTTCTTTTAAAAAAATTGCAAGTCACGTCGTCGTGATTTTAAACGCTATCTATTGAAATAAATCCAGGTAAGCTTATCCGGAAATATTGTCGATGTAAAATTTTATCCGGATCGGCGACTGCTGCAACCTTGTGATTGAAGCTTTTCAATAAGAATCTTAAATTAATTGACACTAATTAGTTGGATGTAAAACGGGGATACTTTTAATTGAATTACTTTCACGGCAATTTAGTTGTTGTGAGCTGAGTAAAGTAGGTAAATATTGTAGGCATTGAACTTGCCCTCCTACACATAATACACGTAGTAAGATGGAAATGTTTAAACAACAGGAAAGTAAAGCTGGCGGGCTATAATTTCTCATTTTAAATATTTCTTGTTAAAAATTACAGCAACCGACACTTGGGGTGCTCGCTTATTCGAACACGAACCTTGATAATGAAAAATTCAGGAAGTCCAAACCTTAAGGTGAACGAACGAGCACGATTCGATCACCTTTTTTTATGTGACACTGATTGATACATAAATGATAATTATTATTATAGAACCGTTAAAAATCGAGTATCACTTGGATGTTTGGCGTTGATCGTCGCGAAATGATAAACCACCCGGTTCAAATTTTCTTTTGTGCGGATAACAAAACTTTACAGTTAAAATATTACGATAAGTACCATAACTAACTATAATTTTCTTAAGTAGAGCTCTCGATAAATTACCGTATCAAAAACCCAGCCAATCAACCAATTGAATAACCATTGAAAAAATTTTAATACATATAATTTCCTACAACATAAAAAGATTGATTTGTTAAGCTGGTATTGGCAAACAATAAGGTCGTTAATCAAGAACGGAAGGTATGCACAATAAAAAGTGAATTGCTAATTTTTATAAAGTGCAAATTAATATTAAGCTCCAATATAACCTCTAGATTGAATGACCTCAAACTTGTACAATAAAAAAGAAATTAAATGTTGTAAACACTAAATTCTTTTGTAATGTATTGACAGATGTAATTTGTCAATAAAACGAATATTAAACCAATTTTAAGCACTTCATTACGTTTAGAAATTTGGGAAATAATGACTCTCTCAATAGCAAATTTTAAAGCACTCGCAAAATAAAGACAAGTGGTGAAAATTTATTGCAGAAAAACTTTCCAAATACCAAAAATTATACTATTACCATTGTTTAAAAACAAATTACGGGTTACTGTGTTTAAAATCATCAAAATTAAAATTATTTAATTTTAAACTCGAGTGTTTTCAATTGAAGCTTTTATCGCAAAATAAAAGACCCCAAACTGTGTTAAGATCCTGAAATGTTTCTTAAATTTTCATTGAATATTGAGGAATAAAAGTTAAACTAAATTCCCATAGAAAAGAGAAAGGAAAACAGTAGAGTGCCAGTAGACTAGGAGGAGATATATAGAAAGTAAAAATGTATAATTAAAACTTGACAACGATCACAGGGAAGAATCGACCCTTTACAACGATATCGAATAACATAAAATAGAATATTTGCATTGTTTTCTGTTTGTAATGTAACGATAAAATTAAGAAAAACTATAAATTGAAAATTAATTGTTGTATTTCAACCCCTAAATGAACCGAAACTAGAAAATTCAAATTTTTATTTTTAAGATTATTACCACCCCCCCAATAACTTTTAGTTTGAATAACCATTAAACAGGTTCTACAGTTTACAAACAGTCAGAAGTGCTTTTACTATTTTTCAATTACTTTTAACTGAAAAGCTGTAAAAATTAGGTTAGATGTATCTGGGGTCATCTGTCGGGGGTACCCTATAAAACAAAAATTATAAGATCCGTTTCTGTGTTATTCGTTGGTTATAGTGAAATTTTCCTTCTCGAACAATAATAGTACAAGTAAATATAAATCAACTTACCATCCCCAAATAACTCGAAAAAACTTCTATTAGAATTTAATTTTATTCAAAAGCTTTAAGCAACTTTATTATATATTTCAACGTCTAATGAACAAAATTTACGTTTTATTTACGCTTTGTAAGTAGGTAAGTCACGCAGCCAATAAAAAAAGTAAATAAATAAGAATAGTCAATTTTTAATTCTTCGGCTTTCATTTGTTTGTTTGGTTTATTATTATTTATAAACCCAATTATTAATAAAATAGGTATGCATTCTCTCCAACAATTCGGTTATTTGTAAATGTAAACCTATCAAGTCGTATATCAACAATAGAGAAAGAGAAATTCTTCTAAACTTTGATACATGGGCACCAACCGTGCCTAAAAAATTAACAAAATCAGTGTCGATATCTTGAAGCTTAAATCGTGCAAAAAAAATAAAGTATCTAAAAATCGGTTCAAAATTTGCATAAAAAGTCGTTTTGTGGTACTGCCAAAAAATTATTCTGAGAAATTTAAAACTGAAAGAATTTTTTGAGATAATTTTTATCGTAAATGGGAAACAATTCTTTCCATTTAATTAATCTATGTGTTTTACACTTAATTTTATAACAATTAATCACAGCTATGGCTTGATGTGATCGTTGGTTGTGTAATACTACAGAGGAAATTCCTTAGTTTGATACCTGGTGAGCATCGACAACCTGTAGATTTAATTATTGTCTTCTAATTTACATAAATCTAATCAAAAATTTCAAATTTTTACACTATTTTATCCATTTTAATTTAAAATTTTTGAGTAAAGTTGCATATTTTTATTGTTATTGACCTGCCATTTTTAGTTTGCAAGATATAGAAAATATGAAAATTCGAAAACAACGTCACTTTAACTTTTTTTATGGCGCTGATATAAGAAAATTTGTAACCCTTTTAAACGTCATGATAAATACAATGATATATTGTGAATCCTTCAAGTTCCTTAAGCTACAGCAGTAAAGTGTTGTGATCGCTGGTTGAGTTACAGAGCGGAAATTCTGGGTACAAATAGCGGACTTGACAGAATTTCTTAGCTCGGTCTTCCAGTTGACATCCACACGCTGTGGTGAAATAAAACAAACGAGGAAACAAATAACAATTATAATATGGGTTATAATCCTCCTCTTAAAACGGATTTGTAAATTCTGGAACAGGCGCAAATGGGTATAGTAAGAAGTGTGTTTTTGGCAACTCAAACATAGGGGCAAAACAAAATTGCGTTTTCAATCATTTTTAAAATTTTTTCAGAGTAAGATTTTGTTTATTACTTTTGATTGCTGCTCGTGGCGCTATTCTACTAATATAATCAGTCGATAAACAAGAGAGTTAATTATCAAGATTAAAAAATTATAGCTCCAAACAACAAAAAAACAATTTTTCTCTAATTTAATAGACATCGTAATTTTTAAGATAACTGAGATTTCCGCTTATGGTGCTTTGGTAAAGGCACTTTGTATATAAGAATATTAAATACTTTGGTACTGGTTAAAACCACCAAAAAGTTCTAAAATCTGTTAAAAAAATTTTTTTTGAAAAATTGTATTGTAAAATTCAAAACTCATAATAGGATTTTTTTTATCGATGAAAGATGCAGAATTTCCTTTAAATATTATTTCTCATTTGGTAAAATAAATTTTAATTACATTTTTTTAAAGATCAATAGCAAAATCAAAAGGTCAAAAAAAGCACCAATTTACTATTTAACAAGAAAATCCTTTTGAAAATTCAGAGATTCTTGCAGAATTTTTAAATCAAATTTTTATTTTGCCTTGGATACAGAATAATTTTTTTTATTCCAAATGTTAAAGAAAATATCCAACGAGAAAACCTCCAGCAAAAAGAGAAAAATTTTTACTACAAATTTTGAAGTCACATTTTTGTCAAATTTAGTAAGTAGGTAATACGAAACAATAAGTTGATGGGAAAGATTTTTCTTTTCAAATTTCCTCTAGTATTTCTTTTTGCTGATTTACGTAAATTTTAAACGACATGAAAACTCCAAAGTGTGACTTTAAAACTACGAATTCAAACTGTTCTGGTTCTACGAAGCTTTTCGAAGTTCGATTAAATAAGAGAAGCTTAGCTCAGTCATTTTAGGATTTTCATTCAGAATAATCCGATTATATTACGGATAATCCCATGTACTATTAGTTTAGAATAATGGTTATGGAACTGAAGTATGGATTCAATGAACGCGAGTTCGATTTTTGAATGCTCTCCCGTGGTTCATTAGAATTAATTTGAAAGATCAAAAAAATAGTTCTGAAATCCTTTAAAAAAATTCGGAAACGACTATTTCAGTTTTTTTTGGTATTTCTAAAAGTTTTATCTTGCATATTTTCTTCTCGATAGATTAATTTACTAACAAAACAAGCAAAAATTGTGTTCCATTTAAATCGTGACAAGAGCAAACTAGAATATTAATGAAAAGTTAAATTGAAAGCAATTTTGAAAATGAATTTAATAAGTGCAATGTTATGTTATCACGATTTATTAAAATTGTCAGCTGCCATTTAAATCATTCGACCAAATTAAAAATTTAAAGATGATATTTATTACTGCTTGTATTTTTAATGATATACATTTTATTTACCTTATAAGAATATTATTATGATGTTAATTGCTAAATTGCTGAAGGAAGCTTTTAAGCTTTTAGCTAATTAGCTACGGAATAAAATTTAATTTTACTTAGCAACAACTGAAGCTGTGTAATTATTGAAGTAAATTGATGTTTTTATTCTAAGAATGTTGTTACTTTTATAATTAAAGCTTTTGAAAGTGAAACAAAATAATAAGTGTTGAGACGAAAATAGAAGAGCTTTTGTATGTGTTTGGTTATGTATAGGAAGGTACTTAAAAATATTTTCATACCAACAATGGAAAAAACGGTTAAATAATTTACTAGATTACCACAAGAAGAAAAGCAATAAATTAAACTTTCAATTTATAAATTCTATGTAATAGTGAAATCAATAAACAAATCATATTATTCATATTTTACATTGAAACTTTGTATTATTTACATATTACATTAATAATTTATTATCCCATTCTTACATTATTTTGTCGTTAATACAATTTATGGGCTCAGTTAGAAAATTTTTGTTCTCAGATTTAGTGATACAAAAATAATTTAAAAATCGTTCATCGAAGGGTCATTTAACTTGACCAAGGCGAATCGTAACTTATTGGCTATTGTTTTGATGTATGGCATGGCGAACGTTTAATTTATGTTACTGCAATTTAAAAATCCATTTTGGCACGCACAAATTTAACTAAATTACAATTTAAACAAATAAACAATAAAGTGAATATTGTACAACTAAAATCGGACAAGGACAACGTTTTGACCTTACACAACTCGTGTGGTTGTCTAGGTCAAGGAAAACTTTTATTAATGTTAAATTTTAAAAACCGTTTTCCATTTGAATTCGAAACTTACCGGATTTTCCGACACGTGAAGATCCTAAAACCACCACTCGTATCTTGTTGACGTTTGTCATTTTCATCGAAAACTCGAGTTCATACAATTAAGGAAAAACTAACAACAATATAACATTTAAAAAAATCTGTTTGTGAAAATTTGCGCACTTTTATTTAATAAAAAGCTAAATTTACGCGCGTTTTGTCACCAACATGTCAATCAAAAATTTTCTTTTCAGAGCTTAATTTTTTTAAGTGAGCTAAAAGCACAACTAAGTGTTTACAAAAATTAACCGGCAAATTTGCTAAAATATTCGATTTGCAGAACACCTCAAACGACGTTCGAATGAAGACTGGTAAAATTCAATCGCGTTGATTCTACTCATTCTACCTTCCTTCACGGAGCCCCCACCTGTTGCACAGTCTCCGGAGTCCGGATTTTTTAAATGATTATCGTCTAGTGTAGTATTCCAACGATGTTAACTAAAAATTGCATTTCCGTTGTTAAATTTTTTACGATGTAAATTTTTTAATTAAAAAATTAATTCGGACCTCATTAACTAAATACTAGATCGATACCAACAGGACAGTGGGTGGATAAACCTGATAATGTGGCATCTGTTAAGAAAAGAAATTTGATGGTAAAAAAATACAGGAAAAAGTCGAATTTGGGCAAACTTAAAGAAGATCAATCATAATAATATCGGCAGTATCACTTTCAGTTCCTTAATTCTGTCGGAAGGATGTCAGAAGCGGAAAATTTAGTAGGTTAATTTTATGCCAAACAACAAAATGAGAATTTTGGACCTTGAATTGCTTTCCAATAAGGGCATTTTATTATAGTACAAAAATCCTTAGACAACACTTTTCCTGTGGTACACCACGTAACTGTATGATTAGATAAGTAAAACTATTGTTCTATAGAATGTGCTTATTTATGTGTCATCTATTGTTAGTTTTTCCTGCATGTGGGTTTCTTGCTCCAGATTTGGGTATTTTTCGCTATTGCAATAAGTTGAAATTTGCAACGTTCTCGAAGCTTCCAATGTTTGCCCAGCAATGAAGGGTGCTTAAAATTTTTTCCTTTTTGCAACTTGATTGAATAAACACATTAGACTTTGCTTATACGAGTGTACTAGGACTGCCATGTAAGATTTTATTCTTTTACGTGTTTACTGTTAAATATTGTGAGTTGAAACCTTGAAATCTCGCGTAATATGGTCGGCGCCATTTTATCCGCATGTCAGTGCAATTTTACAAGCTTCAAAGAAGATTTACACTGCAAGTTACATTTTAGCCACGTTAGTAGAAATCATAATCACACAAATGCGCCAAGTGGAAATAATTTTATTTGCTCGGAATAGTTTCCAAGATTTTCTTTCTAAGAAGAGTATAAATGGTAATATTGATAAACAAACAACGGATAATATAGTGGGACCGTTCCTAAATCTTCCATTCGCCTAAAATTGATTAAAAATGACAATTTTAATTTGGGAATTTTAAGCTCCATCAACAAACTTCTCAAACTAATGAAGTGGAAAAATATAAAAAAAGGGTGCATTGCATGCCAACACGTCTTGCAGAAAACCAAGACGATTGAATTTAACACGCGCTGTAATTGACTAACATTCATTGTTATAGTACATTCATCGTCATAATTTTTATGACATATATGACAACATACCAGTACCGGTTTGTCTCTGAGGCCGCTAAAAATAAAACAAAATTTGTAATTTGTCAAAATAATGGAATTCTAGTCGGTTTAAGTTGAGGTCAAGTTGGATCAGTAAGATGCCAAAATGATTCATTTATTGTACTTTAGTGAGGTGCTTGTATAGGTTTAATTCGAGTTGAGAAGTCCTATGAAAGAATGTTGAACACTTTTAAGAGTTCGGAACAGGAAGTAAATGCTGACAGATTCAGATGTGATTTTAGTAATTAAATTCTATTTGGTAACAGGCAAGAAATTAGTTTGGCCGAATATTTCCGAAAAGTTACTTGGGACCTTCCAAGTTTGGAGATTTTTATCGTCTGATACAACCTTTTTTATCTTCACAAATTTCTGGAATAATATGGAGCCTACATTAAAGTCAAACTTCTCAGTCTAATCTTCAAACTCCTGGAAATTTGAAATTGAAAATAATGCACCAGTTTTGTACAACTATTATTGTTATTTATTAATATCGATTTTAATCTCGATTGCAGAATTAATTGGAATGTTGATTTTCAACGGCAATGTAGAATAACATATCCAGGTTCATAACAGTATGGTAAATTAACAATTACGTTGACTTAATGCTGTGCATATGTTTGATGCGTAAAATAAATAATTTAAAAAAAAAGAAAAGGAAATTTTCTCGTCAACTGCTTAAATGGTTAATGCAATGCACTATCATTAATTTTATGAATCTCCCAAACAATTTTTTTTTGAGAGAATATCAGAGCCACCACTCGAGCTCAATTAAAAGGTTTTGTTGATAAAATCAGATAAATTCGCTCACCCACAGCTTTTTCAAATTTATTAAAAAACTACAGGGTGCTCACAATTAAGAGTCAAATAAATAATTCTTTTGAGAAGGAAATAAAAGTAAATTTTTTATTTATTTTTCCTTATTTTGACTATAAAATACACTTAAGTGTGTCAATTTTAATTAACTCTCGTAAAGTATTATTCACAATTCACCATCATCAAGCAAAATATTGATAGTAAATATTTCAATTAACCAATTGAGATATAAATAAAGTCTTTGTTTAAACGTCTTACTTACATTTTGTTGCTATAATTGATAATTTAATAGTCATCGCACAATCAATCAAATTATACGTATCTAACGGCATTATTTGCAAAAGTTGGTATACTTTACAAAATTTGTATGTCATCATTTTTTTCATCAACTCTTGAGCGTAAAATCATTGTACTTATTTTTTCTTCATTATGTCCAAACTCAACCTCATTTTTTGTGAAAAAGAAATTGCCGCTAATATTGCTGATTGTGTTAAGTTTTGCTTAATTAATTCACAATGGAAGAAATGCACTGCAAGAAAATTCCGTCAGGAGGAGCTTTTGAGCTTTTACGTACTAAAAGGTCGATTTGTATCAAATAAAAAATTACACTTGTCAACGACGCAATAAGTAATTTTTCGATTCATTTTCTAAAAATAGTGAGTGTCAATGACTTTTGCAAATTCTTAAGAACAAACTGGTTCTTAAATAATAAAAAAAAGCATCCACACGCTACCTATGCAAAATTAACTGCATATTAGCCAAACAGGATGACTGATATAGTGTACACTAAATTCCTCAATTAAACTTGCAACCTACAACCTCTTAGGCAGGTGTTTGTTAGAACAACGACCACGATAAGAAGAAAAAATTCTTCCAAAATCAACTTTCAATAAATAAGATGGATGGGTTGAGTTTTATCCATCGAATGCTTTAATACGCGACCCGTAACAAATTCATTTGACCCTTCTTGTCTATTCATAAGAGCAAAATTAAGCTTGCTTTCTAGATTCAAAGTGCAAAATCTTCGACTAAATCCAAAAACCGAAGTAGGTACCTAATACTACTTACATACCACATTTTCCTAAGAATGCATGACGTCGTTTAAAAATTTTTGAGTAATGATCCATACAAAAGAAATCCGTAGAAAATCATCTAAAGATAATTTTTTTCTAATAATGAATTTTTAAATTATTCAAATTTTCCATCGACAAGTCAACACTGAAACAAAAGATTGATTATGTCACACAAGAATTCCAACAGATAAAACACCCTGTCTAATTAAAAATTATAGGCTACTTTCTATAAGGTTCATACAATAATGTATATCGTGACTAATTTTTTTAAATACAAATTGCTTCGAAACCAACCCTTGTATTTTGAGATGAACGCGATAAAAAATTAATGAACATCTCCATAAAACCGTCATTAGTTTTATCTTCATTTAAATATCTGGGTTAGTTAATCAACTTCTACGTTACTTTAAGTGCAAGTGTTTTTCTAAAACTAAAATTTATGCTAATTGTACGACAATTAAGTTGTAAAAGTGGAAATAAAATAAAATGTAGTCGTAGTGATGCAATTGGTTTTGTCGACTCATTAGCGACGACGAAGAGACTATGGAAAGAACACATTTTTTGGGTCGTTTAATATTATTTCAAACTGGTTTTTTGTTAAAGTTATCAAAAATTCATGAAAGGCTGACCACAGCAGCAGCTTACTGTAACTATTGCCTCAGATAAAGACATAAATTTTGAATTCGAATCTGTTCAAATTTTCATAGTTCTGCAGTACAAAAAGATAAATTTTAATTTTCAGAAGAATTTCAAAATCAGACGGCCGAACTTAATTTTTACAATTTTAAAAGTTAATTCGAGGATTTATTCGAGTTTCAAATTAGACTTAATTTTAGGACCGCTACATCATCCTCCCCTCAACAATTACGGTGATTGCGAAAATATTAACAGATTATAACAATATGTAATTTCTTGAAATTGGGATCAAATCCTAACTTCGATAAAACATAATCATTAACTTTTGTAATCGCATACTTAGAAAATTAGTTGGCACATTTGCAAAATTATATCGAGGCAAATGGGATTACATTGATTGATATTTATTATTGAACAGATTGATATTATTTTACGGCTCTAAAATAATTAAAATAAAGATTCCTACAGATTGTTGCTGAGAGGTGAGTTAATTTGAAATTACTGTACATATTTTGACTTAATGTTTAATTTTTATTCATAACGATTAGGTTTCATGTCAGCATTGTGCTGTCATCTATAGATAAGTGAATTATATTTATTTGACAACTAATTTGATAATATCCCTAGGCCCGTGGATGAAGGAAAATGGTGGATCTTTGAGGGGTGAAACTCGTGAGAGTGGATACTAAACGCAGGGTAGTTGTGCAAAGAAAAATGGACTTAAAGCACCCCTCGCTGCGCTCGGGCGTTTTAAGCTATTTTTCCTGCACATTTAGTATTGAAAACCATGATTTTCGTTCGGGGTGCACTGTTGCTACATCCCAATGCAAGTGTCGCTCCGGTTATCCCCGCTCTGCGCAAAGCTAAGACCAGTTGAAAGTGCACGGACTGTCAATAGAATGAATTGATTCACCAATCCCGAGCGACTTTGCTTAAAATTTACTGTGAAAATCGAAGTTTTTAAATTCGATTTTTAAAAGAACAGGTGCATTTAAGGCATTCTGTCATAGCTAATTCTCTTATTTAATATATACTCTTTCAGAATTCATCGAGCACAGAAAAAAAAGGTGTACTTAAAAGTAGAACAATTTGTGCCTAGATTGTCTACAAGTACAAATTGGGTGAAAATTAGGTACAATTGTACTTAATTTTAGTCATCTCGAGCGCAATTGTACTATTTTATAGCACAGATTGTGCTAAATTTTTACACAATTTGTACTTGTAGACAATCTAGGCACAAATTGGTCTACTTTTAAGTACATCTTTTTTTCTGTGAGGTTTTAATCGTAAGATTTGTATTTTAGGGACCCGCGAACAAACCTACAACCCTGAATGTTACTTTTGCTTTTATAATGTAGGTATATACGGTGTCATCTTTTTCTCATTATCTCATCAGATCTTTTATCTGATTTTTGGAATCAAGCATATCAATTTTAGTTTTTGTTCTTTACTGTGTTCATTAAATAAATCCAACCTTTTGACTCTCGAGTTCCATTTTAAATACTGACGCACAGGTATTATGTTTTTTTTTATTCAACTCTAAGAGGGTTAATGGCGCAATCTTATAAAATTTATATAAAACAGATTATTCTATAGTTTAAGGTGGAATCCGACCCATGGCAAAAATAAATTTGGGTTTGGATTGTTTTGGAACGGGATTCAAAATCTAACATTCCACCAACACACCAAACTACCTCTCTTTTTTATTATTATTCTAGCCATCGATCTTGTATTACACTGAAATAACTGATCTAAGATTCTAGCAATTACAATAACCTGTACCACAATCACTGCATCTCTTATGAATTAATGTTGGTACTGCAGTGCCTTCTTATGGTATTAGAAGCGTAACTATTGGGATTCCAATGATTTGGTCACACCCGGAAAATTTATAGGTCTAGATATCTACCCTTACTTTTAATTCAGGATATCCATTGAATTCTCCAAAATAAACTCATTGATTTTTGTAACTCGGTTACATTTTTTTCAGGTAATTCAAGTTGTAAATAGTAATCTGGTTATGTCACCGCTATCAAGGGCGTATAGTTAGCCTCAAGTGCTAGGAAAAGCTTTAGCTTTTTGTTATACAGCGTTGAATGCAAGAAATAGATATGAAATTCCCCCCCTCCCCCCCCCCAGGAAGTAATAAGCTGATTTTTTTAAATTGATGATGGCTTAGATTGGATTTCTGAAAAGACATTTTATTACTTACTTACTGTTGGGAGGTATTCCAACGTTATTGCCAACGTATAAAAATGTCAGTTGCAAATATTATTTTGGTTTTCTATTGGTTGTAAGCAACATCAAAGATAATAAAGTATTTTTCGTTATTCCAGGTTATAAATGACCTCTTTACGTACTTGTTTTGAGACCTATAAAGGGGGTCTTTTCTCAAAAGGTCACCTAAAGGGGGACCAACCCGAACATAAACCTAAGTTTTATTATGTCTAACTTTATAAGGTCCTGACTTATAAAAAGTCTTTGTTCTCATCATTTATTCTGGTCTGGTGCGAAGCACCAGGGTTGTTGCCCCATATCTTCGCAGACTTGAAGAGTAAGGTTGCGGGCTTGCCCGCAACGTTACGTCGGATGATTTTTATTGAGGCGTACCTCTGAAAATTAGCGCGAAGCTAAGTCCTGGCTGTGTTAACCTGTGGGACCTACAGCTTTACGTGGAATCCGAACCACGGAGTCGGATAAATTTTGTGGCCGGGTTGGGGATCGAACCTAGCCCCGTCAAACTAGAGTCCTCTCCTTAGCCCGTTCACCTAATTCACCGGGTGAACTCCTATTTTTCGCTTATGTTGTTAATAACTTGCGATCTTCACGCCATCTATCGATAGTTATCTCAGAACAAAAAAATCGTGAATTTTGTGGGATATTATCCTCAAAATAACGAAATTACGACACCTTCAGTTAAAAAATTGGCAATTAAATTAAGTGTTACTTTATATTTATTTACAAAATCATAGATTTAGATAATATCCGACAAAATTCGAGATTTTTTTTGCAATAATTGCAAAAAATTAAATTAAGTGTTACTTTATATTTATTTACAAAATCATAGATTTAGATAAAATCCGACAAAATTCCAGATTTTTTTGCAATAATTGCATAACGTGACCATCCGTCCGTCAATACGACGGACCGTCCGTTATTTCAACGTGCTGTCCGTCAGACCAAATTGTCCGTCATTCGGAAATTTCAAAAGAAAATCATCCTTTTTCGCTCCAAAGAGACAAACATTGATAAATGACTTGCAAGCTTCACACCATCTATCGATTGTTATTTTAGAGCTATTATATAAAATCGCGAATTTTGTAGGATATTTTTCCTGAAATAACGAAAAATTGTTCATATCACTCGGGCGATAAGGGTTTTCACCTTTCGGTCGATTATTCACTCGCCGCTGCGCGGCTCGTCTCATAACCTGTCGACCTCAGGGATGAAAAGAGCCCCTTTATCGCCCTAGTGATATAAACTACTATTATATATTTTTTTTAATTAATTATTTTAATACTACTTTGATCATAAGTGTGCCCGCAATTTGTTTCCATCATCCATTATTTTGCCGGTCTTATTATTACAGATGTGATTTATTATTGGAACCGTCATCTCCCAAAGCACCAAATTCCACACATTAATTATTATTATGTACCTATGTATTATAGAAATCCAAGTTAGTGGGACTTCACGGTCCCGTTAAGATTCAAACGGTTAAGGTTAAGTAGTCGTTTTTGTTTCACCAAAAAAGAGTAATTTAGTGACACTATTATTGTGAGACCGGGGGGTCTGGGGGGTATGGAATACCCTCCAGCGCATGGTAATAGTATAAAATACCTCCCAAAATTGGTTTTCCATTGAATTTGATGCGCTGGATGGTATTCCATACCCCCCAGACCCCCCGGTTACTGGGAAAGATTGTTTGAGGAAACTAACCTACATAATTACGTACCTACTTTTAAAATAAAGAACACAAAAGTTTTTTACTTTAGGAGTAAAGGTGCTTAGCGGCAGCTGCTGGCCGCTGCAATGTAGCGGCTATTATGTGACCAGTTATACCCTAAGTTTAATTTGAATATTTGTGCATCCTCGCGCTAATTAGATATAATTTACAGTGTACATTAGTAGATTAAATTGTAAATATTATGGATAAATAAATATTATAACGATTGGAGTATTTTGTGTATGCTAAATTTAATTTAAAATTAAACAAACTTAACCAAACGTTAAAAATTTTGAATTTTTAACCGTAAGAAAAGAAACAACATACAAGAAATTTTATAAAAACACTTTAAAAACCATTTGAAACTTTAGTGACAAGGTAAAACTAGATAAAATATTAGAAAAATGACTAAAAATTTTGAAAAAAGGGGGGAGTGATGAAACGCAAAACGTGGTATTTAAAAATTGAAAAATATACTAAAATGATTACAGAATAGTAATACGATATAGCGCTATTTCAAGGTAATTGCCTATCTTCAGTCGTATGTAACTAGAAAAAAGGAAAAAACAAACATGAAAATGGCTAAAAAAAAATGACTAAAAAAAACTTTTAAAAAATAAACTATAAAAAAACTATAAAAAAAAACTGTAAAAATGCTTACCAAAAAAATTAATAATTTAAGCTAAACTTTCTTTTGTTTGTTTGATTAAGTTTGTTTAATTCTATATTTTACGACACATACTAATATCACACCTAATTCTTGAAATTTTCTTTTTAAGATTTATTTTCTATAAATTTAATCTAATTCTGAAAAATTGTAATTATCAGGAGAAACTATTATGAATTCGAGGGTATTAAAAATTTTATATTAGATTTATTTTTTAATGTGTCCTATTTATGAAATTATAAACAAGAAAAATACTGAACTGCAATACATTGCCAACTTAGACATTGTTGTAGTGCGGCCTTCGGGCCGCACAGCCTGGGCAATCTAGTAACTTTATATTTACCAAAAGTCATAATATGTTAAATTTAGTGCATTTATTTATGCAGTTTGTTATGGGAGAATAGACAAAGATCTAAACAAACTGTAAATACAAATATCTGCTCCGCTTCTTTGGGGATAAAAATAATTAAAAATTAGAAAATTTTATTTGTATAACCGTCGAGGGGGCAATTTGAAGAATGTGTTGAATACTGTAATTTGTATTAACAAAATTGTAAAAATGTCCTTCACTGAGGATTTTCCTTAGTATCTACTTCAGCTAATCCATTCTTAGCTATAGAAATAATAGAAAATGTTTTATTTTCTGTTTGCCCTATTAGCTGGTATCAATAACCTTTTATTAATGGAATCATTGTGAATTACACAATTGAACAATTAAAGAAAGTGAAGACCTTTAAGTAATTTCATTTCATTATATTTCCGTTTCACAATTTAAAAAACGGCGTTTGTATATGAGGATCAATGTATATCACAAGAATTAAAAGGCTTTCACTGATCCTAAAGATCATTAACACTAATACAATTTTTTACAAAGACTACTACAAGTGAAATGTTATTTCCTCGAGTTACAAATTATTGAAATCCGATCCCTATCATATTCACCAATCTGACGCCTGCTGGAGTTACATAAAGGTAAAATTTCGATTGTGTAAACTGAGGGGGTCGAGGTAACGGGCCCCCTTTATTATCAAATTTGAAAACGTATTGCTTGAATAATAGTTTTGTTCTTGCAATTCATAAATAATTAACATGAAATTATCATTTATTATCTTCCCCGGGGTGCATTTAAATCATTTCCTGTACAGATATCAATAAATACGGCTTAGTCCTTTTACTTAGACGTAGTTATTGAATTATGCTTTCTACTAAACTACCAACCGAACAAATACCAATTCATTTTACTAGATCTAATTTTATATTAATAATAATAATGAGAACAATTGAAAACACAATAGCTGCAGCAAAGATCTTTTGCAAAGCCTGATTTGACTGCGTTAAATGTTACGGTTGAATGCTGTTCCTGCATTTTAAATAATAAATTATAACAACACAAATATTACCAATAACTCTACTTATTGGTTATAAAGCTTTGTAAATATGTACCTACGTACCTCTATGAAATTAATGAGCTAAAACTATACAAATAATATTTATGCATTTACATTACCAAGAAAAGTGAGAAAGTCTTATTTTATTTATGGCTTTCTTGTTGACTTCATTATAACAAAATTTAATTTAATTATATTTTATGTAACAAAATGCAATGAAATTAAAATAATGTGCAACCTAATTTCACGTTTATTGCTAATCTGTGTTACAAGAGATAATTTATTAGGGAGTAGGTACTTAGAAAAACTTACTGACATACGTTTATTATTTTTTAATAAATAGCTTATTAATAACGAACGACCACACAAGCATTCCATTGTATACATTGAAATAAATTTGTAATTAAACGTTTCAACTGTCATTCAAAACCAATAGTAGAAGCGAGAGATTGAAATGCTTGATGTTAATTATAAGGTAAATTTCATGATTATTATTATTAACACCTGTAGCCTGTATTAAAAGGGAAAGGGAAATACTTTAAATTTATAAATCATAGTTCATCACTAAAGACCAAAAATTTTACCTTTTGTATTATTCTTTGTTATCAAAATTATTATCAGGAAGCCTCAAAATTGCTTAACCGAATGGATTGCAAACCACTGCCTTATAATGTTATAATAATCAATAGCGAATCGGTGAAAAGCAAAACAAATAAAACAATAAAAAAGCCGTTGTTTGGTTATGCAACCGCAACCCAGCTTGCACTAACTAATTTTATGCTGAACAAATTGTAGCTAATTCAAGTAAGTAATCAAAATTTTTCTGCTAAAATATTGCATAATATTTTTTTAATTAGTTTTTCTAGAATAAGTAATGTGAGTTATCTTAGCCACCTACAGCTCAATTTTAATATTTTATATATAATTATAACCTCAATATTACTAATATAAATGTCTGAATTTGTACCGAATTTTAAGGGCCTTGATACGTCCTACGTACCTAAAATGCAAAAAAAAAACATTCAAATTAAATTAGTAGGTGGATTCAGTCATAAAAGAAATCAATTTTTAACCAGTAATCTATAGGTTTTAAGTTACACCTTCTGGACCTACAAGAGATCTTTAGAATTTCCAAAAATGTATTAAAAAATTGACGTGAAAATTCTTTATAAAACCAAGTTAACTATGTATGTCTGATGTATACTGCCATAAAAATATAAAATAATTTTTTTTTAATGCTTCTGCATATAATAAAAATTAATCGAGTTGAAACCAAGAACTTTCGCATGAAATTTTTTAATTTTTTCCCAATATAAAAATTACAATCACAATATTGCGTGTAAAAATAGTAATAAGAGAAACTTGAAAATAATTTTAAAACTAAAAGTTTAAAATTATACTTATAAAATTTACCACTTTAGTATGTTGATGACACATTTTTGTTTTCCACAAGAGGTGTGAATCTTGGCAATTTGATTGGACAAAATCAAATCATTCGGTCTTTTGTTTGTGACGTAAAAGTGCCGATCGTGATTTACTTTTGTTTTTAACGCGTCTTAGGCAAATGCTTGGTGCAATTTCGGGGTGTTTGTGTGTTCAAATTGTAATTCTATTACAACCAAAGTACTAAATTAATGTTATAATTAATTGTACTTGTGTAATATAATCGCAATTTTGATTTTAATTATCGTGATCGTCAATTTTTCGTGTTTATATAATTCAAAGTGAGTGGTGCTTTTTGGAACAATCTAGAAGGCGTTGCTCGGTCACATCAAGAAAGGTAAAAACAAATTTTATAATTAATAAACACTTAAGATTCTTGAAGAAATTTCGTTAAGTTTAGTTATTTCTGTGTTTTACATTGTTTCTGGGTTTTCCTCGAGTTTTAACTTGTTTCAAGCATGTAAATTTTTAAAGCATATTAAAGGTTATGAAAATAATAATAATACTATTAGAATCGGTTACGCCGGAATTTGAATGCAATTTACTTGTGGTTGTATGTAATGTAAGTTCATGATTTACATGTATGTTAAACCAGTACTTCTCAAACTGTGGGGCGCCCCCCCCCTAGGGCCGGGGGTGTAAGCTATACAAGGGAACGCCAAATAATTGAACAACACCGCATAAGTAATATTTTTTGTTTATAAATTTTAATTGATTTTACCTTCATTTATATTTTGATAATAAATGACTCACAATTTGTAAGGTAGAGGAGGTTACCTCTTAAAATTGAATATCAAACTAGAAGTTTGTGCTAATATTTCTTTCTTACATTTTGTATCGATTTCGAGATACCTTTTGACTTTCGTTATTTATAAATTTTAACCAAAATTTAACAAAAAATTAGCTGCAAGTGAAAATAATAGATATATAGAAAATCTTGCAGTGGTTGAGACAGGGTGGAACCTGAAATACTGTAAAAATAAAATTGTCCTACCCTGCAACAAGTTAAACAAAGTATATTTGAAAAAAGTGGTTTTGAATAAAATTTCTATTGATTTAGTGTTCTTTTCACAATAATTATGCAAGACACCCACCACTACGTCTCAACTCTAAATTATTCTTTTAAGTAAATTTCTAAAAAAAATGTCGAATATTAAAAATTAAATAGATTTATGTAGTTGAAAATTTTGAAATGAAAATTAAAAGTTCCTGATAGAAAGTCAATTAAAAATTGGACTTGCTTTCCCAAACATGAGCGTTATTCTCATTATATTGAATTATTGGAAAAATTGAACTTTGTGTTAGATAAAAAGAAACTATGTACCAAATAAGTTTTTAAAATTAATAAGTACTTCCGTTTTTACATTATTTCCACTTTACTACTTTTTAATTTCTTCTTATTTTGGAATTATTTTAGTGAAGAATTTAAATTACCTTTTTTTTTTGTTACTAATTCAAAATTTGATTATAGTATATTGATTACAATAAAATAGCGATTCTGAACCGGTGGAGGGGGGGGCAAAAATTTTCTAACATTTGTAGTTTTTTAAATTTTTAAATTTCGTGCACTATTTGCTATGTAAATAAGTTAATTTTGATCTTCTAATTTTTAATCAAAAATGATTTTATTTTTAATTGTATAATTTTAGATATAAAAAATTTTACCGATCTTCTGCATTTTTTTTAATTTATGCTTTTTCGCCCTGTGGGAATCTTTCACCTTCCAATTCCAATTTACTTGATTGAGTTAGACGGTCAGAGATGAATTAGGCAAAGTTTCACTTCGATCTGACTATCTCAAGTGTAACCCGCTGTCAATAATTTGTTCGAAGTGGGACTCCAAAAAGCTTAACAAGATTTTATGTTTTTAAATAATTCTAAATTTTCTATCAAACGGTCTTGGCAGAAGTAAATTAATGCCCTTATTTATAATTTGTGTAAATATTTTTAATATTTCTTACCCGATGCCCAATTTTTGGTAATACGAATTCTCTCCGAAACCTGTAAAAGAAGATTTCAAAGGTCAAAGGGGAAACATGGCAAAAAAGTTTATTACAAGTTATTGTTTGTCATTCTGGCCTCCAAGGGTTTACCAAAAAAAAAATTTTTTAATTCAAAATTTAAGAAAAAAATTTTTTTTTGGAATGTAAAAAGAGATTTTAAAGTATTACGCGGGTTGTTGGTAAAAAAATTTTGTTACAAGTTTTTGTTTGTGTTGAGGTGCTTGAATGATTTGCAAAAAAAAATTTCAAAAATTATAGTTAAAAAAAAGTAATTTTCAATGTTGTGAAATTCTTTTAAAAAATTTCACATCCGCTTGACGGCTTTCGTGTTTGGCGTAGAAAAAAAATGTAAAGGACCAATTTTGTGGTGCTTCGGAATGCGCCGTTGTTGCCGCTTTGAAATTAAAAATCGGTCCGTAAATAAAGTTGCCATGGCAACCTAAAGAATTTTCAAAATTTCCATTTAAATGCGCCTTCGCGGGGAGCTCGCAAATTTTTTTACATATTAACAAGGTCAAGGGAAAGCCCTTGTTGTGCCCCATCTTTTTACAAGTACAACTTTTTTTCGAAAAACACCCAACGCGCCCGGAATTTAGCAAAAAGTAAATTTCATAAAAAAAATTATCAAAAATTGTAATTGATGCTAAACGTTGCGGTTTTTTGAAAAAGTTTATATCGACTTTTTGTCTCTTTATTTTCTTATTCTGATACCACTCGATATACTGGTAAAATCCTATATTTTGATCCACTCCAGAATCAAACAAAGGCAATTTCTTAAGAGGGGCATTTTTTTCAGGGCCCTTTTAATTTAATCAACAGATGGCGCCTACTTAAATTTTTTATAAAATAAGAGGATTCTTTTGTATTTAAAATATAGCAAATTCGTTGAGATAATACTATTCTATAAACAATATTCTTGATCTTAAGCTATTTTGGGTTCGTAATATTTATTTATAAAAACACAATTCATAATTAAAGTTTAATTATCTTTTTTTGTAAGTGGGTGTGTTTTGACATACTCAATACGAACTCAAAATAGCTTAAGATAAAGAATATTGTTTATAGAATAGTATTATCTCAACAAATTTGCTATATTTTAAATATAGCAAATTCCTCTTATTTTATAAAAATATTTAAGTAGGCGCCATCTGTTGATTAAATTAAAAGGGCCTTGAAAAAAATGCCCCTCTTAAGAGGGGCACCCTTAAGAATCCTCGAAGTCTTCTGCGCTTACCATAACGCCGTGTTTTATTATTTTGATTGGTTAAACGACGTTTGTGTGTTTTGTTGGACTGGACCAATCAGTATCAGACCAATCAGTTCCGGCGTGTGATTAAATTCAGCTTAGGGCTCCTTTTCTCATGAGCTCATTTACATCGAATTAAATAAATATTTCTTTATTTATTTTTTGTATTTTTCAAGCTTGCAAAACAAAACCAACAAAATAAAAACTTGGCAATTCAAACAAATTTTGATTGGTTTGAAAATTATGTATTGAAGTATTAATAACAAATTGATTTGAAAATTGTTATAATTTATTACTTAATTATTATAACAACTTCAATGGCGACTAAAAAGTGGGAAAGTTGTTTTTCAATTTTTATAACATGAAATAATGCGTTCAAAAATAAAAAAATAATCTACTGCCTGAAAACTTTTCAGATAAAAAAGAAATTTGATTAAACAAGGAAGTTGCGTGTTTTTCAAGTTCATGAAGACACAAAGGAGTAAAGAATGGCACGAGTAAAATCCAAATTTTCTAATTAAAATTTTCTTTGCTGATAGAAAACCTTCGTGGTGACGAATCATGCAATCTAGTGCATATTAATCATTAATCCTAAGAATACACATTCGCATGCATTATTACATCAACACTGTAATTTAATTTTGCAATTCAATTTCTAGTGCAATCAAACACATTTGCCATTATTAGTTGAAGAATGCTTTTATAGATTTTATCGTGACAACTCCAATTGGCAGTTAAATGTTTACTACTTTCAATCTCAATGTTTGTTTAAATTATTTCCTTTTTTACAATAACCTTACAATAATAATTAACACCAGGATAAGCCTAATATGCAGATGTTTGTAAATTTTATTCCCAACATAAACCAAAAATAAAATAAATTGCTACTCGAATCATTAACAATTTAAATACACGCAATTTATTTTTCTTGGTCTTGATAATTGCATCTCAACACAACTTTTCGGTTACAATTTTATTTATTACCAACACTTGCTTGTTCAAATTAACATAAATGCGATTTTATATTTTTTTTGCACGTTATGTGACCACACCATTTATTTTTAGTAATACGGTTTTGTAATTAAGTCTTAATTGCTTTAAAATTGATTTACTTCGCTTTCACAGTTTGCCAAAAATGTCTTATATTAATCTAGTACCTATATAAATTCCAAAAAATATAAAACGAAGGGTTTTTTGAAAAGTTTACAACAATACCGATTGTAAGTCAATTAAGGTATTAGTTCCAGATGATTAATTTACAGGCGCTAAAACCAGAAATGGCGAGTCCGTGTGTCCTGTTTACATAATTTCAATTGAAATGCCATCATAAAGGACGTGATGTGAATTATTTAAAAATTACTCAATACAGATATATTATGGTGTTGTCAATAAAAAGACACGTATTAGTTGATTAACTTGATATTTACGACCTTTACTTTATTTAATTATACAGCGACACTTCAAATTTTTTGTTCGACAAAATTATCCTGTTGGCTTTTTATGCGTTGTACCTAGTATAAGGTAGGTAAATCTCTGTTTGTTTGGCGTTTTTAATTTTAATTACCCTGCGGCTTACAAAATTGCCTGGTGCCTAATTAACGTCAAGAAATCAATTAGGGTGTCGGATTGAATTTAAAAAATTAATATTGCTCACACTTGAACTCACTTTCATTTTTTAATTAATAAAAAATTTAATTAAATAATGGCTGCTTGTGTTGGTGGAAGGATTAGTCAAGTTTCACATTTTGTGCATGATGGGAAGCTTAGTCTTTCAGATATATCAAAGACCACTCTTGTTTTTGGGTTAATTGAATTTTAAGATTATTTTTGCATTGTTTCAGATCGAAGATTCCAAGATCCAGGAAGACCTGGAAGGCAAAGGTAAAGCATGACTTTTTATTCTCGAGTTGAATCTCACGCTTTCCTATTATAAAATTTTTCCAACATTTTCAAAAATCGTTAAGTATAATTAATGACTGTTTTGATGATAACTTGAAGGTGTGGTGAGACAAGAATTAATTAACAGTTAGCGAAAATATTTAAAGCTTCTGATATTTGATATAAAATTGCATCCCTGTTGGATAGGCGATCATTAATAAAACGTTTAGATTTTTGAATAGATAAGGTAATTTTATGCTTTTATTGAATAGCTTGCAATTTGCACATTAATATAATAAATTTAAATGAGGTATTTACTAATATATGAGTAAAACACACAAAGTAGCTTAAACGTAGCTTAATTTCTCATTTTGCAGGTATTTAATAGGTTACAAAAGTGGGAAAACGATAAAGATTTATTATGTTCTGAGATAAACTCGGGTGTCACCAAGGAGGGGGGGGATAAAATTATTTAGTTAAAGCCGATTATGGAAAGTTGATTACTTCAAACAGAGACATTTTAAGTAAAAATGTTTAATTTTGCTCATCTTATTTACATAGAAAGTCGATCTATACAACAGAAGCGATAAGTTTATCGTATATGGCGATGGTCAGATCGGTAGAACATGCAACTTGTCATATTTTAAGTATGAAAAGTATTCAAAGACTACAATTTATCATTAACTCAATATTAAATGCATGATAAATTATGTATTTTATGGATTCCGTTAGTGTAATTTAATTTGACGCCACTTATGTTTTAACTTTTACGGGACAAGTAATGAAATGGCATGGGTAATCTTCAGTTCCCATAAATAATATTTATATAGAAACTTTGAACGACTGTTAAGGAATCAAGGAATCGTAATTTTATAGACAGTATAGGTTCACGAGGAAGATCAATAAACTTCAGTATTTTCGCTGATAATGATGCTAATTACTATTAATTGTAAGCTCATAAAATAAATATCCATCATATTTTTTTTGAACACCGTATGAACTTTCCGAATGAAATTTTTGAGGATGTACAAGAAAATCCGATAAGAACTGCTGATTATATTTTGTAAATTAACTTTTCTAGCAAACGCTGTTATGTTGTATTGTTCATGTCATTTTAAAAAGTAAACTTCGAAGACTTCGAATTATTTCATTTAGACAACCCAACTTACACTTATTTACTCCATTTTTATCCAGTATTGTACTGTAATTTATAGAATTTGTGGTAATTTATATTCATTTATTTCGATGACCAAATAAAACAAGAAAAAACCACAGCCAATTTAGTGATTTTTTTCCATTATTGCTTACGTTCAACTTATCGAAGACCTAGGTAAACAAATAACTACTTAAAATGCATAATTATTTTATATATAACAAATTAAATTACCCCATGCAGAAATCAACTTATAGTACGCCCCTGATCAAGCAATTCGTTAATGCTTATACATTGTTATTACATTTTCTTCCTCCAAAATTAATGAGATATATAAATATGTTGAAATCAAAACTTTCTTTATTAATAATATTTTTTTTTCTTTACATTTATAAGGAAATGGCAAATTACTAAAGTATAATCGGGGGGGGGGGGGGGGAAAATACATTTGTATTTTGAATTAAAAGCGGAAAGTAAACACACGATAGCTTTGAAATTTTTCTTCGAAATTCAAAATGAAGTGCACGGTTCTCATACATTGTATCTCATATTTTGAATTTAAAATCAAAAATTCCAAAATATTTTTCATTTTGAACTTCAAATATGAAAAAAATGAAAATAAAAATGTAATTTCAAATACATTTTGTTCATCCTTGATTTCATATTTGAAGTACAAAATATTTCAGAATTTTTTATTTTAAATTCAAAATATGAAATGTAATGCATGACACCAAATACATGACACTTTGCACTTTATTCTGAATTTCAAACAAAAAATTTAAAGTTATCGTATGTTTTCTTTCTAGTTTTAGTTCAAAGTACAAATGTATTTAATACTCCAAATTATGGCAACCATACGACAGTATTGAATAAAAATTTAAAACAAAATGTTCACGGACGTGCCATCTAGTAATCACAAGTTGAACTTGTACATTGATTTTTGAAACAGAAACAGTGAGATGCTTTCAAACTGTTTCCTTGGTAACCAAGTAAAAAATTCTTAACTGCTGATCTACCCAAGTTAATTAATCAGTCAATAAATTAATGAACATTTTATATCGACATCCTTTCTGATAGGACTTCGCGCACGTGTGCGCTTATTGGAAAACAATAGGTTACGTTCCAATTATTTTAGACTTGACATTTTGCAAAATCCAGCCTAATTAATTCTGAGTTATAATAAAAAAAGTCCCCAAGAGTTAATGCAACTGTTTACAATTTTAATTTGTAATTTAAAAAAAAAGATAATATTCTTTTAACGTCGATTGAGTTTCTATTGAAATAATCACCTCCATAGAAAGCATAATTCAAGTACTTTCCAGGCAGTTACTATCAATTATATTAATTTTTTAACACAAATCTATCAGTATAACAAAATAACTATGATAAAAATATTGTTACAATATATATAAGAGTTGCGTTCCGGTATGTTATTATGGGGTAATTAAACACAGTTCAGAATCAGATGTGCCCCAGGTCCTGATGGTTCTATTGTGTCGGCGTAGTCGGTTTCACTACCGTGTCCGTTCGTGATTTATCTCTAGGCTTTGCAATTTCTAATGCCTCCTACACATTTAAATCTTAGCTTTGCAACAAGTAATACAACTTCATCAGCTTCATGCTCACTTCCTTACAAGATTAAACTTACTTATTCGCAAAACATTATAGTTTCACGTCACATTATAAAATCTTTCAACAAATCATTGCAATTCAAACAAAAATACAAATTTGTATTATTTTGAACCGTTCTCACGGGTTCCTCGTGAACAGAGCCTAAAAAAATTCTTATTTTGGTTTTAAAGTAACCCCAAATTTTTTTGTGACTTTTTAACGTATTAGATAGTGAAGAATATTGCAAAAATATTTAAAAAAATCGTGACTTTTTGTAACATTTAATTTTATCGGTTTGAAGATTCATTTTGACAGTTCGAGTTGGAGGTTAGGGTCGTGCAAAATAAACGTAAACAATTGAACTATTTTATTGTTACTTGCATAATTCTAATATTTTAACACTTTGGTCTCATTAAAAACTTTGTGTGAGTTCCCGTAACTAACAAATCTCCAGTCGATTTGTTTTTAATTTCGCAACTCAAGTTCGCTAACGTCTTTCCTACTCTCAACGTTTGTGAATTGATAACAATTTCCTCATTAATCGCAGCCGATTTCATATAACTACGAAACAAAAATTGGGTATTAGTACAATTATCAAAAACGTTCGAAATCGTCTTACTTGACGTGGATATCAATTGACACATTTGGAACGTCAACTCCACAGTTCTTATGAGTTATTAACGCCAAACTCGTAAGGGTATCGATTAGGGTGGCTGATAACCCACCATGTAAAGACCCATAAGCATTACAATCGTCTTCGGATATTTTCAATTCCGCCAAACAATTCCCTTCACCTGCACTTATCACTTTGACCTAAACAAATAAACTTTGACCTACTGCCAATAAACGTCACAATACAAAACTAACCTTTTTCAACACGCGATTAAACCCTTGGGATTCCTTTAAAAATTTTGATATCAATTCTGTGGTCATTTTCGAGCACATGGTTTAAAATAATAAATACTTAATATTATATAACCTCTTTATCACATTTCACATAAAAACGATTTTACATTTTTTTATGAGTAAAAGCAGTGGCGGCGTCATTTCAGATTTTACCAAGGGGTTCACAAGGTTTTGGTTTGAAGTAGCGGTTAGACAGAAATTCAATCTGTTTTCTAAGGTCTTTGTTGGTGAACTTGAGTCTTAAGTCATCCTAGCCTATAACCTTTTATTCGAGGTTGTTTTACTTAATTAACCAATGGCAGTTCCTATATTAAGGCGAGACTGAAAAGTTAAATCAAAGTTTATTCAAAATAATTAAAGCAAGTAATGTTCTACCACACTCGGAGTAATGTGAAAACATGATGTATTTTTTTAATTAATATTTCATTTTATTAAACTTTTACCCGATAGAATTCTTAGGTCTAAGAATATACAAAGTATGAGAACCTTTGGATATTAATCTTCCAGTTACTTTGTTTCTTATTTCACAATTCGTGTAAGCAAAATTTTTTTCAATTATGTGCATATTGGCATCAATGACCAGTTCGTCTCCAACTATAGTATTGGTTATGGTACTAAAAATTTAAATTTAATTGGACGTTTATTAAAATACGCAAAAAATAAATTTAATTACTTGATTTTCATGTCAATTGAACTGAATTTATTATTTCCAATTTGGTCAAGAGTTAAAAGTGTGGAAGAAGTATACGTATCAATCAAAAAGGCTGAAAACCCTGCACTTAAGTTACCATACATGTCGGTGTGCTTTTTCTCAATTTTAAGTTCTGCTAATACTTGTCCATTATCGGCTTTCAGAATTTCCACCTAAAAATTAATTAAAATGTGCAAAATTGTAGTGTGAAAGTTTTGGCAAAATCAGACAATAGAGCAGACTTGCCTTATTTCGTACCATTACTAATTTTCCAAAATATTTTTTAAAATTAGTATCACTGTAAAACTAGGCAAATCTGCTAAATAATAAAATTTATAACTTCTGGAAACAAAAAAATACTGCTCTTACTTTTTCCACTACGGGCCAAAACTTGCAGCTGTTTAAAATTTCTTTGAGTTGTGTAGAGTTAAAAACTCTTCGAGCCATTTTTGAGAAAATGGTTATACAATTTAATCAACTTCTTTGTAAGCACAGTCCGATATCCTTTCTGTGATATTAATATTTATAATATTATGATAATATAAATAATAATAATAATGGTTGGAGCTAAATCCCCCATTCTATATTTATACCACTGTAATTGTGAGATTTCAAATAAAATTATACAATATAAATATTTACAAAATAAATGTTATTACCTATTTAAACAAAATTAAAAAATAAAAATAGCTTTATTCGAGACTACTAGCCATATCAATTTTCAAATGTGTTAATTTTGACACAGAGTGCCGTTATCGATGTTATGCACATTTACATGGAAAATTGTTAGTTTAAAAATAAATGTTTTTGTTGTGAAAGTATTTTTTTTGAGATCGTACCTATCTACAAGATAGATCAACTATTACAATTTTTTGTATCAAAAATTTACTTTTTGAGACTATTTCGATGTTCAATATCAGTAAATCCAAGGTTGCCATTTTTTTAAATTCGTAATTTTTATCTAAAATAAAACAAAGTTTACGAAGCTAAAATAATAAATTTTATGTACTTTATAACAAAAACATAACATAATTTAAAAGGAAGTTATGTAGAAGGAAATGACAAATTAACAAAAATAACATTTAGAAAATATAAAAAAATTTCAGTACAGGGTGTATAATTTTCACAAATTTTAAATTTAAATATTGCGTCGGTTTCGTGCTTTTGTATTACGAAATTTATTTATTTCACGTTAGTCCCCTAGAAAATTGATAGTAGCACTTTAATCCTTTGGAAGTAAAAATAACATTTTACTCGCTGAAAATTAATAATAAAGAAAAAAATACCTACTGTTACTCCCGTTAAAATATTCCATTTTTCAAACGTGTTACAAACAAAATTTTATCTGATTCAAAAGTTTGCAAGATAAAATTAAAATATTAGTAATGGTAATCTTATAATCATTCTGTCCATTCTGGGAAAAATAATTTTTTTCCTTGCTCAACAACGAATGACTTTAATATTATGCAGGTACAATTCTATACACCTTTTTTGAGAACCAAGAACCACTGATTTTGCCACAAAACCACCATCTCGTGAGCTACTTCAGTCAAATACTTAGAGATCATGCTTCATTTTTTTAATACTATAAATTGATAAGAAAGATACAAAAATTGACAACTCCCTCTTTCACTTTTTTCCAGTAATTTTAGTTTTTGTTTTATATTATAGTGCTTAATTTTTCCAGAGGGGGCGGTCGCCCTCTTCTGAATCCGCCCTTCAAATAAACTTTATCAATTATAATTTATAACATTGACTAGAGGAAATTGAAAATAAGAAATGCAGGAAATAGAAGAATTATCTAAAAAGTGATTTTTGAAAAATATGAAGTCGGTTTTCAAGGTACAGATATTTCTATCAATCACAAAAACAACATAACATTTTTGTAAAATTTCAATATTGAAGAAATATAAATGTTTAGTAAACTAAATAAAATTTTGCATTCAAAATAATTTTTAAAAAATTTATAATTTAGGTTTTGATCTTATCATAAACAATGTTTGAGTTCCTTTGGAAATCAGTTCGCCAGTATTTTTATCTTTTATGTCGCATTTCATATAGGCCAAATATTTTCCAACTCGGTCTGTCTTGGCATCGATAATTAATTCATCTCCAAGCATGGCACTTTTATAATATCTATAAATTAAATTTTAGACAATAAATCACACCAGGGCTGAAAAGACTACCTAATATGAATCTCAACAGAAGTCCCAAAATCACCTCCACTTTTCTCATGAGATAAAATTGCACAACAAGTAAAGGTATCGATTAATGTTGCAGATAAACCTCCATGCATGGTTCCAAATTGGTTAACATGTTCTTTCCCTACCGTAAGTTCTGCTACCAAATTACCGTTTTCAGATTTCACAATGTTTGCCTAAAAATAAACATTAGTAAAAATTGCTAAATCGAATTGTTCGAAGTTAACCTTATCGATAACATTAAAGAAACCGCCAGCCTTTTTTAGAAGTTCACGGACTCCTTGTGCGTTAAGTAACTTACGGGCCATTTTACCTTTATAAAAAGTTTCGTGTCATTCAATCAACATTATTTACTTATTATTGGAATTTGTACTCTGATAAGCTGTTGACCCTGTGGGACTGGTTTGAATTTTATGTATTCTCATTTTACCTAAATTTTATTAGATCAAGATATACAGGATAAATCAACAGTTAATGTAAATTCACTTTGCAAAACATGTGTTAAACTTTAAAAAGTATTTAAGTGTAGAAATGGGAAGTGATTATAACATTTGCTTGTTCCGCTTCCGTGGGTCAGATTCCACGTTAAACTGTGTGTCAGTGTTCATATAAATTTTTCACAAAGACCAAATTTATATCAAAAGTTTATTAAAAATAAATTCAAACACCAGGGGCTCATTAGTATCATAAATTATTAATCAGAACTTGGAACGAATTATAACCATTGTAGACTCTCCTTTACTTAAAATTTCGTGCGAAGTTTTATTTCGTATTTCACATTCAACGTGACCCAAAGTTCGTGAAGTTTTTACGGTACGAGCGTCAATAATAATGATGTCGTTTAATAGTGCCGGTTTTAAAAAACTAAAAATTAAATAATTGTAATTAAATCCTTTGCAATTCAAGTTATTACTTACGAGACACGCATAGCAACAGTCGCATTCATTAAGCCTAGACAATCTTTGTGAGAAAGTAGAGCAGCGCAATTAAAATTATCAATTAGAGCAGCGATGAACCCCCCATGTAATATTTTAGCCGCGTTAACGTGCTCTTCCGAAATTTTTAATTCTCCTAAATAATTCCCGTCTTTCACCTGTATAGTTTTTATCTAAAATGAATAAGAATCGAAAAAATCATAAAATGAGATTTTTGTATTTACAACCACCTTTTCAAATATTTTGAAAAATCCACCATGTTTCTTTGCATATTCAGCAAAATGGTCTGTATTTGTTTTCACTTCGTCCATTTTTAAAGTTTTTCAATTACTGATTGATAAAATTTTGTAATCAGTGTCAAGTACAATGTAAATACTTAAGGCGCCCCTCTTGCCGTTGAGTAAAACATTGTTGGTGACACTCATCAAGTTCAGGAAATGATAGGCTTATATAAATGTAATTCATGCCGTGTAGTTAAATATATTATTATGACGTGTACTAAAAAAAAATGATTGTAGATAGACTTGCGTTTTATCTCGCGACATTGTTTGTAAATAATAGGCAGTTACGAAAATTGTACCAGTATATACCGCATCTACCGGATCCGTTCAAAAATTCAATTGTACCTTAGACCTACTACGTTTCAAGATAAAATGCCCAATGTGTCGGTTTACGAATAATCAACCAGATATGTATATGTACCGGGGTTAAATTTGGTTTATAATATTCGAACGTAGGACGAAGATTCGATTGAATTTTTAAACATCACCTGTTGAAGTGGTATCCACAAGTGCAATTTTTGTAAATTCCTAATGTGTTTTATTTACAACACAAAATGGGGCGGGCCTATTGGAAGACCCTTTATTATTATTATAAATGAGTCGTCCAAAATTTTTTTTTTTTTGAGTTTTTGGTATCTATGGACTCATAATAATTATGAGATTAATTAGATACCAAAAACTAAAAAAAGATTTTTTTTGTCTATGTCTGGGTTTGCATCTGGACGATTCAAATAATGGATATAAGAAAAAAAATATATTTTTAAATATTATATTGTTGCGTTTTAGATACGAAGCGTATAGGACGTGTTTTAAAGTGCTCCGTTATCGTGAAGGTTAAACGTAAATAATAATCGAAAGAATAATTTCCTCGAATATTAATTATTTAAATTGTGAAACAAATAGAAGCTGAGAAAATTGATCCCACCAACTTTCTAAATTAGCCGGTCCTCGGTCGGTTAATTAATACGACAAATTTGCACATTATGTCAACAAATTCCCAAAAAGAGTTAGACGGCGATACAAATCAAACAAACTTAACAGTTCAACTTGAAACAGCTAATATGGAGGTAACTGAAGCTAACAATCACCCATGGCAGGTAATTGGTAAAAACAAAAGAAAAAGAGTTAGTAGTCCAGAAACCGAATTTCCACCGCTTATACAAACAAACAGGTATTCACCACTTGTTACCTTAAATACCAATGATAAAACTTCACAACCAAATGGTGAGCAAATACAACTGACCAAGATTGATAAACCACCTCCTATCTTTGTGCATGGCGTGATCAATTACCAGGATATGATTAGAAATTTATATAATATAGTAGAAGAAGAACAAATCACGACAAAAACTTTAGCAAACAACATAATCAAAATCAGTCCAAAAACATCGGATACCTACCGCAAATTGGTTCAACACATGAAAGATGAAAATATAATTCATCACACATACCAATTAAAGGAAGAAAAATCATATCGAGTGGTGATAAGGTATCTTCACCATACAACCCCAATATCACTAATAAAAGACGAATTACAAACTAAAGGTTATACAGTGAGAAACATTATAAATGTTAAACATCGTACAACAAAAGAGGCTTTACCACTATTTTTTGTAGATCTGGAACCCGCAGAAAATAACAAAAGCATATATGATCTAAAATATTTGCAAAACAGAACAATAAGAGTAGAACCACCTAAGAGGAATACCGACATAGTCCAATGCACACGATGCCAAATGTTTAATCACACCAAAACTTATTGTAATCGTCCATTTGCATGCGTTAAGTGCGGAGGAGCACATGATTCAAAACTTTGCAAGAAACCAAGTAATATACCAGCTACTTGCTACCTCTGTAATGAAAAACACCCCGCAAGTTATAAAGGCTGTCAGGTATATCGTGACTTACAAGATAAATATAACAAGGAGCGCCAACAACAACAACAAAGGAAGAGACAAACCATACCCTCATTCTACAACGTTAATCTAACACAAACGAATCAACCAAATCAACCTGAAACTTCTCAAACCTACTACAACTCAAATAATAATAATAAGCGAACTTACTCAGAAACGTTAAGGAACAATCTTCAAGAAACACCAAGCCACTCCGAAGACACACAGTTATCAAAATTTCTTAATGAATTCAAACAAATGTTCCAGCAACTAATGCAACAAAATAACATAATGATAAATCTTTTAAATACAGTCATCCAAAAATTGGTGCATTAATGGCAAACTTTTTAAGAATTGCCATATGGAACGCAAACGGACTACAATTAAAAATAAATGAAACTAAACTATTCATAACAAATAATAATATAGACATACTCCTCGTTTCGGAAACGCACTTTACCTCTCGATCACACATAATAATACCAAACTACAAAATTTACCACACGGTCCATCCTGATGGAAGAGCTCATGGGGGGACTGCTATCATTATTAGATGCTCAATAATGCATCACGAAGAAAATAAATATGAAAAAGATTTCCTCCAAGCTACAACAATCCAAGTAAATCAACTAAATAGTCAATTAAAAATATCTGCAATTTACTGTCCTCCCAGACACAATATTAAGAAAGAACAACTGGAACCCTTCTTTTCAACGCTTGGCCAGAAATTCATAGTTGGTGGTGACTTTAATGCGAAACATACTGCTTGGGGATCCAGACTTATAACTACGAAGGGAAGAGAACTTTTCAAAGTAATAGATAACAACAACTATAGCATTCTTTCAACAGGTGAGCCATCCTATTGGCCTACTGATCCTGACAAGATACCAGATTTGCTAGATTTCTTTATAGTCAATGGAATTTCAACAAACTTTACTGAAGTACAATCAAGCTTAGACTTAACATCGGACCACACTCCAGTTATACTCACAGTTAGTACAACTATTATCAATAAGCAATCAAGACCTTCTCTATATAACAAAAGCACTAATTGGGATCACTTCAGAGAGTACATAAACCAAAATTTAAATACCACGTTAAGCATCAAAACCAACGCTGAATTGGAGCATGCAACAAACCACTTCATAACGACAGTACAAAATGCTGGCTGGACCTCAACTCCCATGTTAGAAAATATATCTAATAATAAATACAATATTCCTATGGAAATCAGAGAAATGATAAAAGTTAAGCGCAGAGCTAGAGCAAGATGGCAGCGAAGTCTCAATCCCTTGGATAAAACCGATTATAACCGCCTATCAAACCAACTCAAAAGTAAGCTTAAGGATATGAAGAACGAGACTTTCAACCACTTTATAAAAAACTTAAGTAACAAGGACCACTCTATCTGGAAAGCCACAAAAGGTTTTAAAAGGCCCCAAATTACCATCCCGCCTTTGCGCAATCCAGACAATACATGGGCAAGATCGAATGCCGAAAAATCCGAACTTTTTGCTCGCCATCTCTCAGAAGTTTTCAAACCCTATTCTGATGAGCCAGATAAAGATGTTATGGAATTTTTAGAGGCCCCTCTTCAGATGTCACCGCCAATAAAGAAAATTAAGAAAAATGAAGTCAAGCAACAAATTAGAAAGCTTAAGAAGACCAAGGCTCCGGGCTACGATCTAATAACGGGTAAAGTTCTCTCTGAATTACCTATTTTGGGACTAAAATTTTTGACAATGTTATTCAACTCAATTCTAAGATTGTCATACTGGCCTTTGCAACTAAAATTTGCCAGAATTATTTTAATCTTAAAGCCAGGCAAATCTCCCACGGATGTATCTTCATACAGGCCAATAAGCTTGCTACCAATCATTTCCAAACTACTAGAAAAAATTTTCCTCAAGCGCCTACATCATGGCAATCTATTAGACGACTTAATACCAATGCATCAGTTCGGATTTCGGCAGCAGCATTCAACCATTCAACAATGCCATCGAATAGTGGATTTTATTCAAAGAACTTTAGAAGGAAAACAATTCTGCTCAGCAGCCTTCCTGGACATAGAACAGGCGTTTGACAAGGTATGGCATTTAGGACTTTTGTTCAAAATTAAACATAACTTGCCATATCATTACTACCTTGTATTGAAATCTTACTTGGAAAATCGTCATTTTCAAGTGCAACAAGACGACGAAGTGTCACAAATCTATCCAATAGCATCAGGAGTACCACAAGGAAGTGTGCTTGGTCCAGTTTTGTATTTGCTGTATATTGCCGACCTGCCTGTCACTGAAAACACGGAGTTAGCCACTTTTGCTGATGATACCGCTATCCTGGCAAGACATGACAATGCTCAAGAAGCTTCTGTATGGTTGCAAACACATCTGTCCCTTTACCAAGATTGGATAGTTAAGTGGAAAATGAAGGTAAATGTGTTAAAGTCCATACACGTTACTTTTACCCTAAATCGGACACAGTGTCCACCCATCTATATTAATGGCATACAAATACCTCAGAAAGATGAAGTAAAATATCTTGGATTATACCTTGACAAAAAGCTAACATGGAAGACACATATTAGGAAGAAGCGAAAGCAAATGGATTTAAAAATCAAGAAAATGTATTGGCTTCTAGGAAGAAAATCAATCCTCTCAATTGAAAATAAAATCCTTATTTATAAGGTAATCATTAAACCAATTTGGACATACGGAATTGAACTGTGGGGTTGTGCTAGCAAGTCCAATATAAAAATAATACAAGCATTCCAGTCAAAAACTCTCCGTTCGATGATTGATGCACCATGGTACGTAACCAATCAAACCCTGCATAACGACCTAAACATCAACTACATAATAGACGAAATCAAAAAACGTGCAGAAAAACACAATCTAAGGTTACAAGACCACCCAAATCCTAGTACCAACCATCTTCTCGAAGAAAATATATACAGACGACTTAAGAGGAAATGGCCTCGTGACCTTCTTACGTAATCAAAAAATTCGAAGTGGATACTGCTGATGGGCGTATTCCTTACTTAACACGGACATCAAATCAGCTTATAGAACTTATTATTGTTATTGTTCTGATTGTTGATACTAAGTTAATAAATAAAAAAAAAAAAAAAAAAAAAAAAATATTATATTAAAAATATACCAAGTGTTACAAAAAAATTATAAAAAATATAACTGTGCATTGTTATTTTGTGATATTCCTAAACATCAGGCGTTCACTGTAATTTTTCTTTGTATCCAGATTACAATAAACCAATAAAGCAATTTTATAATAACAAATTTAAAGTTACGGTGCCTGACTTCTAGATGTGGCTGAACTTTGTTCTAACATTCAGGCGAATTATGTAATCGACAAATTATAATTTATATTAAAACTTCAAAATATCGAGTTATTTTAATAATAACTTCAAAATATGGAGTTATTTTAATAATAACTCGATATTTTGAAGTTTTAATATAATTTAAGATCAACGAGTTAATAATTAATCTATTTAATTATAATTTAGGACGCAAAATAAAAATATTACTGTTCCCTGTTGATAGTAATTCACCAGTCGCCTTATTTCTCACTTCACACTCCACGAATCCCAAAGTTCTTCCAGCTTTAATTGCATGTGAATGAATAACAATCGTATCGCCAACTTTAGCAGGATTAATGTATCTGATAAAAGAAGAAATTGATGTAAAAATTTAACAAGTCTAAAATTGTTAATCTTACGTGATGTGCATGTCTATTGTAACATTAGTGAGAGCAGCACAATTTTTATGTGAGAACAACGCCATGCAATTAAAATTGTCGATAAGAGAAGAAATGAAGCCACCGTGAAGTGTTTTGCCAGCATTTAAATGGCTCTTTTTAATTTCTAGCTCTGCGATAATAGTTCCATTCTCCACTTTAACTATGTTTACCTGCAAAAAATATTTTATGAAATTGAAGTTGTATAAAACGATGAAATTGAAATTCATTACCTCGTTGAAAGAGTTAAAATATCCTCCGTGTTGCTTACAAAAATTTTTTATGTAATTAACATCTACATGTACGGGTTCCATTTTTTAATTAGAGAATAAACCTTTAGGTCTCGAGTCCGGACAGATTTAAAATTTTAAATTTTAAAGTTTTAAACGTCAACTAAAGACAGGTTATGTGAAAAATTGTGCAGTCATTTTGACGTTTTGAACTTGAAAAGATTTCTGTGTGTGATAAAAGTTTTACTCTAATTGATGATAAAATAAAAGTATAGATAGCGCTTTCAGCTATTTATTCCTTAATGTTGATCCATTTTAAAACATCGTAATAAATTAATTTACTTTTCAATTTGTTTACACAATAAGTTTGACGATGTATTTAAAGTTTAACACGAACTCAGACTACTACCGTAATTCTCATTCGAACTTTTAATTGCCTGTAGGTGTACCGAGCGGACCTTTTAAGATCCCTTCCTAAATTTATTTATTTATTTCAACGGATAAACTATTTTAAATATGAAATAAATTACACACACACATATTTACGTATTTTAGACACATGTTTAAAATACCATTACCAATAACCACAAACAGCATTAGATGTTAAGGGTCTGATAAATCTACCCTAAGGACCAGTTGTATAAAAGAGGATCATCCTCGGATCAGAGTTAAACCAGGATCAAAGCAAATGTCTGTTGTATAAGCGAGAGTCAAGTGTTGATCCTGGGTTAACTCACCGATTTCCTGATCCGAGAAATCGGTGGATTAACCCAGGATCAACTTTATTTACTTTTAAATTTATTGTGATTTATACTGTTTGTCTCAATCCATTTGTCATTTATTAAAATAACACCTAGCAACATTGTTTTTTTGTGAATTAAAGTAATAATAACAAAATAAAAGGAATAGACGTTGATCCTGGGTCAACTCTTGATCCAGGATCAGCTGATCCCCGAGTTAACCCTCCTTTATACAACTGGCCCTTACTCATAAGAAAAGTCATGGCTAAAATCATACCATCACAACAGCCAATCATAAAAGCTATAACTTCTATAATATCAAAAATCTTATAGTGTGAACGTAAAAAAATCCCTCATATGAGAAGTCATGTGACAAGTCATATGATAAATCATGTAGTGTGAACTACCCTTTAGAAAAAGAAGGTAGAACTCGGATGACCGCAGTTCTAAGGCTACAGCTAGAGCAAACTCGGAATATTGTGTCAGTGATGACGCGATGTGCAGAAACGAAATTTACATGGTTCCTTTAAAAACAGTATTTTATCCTTGTGTAAATTATTATTTATTATAATAAATATTTATAATCATTGTCACAGCATTTTGAATGCGATTATTTAGATGTTTTGCATATTAGCCCGGCTCGATTCCTATGTAACGATTTCTATATAATCAATATTTATGGTGGGTATTAGTAAGCAAAACCAACATGTTTTGCAATTTAAATGTTTGTTAATCTTTTTTATGATTGTAATTTAGATAATGTATTATAATAAATATATTATTATGAAAAAATTGAGGCAGTGTACAATGTTCATAAAAAATTTCAATTTAGATAAATAGAATTTTTTTCTTAATTAGCTTAATATAATATCATATTATATTAATTAATCATCATCAGAAATAATATATTAAAAGTTCTCAAAGGTTCCATGTTTATTTTCTATTTCCATTTGTAGTTTGCATATCACGGATTACGAAATTAAACATTCGGTTCTTTGAAATAAAATTTTTTTTACTTTGAGTTTTATTCATTTGAAAAAATAGAAAAAATTCTTTTGCTCTTTTACTATTACTTGAAAGTCAATCTGTCATCAAAAATTTATATATTTTGTTATCCTTTATATTATTTATTTCTATAGAATAGTATACCGGGTATTGAATGAGTTAGGCGGAACATAGGATAATATGTAAAAACTTATTTTCGCAAAATTCTTGCTTCCCTAATTATTTTACAGAAAAATTGAAAGACACAAATATAATGTAGAAATATGAACTACGAATGATAAGAGCATTAGATTTTATCTATTTTTTACTTAAATGGTCAAAAAATTCTTTTGAAATTGTTAAAATTTTTATTTATCAGACTGGCCTTGTAAGTTTTCAAGGTAATTATTTTTGATAAGTAATAAAAAAACAATTGCACGTTATTTACAGTTTTGTACTTTATTAAATTTTAATTTCATAGAATGAAATATTACTTTGAAAACTAACATGGCCAGCCTGATAAATAAAAATTTTAACAATTTCAAAAGAATTTTTTGACTATCTAAGTAAAAGCTAGGTAAAATCTAATGCTCTTATCATTCGTAGTTTATATTTATACATTATATTTGTGTTTTTCATTTTTTCTCTAAAATGATTAGGAAAGCAGGAATTTGCGAAAATAAGTTTTTACACATTAATATCCTATGTTCGTCTAACTCATTCAGCACCCTGTATAAGATTTAGTAAAAAATTATTCAACCCCTCCTCACGAAAAAAATACTTGGCTATACGGGTCTATACTTTATTATGTTATATTTTCTTTCCTTTTTAATATTTAAAAAAATTCCGTTGTCTCTTTATAAATAACCTTTTCTTTCGTAGATTATTGGAATTCTTTTCTTTTAATGCATTTTACTTGAAATTATATCTTCATACAAAATCTAGTTAAAATTATCATTTTATCTTGTGAGCGATTAGCTTTTACGTCATTATCAAGATTCAATAAAAAAATTATAATATTAATGTAGCAATAATTTTTTACCGTGTTGTTTTAAACTAAAATTGTCATGTGCATTTTTCGTGGCACTTAGCACACATAACATGTGTGCTTAATGAATTAGATAAAAATCTTAACAGAATTAAGTTACGAAATATCTGATGAAACGATATAATTTTTAAATAATAACATCAATACAATTCTCATGAATACAAAGGTTGGTAAATAATAACGAATAGTACTATATTTGTTTTCAAAAATTTTTACCTAATATAGATAAACATAGAAAAACATTTTTTTGGTTGTAGGTACTATCAAAAAATCATCTTTAGATTTTATAATTTGATATCATCCTTAGTAACTCAACGCTTCACTTTTGGGCACGAACTAGTCAACTGGAGTCAAAACTGTGCAATTCTTCTTTTTCTTCTTTAACTTTTTTGAGATCTTTCGATCTGTTCTACGAACAACTCTGTTTCAAGTTTCCTTGGCATTATTGGTTCTGTGAGCATATACCTAGTTGTTTTACATCTGATAGGTAACTTTGCTATGCTGGCCTTTTGATGTGCCTGTAACCCTGGTTACATTTAATGATGGCGTTAGCTGCAAGATAATGACCGTCTTATGAAACTGTGGAATTCAAAACAAATGTTCGAATTATGTTAAAAATTTGTAACTCCTCTTTAGGCCCAAATTACACAAAAAATTTCATAGTACTAACTCATCATTGTTAATGATTCAGGTTTTTTGCACTTCCTGAATGGAGAATGGCTAATTAAAAGTGGTCTGTTCACATGGTTTTCGAGAATCAAAAATTTTTTGATTGTTATTTTTACATGAGGAAATATCAAAATAATTCATGCAATATATAAATATAATTAGTTTTCGATTTGGTTGCTATCCGTATATAAAAATTTCGACACAGGAAGTAAACGTTGAGTGTTTTGCTCCTGAAATCTGAGTGATTATTCTATTGTGTAAAATCACATAAGTATATAAAAAATATTGCTCTAATCGATGCAATACCTAAAGATACTAATCACTTGCGTCATAAAATAATTTTGTAATATTATAAAATATTCTGAGCAAATACTATATCGCTTCCTACATAAGTACTCGAAAGTATGGAGTACTTTTCATGGTCAAGTATTACCGGCGTGATCCGTTTTATTATCAGTTAATGCAAAGACTGCAAACTTTGGTTGGTGCGGTGATTAGAATACCAAAATACCCGTTTTGATTCCGAACGAGCATGAACTTTATTTTGGCCATCTCTTTTTGTAGGTGTAATAATGTACCCAAAAAATTTTCTCATTCCACATCCGTTCTTAACTATAAGGGCCTATACTACTCCATTGATTTGAGAAAATTGATGTTTTACTTGTGCACAGAAGTAGATCTTCAGAGAAACTCATAAAATCATAAATGATATTTTTAAATAACCTTGGTATTTCTTACGTAATTTTGTTTTAGACTACCAAGTATAGATATTAAAGAAAAAGTATGTGATGAAAAGAAAATCTGGAGAGAGTTAGTGAGGATGGATTAGTTAAAAAGTTTTTTTTAACTATCTTTCTTTTTTTTTATTGCTACCTATGTGTATCTATGTAGATAATCAAATTTGCATAAGTACGATCGATATCATCAATCATATTGATACTATACGAAACTTTATAATCGTTAAAAATTAATAAATTTGAAGAGATAGTAATAATATAATTGATTTATATCATCTCTATAGAACGTGACAATTTATAACTCCATTGAAAACTTTGGAAAAGTTTTTTTTAGATAAGTTTTTAATTAGGTGAATTTCTATTGTGTGATTATTTATCAGGCACTTTCTTTGCTCTAAATTATCAATTGTAATAATTTATTATTATAAATTATTGCTGTTGCTATATTGAGTTTAGAATATCGAATAAAATTGTTATTTTTAATTTCTTTTACCAACTCTTTTCTATTTTCTTTATTTATTTTTTATAAAAAAGAACTTTTCTTGTAAAAATTGACAAAAGTTGACGAAAACATGGTATAAAAAAATATTACAATTAAAAGTATAATAAATTATTAAAAAAAAACATTATAATATTTTTTTTCCTATTACTTTAAGCAAAATATATTGCACAATTTGAAGTCAATCCATTGAGCCATTTTTGAAATGTTTAGAAAATTTTAATGAAAATTTTAGTATGAAAAATTTAAAATGTGTCACAAATACCAGAGCCAAATGACATATGAATATGTATGTAGGTACCTATATAAATAAAATAAGTATGTTCATATAATATTAAGCCTTGAGAATTAAATTTGGCAAAATTGATTTGTTATCAATCAGATCAAATCCTTGGACTACAGGATATTAACTTATTTTGTTTTTCTGAATGGAAATACTACAACGATTTTGTACTTTGAATATAGTAATTTTATGTATCCAATTGAATTTTATATAAATCATTTTTTCGAATTTTACTGCATTTGGGATAATTTTTTTTACTTGTCACTCTTTCCTTCTATTCTTTTAGTTTGTTTTAGTTTACTTTAGTAGGTACTAACTGCGTTTGCTAATACATAGGTATTAATTAAAAAATCGCTCATTTGCTAGAATAGCATTAGTTTTAAACTTTGAACAAGCACGATTTTGTTTAAGTTCAGAAACTTTACAATTTAAGAATAAATAATAATAACAATATTAACTTGTGAAATAAATAATAACAAAAACTTTAAAAAATTTCAAGGCAAATTTAACGCAATAACAATCAATCATATTTTCATGAGCTGTTTATAGCTATCTTCAGATCTTTAATTTCTGCTGAAAAGTCATGAAAATATACGAAATGACTTTTTTTGTATTAAATTATCTTAGGGTCATTTGTATAGTGCGAGTTTAACCGGTAACTATATGGTTTAAAGTTTAAACTCTGATTTTAACTATAGTGATTGGCTAATCTACAGTTTAAAATTTTAAACTAGATCTGTACAAGTCACCTTTAAACATTTTTTTAATTTTATACCTATTTTGTAATACGCATTAGAATTAGATTTTTCTCGTCGATTTCAATTTTTGCTGATTAAAATTTTTACTTAACCTGATAGGTAATTATTACCTACCAATTTTTATCTATATTTGATTGAGTGGGCTTACTCTTATAAAATTATTATTAGAATTTTTTATTTAACCTCAGGTTGAAAATATAGTAGAACCATGAGACGCGACTGTTTGTCGCGTCAGAAGTCTCGTCGCTTCATTATGTATACAGCTTTAAGGCCGTGTGACACGTGTGTAAATTTCTGTCACACTGCCTTTACCCTATTTTATTTATAAATCTTATATATCTAGTCTACAACTCTAGGTCATGGTTTCTCAACCTTTTTTGTTTCACGATCCCTGAAAAGCTAAAGAAAGAGAAAAGAAGAACACGACCTCTCAGAAACTGGAATTACCATTCTTTTACTTTTTAACCGTTAAAAAGCCAATACAATGGTATATTTATTCTTCATGATCATCTTGGAGTTTGGCTACCCAGTTTTGGCGACCCACATTATACCTATTGATGGCGACCCTCAGGTTGAGAAACGATAGTTTACATAAACTGTAAAGTACTCGATGAGCAATATTTGGAAAAGATATCAAAATAAATTCTTGTAATTTCGATCATTAATTGACCACCAAATTAACGTGAGATCATGTAGAGTTTGTGCTGTTTGACATAAAGCGACATTCGCATCGAGGTGAGAAATACTTCAAGCTGATTGGTTCTTGCCAGCTTTTACCTAAGCAAGACAAGAATCAAGAGGAAATATAACAAATTAAATGGCTACGATGAAACTACACTTAAAATTGGCCAACATTTAGATTTTTTTCTCTTTTTAAGTATTTGTTTATTCAAGTTTATTTTAAAGCAAAAACAAATTTTCATATGTTTTTTTTCGAGTTATAAAATTATGTAGGTATTTAAAATTTTATCCGATAAACCTTTTCTAATTTTATCTTCTTTTTAATAAAATTACAACAAAGTCCGTTACGCACAGTGCTAGTGCAATAATTCAAATTGATATGTACTATGTGAAGTGGATTAAGTCCAGAATACACATTCCATAATAATTAAAATAGATAACGACGCGCAGGCACGTTTTTGGTTACAATTAAAAAAACAAATCAAAAATAAATTAATAATGTATTTAAATACCTTATAATGTAGACAAATCCATTTATTATACAAATTTAAAATAAATTAACATTAAATGATAAAGAAATTAACAAACCTCGTTGAGCAACAGGTGAAGAGAGCAGTCAGGTAATTTTCCTTGTTTAAAAAAAATTAGGATTCTTTAGGTAATATGTATTTTGCATGGGATCCTGCAACTAAGATTTCACTTGGCTTCTTATTTTTGATTAAACTTTGCAAATCACCCATAGATCTTTTAGGTTTTAAATTTTGGGAATGAATTAAAATTTCGTTTTCTAAGATTCGGTTTCATAGGTGGTACCCCGTCTTCCCCCTTTTTCTGCCCAATATTTCAAACTAAAACTAATCTCATGAAATGCATTTTTACAACAGGAAATGAAATTACATTTTGCGTAGATATGAAAAGATTTTATTTGTCAACGTTGTAAAACTTGCAAAAACAAAAAGATTAAATTTTAAGTTTTATTTTGAAATGGCCCCTAAATAAATCGTATGAAAACAGTGGCGTAACAACTCGGAAGCTATTCATTAAAAACCTAATAAAAAAACAACTACTTTATTTGATCCTAGGATGATTTAGATTTTACAAAATCTGATATTGTAGGTTTCGTAGGTTTCTAAAACCCAAGTTTTAAGAACGGTTGAAAAAACAAAATATAACACCATAAATAAAGTAAACGAAGAAAGTGAAAAAAAAACTTAAAACCTTTACAAAAAAATTTAAAATATACTTTATAAATATCCAAAAAAAATGCATGTGCATAGTTTATAAGGGGACCTACTGTTCAAAGTGTAGGAAATGTAATTAACTATTTTTTTCATTAGATGTTCACATGAAAAGTTATTATAATTTAAGTACTCATTAAGCAAGATTACGAAGTTCCTGTTTAGTTTCTGTTTATTTAAATAAAATTAAGTTAAATTCATAATATTTACAAATTTAATAAAAAGAAAACAAGAAGGAATAATTTAATATGGTGATTCCTCTTAGTACACGGTTATTCTATTTGCTATAATGAAACCTTTATAAAAAGAAAATAATTAAAAAGTAGCCAAAAATTATCACTCATCCTGAGCTTTAAATTAAATAACTTTATGGTCATTTTTAATCAAATTAAAACCAAGACCGTTACGTGGGTACATTGCAATAATTCGAATAGATATGTAGGTGGAGTGGCTTAAGTCTAGAGTACACATTTCATGTATTACGATAGATAACCAAGTTACGCTTTTGGGTAACAATTAAAAAAATTATTTTTTAATTAATAAATAATATATTTGATTAAATAAAAAAAGAAATATACACATAAATCTAGGTAAACGTAAAATAAATTAACACTAAAAAATGAGCAAAACTAACGAACCTCACTGAACAATAAGTGAGGAACGCACAGTGAGGTAATTTTCCTCATATCGAAAGTGTAGGTCCTATTTCATTTTTCAGAAAAACATTACGAATCGCTGAATAAGATGTATTTTGTATGAGTTCCCGTAACTAAGATTTCGTTAGTTTCCTTATTTTTTATTGAACATTGTAAATACGCCAAAGACTTTCCAAGTTTCAAAATTTGCGCATTTATTAAAATTTCTTCTCCTAATCTTGCGGCTTTCAAATAACTAAAAAAAAATTTTTTTGTATTATAATGGCCCTTGTTTAAAAAAAATTACTACTTACGTCACGTTTAAACTGGTCGATACACTGGGTAAACCTCTATTTTTCGGATGGGAGTAAAGGGCTAAAGATGTCATTGTGTCGACTAAAGAAGCGGAGTAACCACCGTGCATGGTACCTATCAAATTGGTATGTTCTAAATCCACCATCATTTCAGCCAACACATTCCCATCTTCGCAAGTTAAAAATTTGACCTGGAAATGTATATTATTAGCAGTTTTAAAAATAAAAGTAAAATTATAAAAACGTACTTTATTAAAGTTGACTTCAAAACTGGTTTCGAAGGCTTTTACCAGATCATCGCTTAAAGGCGTTGCGAATTTGCGGGTTAAATTTTTAAATACTTGGAATATACTAGAAGACATTTTTGTTGAACTGTTTAGCGAACGCGACAACCTGTTGACTAGCGAATGGTATGCGAGTGTTTGAAACTTTGTGATCACACGTCTCATATTTATTTGATTTTTGATAGAGATATGAATCTCCACGTTAGATAGTAATAGCATACTATAATACTATACTAGAATAAGTAGTTTCACTCTGTGTCGGTACCTTTGATGCTGGTGACAACGAGTTGAGCTCGCGCATTCTACGGCGCGCAAGTATTTATGCCGCACAGAATACAGAACTTGTCAGCAACAGCTGATATAATGTTATCCTTCTTCTTCTTCTTCAGCAAGTGAATGGCTGCGTGCTGTAGAATGCGGGAGTGCAATCCGTGGTCACAAAATTGGTCAAGTGAAACTACTTATTCTAGTATACTATGGTAATAGTTAAAATCTATTAAAAAAATGAATGATAAAAATTGAAACGAGGTCGTTATTTGACGTATTCGTTAATTATGCTTAACAATTATTTATTACAAAGAAATACAAAGTAATAATGATAATATTGACAATAACAATAAATAATGAACTCTTACAAGAATTATTGAAATAGATAAAAAAAACAGTGAGATGTGGCCATCACATGACTTTACCATACATTAATGTTATGATAATATAATATTATGTCTTGCAGACTAATTCAATACAATTTGTAACTAATTTGATGGTGAATCGAGTCGCCTTCTAGGGATCATCCCTTTTATCGATAACTCGATGCCAAAATTCAAAAACTGATCAAACGATTGATTCGATGCTATGATTTTTTCTTTCGGTGAGTGGATTTATCTGGACAGAAAATTATATAACTAAAAAGTTTTTTAAAAGTTTTAGTTTCAATTTACTTCTGTTTAAGAAATCTCCCAAGATGATCACTACTGGTCTTGATGCAATTAGTCATAAAAATTTGCTAAAAGTTAATGGGTGATTGATAAACGTTTGCTACCAGATTTTTCAATTTACCACTTTTATTAAAGTTATAAGTTAAAATTATAAGTGTTTGTAAATCTTGAAGTTTCCTGTATATTTGGTTTAGATTCTGTTGTTTATATAGATGCTTTTCAATATCATTTCGTATAAACTTCAGTTAAATTAAAACATGTAATTTTATTTTCAGTAAAATTATTCTGTTACTATGAAGTTAGTTGAGATTTTTCGATGTAGTTCTTATAAAAGGAATTTCAAACGTTGCGATTCTCATACTACTTAAAAGGTTATTTCAACTAAAATTAAGTTTGTAGTTCGTTAAGTTTACATCGCCATAAGGCTATAATAAACCAAACATTTTTTGGCAAAATTTTGGTGGATAATTTTCCAACTAAATTTAAGTGAAATTTCATGTTAATAAAATAGTTACGTTTTTAAAATTAACACAGTTTTGTTTTGATGCAAAAATTTAAAATTTACGATTAATAGATTATTATGGTATTTTCGGTTTTGGTAATAATCCAGTTAGAGTTTTCAAATGGTCAATTTACTACGAAGCAAAGTTATCGGGATATTTTGAGTTTATGTGGAAGTTTTCGTACGGTGCCAATTCTAAAGTAGAATTAATTTTTAAATGCGGTTAATTGGGAAAATCTGTAACCATGGTCTATTAATGTTGAAGAGACATTTACGATTTTAAGATGGCACATTTGGTACACCGAAGGTGTAGGTTTTCAAGATAAAGATTTTATATCATCCCATTCTAATTGTCATATGATGGGTTATGTCAACCAAGTCTATAATTCAAAAAGGATTTTTGATATATACAAATTGTTTACCACTCCAAGTTAGTTATGAATGCACGAGCAAGAAAATTCATTATTAATGAATGATATACAGAAAATTATTTTTAGCTGCATAAAAATGTGACAAAAATATGGGAAAAATGTTTCTAATTTTGTATTATTGTGCTTTATGTTACAATATGGTTGTATTATTTTTGGCAGATGTTTTTAATCACACATTAAGTCTCTACTACAGCCGTTTTATTACACTTTCCAACTTGATACTCGATGGAAAAGAACATTACAACTTCACTTATATGTCATGTGGAAATTATATTATCCTCCCTCTGCCCACCCAAAAGAATAAAAAAATTATTAATCAATAAATATATATTTGTTTAAATAAAAAAATAATAATATAAACATAATACTACATAAACTTAAAATAAATTAGCAATACGTGGTGAGGAAAACTAACGAACCTCACTAAACAATAAGCGAGGAGCGCACAGTCAGGTCATTTTCCCCATATCAAATGTATAGGTACTATCTCTTGTTTTTTCAAAATAAAATTACTATTCGTTGAATAAGATGTACTTCGTATGGGATCCCGTAACTAAGATTTCATTAGTTTCCTTATTTTTGATTGTGCATTCTAAAAAGGCCAAGGACTTTCCAAGTTTCAAAATTTGAGAATTTATTAAAATTTCGTCTCCTAATTTTGCGGCTTTCAAGTAACTAAAAAAAATTGATATTATTATAACAGTTCTCGTTTAAAAAAAAGTTATTACTTACGTCACGTTTAAACTGGTGGACACGCTGGGTAATCCTTTATTTTTTGGATGAGAATAAAGAGCTAAAGAAGTCATCGAGTCGACCAAAGAAGCGGAGAAACCACCGTGCATGGTACCTAACAAGTTGGTATGTTCTAAATCTACTGTCATTTCAGCCAACACTTTCCCATCTTCGTAAGTTAAAACTTTGACCTGAAAAATTATTATTATTAGCAATTTTAAAAATAAAAGTAAAATTTTAAAAACTTACTTTATTAAAGATGGTTTCAAAACTGGCGTCTAAGGCCTTTATAAAATCATCGCCTAAGGGCATTCCGAATTTGCGGGTTAAATTTTTAAATATTTGGAATGGATTAGTGGAAGACATTTTTATTTGAATTGTTTAGCGAACTCGGCAATCTGTTGACTAGTGAATGGTATGCGAGTGTTTGATACTTTGTGGTCAAACGTCTCATATTTATTTGATTCACTGATCAAGATAACTGTTAATCTCCATATCAGACAGTAACAGTCAATTTACACTTCAAAATTGCGAGTGGTGATAATATTGTAATGTAAAGTGCATTATAATATTTTTATAATTACCTGTTTCCTTTCTGTACGGCTACCATGTGGAGATTTTTGGTGCCTGTGTAACCGGGAAAATTAACCTGCGTGAAATTTTATGTATGTATTATTCGGTTTTCTAACGCTCTACGACGTCTTCAGATTCCCAAACATCGCCAGGAGGCGTTTGGTTTTGTAAGCATTTTACATTTTTTACCTACAACGAGGAGCCAGTCCAACGTAGAACCCCCAACCTGGAGGACTAGCAAGACGGTCAGATAAAGTTGTACCTTCACCCGGATTTGAACCGGGTATAATTTTTACCGGGTAAAAATTCAATGCACTTATTTTTAACATATTTACCCCCCAATAAAAATTTACTAGAGAATTTTTACCTCTTTATTTTTTATCACTAAAAGTTAAAGAAACTTTAATTTAATTTTTGTATTATTCGGTGTTTGTAACGTTCTACGACGTCTTCCAATTCCTAAACATCGCCCAGCGGTGTTTAGCTTGTGAGCATTTTACATTATTTTACCTACGACGAGGAGCCAACCTAACATAGAACCCCTAACCAGCGAGACGGCCAGAATAAAGTTGTTACTCCAGCCGGAATCGGACCGTTAGTAGTTCACTCACTTTGACCATTACTCTGTAGCTATCTTTTTTTTCTTAATTTTTACCGGGGGTCAAAATATAAAGGAGTCAATAATTCCGAGTACATCTGCAATCAGCATTAGAAAATCTGCTTTCTTTCTGTTCGCACTTGAGCAATATCCAGTGCTACATTGAATAATTTGTGTTTTGACTAATCTGAACTGCAATTAATACTTTCTGAGTAAAATGTTGAAATGATGTAGAATAAATAGTCAAGAATATGAGGTTGCGTATTAATTAAGTATTGCAGATTAACAGTGTTACTCATAAAAATGAAAAATATTTACAACAGGTTAACAAACTTTTTATAACCCATATACTCCCCTATTCTGTAATTTTTTGTTACCGTTTGTTATCGTTCTGAAATCGTTAAGAACCGCAAAGTTCGGTTAACACTCAAAATTGTATTAAATAGTGATGTAATCGTATGTGGAAACCAAACTTTACGGTTCTTAACGATTTCATAACGATAACGAACGATAACGAGAAGTTACAGAATAGGGAGGTTAGAGGTTTACAAAGGCATTTTAAGGCTTTTGTAAACTTGTTGCAAATATTGATTTTTTATAAATACCAGTGTAAAAATGTAAACTTTTTCGGTTAAAGATTTTTATTTAACTTGACAGAAAACATCAGTAGGTACCTACAACTACTTGCAATATTGCATGCGGAAATAATTACCCCTTTCCAAAAAAAAATAAACAAATTAATAATCAATAAATATATATTTGTTTAAATAAAAAAAGTAGTATAAATATAAATCTACATATCTTAATATAAATTAGTACTAAAGGATGAGGAAAATTAATAAACCTCACTGAACAATAAGTGAGGAGCACACAATCAGGTAATTTCTCCATATCAAATATACGGGCACTTTTTTTCATAAAAAAAAATTACTATTCGTTGAATAAGATGTACTTTGTATGAGATCCCGTAACTAAGATTTCATTAGTTTCTTTGTTTTTGATTGTACACTGTAAAAAGGCCAAGGACTTTCCAAGTTTCAAAATTTGAGAATCTATTAAAATTTCGTCTCCTAATCTTGCGGCTTTCAAGTAACTAAAAAAAAATTCATATTATTATAAGAGCTCTCGTTTAAAAAAAAAGTTACTACTTACGTCACGTTTAAACTGGTGGACACGCTGGGTAATCCTTTATTTTTTGGATGAGAATAAAGAGCTAAAGAAGTCATCGAGTCGACCAAAGAAGCGGAGTAACCACCGTGCATCGTACCTAACAAGTTGGTATGTTCTAAATCCACCGTCATTTCGGCCAACACTTTCCCATCTTCGTAAGTTAAAACTTTGACCTGATAAATTATTATTAGTAATTTTAAAAATAAAAGTAAAATTTTAAAAACTTACTTTATTAAAGATGGTTTCAAAACTGGCGTCGCAGGCCTTTACCAGATCATCGCCTAAAGGCATTCCAAATTTGCGAGTTAAATTTTTAAATGCTTGGAATAAACTTGAAGACATTTTTATTTGAATTGTTTAACGAGCGCGGCAACTTGTTAACTAGCGAATGATGTGCGAGTGTTTGAAGGTTTTGATCAGACATCTCATTTTTATTCGATTCAGCGATCAAGATAATTATTAATCTCCATATCAGATGGTAACAGGCAATTGTGCTCTTAAAAATATGAGTAGTGATAATATTTTATTGTTTTCAGTTGCGTAAAACATAAATTTTGCGTAAATATTTTTTGCGTTGATATCAGCTATATAATTTATCCAATTATTCAGTGCCGAACTAACACAGAATTATAAACAGAAATTTTAGGGGCTTTGCGTCTGGCAGAAAAGTGAAAAGGGAAGGATAGTAAAAACCGATCATTCTTATTCCCTCCTCGGAAAAATAAACAATTTTTAGTTATGATAGCCCTAAATTGCCTAAAATTTCAAAATAATTTGATTTCAGTAAATTTTTTTGGGATTTGGTGAAAAAAAGAAAATTTACAAAAAAAAAGAGAGGCCTGCAACAAACAACATTAATTTGCTACGGGCCCCGCGGTGGCTTAATCCGGCACTGCAGTTATTAAATAATAAACTGGCATTATAACCTACAAAATGAATTTTACGAATAATAAATATCGGGTAAATTTGCTTTATGTTGTTTCTTTTATAGTAGGTATTTTAAAGACGGTGTTGACTTTTTCATCTCTCTTTAGGATTTTTTAGGGGTTGGTTTATTCTTTCCGTTGTTGTATCCTCGTCTCCAAGAGTTAGGTGCTTCACATGTTATTGTAGGTGTTTTTGGATCGACCTATTCCGGTATTCAAGTTATATCGGGTCCCTTAGTTGTGGGTTTTGGAAAGACCATCTTAAGTTTACGTTATTTCTGTTTATTTATATTTTTAGGGAAGTTGGAGTGATACTAGGGGAAGGAAATTTGTTTCCATCGTAACTGTGTTGATATCCAGTTTGTGTTACTTTTTAATTGGTTGTAGTTCGAGTGTAGGTTTTATTTATCTTTTGAGAACCATTTTAGGTGCGTACTATTAACCCTACGGTTAATTTACCTAATTATTTCATTTGTAGGTGCTTCTAAGCATACGCAAGTTTTGTCTAGAGCATCCGTTGGTGATTTTGTACCAAAATCTCGTCATGCTGAAGTTTACGGTCGAACTTCAGCTATAAGTGCTCTGGGATTTGTGATAGGACCAGTAATAGGTGGTTACCTTTCAGAAGTGCCCCATGGTTTTTTTTATGTTTGCAATTTAATTTCCTGCCTCTTCATTCTTAATGCAGGTTTGTACGAAAACCATTCCTTCAATGTTATGAGGCTAGAGACAATTGGTGTTAAAATTGATTATTTAACACAAAAACTGTTGAAATTTTACAACTTATTCAATGCCTTATTGACCCTATCCTGTAAATAGCATTGGCGAAATGGCATCGTAAAGCACAAAACTAAAACTCAAAAATTTCAGTAATCTTTTTAATCATCCCAAACAAATCAAAAGTAAGACAAGAAAGAAGTCAACCTTTCTTAAGAGCCGCAAGCAGCGAACTACGGAAATCGTTCAAGGACCTCGTCAGTATTAATTGGTCCCTTTATTGGAACTGCTTGGCTCTTCGATTTTTACTTGGTTTTGCCATCTCGATTTATTTTTCTCACCAATCAATGTTCATTAAAGAAAAGTTTAATTTGAGCCAAAAATATGTGGGTTATTTTATATCTCTTTTAAGTATTGTAGGATCCCTGTCCGCCTTTTCCTTTGGCTACATCAATCGAACTTTTTATAAAAATGAACCTAATACTTTACAGATTTTATTGCACTCCTTTATACTTCTCACGGTTTCATTGCTAGGTTTATATTTAACATCAAATTTGGCTTTCTTTATTTTACTCATTGTACTTCTAGGATTTTCCAATGCTATTTTAGAAATTGGAACGATTGAAATTTTGTTAAATAAATCGACTGGAAATGAACGGGGTTCACTTTCTGGTGTTTCCTCTAGTACAATGTCAATTTCCACATTTGTTTCTCCAATTACGTCGGGAATTGTTGGAGATTTGTTTGGTGAGAATGCAATTCTTCTATCTGCAATTGTGCCAGCTTCTTTGGCAACAATTTTATGTTACAAGTTTCGAGGAGTAAATATTGCCCGAGTTATCAAAAAAGATAGTTGATTGTAGAAAATTTTATTAAAGTAATTTATTAAAAATAAATTTTTATATAAACATTTATTTGTGAATTTGTTAATCAGTTTCATAAATTATTATCACTCCTTTACTACGTGTTCATTGAGTAAAGATAGTGATCAATGATCATAATAGGTACACTTAGTTGTATTTTTTTATCATTGGAACAAATGTTTTTGGCCAATTTTTCAAGGTAATAGAAGCGACCTTATACTTGACTTTTTATTCATTAAAGTGGGTCGGGCGAATAATTTTTGGGTTGCTATGATGATTTAAAATTTTTGCTGACATCTTTGGAAGAGCAGAGATCAATAGTTTAAATGATAAAATATGGAAGCCTGCGATATTACGTTTGGGTAATTGCTGAGTGAAGCACAATTGTTGAAGAGTATCCAAAGTTACAATAATTAAATTTGCGATACTTGACCCCAAGTGTCATTTCCGCTAAAATTAAATTAGGTCAAAGTCTAGATTATTTTAAGCTCTAAATATGGTTCCATATTGAAATTAGGTGCTAGATTTACAAAAAAATGTTTTAGCATGCTGAGTAATTCAACCTGAGACTATTTAGGTTTAAAAATACTTCCAGATTACAGAGGTGAACCCCTCTACTGTCCAAATCTCATGAGGGCAAGATAAAATTAAAAACAAAACAAAAATTATCCGCAAAAGAAAATGTAAAAACCGTTTAAAATGCATACGAATCCGCTCTGTAATCTTAAATACAAAATCAATCACTACTCTTTTTACTCATCCTAATTGTAAATTAGAATTATTTTAAAGTAAAAACTTAAAAAGGTTCAAATTTTGTGATCAGACGTCTTATATTTATTTGATTCACTAATCACCATATCAGACGGTAAAAGTAGTATAAGTAATAATATTGCAATGTAAGGTAGATTTCAATATCTTTATAATTACATGTAGAGATTTTTGGTGCCTGCAAGCGGAAGCAGAAAATCTGCATTCTTTCCACCTATACAATCAAACACCTCTCTCCCTCAGCCAACACCCTAAAAAAAATTTGTACTTTTTACCCCTATATAAAACCAACTTTTACCCAAGCCCTTTATTATAATGCTCTAACCACCTCCTCCTATTTACATTAAAAATTTTTTTTTTCAAAATCCTCAAATAATCCTAAATTTTTCTTTATTTTTCTTTAACTTTTTTTTAGATCTGTTTATTTCCAACATCTGCGTCGTTTCCTTTGCAGTGCTAAATCTTTGAGCACATAAATTGTTTGACGTCCGATAGGTAGTTTGCTAGACTGGCCTTCAGACGAGCCTGTAACCCTGGTTTTTATGTTAATGATGGCAATTCATTAACCCAGGAGGACCACCGGCTTAACGTGTTTTCCGAAGCACGGAGACTAGTCATAAAAAAGTTGCCTTTTTCCGGATTTGAACCCAGTACCTCGCATTCGCAGTTGATCGCGTTACTTACACGGCAAATGACCGTCTGAGATAAGAAATACGTTAGTATTTTGTTCAATTTTATCGAATATTATTAGGTAGGCTTACCTAATTTTGCAATAAAATTAAAAGCACTCTTTACTATTGGTGTAATCTCGAAACAATTCATTGTTTGAAAAATTGAAAATATTGATTTTTGTTGATAAATTTAATATTGGCCTAATATTTACAACATGAAATAGTTCCTAGTTTTTGTTTAAAATTTATTATTATGGGTACATCAAAATGTTTCTAATTTCGTATTATTGTACTTTATTTTGCAATACACTTTTGTCTTATTTGTTAAGTGATTACATTCCTTTTAAAACTTGAGGAAAAAGGAACAGTAGTACAACTTCACTTTATAGGGCGTGTGGAAATAATAACTCCCTTTTCCATCCCGAAAGAATAAACAAATTAATAATCAATAAATATATATTTGTTTAAATAAAAAAATAATATAAACATAAATCTACATAAACTTAAAATAAATCAGCTCTAAGGGGTGAGGAAAACTAACGAACCCCACTGAACAATAAGTGAGGAGCACATAATCAGGTCATTTTCTCCATATCAAATGTACAGCACTGTTTTTCATAAAAAATTACTATTCGTTGAATAAGATGAACTTTGTATGGGATCCCGTAACTAAGATTTCATTAGTTTCCTTATTTTTGATTGTACACTCTAAAAAGGCCAAGGACTTTCCAAGTTTCAAAATTTGAGAATCTATTAAAATTTCATCTCCTAATTTTGCGGCTTTCAAGTAACTAAAAAAAATTCATATTATTATAACAGCTCTCGTTTAAAAAAAATTTTACTTACGTCACGTTTAATTTGGTGGACACGCTGGGTAATCCTTTATTTTTTGGATGAGAATAAAGAGCTAAAGAAGTCATCGAGTCGACCAAAGAAGCGGAGTAACCACCGTGCATCGTACCTAACAAGTTGGTATGTTCTAAATCTACCGTCATTTCGGCCAACACTTTCCCATCTTCGTAAGTTAAAACTTTGACCTGAAAAATTATTATTATTAGCAATTTTAAAAATAAAAGTAAAATTTTAAAAACTTACTTTATTAAAGATGGTTTCAAAACTGGCGTCTAAGGCTTTTATAAAATCATCGCCTAAGGGCATTCCGAATTTGCGGGTTAAATTTTTAAATACTTGGAATACACTTGAAGACATTTTTATTTGAATTGTTTAACGAGCGCGGCAACTTGTTGACTAGCGAATGGTGTGCGAGTGTTTAAAACTTTGTGGTCGGCTCATTTTTATTTGATTCAGCGATCAAGATAATTGTTAATCGTCATATCAGATGGTATGATGGTAACAGTCAATTGTGCACTTAAAAAATATGAGTAGTGATAATATTTTATTGTAAGGTGCGTTATCAGTTATTTAATATATCCAATTATTTAATAATCAAATGATATTATAACCTACAAAATGAATTTTATGAATAACAAGCATCGCGTGAATTTGCTTTATGTTGTTTCTTTTATTGTATGTATTTTAATGACAGTGTTGACTTTTTCATCTCTCTTTAGGATTTTTTAGGTGTTGGATTATTTTTTCCTTTGTTTTATCCTCATCTCCGGGAGTTGGGTACTTCCCATGTCATTGTTGGTGTTTTTGGGTCGACCTATTCCGGTCTTCAAGTTATATCGGGTCCCTTAGTTGTGGGTTTTGGAAGGATCATCTTAAGTTTACGTTATTTCTGTTTATTTATATTTTTAGGGAAGTTGGAGTGATGCTAGGGGAAGAAAGTTTGTTTCTATCGTAACTGTGTTGATATCCAGTTTGTGTTACTTTTTAATTGGTTGTAGTTCGAGTGTAGGTTTTATTTATCTTTTGAGAACCATTTTAGGTGCGTACTATTAATCCTTCGAGTTATTTACCTAATTATTTCATTTGTAGGTGTTTTTAAGCATACGCAAGTTTTGTCTAGAGCATCCGTTGGCGATTTTGTACCAAAATCTAGTCATTCCGAAGTTTACGGTCGATCTGCAGCTATAGGTGCCTTGGGTTTTGTGATAGGACCAGTAATAGGTGGTTACCTTTCAGAAGTACCGCATGGTTTCTTTTATGTTTGCAATTTAATTTCCTGCCTCTTCATTCTTAATGCAGGTTTGTACGAAAACTATTCCTTCAATGTTGAGGGTTTAGGGACAACTAGTGCTAAAATTGATTATTTGACAGAAAAACTTTTGGAATTCAACAGCTTTTTCAATGCCTCATTGACCCTATCCTTTAACATTGCCGGAATCGCATCGTAAAACACAAAACTTAAACTCAAAAATTTCAGTAATCTTCTCGATCATTCCAAACAAACCAAATGTACGACCAGCAAGAAGTCAACCTTTCTTTAAAGCTGTGAGAAGCGAACTACAGAAATCGGTCGAGGACCTCGTCAGTATTAATTGGTCCGTTTATTGGAACTGCTTTACTCTTCGTTTTTTATTTGGTTTTGCCATCTCGATTTATTTTTCCCACCAATCGATGTTCATTAAAGAAAAGTACAATTTGAGCCAAAAATATGTGGGTTATTCCATATCACTTTTAAGTATTGTAGGATCCCTGTCCGCCTTTTCTTTTGGTTACATCAATCGAACGTTTTATAAAAATGACACCAATTCTTCACAGATTTTATTTCACGCTTTTATACTTCTCACAGTTACATTTCTAGGTTTATATTTAACATCAAATTTGGCTTTCTTTATTTTACTTATCATACCTCTAGGACTTTCGAATTCCATTTTAAGAATTGTAACACTTGAAATTATGTTAAATAAATCGACTGGAAATGAACGGGGTTCACTTTCTGGTGTTTCCACTAGTATTATGTCAGTTTCCAGATTTGTTTCTCCTATAACGTCGGGAATCATTGGAGATTTGTTTGGTGAGAATGCAATTCTCATATCTGCAATTGTACCCACTTCTTTGGCGACATTTTTATGTTACAAGTTACGAGGAGTAAAAGTTGCCAAAGTTAGTAATAAAGATAGTTGATTATTATTGTTGAAAATTTTATTAAATAAATTTTTATTTAAACATTTATATGTGAATTTATTAATCAGTTTCATAAATTATTATCACTCCTTTACTACATGTTCATTGAGTATTGATAGTAATCTTGATCGATGATCATAATAGGTACACTAGGTTGTATTTTGTTATCATTGGAACAAATATTTTTGGCCACCTTTTCAAGGTAACAGAAGCGACCTTATACTTGACTTTTTATTCATTAAAGTGGGTCAGACGAATAATTTTTGGGTTGCTATGATGACTCCAAATTTTTGGTGTTAGATTGGTGTAATAGTTTAAATGATAAAATATGGAAGCCTGGGATATTATGTTTGGGTAATCCCTGAATAAAGCATAATTGTTGAAGAGTATCCAAAGTTACAATTATATTTGCGATACTTGACCCCAAGTGCCATTTCCGCTAATGGCGGTTAGTAATTAACTTAGGTCAAAGTCTAAATTATTTTAATCTCTAAATAAGGTTACATATTTAAATTGGGTACTAGACTAGCGAGTGTTTTAATATGCTGAGAAATTCAACCTGAAGCTTTTTAGGCTTAAAAACAGTGAACCTGATCAGATATGGTATTTATTGTCCAAATCCTATCGAACAAGATGAACCTAAAAACAAAAATTTGTCAGTAAAAGAAAGTGTAAAAACCGGTTATAATGCACACGAATTAGCTCTGTAATCTTAAATGGTTCATCAGTAGATTTTTTTTACTCGTACTAAATGAAAATTTGAATTTTAAAGTATACACTAGAAAGATCCAAATTTTTTCTGAAGCTAAGCCCCTGTATTTCTGTTGACGGAGGTCTTCTAGCTATAACGTAAAATACCGTTGCTGTTTTTTGGAAACTCCAGTTTCTGGTTACTTAAGGTCCTATATCAACAGGAATAGTTCATAAAATTCAGTAGATGTCACTAGTTACTTTATGATATTTTATTTTATCCAAGATGTACCAGGTTGGGTCCGCTATATTTTTGTTTTTGACGGATAGTACTAATACTCGAAATTTGAAAAAAATTTTATTTTCTTGCCTCTTTTTCCCTTTTAGGCTTCTATACAAAGTATAGCAAGAAGCCTTATGTTCTGGTCCCATGTCCGTCCGTCCGCATGTTTCAAATTTAAGAACTATCATCAGTTTAAATTTATCCTTTATTTAAAATTTGTGATTTACCAACCACAAGAAGTTAATATGTCTTTAATGAATGTATTAAGTCGACGTTTATTTTACATTTAAACTGGAAAGGTATAACTGTATAGAAGCCTGAGAACTGCGGTCATCCGAGTTCCACCTTGTTTAATTCAAATTCACGTTTTGCGTTAAAAAAATTTCTCATCCGATAATTCTTATTTATATTTCTCTTGAAAAAACTCGTGTATAAATACAAAATTAGAACCAGACAGCTTAAAATTTATGGTAGGTAGCTTAAATGGCCACTTGTTGCATAGTAATGGTATCTGCAGAGCAGATCGCTTATCTCTTGCATTTCTTAAGAAACTAGCAATGGGAATTTTGAGGGATTGCAAACGCTTATGATGTCATGGAGTCGAGTCTTGCTATTGGAGAAATGGCCACTTTATATTTTACCAATACAATAATAGATAATATGGTTTGTACTTTATGTTCAAATTAGAGTGCTAATCTCTTTTAGAAAATGCTTGAATTGCACGTTTACTTCCGATTGGTTAAAGCCATATGGCATCAATTTAAAATATTTTTACCAAGAATTTTTTGTGATTATTCGTTTTTGAATTAAACGTGACAAGCATATACCTTCACTGCATGCCTTTCCATTATTCAAAATTTGTACTCCACATTGCTAATTATTTCTGTCACTGCCTCGATGTCTTATCTGTTCTTCATAGGCAGCTACTTAGTGGCCAGTTGCACCAAATCTAAGTTAAAATTTAACATAATGATTTAGCTTACACCCATAGATTCAAAAATACAAATGTCTTGTTAATTAATTACAGTAATTAAGGGCGGTATAGTACCCTAAAAGTCCCCCCCCCCATTTCGAGTGCCTATTGGTTCTTCGTAGGCAAGATTTATTACGCACAAATTCGAAAATAAATAATAAATAAAATAATGAGTTGACCTTATTCATCAAAGTTAAGAAAAAAGGGACTCCTGCTTCAACATGTTCGTCTTACTAATCGGACAATGTTTGTGGTTTAAAAATATCAGATTGGACCTTACTGAGCTCAAAGAACTCGATTGATTATATCTTAAATCTACCATTGCACAATTAAACTTTGACGTTAATTCTCTTAGTTTGGTATTATTGACTTACACCATTCTACTTTTCATAGACTCTTGATGTTACATTAGATATCGAAATTGTTTTATAGAACCACATTGTCATGTCTTGGCTGTTTCTATTTCTGATAGTGTCGGATAAACTCGAAAATTGCTGAACAGAAACGTAATCTGTCTAGAAAACATTTTCAAAATGAAGAAATCGTGACACTCGGCTACGCCTCGCGTGTTGTAATTTTCACTATGGGTAAAATATATTTTTACTCATTTGTACCATAAATAACTAACCAGAACCAAGAGTTCTGCAACCATCAACAAGTGGAATTTCTTTTTATATTTTGTTAAATAAATACGAGTAGGTACTATAGAACACGTAAAAATCATTATTGTTTTATACTGGCGCACAAACTGATAACAAAACATAACGGATATTTTTATATAATTATAAGTCTATAAAGATTTGTTTATTCTTTTTTAAACTAAAAAGGCTGAGATGACTTGAAAAAATTCGCATTTACCCACCCTATACAGGAAAATGCGTCGTAGGTGATTTTTTCAGATTAATAACAAATCAATTATTCTACAAAACAAAAGAATTTAAAAAAATTAATTTTGAAAAATTTATTTAGAAACAATTTTCAAAATTTAAGCGTTGAATTTGTAGAAATTTATTAGAATGAATTTCATAATGCAATGTAATCTTAATTTTTTTATTTATTAAGCAAAAATCAAATGTGTCTAATCAATATTTTATTCTGTCACAGTTCAAGAAATATACTCGTAAACCATAAACTCTTGCAATGATATTGTCTTCATCAGTTGACTAACCACTTTCTAACGCGATGGACCTTATAAACACAAAATTATATTCGATTTGCTTTCTGGTATGTTTCTATAAATCTACAAACTGTTTAACATTAAAAACCTTGTTTTAGGACTCTTTATCATTGGGTTTTTTTGTTCCAATCTTATCAACTCACATTAGAAGTATTGGAGGAAATCACACTATTTTAGGAATTCTGTCTTCACTTTATTTTATTTTACAATTGGTTTCCGGTCCGGTTGTTGTAAGTAAGTTGTAATTTAATCTTAGGAATATCATTACAGTGTTGTGTTTTAGCGCACCTTGAAACAAAATTATGGCACCAAAGTTACACTCTTAAGAACTTTACTATTAAATTGTATTCTTACTTTATTTTTGGGCTTAACCAACTCTTGGCTGGTTGTGGTTTTATTGAGATTAATTAGTGGTGAGTATTTTAATACTGTAGGAGTTGCCAGCTTTTCAGTGTTATTTTTCGTCTTCATAACTATTATTTTCAATAATTAATAATTACCCTGTGTTATCAAATTTCATATTATTTCACAATTAACTTTTGTTTGTGAACATTTTCTGATTAGATAGATATAGATACATACATAATATATCAGGAGTTTCTTGGAAATTAATGATAAAAATAACTTCCTATTTCCAAAATTAGCTTTTGAACTTTTACACAATAGCATCATTTGAGGTGTTTCAAAGGAATAAAATCGCTCATGCATATTGCTAATTGAGATTTGGAGAATCTCAAGTTTATCGCGGATATTGAGAAACTTCACTTAAGGACTTTATTTTTAGGTGGCCTCACCACGCCATTATTGATAATGAAATTTAATTTTAGAAAATATCGTGGTTCAATTCATGATTATTATATTATTATCTAATTCATGTGAAGATAAGTTGTTATTGCACTGAGAAACACGCGACATAACTCATTTACCTCACATTTTGAGTTAAAAAGATGGCAACTCTGAAAATTACAATTTAATTTTTTTAGCTTCCACAAATCAAATCCAAACTCTGTGTAAATCACTCGCATCCGACTGCAACGATTCAGAAAGTTACGAATCCGTCCTAAATGTTATGAACTGTGCATCAGTTGCTGGTTTCATTATTGGACCAATTGTTGGTGGTACAGTCTACGATTCCGAGAGTGGATTTTACTACATCCCTCTATTATCATCCTTGGCACTTTTCTTGGCCTTCCGTGAGTTTTTCTAATTAGTTGATCAATAACTTTTAATTTTACCTTTTTAGTTATATCCTTTAAGTTGCCTTCTACGAAAGAAAACAAAAAATACAGAACTTGCCTCTTTTTTAAACTAAATGAAGAGTTTGAAAGTTTCAAAATTTTGAGCAATATAAAATTTAGTGAACAGTGGGAACCTGTTATTTTGAAAATTTTGTATCATACAAGCGTTACCTTATTTTTTATCAAGTTTTCCATGCTGCTTAAAGTGAATTATAACGTGTCTTCCACAATTACTGGATACACATATGCATACCAAAGTATTTTAATCTTTTTATCCCAAATTTCGTTTGGGTGTTTAAAAATGAAGTGTAGTGAAAATTTTAACTCGAATTTTTTAATATTTACATTGTTTAGTGCAACTTTAAGCTTTCTTTGGCTTTGTTTTGCGCCCTCCTATGATTATTATTTGCTAGCTTTTATACCAATGATTTTCGCACACAGTTTCATTACTAACAGTTGGAAAGCCATGTTTGCTCTAAGATCTACACTTGACCACGATATTACAGACGTCGATGATGTTCTAGCTAAGTTTGTATCAGCTTTAGCTCCAGTATTATTAGGAATATCTTGTGATTTATATGGACACCACGCATGTCAAGCTCTGGTGATATATCCCTTAATTCTATCGCTAATCATTTCTATATTATTTAATATAGACCGACCTGTGGAGATAAATAATAAAAAAACCGAATAATTTTAGTACAAAATGCGCACCAAATAGATTTTTTTAAATCGTAGTGATAAATTTAAAAAACGTCACAGTATTATTGCCAAAAAGTTAAAATTTTACTAAAATGATATTATTAAAAGTTGAAAATAAAAAAATTTATTCAAAAAGTGAAGAATTTTTTGTTAGTTGTAAGTCTCCTTGGTTATTCCATTATAAATTAACCTCGAGTTTGATCAAATTTTTACATTTCGTGAGTAAGTAGTTTTCTTGATGCAACTCTATAAAAGGTACGCAAAACTGAGCATAAATCTGTACACTGGATCCACTGAACTTATGGATGGAGGTTTAGTGAACTCGTAATACCTGCCTGATTATGGTTTTATTTTTGAACGAATCTTACAATTAGTTAAACTTCTGACATTGAGACAATGAGATTATTATGTAGATACCGCTCACTGTGATCACAAATTCATTATAAAATGGAGCAAAGTTGAACAATTTTCAAAATGTATTCGTATAGATTACATATTGACCACAATTTAACATAAAAAATAAATAAAATAGCGAGTAAGCGCTCGGTAGCGGAAATCTCGTTAATCCGTTCATGCGCGTCAGTTTTGGACCCTAGTGACCGTCAACGTCCAGGTACTAGGAAAAGAAAAAGATGAACGAGTACATTTCCAGAAGAATGGAATTCTGCTTATCGGTAAGGTAGAAAAACTTGTAGAGTTACCAAGGTTACTAAGAGAGTCATCATTGGTATGGTTTAAGAGCTAGAAGATCAACGTAGTACACCACACGAATTTGAAATGTATTTAACTCCAATATTGGCAGTATTGAGAAAAGGGTAGGTGCTTTAAGGGTACTTTTGAATGTAATACTGGCTATAAATTCCTAACAGCCCTTAGGAAATTATTTGTAGTTGCGACTCTCTTCTGGTGGGCAACAATTTCAATGTCCAAGGTTTTTTGACACAGAAAATACATTTGAGTCGTCCAGATGCAAAACCAGACAGACAAAAAAATTTTGTTTTGAGTGTTTGGTATCTAGCGACTCATAATCGCTGGATACCAAAAACTCAAAAAAAAAAATTTTTTGTCTATGTCTGGTTTTGCATCTGGACGACTCATTTACAAAGTTCATTGCTTTGACCAGGTGCATAATTTTTGTTTTTCATTTCCGCGAGTGCAAAATGAGAACTTTTGAATGTCATCATACAATTACTAGTTTACTCTACATTTGACCCAAGGATTCTTACGTTTTAAATTATAATGAATATATAAAATTTAGCAATTAATAATTTTATGATAATTCCTTTCAACAATAAAAAATAAATTATTGAAAATACCTAAAACATTATTTGATAAATGGAATTTTGCATAAAAACTGAATAAGATTAAACACCCGCGATCTCCATAGCAGCTAATAAAGCTGAAGCCTCTGATATAATAGGGGCCCCAATGGTTCCTTTAGTGTTCAGACTTTTTACATTACAAACTTTGAACATTTGTAAAGTCACAGGACTCCGGGCAAAGTCTCAAAGTTAAATGAAAGTGTGAAAGGATATAAGATGAATTATATCGGGTCCATAACCTTCTATTTTTGTTGAAAAAATAAATATTCTACCAGCAGCATACTCAAGCCCCCATGAAAAAGCTATTGATCTGATGACATTATTTTGAGCCTGTTCTAAAATTTTGCTGGTATTTTTAGTATAATCCTAAATCAAAAACCCTTTCTTCAAAGAGATGAATGATCATTATTAACATATTTTTAATCTGAAATTTGCGAATAATTGAATCTACTGAATTAAGGTAGATAGATTTACATACTACCATTATGTACCTTGCTATTGAATATTGAAAAAAACTAAATGGTAATTGAGTATTTTTTATATTGTGATTCTAATTTTACTGTTTCAAATGTTACTCCTATTCGAGAAATTCTATCTGAAAGAATCATTAATTATCATTAACTTGGCAGTGTGTCCAAGGTATTATAAGGGTTACAAATTTATGAATATTTGAACCTAGATTTGCACCAAATAAATATTAAATTTTTTCTGTAATTTTTCAACATTAATTACTAAACTACTTATTAGCTTATTACACACGAAATGTAATTGAATCTTTGAAAACTTTAAAATTGTAAATTTGGATAACAAAATTTCTTTTTATGAAATCAAGTACCTACCTAAATATCAAAGTCATTTATTTACAAGCAAGTTATTACTTACTACATGAAATTATCACAAACATAAAATTTATTTTTCAAATGCTGCAAACATTTTGTCGTCTTGTTCCTTTTGTAACTCTTTCAGAGCCTTTCTAAATTCCAAATTTCGAGGTGTATCATCGGGAGGATAAATTTCACGTCGGGTCTTCGTTACCCACTCTTCAAAATATTCAGGTTGGTTAAAATAATGAAACAGTGCAACAGGAAACGCCATGTAGATTCCCATTCTCAGGACTTCCAATTTCCAGGTACCCATTTTTAACTAAAAGTTAATTTAAGAAATATTTACTTAACCTCAAAATTATATATACCTCTAGGAAACCAAAAACTTCCAAAAGTAGCTTACACTGTTAATACACTCAAGTTGATGATTTAAGTCTTTTTATTTCATTAAATGTTTTATTAATCGGGTTTATTTAATTACTTCAAAAAATAAATATCGGACTGTCACTTAATTTGAACATGTTCCACGAGATGGCGCGAAGATGCGTGATTGTTGCGAATTTTGTAAAGTACAGGATGAACCTAAAGTTTAATGTAAAAAAAAGTTGCCGAAGGATATTTTTCCCACTTTCATTTTCCAAAAAGAACAAAATTTTGACAATACTGTTCCCCTTTTAATTTGGTCACTCCAATAAAAGAAAGCTTTAAATACTTTTTCAAATTTGTTTTATTTTAAAAAAAATTTGCGAGTTATGCTGCGGGAGCATCATTAACCTTTCCAATTGCAAAGATAAATTTGACACAAATAAAATAAGTGGTTGGTTATACGATTCAAGAATTTAAACTGCCTGCCAACGTTTACTTCTTTACGTATTTAATAGACAGGGCAAAATATACGAGGTGATAACAAATTTATAAAACAACTTCTGTAGGATTGTAATTTCTTGTAAGAAATTTTTTCAATTGTGAGTTTAATCGACTTGACAGAACAAAGGCTCTAAATTGTTGTTAAACAGTTAACTCGTAGTATATATAGAGAATGATTGAAAATCGGGACAAAGATTCAATTTTAACTTGATGAATGATCTCACTAGTCGCGTACTGCGTTTATTTCTTGATTTTTAAAGGGAATATTAAATCAATGTCGAGGAAGATGGTGTGAGTGATGGTTTTGTTTGTTCTCACTTGGTGTAACAAAGCAGTAGTTAGTTGAATATGCCTTCACTTCCATTGTTGTGTAGGAGTTGTAGAAATATCGTGGTGTGCATCTCACACGTGGGCTGTGGGGTAGGTCGCGACCGCACGCCCTATGCTAATGGCCCACACATCACATCAAGTCATCCGTTTTTCCAACAACCACTTCTACGTACACAATGATAGATTTGTTTGCTAGTTAATGCCATGCCATACCTCACGTTTGTTTTACAACTGCAGTATGACACATGTTGGAAAAGAAGAAGGAATTGTTAATCAAAAACCGTAAAGGATTATTTATAGAAAGCGTTGTAGAGATCACGCAAGTAATAAGCGAGCGCACGTTCTTAGTTGACACCTCGTGGAAGTCATCTGCTCTCATCTACAACAGGTAACTGACATAAAGTATCACCACCACCTGACATTCATGATTCTTATAGTTAATGAGATCAGTAATCTTCGTTATTTTATTTCTTTTCATTCTTGTTCAAGTGAATCCGCTATAGAAAAGCCATATGGTTTTTCGTGCTGCGGTGTCATGAAAAACATTCCAACTTGCGTAGTTGGAACGGAGACTTCCTAAACGTCAGTTTAAATTTGGAAATTTAATATTAAAGGATTCTGTTGTTTTGCTATTATAGCAATTCATTTGTAATTTATTAAAATATATGCATGCGAATTTACATTTTTTGATCGAAGATGTTCGAACGTGGGGGTGTTAACTATGTTACACACCTGCATTGTCTATCAGGAAACATGGCTTTGTAGGAGGAATGCACATAACTTGGTCTCATCCTGTAGTTTTATTTGAACGCAATATTTCTCATTAAATCATTTATTTTTTTTGTCTATTGTTACCTTTTACTGCTTCTTCATTTCCCTGTTCTCACATGCTGTAAATCATTCATTTTTTATTGTCGTTGTAATTTAGTTGTGATATATTGTCACGTTTCTTATTGGTTTATAAGCAAACATAACAATTTCTAAGTTAATAGAATTTAAAAATCACATTGTAGACAGCTTTCCTGATGATGATCTAGGAGAATGAATGTCTGTTAACAAAGTGGTAGAATCATAAGGAAACTCTTGATTGATTTGCAAGAAAAGTCTCATTAATAATATGTGCAATGCCATTTGAATTTTTTGAAGATGGAATATTATCGCAGTACAATTTTGGATAATTTAAAAACTGAACTTTTAAAATACAAATTTTATTCTTTAAAGCACAATGTACCATGTAATGATTCTGAAAACAGGCAAAACCCTAATAAAAATGTTCCATTCTTCTTCACCCTCCCCTGATTTTTGATATCAATCAAATCCAATTAATTATATGCATTTATTTTTAATTATTTTGTACGTTATAAATTATAATGCGTACGTTTAAAATGCATTTTTATTTCCTTAATTAACCGGTTTAATTAATATTGTAGTGCAAGTTTACAAATTCGAATAAAAGCAAAAGAGAATCGCAAATTACGCGTCACTACACTTTTAAAATAGCTCTAACAAATTTGTGAATTTTATCGGATTTTGAGCTTTGATTTTCAAAATTGGTTTACCAAATTGTTTACTAAAAACCCATGAACCAATTTTTGATATTGGAACGTGAGTGTGTACCTACATATTATTATGTAAATTTTGTAATAATCCAGGAAAATAGCGAACTGCAATTTCGTAACTTTTATTTCTATTACATTGCATTTTATTTTTTAAGAAAACTTTTAATAATTTGAAATTAATTGTTAATTTTTTTTTCAGGGACACTTCCAAATGGAATCCTTCTAAACGGCAATGGGACCCATCGCACTATTATTACAAGGTAAAAATTTTATTTTTAATTTTTGTGTTGTTATAATCATGGGGAAAACTTGAGGTACAAGTTTTCTATAGTATAGTAAAATGTAATTCAGTTTTTAATCCTGAATAATTCATCTGACGATCAGTTTACTTTTAAAACAGGTTTATTAATGCAGGGCTACAACAAAGGATCTTTATTAAGATTATAATATCCCGTATGTCACATCTAAGGTTTACTTACATGATCTAATATTTATTAATTATTTTGCCATTTCGCTCCATGTCTCACGTAAGGTACACTTCAAGCCGTAAGCGACGTTAAAAAATTTCATAATTCCGGATCTATTTCTTCTTTAAATCAGGTAGTACACCTCTGATCTCGCGACGGAGTACGACATTTTTATGGAAAATGTATGATAAATTAGTTTAGCTGTATACAAATTGATTCTCCACGAATCAATTTACAACAAACGTCATTAATTTGATTTATGACTTCTTTAGGTAAGTTATGCTAATGCGAGTCCTTTCTTCATTACGTTAAGTTGCATTGTGTATAATTAATCACTTGCTTAGAAATTATTGTATTGAACTAATTTTTCTCGGCCATCTCTCTATTACAAAAATACTGATCAAAAATTTTAGCTATTAATAATTCATAGTTTTCTTGTAAACTATACCGTCAGCTATTAAAGCCAGACATACCTACATTATGTAAATTCGTAAATAATTTAATTTTCTCTGTGGATCGATTGCTTATAGATTCCCTAGATTGAAATATAGAAAATTTTGAAAATTAAAATTAGGGTGCGTTCCACTTAAATCTACGACGACCGCGACGTAGTCACCAGGTTTTTTGATTGGGCTGAATCGACTTTAGTTGTCGCGTCGTGAGCTTTAAGTGGAACGCACCCTTAATGTAAGTTTGAGATAGGCGTTTCAATTTAAGATTGTAGCGCCGCTAACGGTTATGTTCGTACTAGACGAAAAGCGACAACTACTATATGTATGGTATAAATAAATGCCATCACCATGATATTGCAAACAAAGTAGCAGCAGATAAGATATCTATCATTAAGAACATAATCAGTATACATAACTGAACACTTATGCTGAATAAAATTGATGTTAAACAACAATTATTCCAACTCATTTCGTCTAGTATAAAACTTGCCACCAGATAGCGTATCGCTTATCTTGAAACGCCTATTGCCAGTGCCTTAGGTTAAATTTTTTATTGATAAAAAATAGAGATAGAATAAAATGGTTCAATTTTACTCTCTGTACTATACCGTCAGAATGATGGATTGCAGAAATTTACCTTGATAAAATTTCTTCTGCACTAAATTTTCGGTATTTGAGAGGTTATTTGGAAGGTTCCACGTTAAATCATCCCTTGTTTTATTATCCACATTTTCGGCATTAGGTTTTTGGACTTGTGAATGCTTACCTATTTGTTTTTAATCAAATTTCTAACCATTTTCATCAATGACAATACAATAAAGGTATTTTTCATTGATTTATAAAAATTTGGAATTAATAGAACAACACAGAAGAAATGACGGTACAGGACAACTCGGCACAAGATAAATCGGCACCGACCACTCGGCACCGGACAACTCGGTACTGGGAAAACTCGGCACCAGGATAACTCGGCGCCGGTGACTCGGCAAAGGGAAAACTCGGCACCGGGATAACTCGGCATTGGAATAACCGGCACCAGTTGGAAACATTTTTTATTGATTGGTTAATCAATGCATTCTATTGTCGGTACGTGTGCTGTCATACAAAAGAGTCAGGCTGATGATAATTTTCTCACTTAGTCGTACGCAATGTTAACGTACGGTTAATACTTTGTGGCGTGGATCCTCCTCGTGAAAAGGTGGTTTTTACCACTATTTTTGTAAAAACTACACTTATTATAAATATACCCCTAGGCCCGTGGGTTAAGGAAAAGGTGGATCATTGAGAGGTGAAACTCGTTTTTGCGTGGATTCTACAAGAACGCTGGTTGTACAAGTAAAAATTGACTGGATGCACTCCTCGCTTCGCTCGAGCGCCTCCAGCCATTTTTACTGTACATTAACTATAAAAAAAACATTATAATTTTCGCTCGAAGTGCACTGTTAAAGCATACGAATGCTAGTGAGGCTACCGTGATCCCCTCTCTACGTAAATCTTAGAGTAATATAATTTACACGGGCTGACGACAGAATGCCTGAATTCAGCAATCGCGAGCGACTTAGCTTAAAATTTGCTGTAAAAATCGAAGAACCGGTGCCGAGTTGTCCCGTTGCCAAGTTTTCCCGATGCCGAGTTGTCCTGGTGCTCAGTTTTCTCGGTGCCGAGATTTTCAGTGCCGAGTTTTCCCGGTGCCGAGTTATCCGGTGCCGAGTCATCCGGAACCAAGTTGACCGGTGCCGAGTTAGAAGTGCCGAGTTGTCCGTGTCCCAAGAAATGAATAGATTACCATAGGGAAAGTAATCTTTTCCACGACTTCTCAAAATATTACAAAGGAAAAATCAAATTAATTCTGAAAATAGTTTGTTACACCCACTTTACTGACAGTTTTACTTTTCTGACTTAGTCTGAGGCCCACGTACAGTAAAATGTTGCTAGCAGCAGCGGTAAAATAAAGCTGCAGTAAAGTTGACAAATGCACCTTATGGGGACTGCAGTGCTTGGCCACACGGAGCTGCAAATGTCGCTTGAGAAACGCAAGAAGGCGCATTTTCAAGGTAATGCCGCAGCTTCAGCAATGCACTTGTATCAGCTTTTCTTCAACCGCAATATCAGTACTATTCACAGCTTCAATACTGTCGCGGTGCACTACTCGTGTGGCCATGGTTTCTACTGTCTTTACTGCAGCTTCATTTTACCGCTGCTGCTAAGGATATTTTACTGCACGTGTGGCCTTAGTTTGTGGTCACATGAATCTGTAAATGTCGCTTGAGAAACGCAAGAATAAGGCGCTTTTTAAGGTAATGCTGATACAAGTGCATTGCTGAAGCTGCGACATTACCTTTCATTTACCTTGAAAATTCGCCTTCTTGCGTTTCTCAAGCGACATTACAGCTTCGTGTGGCCACACACTTAGGATGTAAAAGCAGTGCTTTCGTCCTTGAAAAAGGCTACTTTTTATGCAGTCGCACAACTTTGAGAAATCATTGAAAATATTGTGTATGTTGCATGGGTCAAAAGTAAAATTAAGTATTTTTAGGGTAATTTTAATTTACGATTCGGTTAGTCTTTCTGTTTATCCAACCAAATTGGTAACAGATTTTATTTTAATAAAAATTTTAATTGGTGCTTTTTAATTTTATAGATGAAAATTTAGTGTATCACTTATAAGAATCTTTTAAAATTATCTAACGGTTTAGACGTTTAAATTTAAGAGCTATCGTTAATTTTAGTCCTCAATTTCGAAGTTGTGAAAGCAGCTTTAGTTTGCCTCTGGAATACGATAGAAGATTATTCTATCCTTCAATGTTCACATCTTGTTTATAATAAATTACAAGATACTTTTATAATCTAAAATCAGCCTAAGGACCGGAAAACCACTGCCCTTGCGCGTCGTCACTGCTCGTAGTCTTCTTAAAGGAAGAAGGTGCTAATGTTATCTCTTTTGGTTACAGATCAAATGGAAAGGAGATTGAAGGGCGACATGCAGAAGCTAACACTAGGACAGCAGATCCTACGTCCAGGAAGAAAAGAAAAATTTCCAAAGAGGTAGGTAAAATATGGATTATTACTAAATAAAGTTAAGAAAAGTCCACCAAAAACTGTTGAGTTTGCTTAGAACTTTAGGTTATGTGAAAATAATGACCTTTCAACTATAGTACCACAGTTTTTTCTTGAATCAATTTCCGGGTATGTGGTGACACCGGAGCTGTGGTGCATTGTAGTAACCGTAGATGTTTATCTACGGGGCGGCCGAGCACAGCGGGTGGCCCTGGACTGGTGCACGCAGCACGACTGCTCAAGAATGCACCGCTGCCACTGAATCACATTATTTACTTCTTTTGCAGTTCTTTATTATAACAACCAACATATACACTAAAAAAACAATAAACTCTTTGTTATTTACATATAACATATAATTTACATAATATTCCATATAGGTACACTTATACGGTACACACACATCCACCAAAAACCCCCAGCATGTTGTTATTTTATTAGTACACAAATTTTACCATTGATATTTCAATTTTTTTGGCCGAGCTGGAACTTCTGAATAGGAATATACAGAAGAAGCAACAACATTAAACGTTTTATCATGATTCAACTTTTTCTATTGTTAAGAAGACTTGTACGACATTTATCAAAACTTTTTAAATTTTGCCTCATATTAATATGGCACTATCTGCTCGAGATTAAATCGCTCGTGCTTTAAGAATTCATGTTAGATGAATTCTGCCATTTGTTCATCTCCAATCTTCACCATCAGTAAAATTTTCATTGCGAGTTGAAAAATTCAAACGTCTAACTGGTTTTTGAGAATAATAATCACCTGCTTAGTAGATATAAACGAAGAAGTTGATGGCAAATTTTTACATCGGTGCATATTTTTATAATTTTCTAACCGAGTGATTCAAAATGCACTTTTTTTTTAATGTTCAAGCAAAATCGGTTCGAGAGAAGCAAAACCATAAAAAATATAATAAAAATGGAATGCATTGTAACATGGAAGTTATCAAACTGGTATCATGCTTAAACGGCGATAGCACAAATTGATAAAAGTTTATCCTAACAATAAACTTTTTTTTAAAAAAAACCTGCAAGTGCACTGAAATGTTTTTCACAAAGTTGTGTAACAGTGCAGAGTGCAATTATTGTTGCAAATATGACATCAGCAAAATTTTGATTACTTAACCGTAAAATTGAAAAAATACACACGAGAAAATTCTACGTTGCATTTAGTTTTAACAATAAACCTCATTGGTCAAATAGAAAGCTTTTGTCTAGTAACGCTACTCAAAAAACTGTGCGTTTTCAAGCTTCAGTAATTCCAAAGGTAGCCGAGTTGCAGTTTTGCTCCACAAGTTTAATCTTTGTTCCTTTCGGTTACAGACTTAATTGTTTTCCGACAAGATTAAGTCTATAGTAGGAAAGGGGGGGGGGGGGGGGGAATGTTCTCACGCGACTTGCTCTTCCTTGTGGGTGAATTTGAAAATAATACATTTGCTTTGTGAAAATGAAATAATATGGTCGTTAAGTAAACACGACAACAAATAATACAAAGTAATGAAATGTACAAAGTAGGTACTTCGCGAATTCTTATATTATAGTAAACGAATGATAGGAAAAGTAACCCACACAACCGCATTTAATTCATTAACTACCGTTTTGGACGCATTGTGGTCACAATAATTTCCTCTTGTCCAATTAAAATTTCCATAATTTGTAAGTTTAAAATAAAATTTGAAAACGAAGCACAAGTAAAGAACAGGAAAAATTGGTAATGCAGAAAACGTAATATGTTGCATTTTGAAAGCTTTGCACGTATTTGGTTCAGATCAGACAGCGTCGAGACGCCGAATACTGCACTAGCGTCGCCGTGTAAGGTCATAAAGTAGACCAAGTTATACATCCGTAGATACTCACCGACGCCGTTATTATTGAAGCTTATTTATGATACGAGTATAGATATCACGGTTCCGTAAGTAAATTTTAGTATCGTATATTATCAATTTATCGTCCATCTTGACCAATTTATGTGTTAGTAGAATAGCAATGTGTTTGTGTACTATTATAATGGACAACATATTTTTATATTTAATTTTAATTTATCGATCACCCAAACTTGCTTTTTATAATTAAAATTCAGCAACTATTTTATCGGAACTTCTAGTTTGGAAAAACAATGGTTAACGTAGTATATACAGGGTGATTCACCTTTTACGGTTAAAAATCTTATGTGGACTTTACTGACCACATTTTCTTCGTCATATCATTGCACTCCACAACATCACACCATTGGATACTGAAAAAAGTACAGCTTTTTTTTAGAAAGGCCCTTGGAAGTGAGAGGCAACTGTTACAACATAAGAAACGGTGAAGTAAATCTATTTTAATCTCAACAAGACAAATGCATGCAGATGCAAGAGGCATTGCGTACCACCTACGTACCATTAACATGTAAGGTAGTTTTCGTGGAATTCTATTCAACACTTCTTAAAAATGTTTCTGTTGCAATTATAAAGAAACAACTCATGTTTTGTAATTATCACACCATTTGCATATTAATTAAAAAGTAATATGTGTCAAGTTAATGCAAACATGTGTTTATTAAAGCAGTATCCATTATAATCATGTGTGAGGTCCTGTTTGAAAAATTAAGGATCCGGTAACTCAACTTGTACTCTCTCACTGTTTTTCCCCACAAATTTATAACTATTGTACTCGATTTTTGAATTCTTGCTGAAAATTTTGTAGGAGTCAAAATTACCAAATCAGGTAGGAGTGTTAAATTATCCTTCCAATTCCAAGTGGGAGGAAAACGCGGTATCTTGAAACCAGACGGTATGTTCAAATGCTTTATCAAACAATTTATGGGAGAGATGATTGCGGTAAACTGTGTTTTGTTGTAAATAAATCTTTGTTATGTATTGCAATACTATTTTTAAAAATAAAGTCCCGATCAGTTAATTCATCAAATAAAAAATTTTCATAGAGTGGTTCGGGATCCTGTGGTCTAGCCGCTGCTGAAATATAATTATGGCTATTTCCAAATATTTTTCAAGTTTCATTTTAGTTGAAGAATGGCCAATGTTTTCTTAAAAAATCAGTAACCAAGGTTCTAAGAAAAAATTTCAATTTTCTTGCACAAAGCTTTTCTTAAAACATTATTATTTATGGCGCTATTTAAAAGCTATTCTTATTAAATTTCCAAGGCATTATTAGGTTACAATACAGGTCGGTGGATTTGAAAGTTGACGAAGCGTCATTTCTTTTATTTTGAAATAATCATATCTGGCGGTTCATTAACTTTTAAAGGATTCCATAATATAAAATTATATACAAAATACAGGATTAGTTTGCATGTTTACTGTATCAAATACAGAAATTTAATAATCCAAGCACAGTTTTAAATTAATTAGTTTGGTTTATCGATGTTGTATACTGTATACAATCGAAGTATTACAACTAGGGTTGTGCGGCGCGGCCTTAAGGCCGCACTGGCAGTATTTTTAGGTTAATAATAACTCAGCAAAACAATTCAAATTCAACGTCAGGTCTAGACGTTTATTATTATAAAATAATAATTTAATAACATATTGTAACTTTCAAAATGAACCAATAGAAGGGAGATATCTAACGCTCTTGTAGATATTGACTATTATGCTAAGAATTTAGTTATGAATTTTAGATTTAATTTTTGGAACAAGCCGCTAAGCGGTGTAGCTTGCGATACTTGGTAGCTAAAATAATGTTCTGCTCTGGATACCAGGTATCCGCGAATAAAACTTTTTTTGATACATTTGATATTTTGTTTTGACGTTGACCAACAATACATTAGTTAAGTAGCTCTGATAGGCGTACGCAGCGCTATCTTTCAAGACAATGGTGACTTAAATCAAAACAAGGATGCGATATACACATTAAGTACACCTACATTAAACAAGGAGCATAATATATCATCAGAAGTTTAGATAAGGGAAGCATTCAAAATCATCGAATCGTAAATTTGGAAGCATTCAAAATCGTCGAATCGTAGATTTTAACTGCTTAGCAGATTCTCACAACTTTGGCTGCCCACCTCTCATAAACTATTGAAGATAAATAAATATATTATAGTCTCTAGGAGGTTTTTGTTCAAAATTTTATTTCATACAGTAGTGTTCCTGTATTATTTATTCATATTGTTATAGCTTTTGCAGCGTTTCTAATGTAAGGTCGAGCCGTCTTATTTAGTACTGTTTTTGAAAATATACTGAAGAAAATTTCAATGCGATTGCTTATTTAGAATGTCTTTAAAAAGTCTTTTATAAAAGAAATTTACAAACACGCTAAATAAAAGCTCTTAAACAAATTATTATTGGCTATTACATCCTAACGATAAAAAAATGTTTTATTTATTTTAAAATTCAAAAATGTAAAATTTCTGTTGAAATGTCACATTGTGTTCTATATTATGTTTTCAAAATTTTAAACCGTGTTTAAATGGGTCATTTGCAAAGTTCTAGCAGTTACAAATCCCCAACCTTAACAGCGCTCAGCTCCGCTCACATAATATGAGCGCTATTAACAAACCCTTGAACATAAATGAGTTAAAAGCATGAGTTATGCCTTATACATCTGATACATTACTGTTAATGGTAATGATAAATATTATGTTTACCATCAAGTAAGCAATTATCAATTAGGATGCTATCAATTAATACAGCCAATAAACAGTAACATACCACTACCCTTAATGTTATTGTGAAGTGTTCACAAACGTCAGGTTACGTTTACATAATATACACCACAATTTACTCATTTTTAGAAGCATGGTTTGAAACACCTTAGTTTTATAGTTAAAGTTTTCAGCCAAAATTACTATTCGCTATATGTAGGTACAATTTTTTCCAAACACTTTGTGTAAAAATATATAAAATGTTTATATTACTTATACTTGAAGTCGCCACTATTACTATAATTTCGATTCATGTTATCGTTTGCAGATATTACATTTTAATATAAAATTTAATGACGAATTGAAAGTTGCGCTTTTATTAATCCCCTTCAAACATCCTTAAAAAAATCATAACTTCATAACAACCATAATTTCTACCCATAATGACAAAAAAATGAAAGGTGAAAATAATACTACTTATGATTACTACTTTGTAACAAATTTTTTCTTATTTTTTATCAATCATCTTTTTATTTCAACCTTATTATTATTATTTTTAGTGCAATTAATGCAGCAAAATCATTTAGTTGTGCGTCTCTTTTCTGAACGACTCTCGTATATTGTAATTTTTATCGCGTTGTTTTAAAAGATTCTTAAATATTCATCAAGCAATGCGTTTTAAATTGCATTTGTATAGAGCGAGAGATCCTGTGACTGGAGATAAACCAAAATATTTTTGATAAGATGCGATATGTACAGGACACGCACGGAATTTTGAATTTTAGTTTTATTTTATAAACGTGAACATTTTATTTTACGAATGTAAGCTTTTTTCCCCATTTTTGCGCTTCCTATGGAATATTTGGCCGTATTGTGTTTTTTGCTCGACGTTTACTGCGCTTGTGCCATTTGCTAATTATTGCAAAACAGAAAATTTGATTTCCATTAACAATCGAATCTTCAAATTCAATTTTTGAACTCAACATCCGTCGAGTTTAGAAGCAAAAATGTCTCAATTCTGTGAACAGCTCAGCATCTAGGGGAATCAGTTCATAACATCAGAGATTTTGTGTGGCGGGTATTCAAGTTAGTGCAAGTTTTTTAGGAAGAAAATTCAGCAAAAACCGTAACAATTTTGTTATACCAACAGAATTTTGGAGCTAAGCGTAAGCCTTTTTTATTATTGGTAGTTGTCGGCGCGTTTTGGCTGTTATAATTATTATTAATTTTATTCACCGCACTTTGTTGCTGCTAGCGCAGAATAACTTTTCTGTAATCATTATTATATTGATTCGTGATTTCGGCAGTAAAGAGACTGTCATTTGTGCGCTACTCTATTTGTATCACTTATTATTAACGATCATTTGTTATACTTTGAGTCTCTTATTGATTTTGAGTTAGGTTTGGAACTGCTACCCTTAGTACATTGTAGTGGGAGCCTGCGGTCTGCCGCCGCACAAATCAGGAGCTGGCTTACACCTTTCATCACAGCTAGTGAACACGTAACCGGAGTAAGGGCGCTCTGGAAATTTGCTCTGAGGTATCCAGGATCTCCCCAATCATTATCACTTTAGTGATACATTACATCGCAAAAATTATTCATTATTACTACCTCTTCAGCACATAGTTAATGAATAGCTATAAATTCCACCTTTAGTTACAAAAGAACAAAATTTAACCCATTAACATCACGCGAGTTAACCAACTCATGTAACAGCCATTTGTCGTAATTTTTTATTTTTCACTGCGCAAAATAATTATTACTGCTTGATGTATGAAAATTCATAGCAACAATTTTCAACGATGCTTTTCCAACGGCAGAAATAAACGTAAGTTTTACATTTTTGATAATTAAAATTATTGCTGAAAAATTGACAAAAGTTTTATTTTTGACGAAATCGAGTCGAAAATGGAAGTCTTTAATAATTACTATTGATTTCACGTTAATAGTACTGAATAAAAATTTAAACAATTTTGCTTTGCGAACGTAATATTTTATAGCTTCTAAATCGTCAGTTATTTATGAAGCTGCAAGAATATTGATAGGGTGTGTTGTGTGTGTTGGTGCACCGTTGGGATTTACAGTTCATATCTCATAAATATATCTATCTTTTTAATGTTAATATAGCACGAAAGACGGTAGAAACTTGATGCATTTTCAATTGTTGTATCGTGAAAGTTTGTAGTTTTTTCTAATGCGTTAATAATGACCGTAAATATTGCAAGTGGAAAAGTTTTATGGTATACCTCGGCGCGGACTATAGAGCACCGAAAGCTTGCGGTGCATTTCCTAAACATTGGCGTAGTGGCGCACTCCTAGTGTAGCGGCGTCTTCCGGATGTGCGTAGAGCTTTTGGTCGATGCGGGTGCAGTGGGGCCGTGTGAGGCAGGTCCGGGATCGGTCGATAGGCCCGTCTGGTGCGTCCCAGACGCTAGGTGGTGTGGGTTAAGGTGGGTTAAACCACCTCACACCACAACGACGCGTCTGCCTCAAAATATTAGTCGATAAAATTTAACTGTTTTAAGTTTTTCTGTTATTTTTGTCGACTCTTTTACTGACTTTTAAATTAGGTTATGGTTTTCTTTTAAGTCGGAACTGTTTTAACATTATCTGGACTTTTGATACCAAGATAATTCAATAAAAAATCAAAGTATCCTTGATAAAGTTTAAAGCGCAAAGGAAGTTAGCAGGAAATTATTTACGGCGAATGCTTGAACTTATCCTGCAAGAAACTGAAATTTAATTATGGTGCAACTGAAACAGCATAAATACTGAGTTTTGCGGTTCGACGTGGTCACCGAGATCTCGAAAGCTTTGTGTTAAAGAAATGTAATTAATGGTTGAAGTTGGATTTGATAAAAAGTGGTCTTTGCGAAGTTGACGTTTTACTATTCGGGGAGGTTTGGGTCTGTCTGGGGTACACTGCAGGCAGGGCGAATGGAACATCAATAATTTCAGCCTTCGTGCACGCGTCTTTCGTCTGCGTCTCAATTTTTGTTGTTGCTTTTCACGCAAACTTTTCGATGCGCAATTGAAAAAGTAATTAAAACATCTCCAAGAGCGTTTTAATGGGGTAGTGGCTCAAAGTTTTCAAGCTAGAAAATACTTTCAGTTTAAATGGCTTAAATATGCATTAATTTGAATAGAATGGGGGAAAGTGTGGTCGAGACTCTTCAGTTTGAGTTGACGATAATTACCATTCTTTGACGCGATTTCTTACTTAACTATCTTCATGTTTTCGTTTTTCTGCGGTTGACAGCGCGTGCAAACGTATGGGTGAACGGCCTCCTGTTGGGCCGCCGTCTACCGGGTTACGAGTTTAAGGACCGCATTACGCGGGGGTGCGCGTCGCGGTGCGGGGTGGTGCGTCTTACCTCCGAGGTCATCACAGGTCACCGTCGGCCTGCCAGACGCACGACAGCCTGCAGGATAATCCAGGATTACTACGTGACTAGGAGGACTAGCGATCCTGAAATGAAGTTTACGGCGCCCTTGATGCAGCTCGAATAATAGTTGAGCTTTATACGGCGAACCGAGAGCTTTTAGCATGTCTCGCTTTTACGACCAATTCGTAGCGAATTAATTAAGATAGTCGACTGGTAGAATAATAAAATTTTTTCTTTTAATCGTGTCGAAACTGTTTTGGCGGTAAGATACCTTTCTATTATTTTATTATTGTTGCCTTATTTTAAAAACGTGAATGGTAAACCATAACGTAGCAAATGGTTATTAATAATAATAATAATGGAGGTATTGTACAACAAGTTGTTAACAAGACTGACTGAATAATCACTTTCCTATGCAAATAGCAGTGCTTTTAGTCTGGTATCTTCCATTAATCGACATTGTTCCTGCTGGGGATAAATGAAAATTACTCCAGCACGTTCTATAACTTTTGTAAAGGAGGAAAGACTACAGGACCACTTACTTTTAAACACGTACTTGTATTTAATTGACAGTTTTATTAAAGCTGCGAGTGTAACGTGAGATACTAACAATTTCCTTTCATTCTGACTGTTTTACTCAAAATCGCAGTTTCTTCGGTTTACCTTTAATAAAATTGTATCATGCATGATTGCATTTTTGTTCAATCAGATTGATTTGGAGCTTTCCTTTATCGTGGAGTAAGAGCGTTTAGTATTGCCATTACTCATACGAGTTATCGGCAACTACTGCTTATCGTGATCACGAATTATTCCAACAAAACAACCGGACAACCTCACAACAGATCCGCAGATGGTTATCGAGATGGCAACACACCGACACCATACATAAATAATATAACAACGATATGCACCAGCGGGTATATTTAACTTGTTCATTTTATAGATTTTCAGTAGCAAAAACTGCATCGCGCTCTCATCATGAATTACGATCGCTTTATTCTCCATTAGGTCTAATTTGCACTTTAAATTAGTTTCAAATTAGTTCTCTAAATGTTTTACACACAAATTTCGTCTGCATCTGGAGCTAATATTTGCATCAATTTTCGTAAAAAGTGTGCCGGCCATTGCACTTTCAACGTAAAAAATTTGCAAATGCACTAATATGACCACATGTGGTAATCAACGAACGTGTTATTTAGCATAATTTGAATTATTCTTTATAAACTTCAAAGCGTGTCTGATAAGAATAAGTAATAAAGTTTACAGTTTACGTGAACTTAATTGAATTTTAAGCTTCCAAACCGGAATCGATAAAGAAAATCTTTAAGAGCATTTTTATTTAGATTTTTATTATGTCCGCACTTGAAATTTTCTTGTGGAAAAGCTTTGTTAAATACGGTAATTGCTTCTATGAAAACTCTTAGCTTCCATCAGCTAGAAGCGTTTCCACTACATTATAAATTCGTACGCAAAGCAATTTCTTTTGACCTTGACTTTTCATCGATTGCCGAATCTTTTGACTGAAGTTTCATCTCTTGCGATGCATTTGTTTGTCTTGAAGTACAGTAAATAAGGGAGGACCCGTTTATTTGTTTCTGAAATATCATTTTAGTTGAGAATCGAGCCGATCTTTTCTTCATTGTTGACTTTTAACTATACTTTGGGCATTTTACCTTTTTAATTTCACCTAATTTATTTTTAGATGTTGAATTTGTATTGGTGAATAAAATGCATTTTCTTGGGTGTATAATCTACTTAAAAATTTATCAAATTTTAGCGGTTTCTTTTACTTGTGATTATTTGATAATAAAATTCCATGCAACTACACAAACCACTTTTCAAATTCATACCTAACAGGTAATAATATAACATCTCTAATTTTTATTTACTAGAGCAAATCTTTACGATGTTGCTCTCTCTGCGACATCACACCAGCGCTCTATATCTAATTTGCTATGTTTTTCTTATTAATTCAATCCAAATATGTAAAATAAATATCAAACATATTAAAATAATATAAAATTAAGAAAATTAAAAAATTGAGAAAGAAAATCCGCCGCACGAACAATCGGAGTTCTACTGTACTGTATGCAAAAACCGTCAATCTTCTTCACTTCCATTAATCTCGCTTTTCCATATTATCCCAGATTACCCTCTCAACTCTCACCAAGTAATGGAGAACTCTTATGGTTTTTATTGAACTGAAGTATAAACGTCTTCCTTATAATGTTCATTCATCCGTTGCATCCGTGATCCTGGTTTATTTGTTGTTACAATACCTATATAATTCAGTAGTTTATTTTTTTAATCTTGTACTATAATTAACGTAATGGATAAAATTAATAGCGACACTTTTTGTAACTAAAATAAATGAAGATATTAATTACAAAGACGAACCTCTTTTATAGGCTAAATTTCTCACGCAAATGTTTTTAATAAAAATATCAACGTCTTTGTAATTATCACCTTCGTTATTTTAGTGTAATTATTATTAAATTATCTGTAAATGCAAGACACCGCACTGTTTTATGTAGTATTTAAACATTTTTATTTATTTGGTTTTTTATGACTTTCTTCAATACCAAGTTAAGAAGGTTGTAACGTTACTTTATGACTATGTGAAAAATATAGAATTAGTGATTTACTACGCATGTAAAATTTTTTTAAATAGATATAACATAATTTAGTTCACTTCTTGTCAAGCACACGAAAAGTGTTGCTGATTGTAGATTAACATTTTAGAAAATATTAAGATTTTTACTATGTGGGTTGTCTGTAAATAATTGTTGAACTTCCGTAGAACTGGAGTTGACTTGGCAATGTCACGCATTGCTGCATTTTTTATCAGATTCTATCTGTATCTTGACAAAACATTATACAACATAAACAGAGGAAACGAATGATTTCAAACTTGGGTCACCAAAGTTTTTCAGGAAATTGTTTAATCGTTTCTTTTCAGTTTCCAGTTTATGAAATATAAATAAATGACTTTGCAATAGCATTTCCTTTTATCAGCGCTGAAAAATTCGACACAATTTAAAGTTTCCTTATTAAAACTTAACGAGACTGCAAAAAGATGGTTTTTGTTAATTAAAAATTAAATTTTCTGATTAATAATTTTACTTTACGAATTAAATTTGTTTTTATTATTTCAGATAAGAAACATTTCGTGGCCTAATTGGTGAGTACTTAAATTAGTCGTTAAACGTTGAATTTAATAATATTATCGTATACATGTAGGTAATTAACAAAGGTGATTAATTTAAGTTATAATATCGCTCTGTGTAAATTTAAAAGTAAAATAATTGAGTTGATACGTAATTACTTATATTAATTCAAAAAGTTGCCATCATTAAAAATGATTTGTTTTCCAGTACAGCAATTACGGAACAATTGCAATAATTAGAATTTCTTGTATTAATCTGCTAAGAAGATGAATTTCAGTAGATGGCATGAATTATAATTACCACGTAATTACGTGTGTAATTTTTCAGTTGCATTTTAAATGTAGTTTACTATAGGTACACAAAGTGATTAATTGCCGCATTTTTTAAAGGTTTTGATTGCTACCCAAGTTGAACAAATAATTTAAGTAGGAGGTACGTACGTTTCGCATACCTTAACTTTAATAATGTACCTAAGTGTTTTGTAAAAATTACCCACGTTTTAAAGGCTATTTTCAATTTGTGCGATAATATGCGAAACATATAAAAAATTATTTCAATTTCTTATAATCTTTTATGTTGGACTAATCGATTAATAATTAATTAAAGTTAACTAACGACCATCATTGCCACATATTTTTAACTTAATTTGCTTAATTTTTAATAAAAATATAATTTAAGTATAGAAAAAGCTTAGAGAATGTAAATTAAGTAAAATGCTTAATGGCTTCAATAAAATCGATAATAAATTTAACTAGATGGTTGCTAAAATTTAATAGCTCTATACGTAAATGCAACGTTATTTTGTGCACTTGAGAAATTATGGGGTTTCACGTAAACATAGAAATGTTAAGGTATGTTATAATGTGAATGTATAAATAGAAGCCGTATGAATTATTTTGTAATTGTACAAGTAAACTCAAAAGCTTCAAGAGCTTCACGGACATACATTTATATTTATGGAATATTTCGTCCAATCAAAGTGATGCTAATGAGAAGTTAACAGACGTGTTTACTACACAACCATTGCATTTATGTCAACTGCAATTGTATACAACATCAATACAAGCAAACGTCTTTCTTATTCTGTTTGTTCTTTATCTCGACCAAGTTATTAAATCAACTTGAATTCGCTCTCAACTTATTCAGGGTTTACAAGTACTCAATTACGAAGCTTTTCTTTCTTATTTTTTGTACTTTGTTTTACGACCTTAACTTCTTAGTTAGTTCGTCCAATATATTTATATAGTTTATCTAGGATTTTTCATTTGGTACCTAAAAGACTCTCACTGCTTGATTATCATCAAGACTGTCTATAATATATTAATTTGAAATATTTACTGCTGGAATCTCTCGTGCTCGGAGCTGACTTATTTACGAAATGTACAAAAACCAAGTTGTTAAAAAATTCTTTCAGGTGCAAATGTACAAAATTATTGGAACAGCTGAATGTGAGAGATATTCTAGGATTTTAAAAACATTTAAAGCACGTAGAAGACAGCACGGACTGGTGCAAATGTAAATATTGTAACAGGACAATTGCATGTACCCACGAACATACATATTTTATGCGCTTTCTTGGAGGTCACATTGCACCACAAAACGACCATGTTACGTTTTTATTCTGTGATTATTGACACGCAGGTCCTTTCAAACATACTTGAGCTTTCTTGAAACGCATCTAATAATAAAACAATAAAATTGAAAAATGACGACTGATGGTTACTGTTTGAATCGATTAAATTTTCTGTAGTAAAAATCCTACCTTGATGATGGTAAATTTCATGAATCGTTGAAAATTTCTGAGGGGACAATTTTTGGAAGTGAACAAAAAATATTTGCACTTAGAAAATCGTAAATTTACCGAAGTGTTATTGATCCCTAAAATTAAAATTAGTTTCTATACTTAGCAATTTTTTTCTTTGCTTTGATAACATTGTTAAATAGATTATATTATAACTGTTTAAAAAAATGGCCAAGTATTCAAACCGTGAAATTTTTAAAATTTTGTTTCACTGCAGAACATTAGCATAAAATGCAAATTTTATTTAATTTTTTTAATTTATTATATTTCGCCTTCTAACGGTGAATTCGCGGTTTATAAAAACCATAAAATGAAAAAACAAAAAAACGATTTTTCAACAAACGCAATAGATAAAAAAGAACGCCCTTTATTTAATGCATCTGATTTTTACCTATTGCGCATGATCGTAACTGTACATTGTACGGTTCTCAGATGGTTGGAACAAATCTATTATGCCTACTGGGTTATATTGAAAAGATGAGTCAAACAGCTGCTTTTTTTGATTGATTCTTTTCTTTCTAAATTTCCATCTCTTATATTTAAATATTCTCATCTATTTTTAAAGCTTTAGTCTTCCTTTCAAAACAAAATTTCACCTCATAAAATAATGTGACTTTGAAACCCAAAATACATTTGATTCATAATTTTTCTGGAAATTAAAGTGATGTAGTTCTATAATAAATATTCAAATTATAATTTTTTGGAGGTTATTTATAATTTTAATGTGATTTCCTCGACTAATGCTTATAATTAGGAACTTTTAGTTTTAGAATAAATCAGATAATCATCTTCAGTGTAGCCTGAAGAACCTTGATGGTATTAGGAAACTTCCAAGTTAATCTTACATCACTACCTAACCTTTCCAATATGTCAATCGAAAGCTATGACAAAATGTCATCATTCTACGAAAAGAAAATTAAAATCTGCCGATTCGTTTTCGAGTTATTACAAAAAGTATATCAAATATTATGATTATAAAATACTTTTGGCAATAACTCTAGAACCAGTTGACCAATTATAATTTTTTGGCATCAAACGATAGCGTAATTTTGTAACTTTTGTTAAAGAAACCCGAGGTATCTTATTCTTTTTGAGGCTAAGGCTTCCCTTTCCCTAATACTCCAGGTGTTGGACGTACGTTACCTCGCAGGTTGGTTCTGAGCCTACTATATGTTTTCCTTCAACTGCCTGAACAAAGAAATTTGCTTTTTTATACTGCGCCCTCCCTTTTAAGGTATTGGGCCAGTGCCACAATTGCATCGAGGCAGTGTTTTTTCCAAAGCCTTAATTGCTGATGCTTGGATGTCGGTTACCATACAGATCTACTTATTAGGTAGGCCCTCTGCACCACTCTGAACATACCATTACAGTTATTATTTCGGCCTGGAAGACATTAGCGTGGTAGCCCATATTTTTGCTACAAGCATTTCTTATGACACAATCCCTAATGAGAAGATCGCCTAAGGCAAAGATCCAGATTTTATCGAAATCTGAAAAGAATCTGTTCAGTTTATGTTGCCACGCTGTTTTAAGCTGTCCCTCAATTTTTTGGGAGAAGTAAGATTGAGAATTCTGAAAAGAAGGGAATCTGCTTTTAATTGGAAAAGATAAAAATATTACTTACGTGGGGCTCTAGTATGTTTACAAAATTGTTGGTGACAAACGCTTCTTTTCAATCGGATGTTTCGACGGCGACGTTAACACACTGAACACTACCGTTGATGCTACTGGACCAGTGAGGGAACTGTTGTTGGTGATTCAAAGCAAAACTGGATCATCCAGGTAATGAAAAATTCCTCCAAGTGATCCGTAGCCTTCAAGAGAGAACGAAGTTTGGAGGTTTAAGTTCTGATTTGTCAAGAGACCGGAAATGATTGTCAGATTTATGCACCAGTCCTGCGTAGATTTTGCCCTTTCTTTATCTTTGCTTATCAGATGTTGCACAGGAGCCAAAAACATCAAACGACAGCTGGACTACTTGTCTTACACGACAAAATAGATCTGATCGTCAGGGGACTAAATTCAAGGTTGGGTTCACGCCAGGATTAGGAAAATGCATGCATAAAATGCACATGAAGGAAAATAAAAATACAGGCACTATTTCCTGCTCCAGTGCTTACTTCCGTTTTGGATTCATCTATAGTATACCGTATCATATCATCCAGCACCTGCTCGGTGAAATCCTCTTTGAAATACGTTCCTTACAGAGCTGGTTTCGTCTCTTTGCATGCATAACATGTTACTCTTGATGGGGTAAAAGATCATGGTGTGGTAACCAAATATCTCTAGTAAGGGAAATATGCTTATGATGCGACAACCATTTCTATGGTATACTTGAGGTATTTCTAAAAATAATTAGTTTATGCAGTTTGAGACTTTGTAGATATCAATTTTTGAATGTTTATTTTATTAGTATTTAGCCATGAAGTGTTCTACATAATATTAATCTTTAAATAACATGAATAAAATAAAACATAAAGAATTTAATTCTTATAGAAATTCAATAACTCATTAAAAAAAAATTGCAATATTTGTATTCCAATATGTCCTAATATTTAGATTGTAGATATGATTTTCAACTTGTTATATGTAATGGCAGAGCATACATAATTTAACTCTTTAATGTTTATGACTGTAGGTGAATGATAGACTTTTTTATTGCTTTATATTTTATTGATATCGGTTTTATTGGCATGAAATCCTACTTTTAATTCCGAAAAAATCTCTCGCAAGAATCTTTTACGTTCCCTAACAAACGTGCCTAAAATAATCAGGGAGCAGGAAATTATGATTTTGTAACTCGTTAATCTTACTTTGGAATATTTTAATGGAACGAACATTTGGAAGCCTTTAAAATTAAATAATATTTGATGAGTTTACTGATGTAAGTTTGAAGAAACAGAATTTTGAAGAGCTTTTTTTTGATGGCGCATTTTTAGAACTTAATGGCTTTGAAATCCGAGCTGTGTTAATAATATATTTGAATTTAAATGACAAACATTAAGTAAATGGCAAACAAAATTAGCTTTTGTGTAATCTACAATTTTTAAGTAATTTTGTGATCGATTAAATAAATCAAATGCAACAGTAGTTTGTCCGAGGAACGCATGGTTCTCGTAATAATTATGAAAAAAATGATATATTTATTTTATTTGACTAGAAAATGATACCGTCGATAAAAAATTGATGAGTTGTTTGAAATAATATGAAAATAATTACCGCTATTTTACTACCCGATTGATACAAAATTTTTTGTCATCTTCCTTTTTTGTCTTCTTAATGGCTTACAAAGTAGAGCACTCAAATTATTAGGTACACCCGGGAATAGAAATGGAATCAGAATTTCCCTCCCAGGAAAATTACACTTATTTGCTCTTCAGTTTGGAACCGGTTTTATTATTTTCACAATAACAAAATGATAGAGCAACAATTAAGCCAAGTAATACAAAAACAATACTTAATTTGTATAAGCATTTTATTCTGGCGCCACACACGGAAACAAAATCAATTATAATATCATCATACTTCCATTTCCATCAACAAAATTCATTAAATAAGAATAAAACTTTTAAGCCGATTAATTAAACATTTGATATGGTAGATGAAATACAATGATTTATAATAACTAACAAACTGCCCGAACATTCGTACTAATAAAACTGCAATTCGCGATATAGCAATTAAATTCCACTTTGAGACACGAAACTAATCGTAATAATTTAAAAGTAAATCAAGAGATAACATGCATCGAATTATTTTAAATACGCATTTATTTATTTCTATATTAATCTTGATAGAGAAACACATGACCAATGGCAATCACAAATCAGTTACAGACGAGTTGTTTTCATTTTTTCTTCCATTCTTCTCTTTTTGTAGTAGATACCTAGGTACTACCTAAGTATTCTTATAATGTAATATTTTATTTAAAAATTTATATAAGAAAACGTACTTACGACCATATAAACACAAAACAAGTTAATTTTCATTTGACAAAGACATTTTATATTGTGTTTGCATGTTCACATAAATAACACATGTAAGTATATACATGTATGTTAAATTAATTCAGTGTAAGACAAGCAGTGCGTGGTCTCATTAAAACGAGAGCTCGTCGTCGTTTCAGAACTGGCTTTTCACATAAACATCAAATGACTTCATTTTCATCAGGACGAAAATGATCTCGCAGTGGCTAAACTGCCCTCGAAAATATCGCATCAGTAAAAAAAAGCAATTTAGTTTATCGTATAGTGTGCGGAACGTGCAAATAAAAATAATTTGGCATTAGAGATTTAAATGCCAAAAATGGAATATATTTTAATCTTGAATTTATTGAACGTTTATCAGTATATTACCTATTACAAAAACTGTAAAAGATCTCCAGATGAATTATGTAATGGCGATGCATCCAAATCTAAACAAGTATTTTAATGATATTATGGCGAAATAATGTAAATTTCTTTTTAATTATACCTATTTGTATAAAATATTTATTATTGTATTCAAAATTTTGCGTGGATGCATAATAAAATATGCATAGTGCAACATTATTATTCTAAGGATTTATTAAAATATGGTAAAAAAAACTTGTATACTTTGCTAACGGTTTAGCAATTTTAAATGCAAAATCTGTGTTTAAGGTACGGTAAATCAGACCTCTTGCACGCTTCAATGGTTTTCCAGATGACAGGTGAGGAGTATCATTATCCACAACTCGTACATGGTGTATATAAAGTACAAGAGAACACCATTTACGTTAGCTACGCTTAAATCGAGTAAATTATATACCCCGAAATAACTTTTATTTTTTATATTTAATTATTATCTAAGTGTCCCATTAACTCTGAAATTATATATTGCATAATTGGAGGAATTCCTGACGAAAAGGTCGGTTTATCGATGCAAGTATAAGCGTCGGTCGTCTCTCGACAAAAACTCAACCATTTTAATTGAAAACTGTTAAAATGTACGATTATGGTAAATGGCTGGTAAATACACACAAATTCGTTCCTGTAGGGTGATTTATTGAAACAAAAATGTATGCTTGGTCACGTTGTAAGAGGCATACGCAGATATTAATTGAAGCAATAACTTATTGAAGATTAATTCTTGATCTATGTAATACAACGTTGCATGCTATGAATATTACCTATACATGGTTTAACCATTAAGTAAATCAATAAATGCATAGGTAATAAGTTAATAACGGTGAACTATTAATAAAGGCTCATCTTGTTCAGCCTTACATGTTTATTACTTTCCCATTTATCAAAATATTTTACAATTAACAATTTTATTCTTAATGCTTATTACCTTGCCAATTATTCGTGTTTATCAACTTATGCTTAACACAGATCCAACAACCATTTTCAATTTCCCTCCAAACACAACAATCGTCACACCTGAAATAACAAATTAAAATTTTATGATTTGAAGAAACTTTAATTAAGTTTATAAAAAACCAAATCGAAATGGAGATCAACTGTAAGAGCAATATTTATCGGCGATGCGCAAAGGGATGAAGAATTGTTACAAATTGCGACACCTACGTGTAAGTATACTCTTCACGAAATTGCCCATAACAAACCGTAGGTACTCGATGAAATTAAAGTTATTTTCGAACGATAAACTATTGTCGACTATAATTCATTCAATCCATGCGATGGTATCAAGAAAATATTTTAAGACGATGCCATTTTATAACTTATAGGTATAGTACACGTAGTACTATATAATTCATTATTACTTGATATAAATTGATAACTAATTTGTATTAATATTTTTACGGTTAATTGTTCCACAAACCAATTATAATTCAATTATACACTCAATCAAACCGTGAAATCGGGTAAGCAACAATCGTTCGTCACGTGGCAATGGCACTGTTCCTATTGGGTCACAAAATTGGGTGCAGAAGAGGTTTAATTTAGATAACTGCCTCACCCACCCCATTACCCCATTTCTTGTTTAGAAAATGAAACACAAGTTCCAAGTTTATTACAATAAATACGAACCTTCGATAATAAAATCGATTAATTCCTCTAATTTTCCAATAATGAAATGCTTGCAGGACTAAAGGATTTATTAATGAAAGGGACAATCACGCTGAAATTTATACGTCAACGTGGAACGTAAATATAAGAAGTTGGTAACGTTTTAATTATGTCATTGTCGATGCATTATTTTATGGTTAATTTACATAAAAGCGATGAATTACATATATATTGTGCGTCGTGGGAGCGAACGGAATGAAAGGCATTTGGCAGTGACCTCAATGAAGGCTTATAAATATCAAGGAATAAATAATGAAAGTCAACTGGAGTACATCTGCAGCTGCATTTCCTTTAACCACAATATAAATACCGATGTGTAGAAATATATTTTACTACTTTTTCTGAATTCCTTTCAAGTTTTGGGTGCGTTCTAATATGGAAATCACACACCATCACCTCTTTTGGCTATCCTGCCGTATCGGATAAATTAACTTTATTTGTTTTGAAATGAATTCTTGTCACGGTAATGCACTGATTTAACTTTGCGAATAAATGGAATTCATAGCAGGACACTGAACAAGTCGGCAGGATCGTTTGGCGGCGCTGGTTCGACATTGTTATTACCTCATCTCAACACTGATTTACAGGCGCTTAAGGAATGGTCAGTTGTTACAGATAAATTCTAAATGCACCAGACATCATGTAGGGTAGGGTATAAACGATGAGAGAGTACCTACAAGTTTGTACATCTTTATAAAATATCGGAACTGGGTTATTACCACAAATATGGGCTTGCTTTTCGGAAACTCAAATCGTTTCACAAATACCGAATCGAATCTGTAAAACAATCATATCCATAGACAATTTGCATAATATAAACAGGAGATGAAATCTACATCGTTGCCAACATAAAATTCTAAATATTATGTAAAAGCCAAACCAATTTAGCTTGCTTAATATCAAACTTTTCAATTTTATTTAAATTTCACCTGATGCATCATTTAGTGCAGGTAACTAACTACATGGAGTAATAATTTATTTTGTTCTTTTTGAAAAAGAAAATATAAATTTTAAATTTCAAATAAAGCCCTCCTCGAAATGTCTGTTAAATTTTCTAAAACTACTTTTAACGAAAATGTCGTTTTTCTTTCTGTTACTTGTATTGTAAGTAATAGTGGTATTACAACAAAGGAAATGTAACTATGAAAACATAACAAAGATGAAAATGTAGGATTCAATGAAATTTACACACTTGAAAAACTTTTAAGAATTTATAGAAACTTTCCTCAAATGCAGTAGTTATTTGTTAGTATTTACTTCGATCTCCTAACGAAAAATATTATCGATTTCTTTTCACCGTTTCAGTTAACAAAGAATTTTTGAAACGAATTCTTTATTGTTCTCAACAGGCGTTGAACAATAGGTCCCCTATATCCAGCCATCAGTTTAAAGGAAGCGTTAATTTAGCTGTAAATTAATATTTAAAATTAAAAACTAAATATTAGTTTAAACAAATTGAAACTACAATAATATTTCTGCTTATTTAACCAATTCGAGAGAAAGTCGGTTGGAGTCGGACAGAATTGAGACTCTGATTAGGTACTTATTATAATACTCTCGAAAGAAAATTAAGCTCTAAACCGAAACAAAAGGACATAAATGCCTTTAAGTAAAAAAAGTAGAAAAAGCTTCAAGGAGCACGTACTTCTGTGAATTCTAAAAAAAGGTCATATACTTATGAATTTTTAAATTATGTGTGATAATTATTATTAAGTAATATATTTAATATTCATGCTGCAATCTAAAATTCAGGACTAAAATTAACGTAGTGCAAAAAATAAATCTTTACTGCATTATTTTTAATCATTGTTCTCAAAGTAGTTTCGAATTAAATTCAAGGATTCCATCACCTCCTAAATTTCATTTAGAAAAACCACGGAATGATTACCATTTTTATATTCAAATTCCTGGATCTTAAAAACCGAGGAACCTCTACAGTCCAAAAATAACTTTAGCTCGGTCTCCTCAAACTTTTTATTATTATTAGAAGATGTCTGATTTGAACTGAACTGTCAGGAGAAACTAAATTACTCAAAACATTTTTATAGTTTTTTATTTTTTGGTTTTGAGTCTTGGATCCTTACATATTCCATTCTGAAAAATTGAGAGTTAATTTATGGTGTTAAGAGCCAAGATTATGTGGATCGGAAAAGTATAAAACTAATGGATGCACCAAAAAATTATTGTGTGCGATTAGTCCATTTGTGAGGTGAAGGTACCAAGTTTGATTCCTATAAATGGGTAACGTACTAAAAAATATTAGGAGATACTTTTTATCATTGTAAGGAATTGCACTTCTAAATATCGAGGATAACTTTTTTCAAGAGGGGGAATTAGAATTGAAAGTGATATCTGCACTGAATCTAACTAACATTTTCTTCAATAACGTATTGAAAAATAATGTTATCGCATAAACATCTAAAATAAATAATAAGTAAACTTGTTATCGATAGATGTGGTTGAGTGATTGTTTTTCAACAGGTACGTAGTAGTTATGCATATGCACGTTGTCCAGTAGTCGTGAACCATTTGATTTATGATTGTGGTTCACGATCGTGTTGAGCGTGACATTGGAGCACACATCATTGCTGTATAAATTTTCCCTCTTCTTCTTTATAATTAATTTCTAAAGATTTACGCAATTTTAATGGGCTTATAATCAGATTTTTTGCAATTTGAGGAAACAATGCTTAAAATTTAACACACAATTGCTTATTTTCTTGGAGATTAATTGAAACAATACAAATAATTTTTTAATTCGGTCGATTGATTGAAAATTCAATATTTATTGTGTGTAAAGTAATTTTTAATTGTTTTATGCCTAAAACATGATTTATGCAAGAAGTAATAAATTTGTATATTTACATTTTTTTGTTCTTTAGAAAATCATTTTTATTGTGCATTTCTGACGGTTTTCTAATCAAAAATAGTTTTTAAAACTTTTAATTGATTATTATTAGGTTAGATTAGGATTTATAATATCGTACCTATAATTGCTGAAAACTTATAAAATGTTTTAATTTTATCTTATTAATTTATAAGTACGAAATAACAAAGTGCAATCGCATTTCTCCAAGAGGACTCTTTGCCACAGACAAAATAATAATCAACTCTTTTCCACTTTTTAACAATTTGAATGAAAAACCGTTAGGCGAAAAAGCTTCTTTTAATAATAAGGTCTTAATTCTCTATTATTTTAATGAAATTTTTATTATAAGCATTGGGATAAATGTAATGATGTAACTTTAAAGCCTTAACTGGTTTAATTTTAAGCTAGGTCAGGTTTTTTCGATGTTTTGTCATTTGTATTGTCTGCACTGGAACTTTACAAGGTTTAATTTTTTTGGGGCCAATTATGTATTTTTACTGCGCGATTTTAGAGATACCCACCTGTAACGAGTCTGCTTTTTTTGGATGCTCAACTGACTATAATTTTTAAAAGTAAAAAACCAATTCGTGTGGTGGACGTTGCTACATCCGATTCAAGTTTCCTCAGAAGGAAATTTATTTCACTTGCTCAAGACGGAAATCTGACAAATAGCACAAAAATTGAATTAGCAATTCGGTAATATATAACTTGAATTAAACGTTTAATGCACTATTGATGTTTTATAAATGCTGATTGTATTTGTTGCAGTTGAAATGCTTTCATATAATCTCATACAATAGAAAAGTTTTGTATGATGGTATTTTAAAATGCATTATCTCTTTATTTTTAAACCCACAATTGAAAAATTTTTAATAATGTTTTAATGCTTATTTTTACGATTTTATCTCCACCTAATTGCACTAATCGGTAGGTAGATATTGTACAGTAGAACAAACAACGAAAAAATGTCACATTACCACTTATCAATCAATAACCAATCAAGTGTCATCAATTTTTTGCTATACTGGAATATTAGTACTTATCCGGCAATACATGCAAGGGCGAACTGACGTTTATGTACACGGAAAAAAAAAATTACTTGGTTAAAATAAAAACTATTTAAATCAAGAAAATCTCTTACTTGAATAGCCGCACGAAAATATTTTCTTTATTTAAGAAAAAAATATTCTTAATTTAGTTTTCTTAAATCATGTAAGAATATAGTTAAATTAAACATGGCTTTCTTAAATGAAGTAATAAAAAATTTACTTGATTCACATAGCTACCATTTTTAAATCAAGAGGTTCTGTTTTTAATAGCCGCAAATGAATATTTTCTTGATTTAAGAAAAATAATTTTTTTAAACCACGTAAGTTTATTGTTGAATTAAAATATGGTTTTCTTCAATGAAGTAACAAAAAATTTATTTGGTTCAAATAGATACCATTTGAATTAAAAAATTCTTTTTTAAATAGCTGCAAATAAATCAAACAAATATTTTAACATGTTTTATTATTATAATTATAATATATAATGTAACTATACTAGTACTATTATAGTACAAGGTTTGTATACAAACAGACTTACAAGTACCTACTATAACTAATATAACATTATTTAATGAAAACAGAATACTTATAAAATTTCTGGAATTACAGTTAAAGATTCTGATGAGGTGGAGTATGGATCGGTTGATAATGAATCCGCTTGGCTATCCTAAAAGAAATAATAATTATAGTTATTAAAGGATGTAAACATAAGGGAGCAGAAAAGCTGACGTTATAGCGTCCTCTAAAGTTAAAAAATTTCATGATAGAAGTTCAATTTTTTAACGCTAGAGCCTCCAACGTAGAGCTTCGAAAAAGCTTAAGGTAGCATCTCGAGCGTTAAAAAAGTGAACTTCTGTCATGAACTTTTTTCATGGGAGAGGGGAGCTTTCTCGCTACCTATGGCGTTAACTTTTGTCTGTTTATATTAGCAATACTCTGTATACACTTACCACCGATTTCATAAAAGCTTTAACTGGCCGTTAAAAATAACGGTGAATTTCTATTGGCTTCTTATAGTTAAAGTTAGTTAAATTTAGCGCTTTTTTTAAACTTTTATGAAACCGGGTCCAAGAGTAGTTGCAACACACGGAGTAGTTCAGTTGAACGTCAGCCAAGTAACTGAAAGTTAGTAAGTTTTTTAAGTAATAAATTAATTTATAATCGTTGCAAATATTTCTATAAATGCTAATTATTATTTTTAAAATAAGTAGGCAAAAACCGGGGCTGGGACAACTCGCCGCAGCCAACTTGCCGCGGTCCAACTCGCCACCGTCAACTGAAAAGAATTTGAATTTTATGATTAAATTTTTGAACGCTTAAATTTGGTCAAGTCCCCGGATATTTTCTACTTTTTGACGATTAAATCGATTTACTCCATGTTTTTTTTTTTGCAAAAATTTGCATGTTTCAGATCAGATTTTATGTTTTGTATCGAGAGTTCAAAGAATTAATAATTGAGTAACTGGTTGAAAAATCACTTATTAACAAAGACATTTAATAAATAAATTGCATTTTATGGCTGCATGACACTTGTACTGATTTGTTAACAAATTTGGTAACAACTCATTGGTTGGTAAAACAAACCAATGTTAGTACCGATGCTGGTTGTTTAACCAATCAATGGGTCGTTACCAACTTTCTTAACATAGTACAAGGGTCACAAGATCTTTATGATCATTGATGATATGATGATAAGATCAATGGGTTGTTACCAACTTTCTTAACATAGTACAAGGGTCACAAGATCTTTATAGTAATCGTTAACCATTTAACGACAACTTAACGATGATTTTCCGACCAGTTACTCAACTATTAATTCTTTGAACGCTCGATACAAAACATAAAATCGGATCTGAAACATGCAAATTATTGCATCCATGGTTTTTATACGAGAACTTCACCAAATTTAAGCGTTCAAAAAGTTAATCATAAAATTTAAACTATTTTTAGTTGACGGCGGCAATTGGTCCGCGGCGAGTTGTCCTAAATCCAAAACCTTACTCACACACTCAAAGATTCAAGAATTGCTTTGAAAAATTTAGTAGTTCTACTTACTTGAAGTTGGAGATAAACTTTGGATCTTGCTGAAAATTTTTTTCGTACACCTTAAATTGGAATCAATTCCTTAATATCCTTTTCCTCCAATTGATTATAAACAATCCCATCAATTTGACTTTCTTAAACAAACCAAACTTAGTTAATATTCGTACATTAATTACCAGTATTAATTCAATCAAAATAATAAACAAATAAAATTAAATAAATAATTTTCTGTGACTACTACGTTAATTGAAACATTAATTTATAAAACATTACAATCGTGTTATTACTTTACATGATGCACTGTTAAAAATGCACAATTGCAAGATCTTATGTTCGAACTGCGTCATCTTGTCGCACGGGGGGTTCACAAAGAGGAGGTTCATAAAGATGTTCACACGGTCTATAAATAATAGAAATAAAATATACTCAAATAATATTAAAATCATTTTGAATATTAAACAGTAACAAAAAATAAATTAACGTAACGTTTACTTACTTTCAAAAACCTTCTGTAAATTTTCCAAATCCCATTTTAACAGTTTATCACTTACAAATTTATCCATAATAGTATGACACTAAACCATTTATAACTAAACTTATAGTCACAAGCAGAAAGATTACCCAATTTTTCAATAAATTAAAAAGTTGTACAATGACAATACGATACATATAATATGTACTTATGCAAATACGCAACAAGCTGGAATGGGATAATTGGATCGGGTACATCTAACCTGCATGAATATAATAACATGCGCATGGTTCATCTAAGTTTTTTTTCTTTGCTGAGAACTACAAAATGATTTTACAACAATAAGTTACTCCTTTTAAGAATACGTTAACATTTATATCATTAGAATAATAGTTTTCTTTGTTCAAGCTAAACATTCTTGGATCAAAATTATATTTCTAGTAAATTATATTCTTTCTTGAAGAAATCAGACATTTTTATTACCAGCATATTTTAGCGTGTTAAGAAAACATATTTTTAAACGAAATAAATAATTTCAAGAAAATATTTATTCTTCATTTAAGAAAACCTTTTTTTCCGTGTATGTAGGTATAAATTATAGAAAAGTCCGCGTGGGTCATAATCTTCTGAATGTTAAAAAATAGGTGACCTATTTTGTATCTGTCTTATTTTAGAAAGAAAATATTTCTTCCATTCGGCATGAAAGATTTCCTGCTTATTTTCACATTTGTAATAGCATATTATCAGCACCTTCAGCTTAGTTTTTCCAAAGGACATTTTTTGCTTTTAGTTTAAAAATATTATTTTTGAGTACGATTTTCTTAACTTCAAGAATTGACTTTCTTTGATTGTCTAATGGCAATTAAAGAAAACTACACTAAGACTTAAAATGGGAGAAAGCTGAGAAGAATTGGAAAATTTTTAAAAATATTTTTTTTAATGCTTTGTATAAACCGCTTAGTTTTATTTTTAATATTTTTAATAAATAAAAGTCTCGATATTCAAAGTGAATCAATAATCTTGAGTGTGAAACTGTGAATTTCTTTGATATCGTTCATACCATTTAAAATAAAAAGGAATCTTAAATTATTAAAAATAATATATTACCTGGATGTTTAATGTATTATGTATTACGAAGTATATGGCTTCTGCTTGACGTATGCACATGTCCTATAATTATTTTTAATAATAAAATAATGTTATTTCACAAGTAAAAAAACTGCATATTTTAAAATTATTTTTAACTATACAAAATATCAAATTGTGTTTTCATGGGGATAGTATAATTTATTTTAATTTTTTAATTAAATTATACCATAATTAAGGTGCAATATTTCTTAAATTTTTATTTAGTATTACATAAGACATAAAATTGCATATTTCTTTATTTATTTCAGTATAAATTGTTTCCACCACATTATCCACTTTATAAAATACTTCTCATTTTTGAATATGAGTGGTTTAAAACTTCACTTTAGAAGATCATATAATCATAAGAAGATTCAGCACACTGAAAATTAGTGATCGTTCACTTTGTCCTTATAGGAGAGATTCGAATAATTTAATTGATGGAATATCAAACTGGCGGCCCTCGAGCCTCATGCGGACCCACCTCGTATATTTTTGCGGTCTGAATAAACTTTGATGATTATTTGTATATTCAGTAAAACCTCGATTATCCGAGGAGGCTGGGACCGTGCTCTGCACGCATAATTGAAAAATACGGACCAAAACTGCTATGAGTCAATCACATCCCTAAGGCTACGACATTTCTACCACTGTCGGTGCATAGAATTTCACATAATAATTTTATGCACATAGCATTTCCAACACAGAAAAAAATGTGTACTTAAAAGTAGAACAATTTGTGCCTAGATTGTCTACAAGTACAAATTGTGTAAAAATTTAGCAGAATTTGTGCTATAAAATAGTACAATTGCGCTAGAGATGACTGAATTTGACTAAAATTAAGTACAATTGTACCTAATTTTCACCCAATTTGTACTTGTAGACAATCTAGGCACAAATTGTTCTACTTTTAAGTACACCTTTTTTTTCTGTGAACCTTTTAATTTCATGCTTAGGGCAGCTTTAAGATTTTATATCTTCAGGCACTGTTCCGAATATTTTCTTTGAATTAATTCGAAGTAAGATTTAAAAAATACAAAATAAATTTTTATTGGGAGGATCTATATCTAGCGAGTATACAAGGGAATACTCACCAGTCAGATGTTATCAAGGTAATTCTATAAAAATTTTGGAGTAGTGGACTCGAAGTTTCGCTAATCTTTATTGTAAGCTTTGTCAAGAAAATTAAGAAAACTTAATTAAAATAAGATAAAATGAAAACTGACAGGAAGCAGAAAGTGCTTTAAAATTATTGGGCCATAGCATTTCTTATGTTATTCCAACTTTTAATTTCATGCTTAGGGCAGCTTTAACATTTTATACCTTCAGGCACTATTATGAATATTTTCTTTGAATGAATTTCAAAACATTTTTGCTCTCTGTAATTTTTTATTTCGTCTTATTTTAATGAGGTTTTGTAATTTTCCTGACGAAGTTTACAATAAAGATTAGAGAAACGTCGAAGGTATATGTACTACTATTATTATTTTTATGGACGAAAGCCCATCTTTAATAATTTGATTAAATCAATTATTGCTTCTTAATTCTTGCTTTGCGTATTTTTCTTTTGATATTTCGCGAAACCAACTATCGGCCCACTGATGAGCATCGCATTCGTTTAAAATATCCTCAGCTCATCAAAACTTGAGCTACTTCGCGGTGCTCTATGTTTCTATTCTACGGTCTTACCTTTTGCCTCAAAACTTGTCTGTTGATGTTTAATTTATTCATTTAAATACGTCTAATTTCAAGAAATTGCATGTGGGGCGCTATTTACATAATATATTGTGACAAGTAGAATAAGATAGATGACAAGGTAAATGACAACCAGGTTTTCCAAATTGACATTGCATAAACACGTAGTATTAACATGCCATCATTATCAATTTTTTAATTCATCAAAAATCATAGGAATGATCATAGGAGATTCAGTAATATATTTTTAATGTTTCATTATTTGCTCCTTTAACAGTTATTTTAGAAAAAAATTGGAAATGAATTTTTAATGGGGGCAATTAATACTGCATAAGTACTGCCTTATTTCTTTTCGAATAACACAAAAAAATTAGAAATTTTTTTGGATCTACCTCTGGATACGATAGGAAAATTTATCCGACTTTATTACAACTCTCTCCTTTCGGAAGGCAATGGTAAACCACCGACAGTAATCTGCGAACTTTATACATCACCAAACCCTCATTAGGGTAAAAGGACTGAGGAGGAGGAAATGGCATTTCATCTTTCATCAGTAACTGTTCTATATTTTTGAAGAAGGGGTGGTTCAGCTAAGAATTAGAATAGCATTTTTAAATTCTTTTCGATTTAATATTGATTTAATAAGCGCATTTATAGCTTTTCTAATTAAATGTGTGTAAACATTTTCTAATTACAAAAAATGAGAGTAGTGGTATGCTCGCTGGTAGGTATAATAGTAGTAAAATTATATTTAAAATGGAATTTAAATTATATTACACAGTAAGTTGCATTATAATGTAACTTTCGACGAAGTAACAACTCGAAACTAATATCAACCGGCACTTTATTGACAAACATATGGACGGCGAGGAATCGTAAACGCAATCTCACATTAATTTTACAACTTTGGGATTCAATTAAGCAACGCTTGTTCAATTAATGGAAATTGCAGAAAGCCCGATACTAAAACCTGGAATCGTATGTACTACGTTACCTATTTGCAAAGCAGCTTTTGTGAACCGACTGCAGTATAGGTATGTTTACGATGCACAATGTACATAGGCAAGCAAGCAAACAGAAAATAATTGCCACAAATTAATATTTCAACGTTGTAAATGATAATTAATTAACTAATATTGAGGTGAAACTATATTTTGCTCAAATTAAGCACGCCTTTGTTTTATAAGTCACAGACGAATGGTCGCCTTCAAAAGCTTCGATAAAATGGGTGACATATAAGTGCACATTAATATGATTATCTACGCATTCCGGCACGTCATGTGTGTTTAACAATCAGTGCCTTATCTTATTACTTAATACACTCGAATAATTTTTAATTGGATTTCCACTTTTTTATTAAATAAAAACAATGAATAATAATAGAAGTCGCTCCGAAGTCGACAGCGTCAGCGTCGACGGGCCAAATTGTTTAAGCCAATTTTGTGTAGAATTTGCTGGCGAGCTGAGCATCTAAACTATTGGAAATTTTGTAACAACAACGAATTTCGTCGAGATATCTACTGACGGGAATATGAAGCAAATTCAAATTGCTGAAATAGTTGGAGATAATTTGCTCTCATAAGTCGATATTGTATAGTAGTATGTAAAGGTGCATTTACCACCTGCAGCTTATAGTTTATGAAGTATGCGTCGAACATGTAATTAGATCATTTGCAAGAAGTTTTTCTTGGGGTGAAGTTTTTAGTGCACGAAAGCACGAAAGTAATTAGGGTCAAAGCTACAGTAATTTAATTTTGTACTTCAAGTTATTTGAGCGATATCCTTTAGGGTTAACGATGCAACCACTGCATCTACTCTATTGATGCAATTTATCCTCTGAAGCTGAAGGCAGACATTATTCCGGCACCTTAACTAGCAAGTGCCATCAACCGTAACCGCTAGCCCGACGAATATCTCGTCGCTAAAGGGCATTTCTGCAAGTGATGGTGATTGGACTGCATCCGAAGTAGGGATTAGGTTTGAGAAGGGATCGAGCTTAGCAACCCTCTAAATTATTAGGACAGGGGCCGTAATGTGATACGTTGAAGTTAGAAATGCAACGATAGTCACGTTAGTAAGATAGAGAAATCGCCTGCCATGAGAAAGGTGGGACAATTTCGAATCGAGTCTACGCGATTGGATCAAGAATGAACGCATCATTTCATTTTATTGCAATGCTTAGAGATATTTTCAAATTAAGTTTTCATGTTATCTTTTTGCATCGTAACTTCCTTAAATTTACAACCTGTTTGACCTAAATCCGTTTAAAAAATTCCCCTGCTTATCATCAATCACGGGATTTGTTTTAAAATTTGACGATCGACTCGAATTGTTATAAGAATTTCAACAAGAATGCGTTACGTTTCATGTTAGAAAATTTTTTTAAATTGGATATGCACGACCTCAAGTGCAGCATCCAAACGATGCACGAGCTTTGCTGATTATTGTTCTTTAGTCTTCTCGCTCTACTTGCATTATCTGATGTGTAAGTTGCTATTACTTGATGACGAAAAAAGTCAGGCACAGTGGGAAAACAACAATGGCTTTTACGTATCTCGCCCAATTAATAGCTACTTTGATAATTAATCGGATTATTTACGCTTCTTATTTTTAAATTACTAAATGCTCGCCCAAGTCTTTGCCGATTACCTACTTTGCATATTAGCATCATAATTATTTTACATTATTAATTTAACAAAAGAATTTTAAATTAAATTTTAATTTGATTTAATTTTAAATTTTTTTTGAGGGAAATTTACATTATAATTTGTACCGCACGCAACCACCGCACCACCGTTTAGTTAATTATAAAAGAAATTAATAATTTATACTATTCCTATTTGCACAACAAAAATTATTTTACCTCCGGCTAATGAACCGTTCGTAAATCTGTTTTATTGCAAATCAGTCATTAAATGAAAATAGCTTTTCCTAGTTTTAAGTAAATGGGTGCTTTTATATTTAAAACCTTTCAAAGAACTTTGAATTACGTTCTAGAATAAAATTTTATTGACAGTTTCAACTTACTCTGATTATAAAATTAATCGGATTTGAAAACTTTCTAATGACGACTTTATATTATTTAGTTCGTCCTTTTTTGGAAAAGGGGGGGGGTTAATACAAAATGAAGAATCAAACACAGACTCCGATGAACAGAATCGATTGCACATGACCTAGTTACGCCACTGGTTTTTCTTCAATCGATCATAATTACTCTGTAAACCAAGTGATAAAAAGTTATTGCCTTCAAATAATTTCAGTCACAAATTATTGATGATATTCTAACAGGAGGTTTTGACTAAACCTCAACAATAAATTTCCAAAATGCAAAAACTAGTTTATAATTTTTTTATCTGCTTTGTTCATAAAACTGAGTTAAAATCATTAAGAAGCTTTTTTCCGAATTGCTCATCTTTAAGCATCAAGGTGAAAAGCAACACTAGTACTGTTAATTTATAATAAAATAGTATAAATATATAAATTATTAACTCGTTGATATTAGATAATAATAAAACTTCAAAATATCTATATATATTATTCTGATGACGAACGAAATAATCGTTTGAAAGCTAAATAAATCTTTTAATTAATTTTTAATTTATTAATAACTCGATATTTTGAAGTTTTATTATTATATAAAATAGTATAATATTATATAACAAAAAAAACTAAATTGCATTTTTGTAGCCGTTCTTTATTTTTGGTTTATTGCCCGAGACCAAGTTGCAGACAATTATCGTTCCGTGCAATTTACCTTCGTGCTACACGTGCTATTTTTTGCACTACCAATCATGACCTCTGAAATAAAACTTAATTTTGAATAAAAAAAATTAGGTAATTATGATATAAATTATAATAAATTCATAAATATATGGCTTTGACTTAATGAATTGTAATAGAAATCTCTTGTAGCTAAAACTTAAAAACCCACTCCCCCGAGTGGACCCCAAACCACCCCCAATGCGTGGACGTCTTTTATGCACGACCCTTAAACAAAACAGAATTATTTACAATCAATATAATACCTTCGACACACTGTCAGGTTAATGATCGTTTATGATCCTTTAGACAATATTTTACGAAACAGATCCGTATTTGAAAAATACTGATGGCTATTTGCTCTGTTATTTTTTAAAGTGTATCTAAATATAAAAAAAAAGTTAAATAATTATTAATCTTTAGTGTGTTGATGGTGTAAGTACCAAGAAGCCCAATTAACATTTCAGACTCAATTAATTATATATTAATTAACTTTTAACAAATTACGAAATAAAAATTTAGTTACATGTATAATTTGTTTTTATGTTTATAATATATTTATAAATTTGCGGACAACTACAAACAGATTACAATTAGCTGGCATTACAAATTAATTGAATTCGACAAAAGAATAGAAATTGTATAACCTAACGGACGTTAATGAGAATATTTCTTTACTAACTGAATTGAATTGTGTTGTATTACTGCATTACAATTCAGAATAAAATTTTTAAAACGTACCGCTTTGTAATATGAGGCATCCGGAAAAAGACATGAAATTTGAGGCATCACTTACCTACTTACCGATGTATTGATTCGGTATCAGACGTAGTGAAACTTTATCTTTCTAGATGGTTGGAGATAAATTCAATAACTGATAAACTATTGTACGGTTTATAAATCGAAAATGTATTTTGATTATTTTGTAATAACTTCGTGCTTAAATTTGTTTTTCAAAACCTGAAAATAAATATTAGAAGTAAGAAATATTAGAGATAAATGTGGTTATTTTTGTCTTTCTTTATCTTATTTAAATATTATATTATTGTAAAACTACAACCTCAGTTTGGTCTGTCAGTCACACATGAAGTTAGGTACTAAGCTACGTATGGCAAAAGATAGGAAACTACGTTTTTTTTTTTTACAAAAATACTCAGGTATATTGCAGGAAGCATAATTGGCTAACTTAAAATACGAATTACTATTTAAATTGATTAACTTCGCTTCAATTCCCCCTCCTACTGTCTTTTTAACAGACATGTGGTCGCTTATAATAAGTGAATGTAACGAGATCTTGTGATTTTAGTGCGTTAATAATTATTTTTCGAACGTTAATTTAAGTGGCTACTAAGTCATGCAAGACAAGAGATAGAAAATCTTCTTTCTTTACAAAAATACACACTCCATTGCATGTAACCTAATTGACTAAGAACAGAAATTGTTCCCCATAAGGGAACAATTACAATAATAGAATTTAGAATTGTTCAAGATATAATTTAATTTAAGTAGATGTAAACGATACATAGGCAAAGTATTTTTTAATATTTAAGGTATTATAGTTGAAAATTATAAAGTTTTGTTCATTATTACTAATAATAATATACAATTTCAGCTCAGAATTACACAGAAATTTAAAAGTTATAAAACTTAAAAAATTTTACGAAATTAATAAATGGGTTAGGGTTAGAGGGAGGGTCTGTATAAAATGTTAATGTGCTTACCGGTTAGTTTGTAATAGAAACAAATATTTTAATTAATTTAAATTGACTTATGTATAATTAATGAATTTGATTATAGCTACTTAAAAAAAGTTGGGGGCTTCAAAGTAATTTTACACTTACTTTGGCTTCCAAATGGATAAGTACGCCACTGATTCTTAGCAATCATGTGTCGATAATAAAATCGACCGTCTTGAGAATCGAGGCCTTAACTTGGGGATATTATCCGACTTTTTTTATTATTTTATGATAAGTGTAATTTTCCCAATTACACATTATTAACAGCATCTCTTTAAACGGTAAAAAAATACCCATAAAGCGGCACTTGATAGCTCAAGGTGTGTTGATGCTCACCATATTAAACGTCTTTAGTCGTAATAATATGGTATTATTCCTGCAAGTGGTGTATTTTCACTCTTTCCTTGCAAAAAAATCTTTTAAATTGAGAGATTACGAAAATATTTTAGGGATGGGTGTGAACGCAATAGTTTATTGATCACCCTGTATATCACATGCGGTTAAGTGCTTGTCTAACTTATTTTTTAAAATTCTAGCGTATGAAAAGTTAAACACGATAATTAATTTAAGGGTTTTCAGCATGCAACTTATGACTCGCATTGTATAATTAACCCACGAGTGGCTTCGCTTATTAATTATTTTTATTCTTTTTTTTTCGATTATCTTTAACAATTTTAGTTTTTTTCGTTTGAATGTGGATGTGAAAGCATTAATATTAGGTAAACACGACTTTTGAAAAGCTACCTTACGTAGTAGTTGTTTATTTTCGAAGTGCATATTACATATCCTAACAGCTTTCAACTCGCTTTTATGTACATTTTGACTTATGACATGAACATGTTTCAGTTACAACAAATGGAAGCATACAAAATGTTTGCTTTTTTTGTACAAAACTAACCGTTTTAAAACTTTGTTGCTCCACATACCCATTATGCTATTTATGTTAAAACCCCGCAGATACATTTGTTGAAGCTCTGCATGAAATGGAAAAGACAATTCGGTTTCAAATGTGGAAAAACTTCGTTATAATTGTAAAAAGGTCACAGTGAGACCCGGTAATCTACTCGATCACGCGTTGTGTCACGTTTTTCAATTTTGCATTCCAAATGGAAGAAACGTTTTTTTCCAAAAATCTCTCCATCGTATTTCATAAAATGTAAGTTGACAACTCGTTAAGGTAAAAATTTTTATTTTTAATATTTGCATGGTTGTGAGTACATTTTTCAATCACGAAGTCGAATGCACGAGTTTTCTGCGTGCCAAGCGATGTTCGAGACGTAAAGAACTCGTTCATCGATCCCTTCTCACATAATTCACAGTCATCAATACCAAACTAATACTCTGCTATTAAAATTTTAAATCAAGTGCCTTTAGATTCCTATTTATTTTCTATTCTGAAAATACGCACAACATTCCTCTCCAAAAGAAGTGGGGTAGGTCGAAACTGCACGAAACTTGCTCGGAGGTTTTTTGCGACTTAAATTGTGACGGTCGATAAATTTTCAGATAGTACGGTTCTCTCCATTTGTATAAAAAACAGACAACTTTTTGTGTAATTTAGCAGAAAACTGTTGTAGATTTATCATCGTTTTTGAAATTCTACCAATTTTTAATTGCAACCTCTAAAAGGTTCGTTAAAATTTTTAATTAGCCAAATGCAACACTTAAATTGAACCACTTTTTGCTCCATAATTTAATTTTTAAAAGCGGAAATCAAAAATTTGCAATAAAAAATTAACGTTAATTACCAATTTCGTTTAACAAATTTTACTTTGAAAAATTGCTGCTTTTTATTTACTTTTAAGTTGCTTAAAACAAATGGTTGAATTTCTTTGTGAATGGAGTCGATGATTAAGTAGAAGCTGCAAGGCAAAGTTTTTTGGGGTTTAACAAAGGATGTAGTGCGGTAGTTCGGGCAGACGGTGATCTGCGACGCCCAAGACGCACATCGATCAATGTCTGGACAATGCAGACCGGCGCCGCTCAATTTTACTACGCAATGTTAGTTAATCTTCCTTAATTCTAGATAAAATTAAAAATTAGGACCCAATTTGTTTTCCTAATAAACGACACCGGATATTAATGTTTTTGAAAACCGAAAAAGGCGACTTGCTTTTGTTTTTCCAGCAGGTTTCTATAGCACGAAAATTTGGAAAACGCATCTCGAGGTGGAAATGTGTAATATTTTTGGAACGATCGATGATGTTTTGTCTATCTATCCCTTACTTCCCAATGCATCGTTGCACACTCGTCTCGTGAAACAGACGCATCCCCACCACTGAACATTTAAACATCTTCCCCCGCAATGCGTCTCGGCGCAAATCGACGCCTTTGCACATATATAGGTCGTCCCCTGACCTAATTTTACGTATTCTACCCTTCAAGTAAACGCATTTCCTGTTATCTTTCTCATCCTTTTGTCTTGATCGTAAATTTTCTAATGTTTAATGCAATTTATGAAAAGTAGAAAATTTTGTGCAGGGCGGCGGCGTAATGTTAAAATTTTGGCTCCTGTATGCAACGATTTTATAATACAACCTTTTATGGTGCAAAAGCTGCAAAGTTTCATCTAACCTAGGATATCTCTAAGGCTCTATCTGTATTCATGGACCATCATTTTCCACTAGCTTCTATACTTGTGTCATTTTTGTTTTAAGTTTGTCGTATTTTGTTTTGTGTTTCATTTCAGGCTTGCATAAAGGAGACGGGTAGTTAGAAAGCGCTTTAATCTTTTTGTCAAATTTCACTAGAATTTTAAATTCTCATTTTCACACCAAGATGCTGTTCAGCGATACCAACCACGCCGTGTATCATGGAAAAACTAAAAGTTTGTCTTTCAACCTTGAACGAATTTTTGTATCAATTATATCGACCTACATTCACCTGATGTAATTATAATTATGTTTTTCATAAATAGTATAGTTATATTTGTGTACATTTTATTGTTTGCTTATTTTTTTTGTTAATTCTCCAGACAGTCGACAAACATTAAATGTACATATACCTCCAAATATCCAAATCAATACTGTTTTTCAGAATAACGAATTTTAGTTCTTTTTTTTGTTTCAGGTTCCACAAATCGTTCAACATGTGACACGTAAGTAACTCAATTTGATTTTTTACATGTTTATGCTATCCGAAATTACCAGCCTGAAATTTGTACGAGTTAAATTGTCAAAATAACGGTATCGACGCTATACGAATTGTTTGGATCCTCGTGTATAAAATTTCAAACCAGTAAATTAGGTATCTTCGTTTTGCTTTTTGAAACCATCTTTTTTTTTAAATTTATCATGTTAATTTATTTAAATTCCAAACGAAATGATGAATAAATTTGCTTAAAATAATATTAAGTTTCGTATTAGGAAATGCAGTGTTAAGGTGAATTCTTATTCATTAGACAAACTACCGTACAAAATGTCAAAACTATTTTCGGTTCGTTAACGTTGTGGTATGGGCTTATGCAATTCCAATTTCGCTGTAACGTACCCGGCATTTAAATTATAATGCCTCGAGTATAGTGTGGTTTAGCAGCATATCACGAGATAGTGCAAACTTTAAGACCCTGTCGACTGAGTGCATTGTTATCGTTGCGGTTCAACAACGGTAATTATTATTAATATAATACAAAATTTTCAGTAAACTTAACACCGTGTGTGGTTTGTGCACAACGAAACACACTTTCCTGAAAACTGATGCACTAACCACCTTCTGTCACTCCATCATGATCCTGACGTTTGCTTTGAATTAAATATTAGAAATATATCGAGAGGTTGCTTCTGGTGACATCTAAAATGGATCACGTTTTCGAGATTAACGATATTAAATGATCGATCGATTGCAGTTTTCTAAATTTATCCTCTACGTCCACAATTAACAGCAACCATGTTACTTTTTGGATATTAAGTTTGAACAATTTTATAAAAAGTGCCTCCCCCCATTTTGTCATACTTCCACCTCCATGTTTAAACCGGTATGCAGTTTATTTTTCTCGAGGACGACGTCTAACATACGCAGCTCCAGAAGTACCAAAAATATTCACCCTTTCAATAACCACCGCGCGATTACAATGTTTTCATTATTCTTGGTGTATTTGGAGATTTAATCTTAAAAATCGATTTTTGTTTTCTGTGTGGCTAGAATAGAAAAAAGAATATTTCTAGTCCTACTCTGTCATAAATGGATAAATAAAATGTCTTGAAAATGTTTCTTAAATAAAATTTTTGTTGTAAGTGTCCTTCACTTACTATTTTAGCCGTTGGTTAAATTTACAATAAATAATCGCTATTTCAACTGCAAACCATTCCGAGTGATCACTTCAGTTCTTCCCCTCAGCCCAAAATGTAAGCAAAGCATAGTTAAAAAACCAAATCACGTCTTTGTTTCTTATATGAAATTTCTGTAAATTTTGTTCCAATCAAACAAATTATCCTTTTTTACTCTACTACTTACCGGATACTGCAGATTTGATATAATTGGGATAGAAGTAAACTGTGTGACAACTGAGAAGAATGATGAAGCGCCACTGTCAGGTTCGGGTTCCGCAGTTTGCGGAAACATTCATCAGTTACACTGTGATCCTTTATCGATGATACAGGACTGGCGCAGTAAGAAACCGAAAGACAAAAAATAGTTATGAAAGCTGAAAATTTGTGGCCCGACAACCTAAGGATTAAAAATAATAATGTGGGCCACGTTTTACATTTCCCACACTTTCGTTTTCAATAAACTTTTTATCATGGAGTCTCAGAAAATAATCTCGCGATAAATTAAAATTCAAAAATTCTTTAGATTATTTTTTAATTAAGTAATTTAAATTAAAAAATTAGTTAATTGTGATTTTTAATTATGAAATTCCACACATTTTCTTTTAATCCGAAAGAGCGGTTTTTTTAAATTAGAAATGAAATTAAAAACTGCTATCATGATTTATGATTATAAATAAAAATGTATTTGGTTTATTGATTGTGGTGTTAAAATATTTATGGGAAATTAAAAATAAAATAAACAAAGTGGTACTTATTTGTTGAACTGCAGTGTTGGTATCGAAAACACGAATAACATAAATTGGAAAATTTTCTGTGTTATAAATATCATGTGCAATAGTAATTAAGTTTTTCATCTTACCTTGATGATTTAGGCGTTGTGCAATGAAATAAAAGATATAATGAACACGAATGACATTAATTTATCCACAGGATGCACCGCAAGACACGCATTACTCACAATGCTCGTAATCGCATAATCGCAATATTAAATCTTTTTTCAACTCTGTGTAATTTTCTGCACGTTACCTACCATCCATAGCCAATTGGGTTGTTATGTTCATCGAATGCAAGCATTTGTCACCGCTATTTTTATGCATTTTCCACTGGACGGTTACCTTTTTTCCCTTGCTATGTCGTGAGAGTTATACCCTTGAGCTGCAGTGCTTACAACGATAATTACAATTTAATGACACCTTCGGTGTGAGAGACGTCAAATTACTCTACTACATATTGCACCGACTCTCGAGAATCCAAAAAGGCAAATATTTTTCGGATGAGCTTAGATTTTCATCCATCAAATAAAAACTTCCTTGACGTTCTTTCGATGATGCTAAACCAACTCTTGCATATCGGCCTTAAGCCGTCGTAATAAATTATTTAAATCGATTCTTAAAAATATTTATTATAGATTTGTGTACTAATTATCTAACGTAATTATAGACAATATTTAATTTTTTTTAACCGTTATGTAAATTATTAAACGATTCAAACATGTAATTGTGTTGTACTATTTATTGGAAATCATGTTTTTAGATTCTTATTATGTAACTTAACATTTCAAACAAAAGGTGGCCGGCGTCATAAAGCATCAGCGTAGGGTCGACGGTCTAAAATCGTCTCGATTTCTATGCTTCTGCTTTTTTACCATTCTTAATGTCACCTATTTTTTTTAATTAGGCGCGATATTAATCATGTTTGAAAAATATTTCAAATTATACACGGGAAATAAACTATGACAACATCGCATCGTAAAGTAAAAAAACCTTAAGTTTACCAAAGTAATTATTAATTGTTGAATTAATTATACGTGATTACATCTTGAAAAATGCGGAATCATTTCAATAAAACGCAATTATTACTTCTATATTGTGCTTGCAGCAATTCACACACGTTTATCGATTGTATCTCATAGTAATTAGAACTGGCGCCGAGAATAAAGAATAATTTAAAATTTTTATAATAAACTGTTAATTATTAGGTTTGCTGCATTTCCATTTTTAGAGCAAAATAGAAAATCGCTTTCATTATGGCACACAAAAGCTCTAAATTATTACCCACGTGCAGGTGCATCTAAGCACGTCAAGCTCGTGTGCCAAACGACGGTCAAAGTTGAAAGGTAGACGTGTTAAATTTGATTTCCTTGTCGGCCAACAAAATTTTCACAATCTTCCTCGTAAAACGAAATTTAGACTGCATTCAAAAATTATTTGGACGTAAAAGATGCACAAGGTGAGTTATGACCTGGCAAAGTAATGTATCCTGTTGTGCCGCTTACAAATTGCCCCAGGACTTGGGTTAAAAATGTAATAAACTTAGGTTTTCAAAAATTTGAAAATATGGAAAAGTATTTGTACCTACCAAAAAAGTGGTCAGTAAATAATGAACGTAAATGTCGAAATAGCCTCAAATGAAACGGAAGTTTTTGGTTCGATGCATTTAAAATGAAATACGCCGGAACTAACGCATTTAATTTATTATTGCAAAAGGAAGAGTAATAAAATCTCAACAATTAATTAATTAATCTCTAAAATGTGGGAAAAAACATTAATTTTTAAAACCTGGAAATTGAAGTTGAAATAATTTTAATGGAAAATTTGCTGCACAACTTTCATCAGGTACTTCTGGATATATTTTATCAGCTCAATGAAAAGTGATGCAAAAGAGATGGGAAATTTATCTTCAATTTTCTTCCACTATCATTAGGGAGTTATAAGATTTTGGTTCAAATTATGTCTGCCTGATATTAATCCAAGTTCTAGCAGCTATTCTAAGTTATAACTACTTACAATTTGTGTCGAGACGCTGTCATATCACGTGGTTTTCACGAAAAAGGTATTTGAATAAGACTGACTTATTGCAACTGTTTTGTTAGTCTATATTGTGCTTTATGACGTGGTTTTCTCAACGACAGTCATGTAACAGGTTCTTCAAAACTAATAAGTGCATTTTAGTGCTTTTACATTCCTCCCATGTGGATAATTACCCATCGTTGAATATCGCAGTTTTTCCTCAGCAAATAAGTAGAAAAGAGAATATTTTAGGCATTTGTTATCGATTAAATCTAGAACTTTGACAGGTGCTCATTCAACGTATTTGGTCGCTTTGCTGCAGGTAACCTACATCTGCAGGGTGCAACGTAATTTTCTAATTAACTGAACGTCTCGTGTTACCTCGCAGAATGAACTACCTAGTAGTATTTGATTTGTTACTAATAATTAAAAATTATGGGTGGGGGAGGGTTCGTATCCTTGTGCCTTTTAAGGAAAACCGCCGGAAAATCATTCAGACTGGATGAATAAATGTAATTCTTATTCTTTTTCATATCAGCATAATTGTCATCTTTGTCTATTCTGAATCTTACGCTCAAACATCTATCGATTGAAAATTTGGAAAACTATCAACTCCCCAACACAGTTTAAATTGAGAACCGTTGCCCTGGAAGGAATGGTAAGCATCAAATTTTTAGAAGTCTGAACTATTACCTACTGTTTAATTTTCTGTAAAGAAGAAATTTTTGTATTCACAAAAATCTATTGGCTGGATGGTGGACACCCTGTGCTATTAAACGTGGTAATTGACTTGAATAATTTCTTTGCCTTGGGGTGCAAAAGAGCGTATGAGAACATCTTTGATCCAAATTATGATAAATTTTATTTTGCGAAATATCAAACAAAAACCTTATCGATTACGGTATCTACAATTTTTTGTTATGAAATAGCAAAAATTAAAATTTGTATTAAAAAAATTAAGGATACAAAAGCTGCGAATATTTTAACTTTTTTAGCTATTAAAAAATACCTAAAATAATAGAACTAAAATTATAGTTAAAGCGGGTAAACATTTTATGATCCTGGACCATTAGCAATCTTCGTCGGTATAATTTAGGATTTTTTAACCTTAGGTAAATACGTTAAATGAGGTATAAAATGTTGAAAAAAAATTATGTACTACAACCCTTTGCTAAACTTTAGTAGTGATTATTACATTTAAAATTTATGTTTTCTATCCAAACACAAGAACTTTAATAACAAAGTTTAGAAATATTCGTTGTAACCCTGGGGGTTTATTTACATTAATTTTTCAGTTAACTTAAAACACTGATGGAGTTTTAGCAAAATGCAAAATGTATTTTCTCGAAAATAAAAATTAAAGTAAAGTATGAAACAGGGTAGTGCCATGTGTGTGCAACGAGAAATTTAAATGACCGTAGGAAATGAAAATATTGATTTTTAAAATTAATTAAAAAGCTTTGCTAATTTACAACTTAAAACCGTGCCTAGTAAACGCTTATCGCATTTTCCTTGTATTTGTTGGAAAAATAATGAAAATTATTGCAAGCTTTCGTTGCTTGGTTAGATCAAATTCTATTAAAATTAAAAAAATTAAACTCATACTCGCTCAGCCTCTTAATTACAAAATAACACTCGTAATTTTATTACTTGATGGTTTTTAGTGATATTATAATTATTTGCCTTTACGGTTACGATGTTATGGGAATTCTTCGATTATTTAATTTCTGTAAAATTACCGCCTTGAAAAACTTATCTTTTTTTGTACCAGCTAATCAGAAAGCGTTCCACAACTGTAAACGTAAATATTATAATAAATTACAAGTAACTTAGCAAATTGATTAATATGTACGATAGAACAACTAAATTAACGACTCAATTGATTAATCGTGCAAAAAATTGGTAAAATATTGAAGCTTCATCACTGGAAGGGATGCTGATGGATGTTTTCATTGATCTCGGCTGTTATAATGCTTTCCGATCACGTTCGCCTGACAAAGTGGACTGCATTCTTCTCAATCACTTCTACATAAAATGCATTAAAATTCTGCTGGGTTTGTTAGATTTGCACATTAGAAACTGGTAATTTAACTACGTAATTAATTTTTCTTCCTATAGCTTTACAAAATATTTTAAATTAAAACATTTGTAAAGTATTTTAAATTTAACACAAAGTATTAAAAAATAATTAAATTGAAATATTATTGCCGTGACTAACTTTAGAAAAATTTCATTTTGTAAATTTTATTCAACTTTCAGTGCCGCCCTTATAAAGATAAAAATGCTCTTCACTAACTAATTAAACAAAAATCCAAGATTACTTTAATAAGTTTTGCCAAATTATTGTAATAGATTTAAATTTTAAACGGGCAGTTTTACTGTTCGTTTGCTAGAAAAGGAAACTTGAATTTTTGGATTTCAAAACCTCGCAGAAAAACAAATTGATGAAAAAGTGATGAAAGCTTTTCTTTTCGTTTTGAAAAGTATTTTCACAAAAAATATTGAAGAATTTTCAAATTTTTATATAAAACAAGAAAAATTAATCAAAAGTAAACTTGGAAATATTTTTGAATAGGTAGAATTTAAGTTTCTTTAATTTATTTATACGGAAATTTTTCATGTGGGTGCTTAATACTTAATATGCGACCATTTACAACCAAATTGATAAATTATAGTGAAAAACAAATTATTTAAAAATCGAGCAGTAATTTAAAATTCAATAAAAAAAAAAGAAAAACGAAATCTAAAAACAGTTGATCGACTTTTAATAAAAATATTTAAAAGACCTTCGTTTAGAATGCGATCATTGTTTATCTATAATATTTTATATATGGATTTCTACAAAACACCTTATAATAAATAGTCAGGTCCGTATTCAGGATTAATTAAATTGAAAATCTTTAATTTATACTGGCGCAAATGAAAAACCATTTAAAACGTACACATTTTTATCTACTTTTAAATTTTCAATATTCCTGGGCTTGGGAGACACAGACAATAATGTTATAATTATCTTTAGGTTTGTCAACTTTGCATTTGTGCCAGTTTAGATTAGACAGGTCTAGCTAATAAAGTCGTGAGTAAGGTTGAAGTACGGTTGTAATTTATAAATGATTTTGATATTTATTTAATTTCTTGAATTTGCATTATTTCTGGATTTGGATATGCACTTGACTTGGTTTTTGCGATGGTACTTTGTAGAAGACCATGTCTACAATGCAGTCAAGCAAAGGTAGCAATGTCAACAATGTTTTTTTAAATATTTTGTTTTAAATAATTAATATCTTATTTACAATTTGACGCTCTTGGTAAAAACCTCTTTCATTTTGCTTATTAAAATTTTTCCCATAAAATGATTCCCTGTGGAGCTAGAACAAAAAACGCATTAAATTACCACAAGAGGGCGTCGAACTCCCTTCTTAATAATATTATTTTGTGAAGCAAATTTTAAGTCACTGAAAGTCCTCACGAAGCTGTTGATGGAACTGTCCAAAATATTGCTTAGTTTAAATTGAATTCACAATACCACGCACCTATCACCTATACGCTCTTACCCACTCACGAACATACATTTTTCAAAAATAATCCCATTCATCTTGAAAACATCTTATTTTTTCTCGAAATAACTGGGCTAAATATCGTGGGCTTACAGCGAAAACTCATTAAGTCAACATTTTATGAAATTGCGGTTTTGGTGAAACTCGATAATTCTAAATCTAATGCATTTAGAATGCATCTAATGCATAATGCTAAGAGAGGTAAACTCACTAAGTCAAAAGATAACATAATTATTGAATAATTTCATGATAAAATATCTCACCAAGTCTTTTCTTTGTTTTCTCAGATTGCAATTTTTTGACTTACATTAGTGAGTTTTCGCTGTAAGCCCACGATATGTTCCTACTGTACACATTTCAAGAAGATATTTTTCAAAATTCAAATTTTTGCTTATTTTTAAATTTCAAGGACGTTTTTGAAAGTTCTGAATAATTTGATTTATCCATTAAAACAGTGCTTCTCAAACTCACCAAATTTGGATAACAATTCTAATGGGAACAGAAACTTTTGGGCTTCGTGAGGGATGGGAGGGGCGGGTCCACAGTTTCTAGAAGCATTGAAAGACGAAAATTTTAATGTTGCAGTTTTTAGGGTAGATAGGAGAAATGCAACATTATGTACTATGTTTTGAATTTTAACTGTAAATTTTGAAACTTAACGGAGAAACTTGAACATTTATCATAATTTGTCTATAAAATTAACGTCCTCATAAATTTTGGTGCATTATGCAGATTTAGCTTCATTTTCAATTAAATTCTGCTTCTAGTTGAATAAATTACTTCACTTTCTTCGTGCATTTGTTGCGTAAAAAGTGGACGTATACCTATTATGTGTGTTATGTGTGGGCCTAGATTTGATTAACGTCCAAAGGCTAAAGTTTGCCTACAATTATGTTAATATAAATGCAAATTGTACGTTTTTCTAAAAATCATGAAATCCGTTCTTGTTTAAATTACAAAAATGAAACTTTCAAATCCCCAAGGACTTTTATAGTTAATTAGCAAATTTATAAAAAGTTCCCAATAAAATTATATAAACTTTTTTTTTGAAAAAATTTCAAGCAGGTTTTGCTATTTTTATGTGTAGAAACCAGTTTAGACAAAACATTCCAATTCTAACTTGCATTAACTATTAAAATTCGTGTTATATTAATAAAACCTGTTTGTGCTTGTTATTTAAAATGCAAACTTTTTTGTTGATTCAAATTAAGTTTTATTAAAAATTTGGCAATAATAACCAAGTGCAGGTATGCGCGATGCATTTAAGTGTGCATGAGAATATTAGTGTGTAAGAAGCAGAGGAAGAGAAAATGGAAGAGACGCCATAGTCTGTGAAATTAAACTTATATAGAATTGGGGTGGAATGGGGTAAACGCACACTCACGTCTAATCGATATTGTTGTCTGGTCATTGTCCTCGTGACGTCATCTTCGCATTGCGTGTGAGGTCACTGCCACCTCACAATATTTCGGCTTGGGCTAGGTCGGCCCCCGCAAGTCGCTGTCTGCTTTTTCTGTCGCAAACTTTTCTCCTTTCTCTCGTTTTCGTGATCACGTCCGATTGACGGATTTATAAAGGGTTAAATTTTGTATTTATTAACTTCCGTATGTGTGTCACGATTTTATTGGAAAACAGTCATATGTATCAGACTTGATTGTGAGTATCGGTAATGTGAAATACAATTCAGCGTGTAGAATGATCGTATTTCACCAGCGTATACTACACCGATACACCTCTAAATTAAAGTTAGTGTGACGGTATGTTCATTGCAAACAGTCACGAGCTTACGTTTTATTTCTCCTTCATGAGTTCTGTCATTTCGTTGTTTTAAAATATCGCGTGCCATTAAACGAATTACCTTCATTAAAAATCTCAGTATATGCTGTACCTCTGTAGCCACTTATTATATCTTTTTCAAATTATGTAACAGAGTTAGTTGTGCTGAAAACAATTGGCATCAGTGTTTATGATCCTGGACAGGATCAACAATAAGTGAATTTTACTAATTGGTTCTAGTATTGCATGTGTAATTAATTGATACCGTGTGTGTTAGGATTATCGTGGCTTTGTTTCAGAATTCGCGCACGTGTATCTACTCCATAAATGGTAAACTGATAATTTGCTGCTTACCGTATTGTCTAACAAAATACAATCCGGGCGGTAATTAGATACGATCCTGGTAACGCTCCTGAAAGATACAGCAAAATGCATCCTTATCTCATTTATTCGCTACTCACTTCCGTATTCCATTTTCGATATGTCTATAGTAGTACTTTTTTTTTCGGAGCATCCTGTAACGTATTGCATATACCTATACCAAACCCAAACAAATATAGGTAGTGTGCATTTTCGTTTTTCTTTTTTCTATCGGAAAAGTATGTTTCTGTTGGTGTAGCACAGATAACATTCAAATACATTGTGATGAAAATATTGCAATGATTTGAATAGAAACGCATTTAACATTGATCGACTTGAGTTCTCCTGTGATGTCACGTATTGAATCGTCTTTTTACAGTAAATAAACGAACGTAACATTAAAATGAAAATCACCGAATTTAATTACCATAAATTCAGTTCAGTATTTAATTTTTAATTGACACCACAACCGTCAAAATAAGCAGGACCGGTTCTAGATATCCCAAAATTTTTAGATTTGAGACTTTCTGTGATATGGAATCGTAGGCATAACCAGTATAACGAAAAGCTGCGTTTGGTGTAACCTTTCGAAAAATAAAAAGGCTTAACTGCCAACTCGCAGCATAAATCAATTCAGAAAAAGTTGTCACAACGTCGCAATAGAAATTTATAAAACAAGTTAATATAAAAACAGAATGCAAATCTCATTTTATGCATATAAAATTAATTTTTTAATTTACATTTGAGTTACTTTTATAATATTACGATAGAATGGTCAACGACCCATTATATTTAATTTTAAAAAAATTTAATTTAAGATTTCTTATCACCCTTATCGTATACCACATTGTATTCGCATGCCATAAAAATAAATAATTTCAAACCGTTATTGTTTCCTGCCATACATACACCTAATATTCAATCAATCTCTTGAAATTCTTTCAATTTTTGCTAAAACTCTCTAGATTTATGCTTTTTCTTTTGGACAGATGCAGTCAGCACATAATTTCAATTTTAATGTAGGTACAATCGCACAGACAGACGTAATAATTTATTTTAAGCTTTATTACTTTGTTAACACCTTCTCATGTTAGATTTAATTTATGTGCGTTTATGGTACACACACCTACTTTATGCCTGCTTTCTTTAAAAGGTTAAGGTTAACAGTGAAAAAATTTAAATACTGTCCAGCCAGAATGTAAAAGCCGACAATTTACCACTTAAATTCCGCACTCGGGCGAATTATTTTATCTTTTCGCCCAAATTTTTCCCTATAAAGCCACAATATGAAGTTGCTGGAATGTTACTTTATTAAGCGCTTTGCTATTTATGCGGAAAAATGCCACCAGTTGGTTTTATTTGTATGAAAAAATTTGATGCTCTGATGGGCGAAAATTTAAAAAATGATCCTTCATGTTTGAATTCAGCTTTGTCAAATTTGTCTGAGTCGTGTGGCTTGAATTAGTAAGGTTTCTAAACTTTGACTCTACATAGCAGTACAGCCTTTTACATTCAAACATTTTTAACCCCTCACACTACCTTCATCACATTTCTTTCAACCCCCTACTTAATATTATGTCATCAATTCTTGACCCCCCCTCCAATTAATGATTATTTTTATGGTTTTCAGTAAAACATAAAGACGATGCTATTATTACTATTTATTACGCTAGACGCTAGACAATTGCCCCCTACCCCTTTTTGCGTACGTAATTGATGGGCAACTTCTAATTATTAATTAATTACAATCACATCTACAAAAACACAATTTTGGCAGCTTCGATGTATACGTAGGGCTGTCATTTGATTCAAAAAATTGTAAATGTTATTACGTAATATAAGTGTCAAAAATCTTTCACCTAATTTACTTTATTAAATATTTAGTTTAATTCCCCTTCATAATAGAATAGGTAAATTAATATACTACTTTTTATGTTTTTGTTCACGAATTATGTGATAAAATTTCTCCTGTATATGGGTGACTCTCCCCTTCGCATTTTTTTTGACGGAGGAAAAGTATGGCCAATTTTTACTTAAAGCCCAAAATTTCTAATTACAACAATGTATCATACTAAATTATAGATAATAAACCAAAAAAATCTAGCCCATATTTATTCAAATTTAAAATTTATTTACACTAATTATTTTCTCATTTTGTAAATAAACAAATAAGTATTATTTTGTTGACGGCAAATAGCTGACTGTATACATTTTTTTAAATTATTTTAAGCATTCTGGTCGAGAGTTAATTATAGGTTTTGTTGTGTTCAAATATAATAATAGTTTTTTTGTAACTAATATTGTACATATTTACATAAACTGTACCTACATATTTTGAAAAAACTGGATTTAAATTTAATATTCGCTAGTTCAATTTACGTATAAATTATTTTACAATCGGGATAAACTCGCAAGACTGAATTGCAAGTCAATAGTTGCTAGTAACTCTAGCTATTTATGTAACCAGTTATAAAATGCCAAATTTTTTGCAACCCGAGTCAACGAAAGCTAGAAACCACACGAGGTTGGAGATTATTTTAACCTGGTGGAAGGTAGGTACATTTGGTTGAATCCTGGTCGATATTTTACATATTTGATAACCAAAATTATAATTTAGGAATATATCATTTTATGTTTCTAATAAAACATTCATAATAAATGCTGTTTGATAACCCTAATCCATAGTTTATGATCATGAGATCACGGGAATCATCGAGTACAGTTACTGGGTACGGTTTTTTTCCATTTCCGGTTCATCCAGTACATTCAGTGTGGTTTAGTAGGGATTACAGTAGACTGGTAGATTCGGTCGTATAATTAGTACTTCAAAGTGGCACCAGGAGGTTATAATAAGCTGTAGAGGCACTGTGTAAGCCACATCGTTTGGTCCTGGGCATGACCTAAAACTGCCTCTCTTGGTCTTTGTGAAAAGAACAAGCCCCATCTTCGTAGTGTGGCTATACCACTACCAGGAAAATAAAAATAAGTGTTATCTTGTAGATCCAATACTCACTTTCTCTTTACCTAATATAGTTATGACTTGCATTGCCATCAAAACCATGGGAGGTTGCTTCCGATGCGGGAAAGAGTGTCTTCCACGGAATATCTACTTTGGAATATTGGAAAGGAAATCCCCTGGGGCTGGGAATTACACCCCCAAGCAAAAAATGGTAGATCTCATGGGGTAACTCTTTTTCCTACATCCAACACAGTAACAACCTACAAAGCGGGAGGATCATCCAAATGCTATTGATCAGCTACGACGAAAAACGTGTGATCATCGACCTGGAATCTCACATAGGCAATAGAACAAGTGTCTTTTCCGAATCCATCTAAAGCAATACCTGCTCCAAACCTAGGACTACCAGGAAGATAACAAGTGAATATCTTAGGATATAATGCCGTGGTTTGGAATCCATGTTAAAGCATGTTATAAGTGGCAATAAGTGTCGGTAATGTTCTTCTCAGAAAAATAAAGATTTGGTTACCGATCTAAAACTCCAGTTTTCTCTTGCTTTCAGATATTATGCGAAATTTAGAAAACTGTTTATTTTCATTTTCACAAAATCTAAATCTCAGCTGTTATCTACTTGTTTTATTTTGATAAAACAACTGAATTCAACCACACAAAGTAAACTTTGATAAAAAGTTTTATCTTACAGAAATTTTCCTTTTGGTTACAAAACGTCTCTGTTACAGTTTACATCTCCATTAGCGTTCAAACTGACAGTTTCATAGAGTAGCGAAACAATCGACTCAGTTAAGTGTGTTTTCAGCAAACTAATGCTCTCTTATACCTACCTACGAATGGCGAAATTGTATAGTAAATCACAAATAATGCAGTATTCAAACTTGAAAACAATTCTTAAATATTTGCAAAAATAAAAAGGAAAGAGCGCTCTGTTATTAAAATTAAACTCACTCAGTCAGTTAAAATCGTTAAATTTCTCGAAACAAAATTTGGCATGGTTGCGTTTCCTTTCTTCTCGCAAATTTAGGTAGGTATAACGGCGTTAGTTTTTCTCTAATTTAATTAAGATTTGGAAAAATGAAATCTGTGTAGTTTGCCAACAGTCGTAACTAATTTAATCTATTTATAAATTTTATTTGTAGGCCTTTCGCATACCGATACCGCTATTTATTTAAAATTATTTTGTATGCGTCACATTATCGCGTTATAATTTATTACTGATTAGTATTCGGTGGAAACATCAATAAGGGATTAAAAATAAAATGCATTAATTCATTTTAAATTAGCAATCAATATTTTAACTTGGAGAAAAGTGGGTCGCCGAACTGAAATTTAACAGTTTACATAATAAAAGTGGATCAAGTTATAAAGTAGATCCAAACGATAAAACAGAACGTTGCAGCACGTCGGATCTTCAATAATCTAAGCATGCAAATGTTACTACTGCCACACCGAGTGCATCATTAACGATAACGATTTTAAATTTAATTAAAATTATTTTTGAATAACGATTTGTAATTTTAAGTAATAAGGGTAAAATTTCACAACGTGTGAGCTCAAATGCAATCCTAATTCGCAACTTTTCTATTTTGAGTGGAAGATGCATTTGACGCCGCAGTCTCGTAGAATGACGATTCCCCTGAGCGTCGCGATGCATCGTGCACTCTGATAACCGAGTAGGGTCGATACTATAAAACGGAATTACCAACTTCAAAAGATATCCGATATCGCATTTGTGACAGAATAACGACGACTGAAGTTTCGGATAATAAAAGTTAATTTTATACCCAAAATAAAAACCAAAAGTAATACATAGTACAAATATTTTGAAATTTTCCAGTTCGATACCTTATAAAGGGACGTCGCTTTTCTACCAAAATCATGTTTTATTTTTCACTTATGTAATGTCCACTACTAAACATGACCTCTTTCGCTGTCACTTACCCTCCTCATCGCGTTAAGGTTGGGAAAAGATTTTAAGCCGAAGTTTTAGAGGAAGGTTGTGGCATTTAAATTCCGTGTCTGCCAACATCCGGGATGGGGACATCGTGTATGGGGTTAATTGCAGTATTAGTAGTTGTTAATTTTCCTATGTAGTTTAACCAAGAATCAAACTTAATACTTTTTATATCATCTCTTTCTCTCGTTTATTTTCAATGCATCGGTCTATAAAAGTGCATCAAGATGAATAAATTTATTGTAATCAAATGTACAATTTAAATTAAAAAATTAAAACCCTCCCATACAGGATGATACAAAAAACATGACAATTTAAAGGATTTTTTGTAACTTGAGGGTTATCTTATAAGATAACAGTGCTCTTGGTGTTATATGGTTATATTAAATATAGAGAAAACTCATCGCAAACATCATTAAATGCTAATTCTTGTACCAAAGGGAAATTTAATAGTTTTTACACTCCCGGGAGTAAAAATACTACTTTATTCTAAATTGTCTAAATTGTCACTTTTGCTCCCAAATGAATAAAGTATCACTTTAACAAGGAAAATGATAAATGTGTAGCCACTATAAGCTTGAAAGTTTGTACGATCCATTAAATAAACACAACATACAGCTTAAAGAATATCACTTTGCTGCAGCAAATCTTAATTTTTTAACAAACTATTAACTGTGAAGTCACTGCTTTCAATAATTAAAGTAGCGCTTTTACTCCCGAGAGTGTAAAAATTAGCGTATATCGCAGAGGACAAAACTGCATATTAATGCCATATTAGCATTTATAACTTTAACATGCAAAATCATACTTACGTAATTTCCTGCTTCCTTAATTATTTTAAGCAAAGAGATTTTAACTATAACTTTTTTTAAATTCTCCATTAATATCAATGAATAAAATTAATTTTTATACTTTGTAACGACAGAAAAATGTCGAAAATTACCTCAGAAATAGCAAATTAAGAAATGCATAAAACTGTGTCATAATAGATTTTGCAAAAAAAAACATTTTTTTTTGTAACAACACTACCGGTAATATGAACAAATTCGAAGTTTTTGTTATGAATGTGACTGACTAATCAATGTATTTGCATTTATTTAAAATTCTTTTATTTAAAATTATTTTCGTTTTAGTTTGCTTCCGGTTGTCTTACCGAACGGTCAAGTTTAGTGCTGGTGAAATTTTTTAAAATCCTGTGGGATGGAAAATTGTTTTGGGGAATCGAAACGACTTTCAGTTATGCGGGGTGAGTACAAAATTATTGTTTGCAATGTTGACGTTCGATTAAGAGAGGCTTTAGTTTTGTTGGGTTTACCTCTTCAGGATCATCCGACTTTTATATTTTGTATCGTAAAGCAGTTTCATAGTATTTATTTTCTGATTTTGGAATTTAGAGGTTATCCCATCTTTTAGCTTCTGATGTTAGTGATTTAATAAAGTAACTAAACTAAAATTTATTTAAAAATCTCCTATGGCTCTCTATTATTTACGCATTATGAGGTAATTTAGATTTTTTTACCTCAAATTTTAACGGATTTACATTCCAAAGACATCACGAAATGCCTGTGCTTGTATGTCACTGAATTTGGTGTGCGCTCTATCTCCCAATCCAATAAGAATTTCACAGCCAACTTTCGTATTTAGTATTTACTTACTTTTATAATAAAACTTGTATTGTAGGTCGATTGGCTGCGAGAGCCTTTCAGAACTGCGACCAGTTTTGATTTTTTGTTCTTAAGTCATTAAATTAGGTTTTCAGGAATTCAATTTTGCCAGCAAGACATAGATTGCACCTGAGAGGTTTTCTTTTCACCCAATTGGGTGTCAGCTGTGTGTATCCTAAATATTGTAGCCTAAATGAAGCTAAGGAGTTACAGCTGCAGATAATGTGCTTGGCCGATTTAATCTCTAATTTACACAATCTGCACCTGTCATCGCCTTTTAGTTCCATTTCTTTGAGGTTATATTTTACAGGGAAATATCCAGTGAGCAATCTCGTAACGAGTTTAATTTCGTTCTTTGATAAAAGAAGAAGCTTTTTAGTTTTTGCGGTGGAGTACTTTATAAATTTATTTCTCTGTCTTTATCCTGGTGTATTATGCCAGAAGGTTTTCTTGCTCTCTGCTTCCTACTTCTGGATATCTAGCCCTTTGTGTGTTTTGGATAGCCCACAGAATGGCTCGGGTCCAGTTGGGGGCGTCCTTGAGCTTGATATAGCCAGTTTATCATCTATTGCATTAACCTCAATTATCTCATGACCTGGCAACCACAGGTTTTCTGCATTTTCGTCTCATCTTTCTTTCTCGACAAAAGATTCCGTCTTATCCACATGATTTGTAGGGTTGAAAGCTATTTATAGTTCAGTTTGCTTTCTCCAAAGTGAATATTTTTTTTGGTAACTTTCTGCTATTTCTGCTGGAATGCAGATTTCTATTATCTTGGAACATTTCGTGCATCTGATTTGTTATCGCTATTACCGTGGATCCCGGAAAGTGTGTTTTTAGCAACACATTAAATTTTTGCTATGGTGCTATATTGAGACTTAGAGTTTATTAGTTTTTGGTTGAAATCAGTTCAAGGAATTGACTGGATTAACGAGATTCCACTAGTTTTTGAAAAATTGTTTTACTTTATACAATTCAGCTATTACAGTGAATGATGTAATTAAAGAAAAAATTCAGTGGTGCAATTGAGGCTTAACAATAGCATGCACCAGAGCCCAAAAAAAAATTTTTAATCTTCTTGTTTGGGTCCACTTAGTAGTCTTTGATACAGACAGATCTATTTAATTTAATGCTAACTATGCCACTGAATAAATTACAACAGTAATATTATGAAAGATAATCGTAAAATTATACTTGAGGAATAGGTCATTATATTCTACAAAGTATGTACTACTATGTATAGATATTTTTAACATAACGTGCATCACAAGAAACATCGATGAACAGGATCCAGAATAAGGGTCAAATGAAAAACTAGCAAGAAAATTCATATTAATGTTTTGATGCTTCCTCGACTACAATTTTACGATTATCAGTTTTACGATGAACTAAGCGTTTTTCGATTTTTGGGGATTCAAAAATCTTTTTTTTTATAGTACAGATTTGCTTAAATAATACTTAATTCATTAAGTCTTACCTTATTTTGAAACTTCAATATTCTGAAACGAAAATTTGGATAATCTAGAAAAAGGTTGACATTAAGCATGTGCACTTTACAATTTAAATATTTAGGATGTACTGAGTGTTATAGAAACAATTCTAACGGTTTGTTACTGAAATTCCAAAGGGAAATGCACCCCCTATCTCGTTCCACCCCGGTATTGAGTTCCGCTCCGGTATGTGTACATAATATCAACTTTTTCCAAGTGGTGAGTGTGAGGGGTGGTTTATTTATTAGTTGGATTCAAAAAGTTTACAAAAATCATTTTTTCTTCTCGAAAAACTTAGAATTGTTTGGGTGGAATGTGGGATGGGTGAGTTTTTCTAAAATTGAAAGAAAACTAAAGAATGTGAAATATTTTCCTGAATGAGCACACAAAGTGCGATAAGATTAAAAAAGTAATTGAAACAAATTAATTTAATTCACTTAAACTATAATTATATGCAATTACCATGATTTTCCTATACAATTTTGTTGAAAATTACACACATTTATACATTTTAATTTGATCAAGTCACACCTTGTAGCATTTTACACCATAAAATGGCAAAGTGTCTCTTGTTACTTTTGTTTCGAGTTTCCGCAAGGTTCGTAAGCGATCATTTTTCTTGGAATGAAAATTTTTATAATTATGATTAATGGTGATTACATCACGCGATTACTCTATAAATAAACATCCAATATAAAAAACCAAAATGCGTGAGTGCGTGCTTGCTTATACATACCTTTAGCTTTATCGCACCAACTTTAACCTTCTTTTCAACAAACCATGTTCCATCTTCTCTTTCTATTTTCATGATAGGACCGAGAAAAAATATTACATAATTTTTTAAGTTCCAGATCTACATAACATAGTTATATTATGCAAAAATTAGAATAATTATAATAGAAAAATCGCATGTTACGCGTTTTCCACACGCATACGCATTCGTGCGATTGCCCGTCAAGTTAACCTAGGTAAATAAATTAATAAAACGAGTTTTTCCAGGGTAATCGTTCTTAAAACTTTTTTCGTGAAATCTTTTCATCGTCTCCACCAGGCCTGAAATTTCCAAGTGAAAACGATACGATTCTTGATAATTTGTAATCAGTTGTTTTATGATATGTTTTTCTTGTTCATAGACAAAACTCGACTTTTACTTGTACTTGCACAAGCGTCAGTTTACCTGTAATTGAATCACGCATTACGCAATCGTCTCATTTTATTTATAGAATTGAAAGATATAATTAAACCAAGGGTGAATTTAAAGAAAAAGAGAGAAATTGAAATTACCCATTATATTATGTACTATACCGAATGATCGATGTATGAAAATACACTCATTAGTTGATGATATCCGTCAATGTTTAAAATTTTTTGTTCAAAGACATGTTTGTAGTGTATGATTAGGCGCCGGTTATAATATTTTACAATAATTTGACAATATTAAAATTCCAGATTTTCACTTTGAAGTCTGATTTATTACTCATTACTCAACCAACTTACAAAATTTTATAGTTTCATAAAAGAGGCAATAACCTACTATACCTTTGCTTAATAATAATTGTAATCAATTTCTGTAAGGAACTAAAGCAAAACGTCGTTAGAACATTATGGTTATGTAAATTTAACATGGATCATTCATTCCAGCATCATCATAATACTTCTTTAAGTTCCATGGGAAATTTTTTCTGTTTTTATAACTACATTTTGCAAAATTTATCATTGGCATCTCAGGAATGCTTTCCAGTTATGTATTAATTGTTTTAGTTCATAGTTTCCTCGGTACTTCGTTTATTTACGTGCAATATGAGTGATTTAACGTCTGCGAGCGTACTAATACGATTTTCGGGTTTTCTTTTTCCTTTTTCAATTTCGTCAGCGTTACGGGATTTTCACGAAAACGTCGGTGCTATCGTTCATCATTTTGCACTTGATCTTTTTTTGTATTACTCGTATCGACCGGGCACGGTTGTCAGGGGCTTCGTAAGATAGATAGCACTTAGGCACCTAGTTTACTCGATAATCCTGCCCTGATGCAAAGCATTTTCTAACTAGAGTAATCTTCGTCTAACGCTTACCTTATTAATATTAATAATTTATCGTCTATTTGTTTCAAACTTGATTTAAGCTCCAACAGTTTATATGGATTTAAACTTTTAGAAGGACAGGACACTTTTGAATTTTTTTTAAATATTAATAGATTTGTGGTTTGTCCAATAATAGTGTAGTCTAGCATAAATTCTAAGCCCTTTTACATTTGTTTTGAATTTTACACATTATACACAATTCTCTATATAAAACACCACGAGAAAACTAATGTCAAGTTAGAATTGGTATGAAATAAATATGTGAGTTTTATTCTCATTTTCTTCAGTGCCTGTAAATTGCGACCTAAGGGACATAATTAACGAATCGATTTGATTTATTTAAAACAATTCGATTAAACGATCAGATCTATACTGCAAAAACAATAAAATTATAATAGTCATAAATTGCAAAAAATACAACTGAATAATATTGAAAATTGAAACACTACAGAAAATAAATGTTACAAGAAGTAGAAATAATATTGACTTAAAATATACAAAATATTTTATGTTTTTAACTTGTTAAAATTATATTGAATTATTTTATTATTGACTTTATGTAAAAAAAATCAAAATTTATTATTTATTTAATGATAACCTAATCAGTACAAAAACTGAATACCTACAAAAGTGTGCTTAGTATGAGATATTTGATATTACATATACTGAAATGATAGTTTTTTAATTTTGACGTGGAAAACCTCGAAATTTAACATCTGTAACTACAGGTACCTTTCGAGTTACACGGTTTTTGAACAATTTTTAATTAAATAGAAAAGATAATGATTTGAGATAATTACAATTATTTCACAATATTTTTAAACAATCGAATGTTAAAAGTTAATACCCTTGTATTTTTACACCGTCCTAGTGACGCCAAATAAAGTTGTGTATTACTAGATGTTGCTAGGATATTACAACGGTGTATAAATACAACGCCAATACACGAGCCAGTGTGAATACCCTAGTGTTATTTTTTTGTAACTCTTATGTAGAGTTTCTAATGTCGAGTTGCACGGTTTTCTGTTATGCGGAACTTAATATATTAGTTTGTACTAATCCTTAGTCTCGACTTCCACGGAACCAATTAACCGTGTAATTCGGAGAATACCTGAAATTTTATATGCCGAACTGCTTTAATCTGCTCATACTTAGTTTCAAAAGACTTTTCTGTTTGAGAAACGATTTATTTTAGATCAGCCGTAAATATACAGCTGAATTTAATGCTGCAATATTTTTAACACTGTTTGGTATTTGCTTATTATTTATTACACAAAATATACAACCCAGAGCATTCATTTGGTGGTTGAGTAAAAAGAAATACAGTAAAGTTTCGCTAATCCGGAATTAGTGAGAAATCCGGATTGCTGGATCTATTTGAAAGTAAATAAGCAAAGGCGTAATAAATGGACAAAACTTTTATTAACCATACTTTAGAGAAAAACTAAACAACCACTAACCAATTTTTGCAATATAACCTCTTTTTCAGCAACAGTTAAAGTTTTTTGTAGTCTCTTAGTGCCATGTTCATTCAGACTGATGCAAACTGATGTTTCATGTTTAGTCGGGGTTTCCTCCTATTAATTCAGATGAGGCGAACATCACGGTCTTGATTTGCTCAAGACACTATACTTTTTAAGCTTCAACAGAGGAGCTTTAATATTTTGATGGTGAAAAGCTTGCAGGGGTGAGGGAGGGTGGTAAAGTTTCCATTTTTCGTTGTTGCATCTAAATCTGCGAATTTATGCGCAAAAAAGGGTGGGAGAAGATTTAGATCAAAATGTTTAAAAACGAAAAGTTTCCATTAAAATGTAGTAAAACCAAGGTTTTTTAGTATGAATTTATTTATTACTTAACCACAATTTACTCGATTTCATTATATTCTAAAGAATAATGTATAGTTATAAAAAGCAAATTGTTTATTGTGAGTGGAAACTTGAACAGTTTATGATAACATAAAGAATTTCATATACAATTCAATAATTAAGAATTTTTTAATACTAATTTATCTGGTAATTACATCATGATGTGTCATGGATGGATGAGAAATGAATTACCATTGTGCGTGCCAGTTTATTTGTTATAATTTTGTATAATAGTTTAGTTTATAAACCTTGTGAATGATGATAATAAAATTGTAAAATTCGTGCAAAACAGTACAAACTTGTCACAATGAAAATTATCAGTTTTCTTACGTATTATTATCAATTGAAATCTTTTTCCTACTTTACTCCTAGATGCTGATATTTTCTTTTATCTAATAGTTCCAAGTATCGACCATCCAGAAAAACATCATTCAGTTTTTATTGTGGTATAATACACTGAAAATTAATGATGATTTAACTTTTTTTAAAGTTGGAGATTTGCCAAATAATTTAATTTATTAAATATTTTAAAAGTGAAATTCTCTGACAGGATCCTTAATGATCATTAACTTGTGGTAGAAGAACCGCGCTAAGGCGAATTCAAAAAGACACTTTCTTCACGTGTTATTTTCAAAGATTATTTAAAATTATGACAATATTTTATATTTTATGTTATTATTATATTTTTAACATAATACATAAAATAACATAATTTTAAAGAATTTTTAAATCCTGAAAAAGTTCACATACAAGAAATTTCTTCTCTCCTTCTTTTCAAAAACGCTATGAATGAGAAAAATTACCTTCGGTCGATCAGGCCCATGAAAAATGTTTATATTTTGATATCGAAGTTACCCTGATGGCTACACAGATAATTTTACTTTTCCTCTCTAACACGCAATTTTTTTCTATTAAAATTAAAATCTATCATCAGCACAGCTCTTAGATTTTTTATGTAAACTGTTAATTGAGAAAGAGAATTATAAAATTGATTTGAACCCTTTCAAAATTGGTACCATAGGCTTGCGGAACAAAACATTCACAAGGCTACAACGAGAAATTGTCCGGTTCCCAATTAGTTTTTCTCTTTTTTTTACTATCCACCAAATAAAATTGGAAAGTTCTAACGTTAAATTTTGCGTATTTTTGCAAGAAGTGTTTTGTAGTGATAAATGTGTTGCCTAGTTAACGATTTATAATAGTCAGATTTGAGTCGCTGATGCTCTTTCAGAATGCCAAATTTTTTTCCAAATGCATCGTAACGATTTTGTAGGATGTTCCAAAATTGTTGAAATACCTACAAGTTTTTCGACACTTTCTGAAGTGTTTAGTTCAAACTTTTAATATTATTGTTAATTGTTTAAATAATGAATTCGTCACACGTGAAACAAAAGTAACGACAAACAACACTTTAAACCTTAAAGCATCCGCTTAATAAAGATACAAAGTGATTAGTTAATTAATTAATAAAAAAAAACAATAATAAATAAATTAAAATAAACTTTTAATTCTTTCGGATAATATAAATAAATTACCGATCGTAGGCGAGAAGGATGGCGAGCAGAAATTTTTTCACCGTCTGTCGACTTTTTTGTTTCGGTTTTGGTTTAGCAACTTAATTTTTTTTATGTAACGACGTGTATTATAAAATTGAAGGTCATTTAAAGTTATTGCTAAAATAAATATTTAATATCAAGAAGACAACGGAGTCAATGCATCGTCGAAGCAGTCAGCACAGTGCGTGCAGTAATAAGTGTGCGAACGATCTGCTGACCTTCGTTATATAATCATCAACCAACAGGAACCGATTAAGGCCCAAAACTATGATGGAAGACTAGTCGCGAATAAAGAATAGAATACGAGTCAACCTTTTTTAGGTATCTGTTTCTGGCAGTTTTAAATTTTATTAGCACGATTCGTTACGGGAAAATAAAATTGCTGGTCTAAAGACTGCGCAGTTAGTTGTTTGAATGGTAATAGGTACACGCATACATTTACTGAAATTTATGATTAGTTTAGTGAAGTTGATTGTGATTGGTAAACTTTTTGTTCAAAGTAAGTTTTACTTTTAAATTATTGTTTAAAACAATTTTTAATACCATCCCATGCTTAATACCATCTTATCATTATTACACACAATATGTTTGAATAATTTACAAAACCGGTTATTTCCTTGCAAATTTTTTATAATGAATATTAGATGTTGACCTCGACAAGATTTTTGGCAAAAATTTTTATAACTTTCGGTGCATTTCTAATACTTTGCAATGTTTTTCTTATTTTTATTAGGAAAAATTACCCAACGCAAAAAATTTCTTAATTTTGTTAAGGTCATTTTAAAGTTGGAGCCATTTTACATTAAACGATTACGAAATTGTGATTGCAGTGATTGCAATAAGGACACTTCATCTCTTTTACGACACGACATTTCCCACGCTAGAAAATCATGCTTTTCGTGTTCAATTTTTCTCGAGTAGTTTTTTACATTTTCCTAGAGCAAATTTTCGGTTGGGTTGTATCAAATAATTTTTATTTTAACCTACGCCTTTGGAAACAAATTCCCCACACGTTTTTTGTATACAGAGTAGTTCAAATATTATCAAACGCTATTTCGCAATATTATTTAAGTTATTTGGTAAAGTAATTAAATGATTTTGAAATATACTTTTTGTTTTAGGACCCCTTCTTATTTTTAGGAAAAAGCAGCTGATTGACCTACCTAAAATTTAATTTTTACCGGATCTGCGATCTGCGTTAGTTTCGAAAACATATTTTTTAACGTAATATTAATTAAAGGATTATTAACACGAAAATCTCAGTGCGAAAAAAGTATTTATTGCACGTCGTGCTAGGAACCAGACGCCTTAGGCGAGGCCAAACGCCGAGTCGTGCCAACGACTGGTTGTCCCGTACAAGGACGAATGCCGAGGAGCATTTATTAGACACATACTATTAAACTATTATTAGCTCATTTTTTTTCAAAATTTCAAATTATTATTTAAATATTTCGATAACAACAGTGACGGATCTAGGATTAAGTTGTTGAGGAATATTGCGTTACAAGTGTCAATTAAATAAATATTTTTGGACAAATATTGAAGTATAGTATTATAGTACTTACAACATTTACTTTTCCCTCTTTTTTAAATATCTTTCTTCATTACTGTTAACTTTTTATATTCGAAGTATTCCTAATATAACCTACTATCTCTACACATTAGTAGTATAATAGTGCATGGCGGAGTTGTAGGTAAAGTACTCGTCTTATTTTAATTTGAAATAGAAACAAAATGATGTAAAATATCAATGTGATTTCCTTTTTATTTCGAAGATTAATTCATACCATTTTAATTTAAAAATGAATTCATATAAAGGACCGCTTTTGCATTTCTTACATTCATTTTGGAATAGCAATTTTTGGTCACTTTTCCACATGAATCGGCACCTATGTTACCAACAACATGAATAATGTTGGTTTTAAGATCATTAGGTGTTCTGGTGTATTGGAGTAAACCAATGATTTCACATAATCCTAGAGAAAAAAGTCCAATGGAGTATGATATTTTTTTACCGTAAAGTTTTTGCCACTATGAATTATTTCTTATACTTTTCGTACCACAGAAAAATTTGATGCGTAAAAGGTGATATAAAATCAATTCTTGTGAACCTCTAACGATGGCAATATACGGTGGATTTAAACGCTCAAGCAATTTGCGCAAAATAACGATTCAATTGGTGCGTAATTTTGTAAACCAATTTTAATTGGTTTGAATTGTAAGTTTGCGCAAATTGCCTTAGTATATATAGCCAAGTTAATGATTTATACTCAACATATGTTATTATATCAGCCATTTGTTTGTATCCGGTATCCGCCCTTCGAGACTCTATTTGTTGAATATTCTCTTCCTCGATATTTTGTACAAAATACTGGGTGAACTTTTCTTTAAAAACTCCTCCCAATGAAGGTTACCAGTCAAAATTTTAATTGATGTATCCTTTCCATCCCTGACGTTTCTTGTTATTGTTTTTGGGCCGGGCTAACATTTTGTAATGTAGAAAAAGGAAGCAATCTGCATGGGCTAGTCTTCTTGAGGTCCTTGAAGGTATCCATTAACATTTTGCTCCACATTAGGTATCAAGTATCTAAATTTCAATCAAAAACAGGATATTTTAATGCAACTTTTTAAAATTTAAAACTCAAATTAGGTAATACGTCTTCTGTCTTCTGTCTTGTTTTTTTCTGTTCCATATTACATATATATTATGTTTATTTTTGGTTAAACATATATTACCTAAATGAGACAAGGGTCAAGCTCCATGTTCCGATAAAATGTTAGTTACTTTGTTGCTTTTTATAAAAGCTTGCCGCTTATCAACAGCTTGTCTTAAACTTTTTCAATAAATCGCCTTTTTGAAGGTATTCTGTTCCCAAAAAGGGTTATCGTGTGCCATGATTTGGACTGATAACAAGAAGTAGGGATTCATCAAGTCAAGTAGCTTGATGATTTTACACGTTACTTGACTTGACTTGAAAATCAAGCTTTTCAAAAATTTATTACTTGACTTGACTTGATTTTTTGTCGTCACTACTTGACTTGATATCAAGCAATCAAGCTATTTGATATTGTCTGTATAGCATAATATCATTCATTATGTCTTATAAGTTTATGTTATCACAAATATCATAAAACAGCGGCGCCGTGACCAGTACCTACATTGGAAATTTGTCAAATTGAGAGTTGACGCAATTTTTAAGTTACCTCGCGATTAAATTTAAAAAGAATAACTCACGCTTTAATTAAAATTTCAATTATATGTAAACATTGCATTGAATAGGAATTGGTCTTATGTTAATCTCAAGTTTAAACAACTCTTTTAGTTATGCACTTGATTATTATTCGAATTATTTAATTGTTAAATGTTTATTTAACATGTGCGTTATTGTTTAAATTCGCAAACAAAATCGTTAAAATTTGGCAAATATTCATCATTAGTACCTACTAATAAATGTTTCTATTTATTGGCTTTATAAACCTACTATAAATGTAAAATATGCAAAACAATAAATATAGAAATTGACACTCCACACTAAATGCTTTTCAGCTGTGAGACGAACAAAACAAATACGCACCCTTGTCTTTTTTGTCCTAATACCGTAGAAAGGAAATAATAAATTTAAATCACTTTGAAGATGACCGACTTGACCAGAAATGTACAAAAAGTTTTTATACGTGTGTAGTGGCAATATTAAAATATTATTAGAAACTATTCTTCCTTTATTTTAAATAATCTTTGCTACGTCACCTCCAATAATTACTTAATTTCACCCAAAAATATTTATCATTATATGGAGTCACGAAATTCGTCTTCCTACAAGTGTAAATTTATTGTAAAAGGCCAAATTTTTAATATTTTGCTACCAGATTTGTCTGAGTACCGTTCCGTTTATGACTTTATTGATATACTTTTATGATTTAGTTAGGGGTAAAGTAATAAAAATTTATTGTACCTAAACTCTTCATTTTTTAAGTATAAAATCAAGCAATTTTTCAAGCTTTCAAACTATTTGATATTTGACATACGAACTATTTGACTTGACTTGATATTCAAATTTTAATGCTTGACTTGAGCTTGACTTGATTTCAAGTCAAGTCAAGTCAAGTAGCTTGAAAATCAAGTCAAGCCGTGAAACCCTAACAAGAAGTCTTTTTGTTCTCTATTCTATATGACCAATATAATAGTCAGGATACCCTGCTGCGTTTTATATTCTGGAAACAAGGAGTTTTATTCATAACAATTTTTCTGATCATCAATAAAAAAGATTCTGATCACTTCAATGCAGGAGTTAAAGATAAAATGCTGAAAAATGGAAAAAAATTTGGGTTAGTGCACTTCTGTTCTGATAGCTTTTTTTTATAGAAAGGGGGGAGGGTTAGTGCAACGGTTCTGTAAATTCGTCCCTCTTAGTAAAACTGGTGCTGAGGTAAACAATAATTATTATCTGCATTATTGACACTCGAGCCTTGAGTCATAGATTACCTCATAAAATTAACTAATGTAAAGTTTACATTTATGTGTGTAAGATAATGTGCATAAGCTACATTAAATTGTTGGAAAAATTTCTCCACTTTTAACGTCTGCTGGTTATCATAATCACAGTTCAAGTTCATTGCTTTAACAGTACAGAAATAATTGCGTTTCATTATATTATATTTTTTAAATTTGCACCACTTTAATAAAATCATAAATAATAGGCTGGTAGTTCTGCTCAATAAATAAAATTCAATGATAGAATTTTTTGATCCTTCCTTTCATATTATTGAAAAAGCGGGTTCAAATTATGATACACCTGACATTATTTTTTCATGCGTTTAATGTTTAATAGTAACCGTGACTAATTATTTTATAATTTATACTACACGTGTTGCTATAGTAACAATAAAAAATTATTTTCAGTCTCCCATGTCTCTCAATTTACTCCAAACATGGAGCACATTCGTGGATGTCTTCAAAAAGTGATTCCATGCTGGTAACGTCAGAAATCCAGAGGAAGTTGACAACAATAAAATTATCGAGTAAGGTAAGTTTTAGCAATAAGGGAATTTATATGAATTCCAATAATTAGTAGCCCGACGAATTACTTACAAATTTAAATGTTAATAAAAACGAAAAAACGGTTTTGAATTGTTAATAAGAAAAAGTTGTTATAAAATGCAATAAAACCGAATAGGCTATTAATTTTACAGTTTGGTTCTAGACGAAAAGAAATTTAAGTTATTAATAATAGATAATAAACGCCGCATCTTCGATGCAATTTATGTAAAATAAACAACATTTTTAAAATTTGATACTCAGTGAGTGTGGTCATAACTTAAATAAATGTGTGACGCTTTGAACTTGTAAAAAATTTTTTTAGAAATTTGGGAAGTTGAAAAAGTTGGACACGAAATCTCGTTAATTAGGTGCATGGAGTGTTGTACGGTTCCAATTTTAAGTTTGCACATGTCATGATGTCATTGAAATTGGAAAAAAAAGCTACTTAATTAGAACGATTGTATTAGAAGTTCCATGACATTTCCACTTCAAAAAATTTTCACCAGACGTTTTAAATAGTGTGTTCATGGCGAAATATCCTCTCTTCCATTTCGAGACTTCTGGGGGCGGGCGGGGGGATATTCCGCTGTTACCTTTGAAAATAGTTGTTCAATTTTTGACGGTGACTATACACAAAAAAGTTTTTTTTTTGATATAATTATTATTATTTAATCTCATCTTAGATGACGAACTCTTTTTCTCTTAAAGTATTTAAATAAAGTAAAATGGATCCTGCTTATTATTTTAAATTAAAAAAAATGCAATTAAAATGTTTAAATAATTCTAACATTCTTCATTTTGCTTTTTCCCTTCGTATAAATGGTCTCCCTCCATAACATATGAATAAATTTACTAAAGATATTTAGGGTGACCAAGGAGCGGCCGTTTACTTACGTAACAAAAATGGCGTTCGAAATTAACAGACCCATCAATTAAATATTGCTGCAATTTTTTTTCGTAATAACATTCGTCGGATTTAAATATGTTTGGATGTTCTTTTGTCGTTTATCCACAATTAAACCATTTTTTAAGGTATAGACTTGATTATTTTATAATTACTTTTTGTCAAAAAACTCTTCGTCTTACAAGGATAATTAGTTTCCAAATTTTTATACCTGACGATTTGCATGTCAAGATTAAAATTTGGGATGGCCCAATTTTTGAAATCGTCAGTTTTTTTGGCGCTTTTCTTCGGGTGTTCTGGCAAATAAATAAATGTATTCATCCAATCGTAAAAAATTCTGTAACATAAAATACAAAGTGTTTTGTTATTACTCCTAATTATAGTAATGATTCATAAAGTGCATAACACTAATTCAATTAATAATTATAATAGTAAATTACATAAATATCATTCACTCACTTGGAGTGCGTTTGTTAACAAAGCGCAATAAAATTGAAAAGCATTGTCCCACACGCTTGCCCGTACAACTAACTAATAAAAACATTTTTTATTTTAATTTAATTTTTATCAACAAAATATTCAATTTTAATTGATTTTTTAATTACTTATTTATGGAAGAATTTTTTACATTGAATTAGGAATTAATGTATTATTTCAATTTATTTTGTAATTAAAAGTAAAATTAATCGTTTTATTGCGAATAAAATAATAAAATTGAATATATAAATGCACGATTAGCAAATAAGAAAAGTTTTAATTCTGAGGAGATATGGTATAAATGAAGCACGAGAGGATGAACGGGAATGTTAAAAATACAATTAGCGATTTATTAACTCATTAAGTGCTTAATTGTTTTGAGTAATTTTGTTTCGACAATTTTATGTACATTACAAGAAAACTTGAAAACGTTAGATCAAGATTTAAAAATTGGAAATAAAAAAAAAAAATGTGCATTTCCTATAAAGGATATAATTTACATTAATCTTGATATGCCTTTCTCTACATTAATTATTATAACTTTCGATATTAATCGAATTGAAATTATTTTATCGTTACTTATTTCTAACGGTTTCTGAAACGTAGGGTAACAATAATCGGTTTATTGCCAGTGGCGTAACTAACCAACATTTTAAAGGGAAGGTTTCTACCGCGCTACTGCCTTGGATTAGATATCTCGTGATAACTCCTTATTACGATTTTAATAATTGAGGCAAATTGTAAGGCTTTTCATTAATTTCATTTCGATAGGAACCATTACGAAGTTGGAGCACCTGCATGAACTTTTTTGTTAGATAACGCTTTTTCATTGTTTTTGCAAGAAAGGTACAGAATTGTAGTGTTAAAAATGTAGGTTTGTTTGATTTTAGAAATTGCATTGCTAGATTGTTGCTACAGATGTGTTTTTCATATAACAGTGACCCGTGCAAAAGTAGCGGTACATGATGTCTATTAGAAAGGTATTAAAAACGGACAAAGAAATATTTTGTATCTGAAATGAGACTATGATGAGTGGGTAGGATGAGTTGTATTACGAAGCAGATCATAAAAGGCGTGCAGAGCGTGACGGGGCCGTATTGCCAACGTCGGAACGCAGCAAGACTCGGATCCAGCACCGGTAATTAGTGTCGATCGTCGCCGCTCGAGCGTGAAATGCAATCTTCTTTTTTTTTGTTACTATCACAAATCCACCCATCTTCGACACCACTGACTTACCTATTTGTATCGACAACCAATACAAATTTTCCAAATACATTTCCATAAACCTGGTGCATTATAATACAAATTGAATTTCACTTCAGACCAACACGAGTTTAAATTTTTTTATATTATTATTCATTCTTTCGCTCAAGGACCTATACTATCGCAAAAAAACTAAATTTATGCTAACCAAAAAAAAAGTTTACATTAACAAAAAAAAAGGTAAACAAAAAAATTTCTTAATTTATGCGTGGAATTTGATAAATAATAAATAAGCTTTAACATAATTAAGAATTTCGGCTTTTGAATTTTTAAATTAGCAAAAATACTATGCCCTAACTGATTTTGTTGAGAAGTTTTACCCCAATTTTCTTATTTTTTAGAAGTTTTAATTGCTTTATTTTACTAGTATTAATAATTCACGAGAATTTGTCAAGGTTTCAATAAATTTGTAAACATAAAGTATAGCAGCCACAAACAAAAATATAAAAAATTGTTTTATGATCGTGAAGGGGGCAGTTGCAAAAATTTCCACGTTCAGTTTTTCACTTCCTTTGCTTAAATTGATGTGAACTGCACTTTAATGGCACCAAAAGTTCCATCATATTTTTTTGTGTTCTAAAAATTGATAAATTATTATTGTTAATAATCTCATCGGTTCATTTATCAAGTGGAGGTATTCACCTTGTATTAGGAGTGGTCACCACAATTTCTAATGTTCTCAGCAGGAGGGGATTGACCATGAAGATAATGCGTAAAATTCCGTATGGACCGGCCTTTTAAAGGCCTCTATTAGGTTTTTGTAAAGGTGGGTTTATGCATAACGCGTTAAAGTTTCGGGGGCGTGCGCCGAGAATGGGGCATTAAAGATGTATTTCTGAATATGTTTCACCAACCTAATTTCTTCTTCCTCTTAATTTAGAACTTCTTTTTGTTTTTTATTAAATATTCGCCAAATCTAGATACGAACTTGAATAATATATTAGTAGGGTGCTAACCTTGCTAGGCAGCAACCTCACTTTTGTGTATTTAAATGACATTCACTTTAAATATAAATTTTGAAATGGCATTTAACCCAAAAATTTATTGATCTAACTTAATTTATTGATAATGTTCAATGTGAATTTAATTTAAGTACGTTTTAATTCAAAAAATTTATTGCCATTTTTAAATCTACATTTTATGTTAAATATGTCATTATTATTATTATGTTTACGTAAGGTTGATATTCTTCTAACTCTTTGTTTAGCTTCTTGACATCAGAAGAAGCATCGTGACCATTAATTTTATTATTAAATTTTTAATATTAAATGGTTCTCTTGGCAGATTACTTTCGGTGGTTTGCTGTTGCCGTCCGACAGAGCCTTTAAATTTATATGTACATCGATACTATACAAAAATTTTACCAACAATCAAATCATAAATTGCAAGTACCTACTGTTCAACGTTTTTATTTACTTCACAAGGGTTGAAATTTTTAAACGAACTAAGTAGAACTCTATATTATGTAGTGAACACAAAAATTCAAAGGCATGTTAAAATTAACACTTCTTATTAGGTTTTAATGTGTGACTAATTCGTGTGAATCTCTTTACTCTATCTATGCGCGTCAGTGGTGGACAAAACGGATAATATCTATATTTTTTTACACTCACTAAATTGCTGTGCAAATTGAAGAGAATTACTAATATCATGTAATTTTATATTATTAGTATAATTACAAGTTATAAAGAAATAAATTAAAATGTATTATGCATATGAGTCGTCCAGATGTAAACCCAGACATGGACAAAAAATTTTTTTTTTGAGTTTTTGGTAGGTATCTAGGAACTCATAATTAATATTATTACGAGTCGTTAGATACCAAACAATCAAAAAAAAAATTTTTTGTCTAGTCTGGGTTTGCATCTGGACGACTCATATATAAACTATGACATATGTTTTGTTCTTATTTGAGTTCTTTGATTTATTTCTTGTCGGGTAACTTATATTTGATTTAAAATAATTCATGTTATTATAGTTTTTGATTCAAAATACCGATAATATCTATAACAAAAAGGTTTTGTTCTGTTTGGCGAGAGTAAATAGGGGTATATTTTTATGAACAGGTGAAACTAAGTGAGACAGGCACAGTCAAATTCAAATTCTTTGAAGCCTAAAAATCAACTTCCTCGATGAAAATTTTCGACAAAAACTCATCTTCGCGTTCGCATTGAGTTTGGAACTTTTCCCTCACGTGTCTTATTCACAAGACGTAATATTTTGATACTGGTGCTTTTCTGTTTGTAATGAAGGTCAACGTTCATCAAAAAAGGCTACGGATTAAGTTGCATACCATATAAGTTCATAACAATTTAATAATACTTTCTAAACATCCATGCGGGTACCTTGAAATCGTCACGCGGGTCACGATTTAGTCTAATTTATTGTACCTCAGTGCGATCCGGCCTAAACATATTAATTTTTGTTGTTTTCTGCTTACCGTCCCTCTATCTCTTTTTTTAACAAATTCATATTTAGTTATTGTGCGGGAGGGTCCGGACATGTTATGAAGAAATTGACATATATACTAATCATAATTCATGGTCTTTGTTGTAAAGAATCTTAAAATTTAGGACCGGCTGAAATATTTCCCAAAAAAATCATCTGCGGCGCATTTATAATATAAATCACTTACAGTTTGATTTGTGAAATTGTGAAAATCGGTAGTACTTTTATCTACTACAAATTACTCTTCAATATCAAAATCAGGTGAAAGAGCTGAAATTATCATAAAAGTTTTCCGCAACCTCTAATTTGGAGCCAGCGCGTCCTTTTTTTCCAGAAAATTTATTTAAAAATTGTATTTTTGAATAATTCAACCCACAGGTACCTCACGGTTTTTTTTTTTCAACAATCGTTGATATTATTTAAAAACGCACCTTTGTGCGCCAATTACCGTTGTATACCTATTTAAAAAAAATATGCCATTGTATTATGGTACATTTCTAAAAAAATTGTTGAAAACTTTTCGCTGTTACCAAGGTCAATTCAAAATCTAATTTGTTACGAAACCTCGGCAAAAAAATGGAAATATTTCATACAAGTTTTTTGAAAAAAGTCAAACATGGTCTCTGGATTTTAAGCATTTCCTTGTGCTAGAAAAAGTTGTCGGTGCATCCAATTTTTACAATAGTGACCATCAAAACCTGAACCATGACTTAAAAATAGATTATTTAACATTTAAGCAAAAACTGTGCTTTCTTTCTAACAAAATTATTTAATCGCTAATTTAAATGGTAATTAAAAACTCAATGCAACCAAATTATCATAATTTGAAACCGGTTTTGACTTTTTTGTACGAGAATAATTATTGCTCGTTTTAAAATTTGCAATTTTGAATTTATCTTGTAAAAGTGAGTGTGGGGCCTACCCCGTACCCATAAGGGAACGGCACGATTGGGTGTTTGCAATTTATTTCCCGCCATACCTTTTTACAAACCTTGACCGTCCCAAACGTTATTTGCATTTTTTTGCGTTCTAACTCGGACGAGACGAAGTGTTTGGTCACTGGCGCATAACAACTATTCATTATGCACGCATTTCGGCTGGGACTGACCGTCTCAAGGATAAATCTAGTCTGCTAGGCCTGCCTGGTGGCCACGTCGCATTTTCTAGCTAATTTATTTAAATAACAAGTTTTTTAGTTTAGTTTGTTGATAGGCACCATAAAAACCCAAATATTGGTGGCTCGAAAAACAACTTGGGATTCCACGTACCTATATGAAATTCGGAAAAGTGGTAATTTTTTTTAATAAATTAAGTAATACAAATACATACGCTTCTCTTTCATTGCTTGATAAAAAATTAAAAATATATCGGCGTTATCATTTCCGCTTAAAAATGAGTGGGTCACGCAAATCGACTGTTAAAAATCTAAAAATACAACGGCCGAACTAATTTCCTGTGTCGTGAATTCATTGAACAACGAGGCTACCAATTGATTGTAAAGTTAAAATATCGATACGTTTTCTATTTATTTTATTTTATATAATTGATGATTCGCACATACAACTAGGACTTGCTGGTTGCTTAAAAAACGCTATAAAATTTATCATTTTGCATTGTCACAATTTTAATTTAGTTTCGAGACTTTAGGCTATTTTTGTTGTTAAAAGTAATTAGAAAGTCATTTAAATACAATTTAAAACAATTAAACTTTTGGGTGCAAGTTCTTTGTTCAAATAAAATAAGACAAAAATTACTATTATACTTTTTCTAATGAAAAACTGAGAAACTTTAGTTTTTTATTAAGTGAATAAAAATTCATCCAAATTATTTTGACTAACATCTCTTCCGTATTTGAAAACGATCCTTTTGAAGGATATGGAATATAAATCCTTCGTTACTTTTTGATTTAATTTACTTGGACACCATTTAATCTCGTTATGTCTAATCCTCATTATCAACTAATCCAATCGATCTATTTACTATCGATAATGGGGCCATGCTTAAAATGTATAGACGAGCAAAAATAGATTTTGAAATAATTGGAATCGTTGCAAAGTTTTCCCTTATAGAAAATTTATTATTTGTTTCGCCTTCAATTACACAATAATTGTTTTTTTGTTTTATCTAAAATTATCCATATTATTTACTCTCTGTTTACTACTTTAGCTATTTATCTTCAATTTTGCTCAATATGTAAACGAACTCTTCAATATTTTTATTTTTTAAATAATCATAGATACATAATAATATTTATTAACGAATATCCAATACAATTTATGGATAAACCATTTTATAACCGAGAGGAATCCGCAAGAACCAAATCCTAGTTCTATACGCATCTAAGGTTTTGACGTGGAATCCGAACCACAGTATAAATAAATTTTAGTAAGTAGCGGTCGAACTGATGAGCCTACGGTTTCAACTTTAGACGTTCTTTAGACGTTTCTGTGGGTGATTATTATTTTTCAATATTTTGAAAAAAGCACCTCACATTGGTGAGGAAACATCAAATTTTCCAAACTAATTCTGAATTGTGGTCTGAAAATAAATTTTTTGCCAAACGCTTCTTTTTTGAATTTATGACGTTAGCTCAGGTGTTTTAACTGTCAGTCTATAGGTACATAGAATTACTTGTTTTATATTATCTGTTATAGGTTCTTATACAGTTATATAAAAAAAAGATGTATGTATAAGAAATCATGTCATTATCGTATCATAACATAAAATCAATCATGTTATTCGTGTGAAAATGTATATATTTATGCATTCGGGAGTTGCATCGTCAGTATTGAAAGGTTAATGTAAATGTAAAGGATTGGTAATTATTGAGGGTATAAGAATGACCAGCTAGATCATCCGATCCGATAAAAGTTCATTTTCTCTTATTACTTAAATAGTAAAGTATATGAAAGTATATGAAAAAGTTACATATACTAAATAACCAATCAAATTAAGTATAACTTCCAAAAATAAATATTAAAGGTTTCTTTTAAATCCTCGAAATTATCACTATCCTGCTCACTCATTAGACTCACAAATTAAAGTATAAAATTAAAAATATGTTCACGTTTCCCATTCATAACAATCATTCTTAAAATTTGCCTAAATCGATATAAGTTAATCAAGTAAATTATTTATAAACACGTCAAAATTTTTCAAATTTTATGGCTCTTTATTCGCTTGAATTCCCAAATGTATAATTATCACAGTGATTTTCATTTACTATTTCCGCAATATTCTACTCATTTTTATCATTTTTTTTTATCTAAGTAATTTATATACATATAGGTATCTACTTTTCCGCTCTCCTTAGCTTCTATAACCATTCCTTTGGAATTATTTATAATAATTAACAAAATTTAAAATTTTTTTATACAGTTTATCTACAATAATTTTTATAAATAAAAATGTTATTTTTGCATCATCTGGTGAGATAAATGGATTTATAATGCATTGCACTCTGTGTTGCGTAGAAGATTTTATCTACGATCGTACAGCACTTTTTGGAAATTAATAATAATTATTATTTGAATTGATGAATATCAAGAGATTCAAATCTTATCTACATAATATAGAAGAAATTTATTCAACAAAACTCTTGAAAAATATACCTACGTTATTATTGTGAATTTTGCTTGAAATCATTGATTTCCTTGTTTATTTCAGTAAAAACCAATGCGGAAGTTAATTAAGTACTTATAGTTAAAATTAATATAATAATAAAAGTAGGCTCGAATCAGCATATTTAGCATCTAAAAATGTTGTGTCCTTTTTTTCACAGATTTCATCTATTTTGTTATACGCGTAGGCTACAATTGGGACTTCAGTAGGTGAGAATTGTAAAGCGCACTTTTTAGTCAATTTTGAAAAGAGCGGATTTATTTTAATAACGCTTTCCTTCCAGTGTAAGAATCGTTGGATTAACGAGATTCCCATTGTTTGTGGGATGTTAGAAATCTTGTAAATCCAAATATGCGCCGCGTTCTTCCAATTACAACTAAAAAACACTAAGTTACGTATTGAACGGACGAAAACTTGAGGATTACGATATGTAGATTTTCTTATCGGCGCGGTTCAAGTGCTATACGACGTCACCATCACATGTTTCTTTTTGTCGTTAGAAACTAAACGATTGATCAAGTTTTATAACCACATATATTTCCGTTAATGTTTCCTGTATTAAATAAAGTCAAGTTAATTTTGCGGTCATGGGCCTCTTAAGAACCCCACATCGTTTTGGTCTTTTAAACATTTAACACCGACAGAAGTAGAACTAACACTGCCATATTTTTTCCATGTTCCAAGCTTACCCAGAACGAATTGTTTAACTATTATTTAGTTGATTTTTCGATAAAATTTGCATAAATTTTGTTACAATGGAACATAAGAGACGTTATGGGTGCTCAGTGATCAGCAACTAAACAGACACAATTTTTGGTTTGATCCCGAAATCGAGGATAATTGCGTAAGGTTATTGGGCTTTGAGTTGGACGATAGACTGAGATGGAGTAGGCAAGAATTTTCTGTTACATTTTTGGGGGACAGTTGGTCTTTGGATTTGTTACTTTTCTAATAGTTATTCATTCTTTTTTACGGAAAAATTGTTTAACCAAGGTCAATTTTCCAACATCAGTCGTTTGGAACCGACGTTAAACAGTAGGTCTCCACTACTTTATCGTGCCACTGATGAATCAGTCTGCAGCAAAGAAGAACAAGGTGCGCAGTTTTATTAATAAAAAAATTGAGACCTGTTGATTAATTTTAATGAATCTTTCTAGGTAATATGCTTTTTATAGAAACCTTTATTTTTGGTATTTTTTGTGATAAAAATTTGAATCTTGAGAATTTTTAGTCCGTTCTAAAAATGTTATTTTGTGTTGCTAAGAATACTGTGGTAAAGCGAATGTATTAGCATCTACCGTTATCTCATCCATTCATTGAACGAACATATTGAAATCTCGGAAGGTGGTTATATTCTATTGTAACAACCGAATTGGCTATTAATTCACTTGGTGTGAAGTTTTAATTAGTTTGGCTTCATTTAATTGATGTCCGAATATTTTATGTCAATTTGTTTTCATCGTTTTCAGAAATTGAGGTGAAAATCAATTTCAAAATTTATAGTTTTTTTGGAAAACTAAATGAGATGTATAGGGGGGGGATTATTATTAATGAAAAAGTAATTCAGAAAAAAAAGTTCAGTTTATAATCGTAAGAGAATTTTTTAAGTGGGTCATATAAAAATGCCTGATGGGAGCCGCAAGTTGCATAAGGACTCATTTAGGTGATAATGACATTGTTTATAATGTAATCATATTTGGTATACCTTTGTTATACCTTCGTGCGATACAAACACTCAAAGAATATTAATAACCAATAATTGCGTTATATATCGGTTAACAGTACTAATAATTCATAGATAAATTATTGCTTTTTATGCAACTTTTACCTTGATATTTGCTTGTTTTTTTTTTTGTTAAATAATGCTATGTATAATTTATTTAATGTGTAAGTTATATTAGGCCATTGTTTAACGTCGTTTATTTGTATAGATCGAATTGACAGCTGTAATTTTATTGCATTGCGTTAGCGTAACCAGTATGTAGTTTTACCATTTAACTTCCTGTAAATAATAACAAAGTGAAGAGCACCAAGTTTTAAGTTTACCCACGACTATTACACAATCAACAATTTCGAGAATAATAAGTACAGAAGAAAATTTAAAAGCGCTTTCCCAGGCGGCGACGACGTCGTCTTAATAAAAACTGAAACGGAGTCCGGAAAAATTGACCATGTACGTGTATTATTTTGATGCTTCTGAAAAACAAGTTTAAGAAAACACACTAAACAGTAACCCCACGCACAGGCGTGTCCAATGAAAACCAATACGTACGAGGAAAATTACTCGGGCACTACGAAGGGTGGAGTTTCAACCCCAAAAGCTTTCCCTTGCCGCTCTACTTCTCTTCAAAACGATGGTTAGCACGCCATGGCGTTATTCTACACTCTACAACATCCCCTACAAAACCCCCAAGTCGATTTCAAGTACCTATATGCTCCCTGACAAGTACGATAACAACAATTTACTTGTAAACATCAGCAGAATTACCTCCATTATAAATTATTATACTTTATTCTCAACATAATGTTTGTTACCTTTTACTTTTACAAGATAAAGTTAAAACCTTGGGTCATTAAAAGTGATTAATTCTTCTCCGCTAACTCTCAGTGTGAAAAGACTACCAGGGGGTTATTGTCTTCATAACATAATACGTATGTTTAGGTGACACAATTCTCAGGATAATAAAAAAAAAATTATCGAAATTGCTTTTCTACCACATTGAATCCTTTTTGACAACTTCTGTACCGCGGTGGCAGCCTCCTTTAATTGCGCTTAATAAACTGACAAGTTGAAGAGTGCAGAAAGGATTGCAACAATCGTTAAAGATAAAATGAGCGATAAATAAAATTTATTATTATTGTACATCATTGTGGCAATTATCTTTTCCATATTATATAAATCAATTACTTGTTTGTATAATTACAAATGAGTGATTGTTTAAGAGCTAGTTAATTCATTCATGCTTTTATTTAACAATACATAACCTTTCATTATTGCAACATTTAAATGTTATTTATTAGTTTGTAATATAATCTACGCACAATTGTTTAATTTATAAATAGAGCTGTACCTACCAACTGCCAAAGCAAAAGTTGAACTGCATTGTAATAATATGGCCAAGTGCCAACGACAAGGCCGCGACATTGAAGTGCTAATTATTGTTACTCAAAAGTGCATTGACAATTATTATTACTGCGGATGTGTGTCAACAGGTGAACCCCATTTAAATGTGATTTATGCACTCAAATGCATAACTGACCAAGTGTAATAAATTTTGGGTGTAACGCAAACCACATTCTTGCACCAAGTATAACTTTGTGAGTCAAAACTTTAACTATACAAAATGTTTGTGGATTAGCTCTCCTGCGGGATCAATTTTTAATCTCGTTATTTAAATTGTTTCACTGCTTTTTCAAAAGACAAAACCAATTCATCCAAGAGGAATTTTAATGGAACAACTCCGAGTTAACTTTTTTTATGTAAATATTTGGACATAGCGCTTTACGTGGAATCCGAATCGCTGCACAAATAATTTGACATTAACTGAGATGCGAACTCATGATCATCGAAGCCGCAGTTGAAAAAGTTTAGACCCATATCAAGCTAGGTGTGCAGTTTTTTGGATTTTAAATGGTAACTGATTGAATTTTGACCTCGCAAAATACTAGAAAAAATATTAAAGAAAATATATCGTATAATATTGGATGACATTAGAATAAACCAATTAAAATGGTATGGGTAAGTCTAGCGAATCAGTGAGCAAGATTACCAAAACAAATACTAAAGTGGAAACCAAATGGGAAGAGGAAGTGCGAAATAGGGGGATAGAAGAGAGAGGGAGCACTGGACGAATAGATGTGGAACGACACGACATGGGAGGTGTGGAGATTGCTGAGAATTGGAAAACGACGGCAAACATTTAAACTGATGGTTAAATAGGCAAAACAAGGAAATTTGAAAGTACTTGTTAACAGAAGGTACATAATCCTTATCCTCTTTCATTTTTTTGCATTTTGTTGGTAACCTACCTAACCTACCACTAGGTGAGGTATCCTCAGGAACGCACTCGCAGCATTTCCATGGGAAAGCGTTTTACTATTCATAACAGCATACTAATGCGCTGAATAATACGTTAAGACATCCGAAGAGGACATACCCAGAACAAAATTAGACAGTTTGAGAAGACATTTCTTTTCACTGATGTGTGGGACATCTATCAAAGTGCTATATCCACAAGAAGGTTTGCTGTTCAATAACAAGAGGCGCTGAACTTTGACCTATGGCTAAATACAAGAAATTGGTCTGGATGGAATAGTTCAAATCGAGTAGTATTGCCAAGTCCAAAAACTATTTCTTTCAGATTGATTCAGCCCCCAGGTTTCTTTCGTCCGGCCGTAAGATTTACGCTTTCTTATAATCGTCTCCGTGCTTCGGAAGGCACGTAAAGCCGTCGGTCCCTCTGAGTTGATGAATTGCCAACATTAACAAAAAAAAACAGGGTTACTGACACGTCTGTACAGACCAGCCTATAGTAAGTACCTAACGGAAGTAAAACAATTACGCTGTGATGCATCTGAACTTGACACAATTGGACTATATACAGTGCTACTACAGAATTACTACCGAGTAAAGAAAGAATTTATAGAATTTCTTAGGCAACAAATTAACATCATTAATTTTTTTGGAGCACATTGTTATTAAAATTCTAAATCAAAAAATAATTTTCAATTAGCCAAATGAACAACAAAGTTGATGAATAATAAAAGTGTAATACAATTACAACCAATTTTTCTTTATAATTTATGGCTCAAAACTCATAAAATTTTTCAAATGACTGAACGTAATTTAAGATCGATTAACGTTTGATTCAAATTTACGAAACGCATCTCGCATTAATAACCTTTTTAGCAATCTAAATGTCATTTTTAAAGTATTTAAAAGTTAAATTGTTTTTTGCAGTTTGGCCATAAATTTAAACTGCATTTCATACTTAATTTAACAAGTTTTTGCTTTAGCCAAACCAGCTTTCCCTTGTTGGGGTGTTCTTTTAAGATTACGGTTTGTTAATATTTCGTCACCCACAAACTTTACTTATATGTTCTCACAAAATTTTAATTTTCTCTTAGTTTGCATTTTTAAAAGCTTATTTATTTAAATTAGCATAATGGGACCTTCTAAAAATCGCATTCTACAAAAGTTATTCAAAATAGGGATGGTAGAACGAGATACCATAATTTTGAAAAATTTGATGATGGGATAACTTTGAAGTATGTTGTAAGACGTGAAGATGGGCGGTTGTCTGGCCCCTTGCACCGACGACGAAATTAGTGGGTGAAGGTAGCCTAGATCAATACTAGTCTAGCCTAGTCCACCCGCTGCCGCCGCCCCCTGCTGCGTCACGCGCTGTCTCGCGCCCCTGCCTGTGGCAGTGCACCCCAACAGCCCACCACCCCAAAACTCGAGCTGCACTCACCCGACTGCAACTCGTCTCCGCAGCACGAAACTCTACTCTGAATAATGTATTGGAATTGATACGTCTTTCAAAATTAATACCCTCTAGGTCGACTTTGTTACAAAGAAGAAACGATGGTAGATAAGACGTTCATTTCGTGTACACTGTTTTATTGAAAATAATGATACTAAATCATATTTATTTTATGTATGGGAAGAAATATTGTGATGATCATCGCGTGCACTTAAACATAATAAGTAAAAAAACCCCTCGAAGACTTGCACAACTGCAGCTTTTGCATCCCTCCATCGTGGGAACTCAGTAGCGGACGTAGAAATTATTTTTTGGTAGGTCGATAAGATGTCACTTTATTTACCTTCTTATTTCAAGATTGCACTAAATCATTACTATTCGCAATTCATTAACATGGCTATATAGGTAGTACAAGTAATTTGAAATATTTATGGTCGATATAACATCGTTTAAAAATTTTACTGGTCGACTATAATAAAAAGACAGAGTGGTACTTGTAAAACTACTACTGTAACCTATTCCATTTTGTGAACAAGTTTATCATCATCACCTTCGGATATTTTGACACTTTTATCGACTTATTAAAATTTTGAAAGGACGAATTTTCAAAATTCTATCCGAGCAAGTAAGTCAAACATCAATTTTGAGTATCAATTACATCAGGAAGAATCAAAAATTTAACTGGCAATTATCTTAATCCCCACGATTATTATAATTACAGTTTTGATTTCAAACTTTTATCCAATCACGCTTCCACATAATATTGGTCACTTGATGGGCAGGTTTTACCTGAGCAACACCAATCGATTAATAAACCCACTCGGGAAAATATTTGTTACATTATTATATTTAGAAAAAAAGTACCTACAAATAAATTATTTACAAAAAAATCTCTATTATCTATGTAATATATAATATTAATGCTAAAATTCATTGGTAGTTTATATTAGATGTATCTATCTATATTATGCAAAACAAAAACCTAAATACTAAAACAAGAAAGTTGATCAATAAAATTATCATTAATGCCTATAAATTTGTCCATTTGTGAATACGTTAGATTATTTATTTATGATCGAGTTGACATCCTTGAAAATGCAAAATGTTACTTTATTGAAACTGCTGGATTTCGATAACGTTTTCAGACACAAAACGAGTGTAATATTGAATTTTGAAGGTGCTTATTGCAATCTATTATTTGCAATTTATTTACGAGAAATTTATTATGATTTGGGTTTTTTTTGAAATAGGAATTGACATTTTAAATTTATCAAAGATAATGTAGTTGAATAATTATAGAAATAACATTTAAGAAAATTGTGTAACGAATTCTAATTCAAGGCAACCAAAACATTCAAAGTTGGCACGAGGTGACTCTTTTCCAAAATACGATAAGGAAATGCAAAAATGCAGTAACGAACTTTGAGGAATTTTACTAATCTTTTTGGTTATATAAAACAAAATGTTTTAACGGTTTCGTATGAGGAGGGGAGCACCGATTTTTTTCACGCTCTTAGGAATCAGCAGATATACGAGTAGTGGATTTTTCAGTGCAAAAATTTATATTTTGTGAATTTTGCATCTCATAATTATTTAAGTGTTAATCTCTGCAAATAAAATATAAACTTATCAATTCTAGTTTTTCATTGTAATGAAATGGTAATTTCATGGTAATTCGGCCATTTTTAATTATAGAAACAAGTTTTTTTAATCAAATTTTCTAATGGTTCACATAAAACAATTTTTGTAAGACACTCCTACATTTATTTTCTATTTCATTTTTTTGTTCAATTTTCTCTTTATTTTTTTTTTAGGTCAGATAAAATAAAAATTGGTTGATTTTGTTTTGTTTTAAATTTTCTGGCGTTGCAATCAAAATTCATATAATATGAAATGAAACAAACTATTACGAATAAGTAGTCATGGGTTCTGTTCTAATTCCCCTGTCGCCTGTTGGACCAGCGTAGTGCCCATGGCTGTTACTGAAAAATAGAAAAAGAAATATCAATATTCGTTTTGGCTCGACCGCCTATCGTCCAATAATCCGCACCCCTTTACAGGTTCTCCGTCAATAAAAATAGTTAAAAATTAATTTCAGCAACAAGTGCATATCAAATTGGGGGGGCTAGAATATTTATATTATTTGGTTTATTTAAATTCTTTATTTTTGGCCATAACGTTATTTTTATGCTAATTTCTTAATTTTAATTTGAAAGTTTTAATTTTAAAAATAATGTGCATATTATAAATATTCATTTTATTATATAATTATGTTATTTATTGTTTTATTGTTCATAGTAATTCATTTCTTACATGCGCATACAAATGCACTTCACTAATTAATTAATTTTTTTAAGTTTTTTTTTGTTGAATTTTCAAGGAAAATTTTATTATAGGAAGATATAGGCGAGTTACGATATTCATGTTATACGTAGAATGATAAGATGTAGTTCATTCGCTTTTCTTAGATTTAAGATAACAAAGGTGTTAAATAGAGGTGCAGAGCATCAGTAGTCGCTTTTTCTAATTCACTGTAGAAGTAGTTAAGTCCTGTGTAATAAAGGTTTTTACTTTTTAAAAACTGGTTTTTGTCAACCGAAATTGTAATTGGCGCAGTCGGTAGTATTCCCAAAATTGACCTTATCGCAAGAGCAATTTTCGTATCATCGATTAATTGGGAATTCGAAGAAAAAAATTCAATTTGGACAAAAACAGCACAGCAGTCATCAAGGGAGGAACAAGCATTGTCCGAACTGTTGACAATTAATTTAGGAAGTCCTGAGGAAGGAACAAGCATCGTCCAAACTTATAGGCATTAGCAACTAAGAAAACGAACCGCAAAGAATGAAAACAGCATTATTGTAAGTCTCATTTAATTTCATATCATTTCAATTCCTAGTATAAGATAGATAAGTGTAACTTTCAATCGCACGTTTCCGAGAAATTTATGAACCCAGAAATTGATTTCGAAAAATTAGCAAATTTATTTAGTAACATAAAATTAGAACCATCAACAATGGCAACAAATTATCATTTATTAAAATTGCATTTAGATAGTATTTCACAATACGAGGGAAACCCTCACACTTTGAATATTTTTATAGATAATTGTCAAAATTTAATAAATACATTTTCAAGTGCTACCGATAACGCTTTAAACCAATTTTTGTTAAGAGCTGTATTAGGCAAATTAACAGGTAGAGCTTTAATTTTAATTGGTTCCCGTAGCGAACTCAATGATTGGTTAGCTATAAAATCAGCATTACAATTAAGTTTCGGAGATCAAAGAAATATCGATTGTCTCGTGCAAGATTTAATTGATTTGAAACCAAATAGAAATGAATCTTTTTATAATTTTGGCATGCGTTGTCAAGACGTACGATCGTTAATCACGTCAAATTTAAATTCAACATCAATGCCACCTGAAGAAATGGCGATTCAAATAAAAAATTACAATAATTTAGCTTTAAAAACTTTTATAAGAGGTCTAACTGGACAAATTCAAACTAATGTTAGATTAAGAAATCCAGATAGTCTTGAAAAAGCAATGAGCTTATTATTAGAAGAACAAAATTTTCTTTATTCCACTAACCAAAGTAACACTTTAAATTCGAATATTATGTTTAGACCGGAACAAAGATTAACACCTGGAAAATTAAATAATAATTTTAAAACCAATTTTAATTTGAATAAAACTCCAACAACTCAAAACGTTCAAAATTTTAACAGATTTCCACAGTATCAAAATTCGCAAAATTTTAATCAGTCTTCACCTTTTCAAAATACTTCAAATTTTAGTAAACCTATACAATTTCAAAATAACTCAAATTTTTATAAAAATTTACCATTTCAAAATAATTCAAATTTTAACAAAACGCCACAATTTCAAAACACCCCAAATTTTAATAGATTTTCATCATTTCAAAATAACTCTGCGATTAATCAAAGACCTTCATTTCAAAATCCTAATTTTAATAAAACTTTTCAAAATCAACCTAGACCTTCTCAAGGTATGAATCAAAATTTTAACCGATCGGGTAGAACACAAATTGCATATCGATTACACGAACCAATGGATACAAGTAGTGGTCATGCTACTTTTGAAAGATCAAAATATTCTATGAACCACCTTTTTAATCAGAATGTAACCGAAAATCAAGAAACCGAAAATGAATTTGAAAATTTATTTAATTATACGGAAAATGTAAACCAAGACGAGTTTAACAACCTGCCGGAAGAATGTAACTTGTACCCTCAAGATGCATTCTTGCAACAAGATAACACATTTATAGACAAGGGTCAATGTCAACACAACGACATTAACAATGATAATAATGAAACAAATTTTCGCGAAGTCATTTATTCAAACCAACCCAGATAGTACAATTACATAATTTTCAATCTAACTTACCTTATATTTATATACCAGAAATTAACGCAAAATTTTTGATAGATACAGGTAGTTCAAAAAGTTTAATCGATCCAAAATTAGCTTATCATTTTTACAATAATTTCATTTCAAACGAAAATTTTAATATTCAAACATCACATGACATCTCAAATCATTATGAAGTAGCCGAAATTCCTATCTTTCAAATTTTTAAGACAAATCAAAATCATAAATTTTATCTTTTTCAATTAAACAAAAACTACCAAGGACTAATCGGATTTGACTTACTCGATAAATTAGAAGTTCAAATTAATATTGCAGAAAGAAGATTAACAACAACACGCACTGAAATTTCAATAATGTTCGATACTGATAAGAAACCTTTAATGCAAAATTCTAACAATTATAAATCAAAAGTAAACCTTTCAGATCATTTCAAAATTGAACCAAGAAATTTAGTAAACTTAAACTTTGTTGACCAAATAGATATAGATCATCAACCATTAAATTTAGAACAAGAAAATTTAAATTTATCAAAACAAAATTTTAAAAACATTAGATTAGAGCATTGCAATGAAAAAGAGAAATATAACACAAATGAAGATTGTTTATCTAGAATTTCAATTAACGATTTAGAAAACAAATCAATAATTAATAATCCTAGAGAAGCAGATGATAATACGCTTGAATTTTTATGTGAATGTATTGTTGAAAATATTACAGACCAACCCCAATTTTTGACTAGTAAAGACATAGAAGCAAAAATTAAATTTTTATCCGATATTCAAACTAAAACCCCTGACCCAAAAATTAAAACAAAACGTTTGCTTTCAAAATTACAAGATTCCAAAAATCAAATAGAAACTTTATTCAATGAAAATACTAGTAGATTAACCTCACTACAAAATACCATTTTGGCAAACAAACAAATAAAATTGAAAGATGACAATTTAGAAAATTTAACACCAACAAAATTATTTAACTCGACCCAGATCAAAATGAAAACAGAAAACTTAACAAAATTAAACAATTCTCAAAAATGCATTGAACTTTTAATCGACGATAACAAACGGAAACTGAAGCTATTAAAAGATCCAAATTTTGAAAATAAACAAATACCGGAATTAAAAGACAAGTTAAAGTTGACAAAATTTAATTTAAATTACAACCCTCAAATATTACCAAAAATTTATGGAAACAAAAAATTTTCAAACTTTAAACAAAATTGTTTTAATAATCCTTACAATTTAGACATTATACAACTACAAATTTTCAAAATTAAAAATATGAAAAGAAAGAAATTAAATAACAAATTTGTAGGAATCTATTGTATTCTTTTGCCTCCAGAACTTTATCAGTTCCAGGATTTCGCTCTCGTAGCATACATTATAATATCTTTTGCTTATTAGTAGTAATATATAATCTCGCTTTTCTAAATTTAGGTACAAATAACATAAAAATAATGGACCAATTAATATTGCATAAAAATAAAATTTCGATAAACCTTTAGAAATTCAAACTGATAACCAAAAGAAATCAAATTTATAAATTTCAAAGAAATATTAGATTCAAATTATTCAGTTGAAAATAAAATTTCAAATTTAAAAAAAAAAAAAACTCTAACTAATAGAACATAAAGCTTGAAAATAAAATTCGCATTACATAATTATAAGATTGTTTATATTTTTTATTAAATAAAAACATAAAAAAATGCTAACACCCGTATTTAACACAGCGCACTTTAACGTAAACGAAAATACAAATGACGGAATTCAATCTAGTGATGAAATCATTAACAACAAAATAAATCAAGTTTTAGTGTTCCCGAACGTTTATCATATCACAAAGCGGATGTAAATCAGGATAGTTATGAAAATCATAAAATAATTACTCTAAAAATACCGAAAAAAATAACGAACTAATATTAGATTTTTTGAAAAAAATACACGGACCCACAAAAAGTTTATTGCATGTATTTTCACAATGATCAATTGTACAAGGATTTTTGTTTAGTATATTTTACTGGTAACAAACCAAAATTAATTAGATGTACAAAAAGAGTTAATACTGGAACCGCCCCTGAAAAACAAATAATTTTAATTCAATAATAAAAAATTATTTAACATTAGTAGATTCATTTACAAAATTTGCTCAAGCAATTTTTATAGAAGGTAAAACTGCTATTCATATTAGCAAAGCTTTAATTAAATACTTTACTTCATTTGGAATCCCCCAAAATTTAACTATGGACAAAGGTACCGAATTTAATAATGAAACAGTTAAAGAAATCTTGAATCTTCATAAAATCAAAATTCATTTTACAACGGCAATGCACCACGAATCAAATTCCATTGTCGAACGTTTTCATTCAACAATTATTGAACATTTGAGAATACTGAATGAAATGTATCCTAATGAAAAAGATCTGATGGATTATGCCATTATTGGATATAACAATTCCATACACAGCGCTACAAATTATACCCTTTTGAATTAACTTTTGGCCATACAAATTCTAGAAATCGAAATGAAATATTTAACTCAACTTCATTTTACACCGAATATGCGGAAAATCATAAAGATAAATTAAAACACGTTTACCAAGACTTGAATGAAAAATTAACCGACCAAAAACGTAAGGTAGTTTCAAAACATAACACTCACGGAGATTCTAATGACATTTTTAAATTAAATCAAACTGTTTTTAAAAAAAATCCAAAAACTCGAAATAAGAAAGAGAACAAATTTATTGGACCTTACCAAATTACCGAAATTTTAGATAAAAATAGAGTACAAATTACTAACAAACAAAACAAGAACGAAATTATTCATATCAAAGAACTTAAGATGCCTCTTGTTTCAGATTCACCTTGTTAACCGCAACCTTTTCTACAAAATTCCACAAAATAACTGAAAACCCTGGACTATTACCTTTAAAATTAGGAAATGCCCAAAATAAAATTGATACTTGGTCATTCATTCAAATATTTGATATTACTGATACCATACGAGAATTCAATTCACTTCAAACAAAATTAAATCAATTAAAAAATTCATTTGAAATTAGTTCGACAAATCTTACTGAAAGTTATAAACAAGAATTAAATAATTCCTATGATTTAATAAATATTTTAGAAAGAAAAATAACATTACAAATTCATCAATTAAATCCTTTAAATCGAAATAGAGCCAAACGAGGTTTAGTAGACGGTTTAGGATCCATAATTAGAGCAATCACGGGAAATTTAGATCAAAATGATGCGGAAAAATATGACAAAGCAATAATGACAATTTCAGGAAACCAAGATAAAATTAAATCATTAGTAAAAGAACAGATAACGTTATTACAAAATTCAATTGGCAATTATCAGAAAAACATTCAAACATTAGCAAAAAATCAATTAATATTAGAATCCAAAATTTTACAAATAGAAAAGATATTAAAAACAATGGAATTTAAAAATATCGAAACTTATCATTTCTTTCTTATACAAATGTTTATTTCACAAATAATGTCAGCCTTTCAAACAATCTACGATTCATTGGAAAAAATTGAAGTAGCTATCACTTTTTCAAAAATTAACACATTTCATAATTCAATGTTAGATCCAAAAGAACTACTGAATGAAATTTTAATAATCAATAAACAACTAAACAATAAAAATAAATTTCCATTTGAACCAGAAATCAAAAATATTCTTTTATTTGAAAAAATTATGGAAATAAAAAGTTATAGTAAAGAAAATCAAATCATTTTTATTTTAGAAATTCCAATAGTAGAAACTGAAAGTTACAATTACTATCATTTATATCCCTTGCCAATATTATCCGATACATCCTTCAAAACAATAATTCCTCATTCCGAATACCTCCTTTATAATGAGCAAAACTATGCATTTCTTACTGCAAGATGTCTTGAAATTTCGAACAAGGAATATTTATGTCAAAATGGAGAAATTATCGATTTCAAAGAAGATGCACCATGTGAAATCCAACTACTACGACACTCGGAAAATGCAACGAATTGTAAATTAATTCATGTTCAAATAACCAACATCAAAATTCAAAAATTGGAAAATAATCAATGGATCATCATTACACCAAAAAGTGTTGTTGCTACGAACAAGTGCGGTAATGACAAAGACAGTGTGTATTTAAACGGGAGTTACGTAGTTCAAATAGAAACAAAATGTGAAGTGAAAATAGAAGAGATAACACTAAAGACTTTTAAGAATTTAAATTTGGAATTTAAAAATATTGAATTACCTAAATTATATTATAGTCAAAATCAAAAAGTACAGAACGATTTTAATTTTAAAACTGAAAAATTAAATTCAGTAAATGTCGATGAAATCAAAAATATTTTTAGTGACTTGTCAAATCAAAAAGAAAAATTAAATTCATTAAATGATACTTCGGTTCACTTCCACAAAATTAGTGGATATACATTAATCATTTATGTTATAATCTTTGTAATTTTAATTTATGTATTTTTTAAATATTATTATAATAGAATCAAAATTTTGAAGCCCTCCGCAGAGGAAGCCGAAGAAGAAAATGGTAATCCGAAAAAGGAGATCAACATCAAATTATCTTCGAACTCTGGTAACCCATAGTTCTCATCTTAGGCCAGAGGAGTTACGATATTCATGTTATACGTAGAATGATAAGATGTAGTTCATTCGCTTTTCTTAGATTTAAGATAACAAAGGTGTTAAATAGAGGTGCAGAGCATCAGTAGTCGCTTTTTCTAATTCACTGTAGAAGTAGTTAAGTCCTGTGTAATAAAGGTTTTTACTTTTTAAAAACTGGTTTTTGTCAACCGAAATTGTAATTGGCGGTAGTAAATTAGACGTAACCAAGTTTATGATCCCTTGTTTAAATTTTTTATTTTAATTTTAGTACCTACTATTTAGTTTTATTAAATTCTGCTTTTATTCGTCATATCCGTAGAAAAAAGTTAAAGCATCAAAATATGGAGAAATAAATGATCCGACTGTATATGCACTTATACTAAATTAGGTAATCTAAGCAATGCAAAATGTATACGTGTTCTTGACGAAAGGGGGGGGTGGCAGTTATTGAAAGGGTTTTGTCTGTTTCTCATCTTTAGAATTTTCTTTCGCCCGAACATAAAAAATTTCATCAAAGAACTCAGTTTTTACAAAATGCTTCAAAATCAAGATTTATTATGACAATTGTAAAAATTGAAGTTTTGAACGGGTTCAAAACTTTCTTAAAACTAGCCTCCGTGCTTCGGAAGGCACGTTAAGCCGGTGGTCCTCCTGGGTTAATGAATTGCCATTATTAACATAAAAACCAGGGTACAGGCACATCTGAAGGCTAGCCCAGCAAGCTACCTAATGGATGTAAAATATTTATATGCTCATAGATCTAACACTGTCAAGGAAACGACGCAGATGTTGGAAATAGATTTTGGAAATTGGGAAGGTGTAAAAAAATTAAAAACTTCAAGAAAATTTTGGTTTGTGGAAGTTTTTGCCTGGAAAGTTGTCTAATGTAAAAATTACTCTAAAATTGTTAAAATAATTAGAACTTAGTGGCTGCGGAAGGATGAAATAGTTATTTATGAAACAAAGTCGTAAAATGATGCTTTTTGGTGTGAGTTCGCATTTTATATAAACGAGCTGTAGAAGAGTTTTAAAAAACGCACGAGTGCCACGGAGAGAATTTTTGCCGTGTTAAGGTCGGTTATTGGCACATAGATTTTATGAAAAGTTTAACAATTTTAGCGTAAGTGGTGCAAGCAGACATAAAAAAAAGGCGTAAACTTGCATTTTACGCACTGCAGGAGAAAAAACCTTCATACTCTTTGGTTTAATTTCTAAACTTTCTAGACTAATTATCTTAACGTATAATTAATTTTGATTAATACTGACATCTTCATTATAATTTTGTGTTCACTGAAATTGAATGAAACTAATACAAATTCTAAGAAGAATTTAATTTTCGGACAATCTAAATTGGTTTAATTATTTATTTTCTTTAGCAAATATTTTTATGCATTTGTAGCATTTGCTCCCATGAATTTCTTCCACTAATAAAATTTCAATCCTACACAACACCTACTTTTATGTTATGACTCACGCATTGAACAATAACATTTTCCAATGTTACTTTGTTCTATAATCTAAGCATACCTGATGAAATAAAATAAAATTTAAAAAAGAATAACAAATGTTCAGAGATGAACGTGGTAATTCTTAGCTCTATATCGGGTGATTAGAATGAAATTCGACAGATAATGCGCCAAAACTTGAAAATTTCAAAAGTTTCAGGGCACAACTTTGTTCATTTCCTAGTTGCTATCAAATTATCTGTACTGAGGTTTGGATTCCACGTTAAAAGATCAGTTTTTTACGTCTACTTGATTCCGATTGTGAATTGGTTTACCGCCCGTAAAATTTATTCATCCTGTTCGATTAAGAAAGGCAAAAGTTGAACACAAAAAATTAATTTTTAAGTTTTAGCATTGGCAGAATTTTATTCACCATCGACCGCCCTTTTATTTTAATTTTTAGAACAAAATTTTGCACCTGCTTGTAATTTTTGCATAATTGTTAAGAATTTGAGAATCTGCTGACTGCTATTCTCTAATGAATTTTCTTTGAAAAACTTTATTATTGAAATGGTTTTATAAAAGTTCTGCAAATTCTTGACACGAATTGTTTACTTAAATTAAGATAAAACAAACTTGTCTATGGAACGATTTTCTTTAGCAGAATTAAAATATTTAATAGAAACGCAATTTCAAGTTGGTATAATTTTTGCATCTAATATTTGAACACGTGCTCGATACGCTTTTGTTCAGTGATGGACTGGCCAATTTTAGGGGTGTCTAATTTTTCAATCTATAGATCATCTATTTTGAAGGCCAAGTGTCGATTTGTATTAGGATCCTTAACTAATTTAAGTAACTTAATTGTCTTCTTTCTGTTTTTCACAATATTAACTAATAAAAAATTTTTCAGCTAGACTTCGTTTTCTATAGTATCCAATTTATTAACGTTCCGGAACTACCGGTTCTACCGAGAAATTAGTGGCTGGCGGCCTAAAAATGTAATTGTTACGGGCCAAAACAGCGCCGCAGGCGAAATTTTTATTTTATTAACGGCTCACGGTCCCATTGACCGACGGCTCACCGGGAAATTTCCTGGTATCCCGGTGGGCTTATCCGGCCCTGAGTTAGGATATCCATATGAGATCTAAGTGCCCAAAATATTTTTTTCTAACCAAAGCAAGTAGATTTTGGGATGGAGAGTATACCTCATTCTTATTGTGTTTCGCAAAACACCAACCATTTGATTGATAAATCAACGTTCCTGTTTCATATTAGATCCAAGTAAACAAAGCGGTCATGTTTAAAAGTGTATGCGAAAGAGAAAACTTACATTCATAATGAATTGTTACAGGAAATAGATAGATGTCTGTTAAATCTTAAATGACGTTGATGCAATCTCCCTTCGGTCGTAAAACTAGCAAAGTTTGTGGCGCTGTTTATACAATGACTTCTACAGAAGTTATCCGATTTTAAGTTGTTCAAGCCTTATCAGATAAATGATTGCAGAATTAAGAAATATATATTATTTCCTTATGTATACTTCTGAAAAGGCTTAGTTTTTGTGTTACTATCAGTGAAAGTTCAAAAGGTTTGTTAAAATTGCAAAAACCGAATTTATTAAAAAATTCATCAATATTGACTATGTCGTCAATCACTTATCTTATAAACTTTATTAAGTTCTTTTTTTTATTGTTGACCACAATTTTCAAAATTCAAAAACATTCATCATTTGTGTCATTGCAATGAAGACATAACTTGGCCTATAATAATGTAATCTACATCAGGGCAGGGCGCATTTTATTTGAATAGTTCCATAAAAATTATTCATCTTATCGAATTTAATTGCGAGGGTCGTCGTCTAAAAATTTAAAACAATTTTATCTACCCTCATACTTTTGTTGTTATTCCGCCAATTTCAGCCGAAATCACAAAAAACAAAATTTTGGTAATTGTTGCACTAAATTTTATCTGCATTTATCTTATTAAGTATATATGGTCGTGAACCTTAGAATTTTTTAAGATAGCGTTATCAAAAATATTGTATCAACAACGCAATTTATTGTAAAATCTTAATGCAAACTTTCAAATAACGGCCGATACTGTAAAAAAAATTAAGACTCGAAATAACCATAAATGACACTGATTGATAACCGACTGCTAATCACATGCTTTAATTTTAATATATTTGATTTTTATTTTTAAATTTTTAAATGGAAAAACTTTTAGCCACCAATTAACAGCCTAATCAAAAATTCGTCGACTGAATCTTCTTGTGACGATATTTGGACATCATCGTTGATCACCGAACAGGAAATACGATTTTTTCTATCCGTAGCTATTTCCACCACTCACCTTGAATGACTCGCCGACAGAAATTGTTACCTATACAACTTATAATCAAAATACAATTAATCGATTTGACAATAAATTCCTGTTCGGCTACAACCAACTTTTGATCAAGTTATAATTCCCGTTTAAGCATCAGGAAGTACTTCACATTTTTTCCCAAGATGTTAATCTTTTTGAAAATGGGGATTCCGTTAGGTCTAATTGGTAGGCGAAGAAGCCAGGGCTGGATGATTTTCAAACAGGAGGGTCTGAGGTCACCCCTCCTACATGCTTCGGTGATCAATCCAAACATTAGTATTTGGGTGATGGCGGTTCCTTGTAAAAAATTATCAATGTCCGATCAGATGCACTAGGTAATTATTTTTTAACGATCCTCTCCGACCATAGCGACAGTGTCTCATATTTCATTTCCTATTTGGGTAATCTGTTTTCATTAATTACATTTCTGTCCTTGCATTACAAACAAAAAGTGCACTTGTGGATTAGACTTTTCATCGCTTTCGAAGATTAATGAAAAAAATTGCGTTGGAATGGCCAATACCTTACAAAGTTGTGCAGCGTTACATATTACCATTATGAGCCAGACCAGACCGCCTAGATAGGTTACGGATAACAATAATGAGTTTTTCAGTTCTGCACGTAAACCTCATTTGAGGGTCACAACCTCGAACGCATCGTCCAAAATATATGTGTGTAAACAAATAACTCGTCTAGCCGGTAGTGCAAAACGACGTCTGGTGTAATGAGCGGAACGAATGTTTCAACTTTTTTTTATGAGTCTCAAATTCATCTCTTTTCATTGAAAAATGTGTTTCTCCTTACGATTTGGTTTTTGCTCAAATAATTTATTTGATATTCAAGTTCATCAACTTCTCTCATGCAAATCCTACGCAAAATGTCAATAGGACACGCAATTATTAGGAACACATCAATCAAGGCCAAAATTAGATGTTACTTAACAATAGAGACAACAAAGGTAAACGATTACCTTGAAAGCTTTTGGAGCTTTTTAACCAACTTTATATTTTATTGCACAGACAAAAATTTAAAAATTAATATTAGAAAATTATGCTAAAAATATTTTAAATTTATAATTTTATATCCTTTTCGGTTGTGAGGTCATTTGTGCTCTTAATGTAAGTAATTTTGCCATATAGGTGGTACATAGTTAACGTGTGCCGAATTTCAAGGTGAGTTAGATTGTTATTAAACCTTAATTTTTTTACTTATAATTTGGATGAATTTTACGTTTGTTTTTGCTCAGAAATACGAAGGCGACAACTTTTATTGCTAGGTGCATTGGTGATAAGAACCTATTGTATAAAGCGCGTCCCTGACCTACATTATTAAAAATTGTAATTTATCTATTTAAAATTTTAAAAACTTAAATAAACAAAATGGTTTCGTTCATTTCATTGGCTTTTTCTTTTTTGTTGTCGAATTTTGAATTATTTCTGTTAGAATTAATTTAAAAATAACATCACAAACCAAATTATTGTAGGTTGCAAAATTTCAAAGAATTAATACGACAATGTGGCAGCGGCGGAACCGGTCTTTGACGAAAAACTTATTTTTGTAGATTCATATTAATCAATTGTCGTAAGCATAAAAAATACACACCCTTAACAATATAACAGATTATTGTTTTTAGGATTTAAATATATAAATAATTCAGAAACGGCTCAATAGGGCAGACCTGCGGTTTTGTTAAAAATGATTTTAATATTAGTATCAGTTTTATCTGTATGCTAAGCTGTTCAATGTATTTTTATTTCTTAAATTATGTAAATAAGAAATGTTATCTTCCTTGATTTCCTTGTTGGCGGTCTAGAGCAGTGGTACGCAAACCGTGAATCGTGGCCCCTCTGGGGTATAATAGAATGACTTAAAATCTCAGAAAAACTTCACTTTAACTATGGTGATGGTTAAAATAAAGTTATATTACCCATAAAATGGGTTAATTTTTATATAATTATTCTTTTATTACACTGATAAATTCCGTAGATAATGAGAGTCCGAGCCTTCAGCACCGTAACAGACACAAAGATGGTTATGCTGCGTATATGTATCTTATCAAGTATTGATAAAATATATAATTCAAATTATTTTTATACATTTTAATTTAAAAAGGAATATTAATTCAATTAAAAAACATCGCGCGGTGGTAGTTCGATCCCGCTTATATGTAATAATTTTTTGTATTAGTGGAAAAAAGAATAGAAAAAGCTTTTTTGTGGGCAGTCGACTGTAATGGGTTTGTGTAATTAGTTTACCGAAATTCGAGTCTATCTCGTCTAAATATGAAATAAAACTATAACACTTATTAAAAAATCAATGATCGGTTTAAAATGTACCAACAGTCGCAATGAAGATATTGGCAAAACTAAAATGTAAGAATTACTATTATCTTTTTTTTAATAGGTATTGCTTTACTGTAGTTTTATGATTCTCAAAAGTAATTAATTGAAAAAACTTGTAGAAATATTTTTTTTACGATAGCACATCATGGGTTAAATTTTTTTAATTGATTATTTTTATCCGTGCGAATTTGTAAAACGCACTAAGAGAAAATTAAAAACCATTAAAATTAAAGCAGCCCCATGCGTAATTTCTTGCATTTTTGATATTGGACCTGAGTTAGGCAGCTTTTCCAAGTGACTTCTCACAGGTTTCCCAACGTTGGCGATTTTTTGGCGTTACCTTTATACCATAACCACAAACCTGTTGGCTGTACAAACCTCTGGCAAACTTTAAAAGTTTGCAGACCTTCGAATTGTATGCCATAATTACTATATTCTGCAGTGATCAACATAAAATTTGTTAGGATAGGGAATTCAGACGAAAGAACCTTGATGATATTTCACAGTTAAAACATATAGACGAGCGCAAGCATTGGTAGAGCTAGTAACTATGTATGTCAATGCTTTTTTTAAATAATTATTTCCGAAATTTTGAGAACTTCAAATAAACAAAAACGTTTAATCACACCGTTCCATTACGAGATAGGCTCCAGACTAAGCTATCAATTTAATTGTTGAATTTAAACAAATAATAATTAAAGAAGGCTTTTAGATTTGATCTAAATTATTTAAATTTATATTTTAGCTGGCTGTAAAAATCATGAAAGAACGAGCGCGAAAGAGGCAATTTTATTACACTGCATTTTCAGACGTATTACCTACAAAATTTTATCTGATTTTATTCGAAAATGTTCGAATGTTAATTAATATAATAATGACTGTAAATATATTTTTGTATAATATAGAAAATATATTGGACATACAGGTCGAGTTTTTCAAAAGCGATTCGATGAACACACGCGATTATGTCGATTAAGGGACAGAAAATCACGATTCGTGAATCACCTATTATAGATAGCGATCATAACGAGACAAAGAGTAAAAAATTGGAACTTTAGGAAACAATTGAAATCAATAGACTATTTATCCATCTTTTTTATAATCAGTCTGACCCACTGTGGTTAAATATAATATCTTTTAATAAGTAAAAATATATAAAATTGCCCTCCCCCCCATATCCAATGGAAAATAAGCCTTTACTTCATTTATAATGACCCTCTCCCTAACTAAAAATTCATAGCATTTCCCCAAACTTCAATAAATTACCAACATTCTCCCTCCTTTTTCCGGTTATATTTAAGGTGCATTATTTAGTTGCTCTAACAATTTGTTGAAACTTAAAATTCTAAAGTTATTTCAAAGTTTATAAAGTGTGCATCAATTCAACAGTAAGTGTAAACAAATTTAAGTGTGAACAAATATACCTACATTTTTGGATTAACTAATGCCTGATGATGTCATGGTATTGAAAACGTTAGAGAATATACCTAGTTGATGTGATTATTGTATAATAGTGGATAGGTGACCCATATAAAATTTTGTGTAATAGTTTTGAAAAGCGTTAGTGCCTTTTTTTGATTGTTTTAAAGAACACCGATATTTTGGTAATTATGAAACTATGTAATATTTATAAAGGTAGGACGTCAAAATTATCAGTCGAATAAATAGAGAAATTGATTTTTTGAAAAAAATTGAAAAAAAGTTTTGCAAGAAAATTTTTAGGTTATCGGTATTAAAAATATTTAACCACAAAATGCAATAAATTAGAATAACTGAGAAATCTGTCTGTCTGATGCCTAATTTAGGTGTAAATTTACTCATGTATGGTTTTAAAAATTTTGCCAAGTGTGAATCAGTCATCTAATAACGATAGCTGTTTTCCACTCTTTGCTAATTTTCCAAACATTTTGAAAACACAAATTTTCTTTGCAAGTTTTCTAAACAGGGTCTAATATAGTAATATTACATGTTTGAAGATATTGGATAATATCTTAATGCGTATATTCAAAAAAAACAGGAATTTTGAAAAATATTAATCGCATGCTTCTTTATATTGACACCCAATTCTTTTTACCTGATAGAATCGTTCCGGTATCGACATGTAGAAAAATCGCTTAAAAATACATAACAGAATAAACTTTAAGAAACAACGAATTTATTGAATAAAAATCGGTTATACAAATTCAATTATTATTTCATTAATTTTATTTTAATACTTAAAGCATCACAAATGATAATTTTGCCCAAATCTATGGGCAAGATTGGTGATATTTCATGACACTTATCCGATTTTTGAAAATTAATTTGACGTTTTTCAATAAATTTTTTTCATGGATAAATTTTATTATTACAAACCATTTATAATTGTACCTATCAGAAATTAAGTATAATTAGTATTTTTAATTTTATGGTACTTAATCAAATATTTAAAAGAAAAGTTTTGTCGGCCGTAGCCCCTTATTTTTGGACTGATTATTATTAATTTTTAATTTTCGTTTTAAATTAGAAATTTCATCAGATTTCGATTTTGCAATCAATTTATTCAGACGCAAATTTTAGTTATTATTCGATTTCAATAAAAATTAAATATATAATAAAATACTTTTTTTTATTGTGAATTAATCCAATATTCGCTAGGAAAAATAATATTTATGAATTTTAAAATTATTAAATATTTTTATAACATTTTCTACTTATTAGTGGAAAACAATTGGAACTCATAAAGCAAAAGGGGATAAAGTTTTAGGGTGTTTTGTTAAATATTATTAACCACCAACTTTCTTTTTTATTAAAATTGTTCGGTTGGCAATGGTTGAATAGTGAACTTGAAATAAATACAGTTGTTATCTTGAAAGATGCAGCTTACGTCACAACCATCTGAATTAAGAACCGACAATTTTTTTTTTCAAATTAGTTGTAGTAACATAAGTGCAACAAAGACACATTAACATAAATAATTCTTAAGTGTCTGATTTTAGAAATCTTATACGTCGAAAATTATATGATACCCAACGTATGAGATAGAAAAAGATAGATACAATATTTCATAGCTTGCATAATAATTTTAATGAAAGTAGTTTTTCATATTGACTGATGCTATAATTTTGACAAGTTACTTTGGTTTTTAGGTTATATTTCTATTTCCTTGTAATTAATTATTTTATATTACGTTAATTGTAAGTTTTGTTTTGCTATGAACTTGTTAAAATTTGTTAGTTTTTTTAGAACTAAGTATTGTTGTGGATATTATAATGATTAAAATAATTATTATGATTTAAATTTATTATATCGAACACTTATTTGACTTACAATTTTCGTCTTATTTCATACAAATGCCGTTTATGACGAAGCTTCATCTTTCATGATAACAACTGTAAGTCAGGGATGTGCGCATAGTAAATCTTAGTGCCTATATTTACAATGACCGTAATCATAAGAATTAAACTTTTTGTTATGTTTTATGTAATATCTCATTCATAACACAACATACGACGTAAGACATTATTACGAACCGTACATAAGACGTAACAGATAAAGTTCAAGGATTTGAGCATATTTTCGTCTGTGGTTTCTGGATTTGTTGTGGAGAGTGAGGAAAATTTACATGTATTTAGGCTCTAAATTTTCTTCCGGAAGTTACGGTTTTTATCGCCACCCGGATCCTGTCACTTCTCAAACCAACCCAACAGTAGAATGAAATTTAGGATCTTGATAGGCATCAGAGTGTCGCTGATTATGGCCACAAGTCCACCAAGACGAATCCTTTCGAATTTCCTTCTCTTCAGTACTCATCCACAAAATATAGTCATCTGCATACACCACCGAGTACGAAGGTGGTGTATTTAATCTGCACCATCGAAATGGGTCCGGTCCGTAGGGAAGACCGTTGGAGTCGCTGCATTCTTATGTTTTACGCTTATGCGTCGTTGTGAATGGGTACATAATCATTTCTTTGAACAGTTCCTGACATATTATCATCGGAACGATGTACATATATTATTTAAAATGTATAATAACCACTTCAAATGTTGTTGTTTCAAAAGTTGAAACTTAAAGTAAACTTGTAGGTACTAATTTTAGTTACAAAAGAAATTATTCACTAAGAAAATTAAGATTTAACGATAACATCTCTCAATTATCGGCTTCATTGAGCACATTTATTTTCCAAAATTTTGCTTTAACTCTTCTCTTTAATTTAATTTTGACTTGGGAAACTCTATAATAAAGCGTTCAAAATTTGTTTACGCGGTTGACTTTGTATAATCTCTAGAATATTATTTTCTAATTATGGAACTGTGAAAGGTCACAAATTGAATTATAAGAACGCACATTAGATTTTCCATCTTGCTTCTTTTCGGAAACGACGCAAATCGAGACCTAGATGTAATATAGGGAAGGTAAAAAAAAAACCACAAAAAACTTGAAAAACCATGAATTTTATTGATGGTTACTTGCTGATGTCTAATCGGAGGCTAAACTAATCGTTTGAAATTTTTTTGGAGCACGTGATGCACATTCACACACAAGTATATTAATATTTATATATAATTTTTTAGCTTTTGAAATGAATAATAATTATATGCATTTTTTAAATTATTTGGTCAATTAAATAAAATAAAAATTAATTACTATGTCCTTATAAATATTTAGCAATGTTTATAATTTTGGACATACATATAAAAATTGTGTATCATTATCATAAATCTAATATACTTAACAGATATAGCGATTCTGGATTAAGATTGTAAAACTCAATCTTATACTGATGTGAGGCTAGTCGACATTTTTAGGGAAAAACGATAGCGCGGAAAATAAAAATTATATACCTACGAAAATATTGGGTCCTATCGACATGCATCACGAGATAAAATAAATTTGGCAAAACTATTAGAACTACCTGAAGTGTTGTAGATGCGCCACTGTATAGTGCAGGCAGCCACCATAGGTAATAAAACTGCACCATTTGAATAAACCTTGAATTATCTACTTGATAATCATTTTTTTGGTGTCTATATTTTTTGCCATAAGAATATATTTGCTAATTATAATTAAACAACCGGATTCATGTTGGATACATTACAAAATCATTAAGTTTATAATAACGATGTATTGTTGATGGAATAAGATTTTTTTGGAGCCACTCATAATTATGCTAATGGTTAATTTTTTATTTTGAAACTTTTGTTGATTTTTTGTTTTTTAGATCGATTATAGAATTATTAAAAACGGAAAAAAAAAGTTTTAATGATGCGAGCGAGCGTCGCGTCGAGAGCAGAAGTGAAGTTGGTGAGCGAAAGGGGAAGCTCGTCGGCGCTCGTGTGGCTAATAAGTAGCATCGTTACACGTGTGTTTATTTCTCGCGAATATTTAAATCGACGAATCAAAGGCAATTTTGGTATGTTACGTAAGGATTAGGAAGCTGCGTAAGAAGTGAACTCGAGGTCGAATCGAACCCACGGTGCCTCTTTCGAATATGCACTTATGTCTGGGTAGAGCCTAATTAGCAAGGCAGCGGTTTGCAAAACTCGCGAATTTTGGATGGGAGTGATATCAGTCGGTGCGTGTGCAGCGTCTATGGAGGGGTTGCGGGGGCGAGCATTTGCGAGCTGGCCCGAGTTCGCTACTGACATTGCGATCAGACAGTTGGCCGACAACGTCATAGAAGGTCGGGTCCTCTAGGTCCCAATTCCTCGTCGAGTTCTGCTATCAACTTCGTTATCTTACATGTAGCAAGGTAATATTTATATTCATCCCTGTGCTAAAAAAAACTTGGACGGCACTTCGCGACCCGACGGTATTATTTCACACGGAAACGCACCCACATGGTCTTCGAATTTTTATTACTACGACATTGTGCGTGTCTACTGATGGCAAATTTGTTGGACCGTTTTGAGTGTTCATTAAATTATAGTGACTTCTAATACTTGTTCCACTGCGCCATTTTGAACGGCTTAGTTATTAGCTAATTTCGGTAGTTCCGGGTTCGCGCACTCTTTGTTAACTGCGACTTTCGAAACGCAACAACTTTTGACCAAACAAATGGTTTTGGCTGTGTGGTGTTCTTGGTTCCATTTCAGTGATATTACCGTTGAACCTTCTCTATTACTTCAAATACACCAAACTGTGAAGTATTACTGTAATTTATTATTTTGCCAAATTGGTGATTAGATATTTGTTTTTATAATATTTCCGACGTAACCGATCACGCGTGCCGTTACTGCGTCTTCCTGTCACTATTTTTTTTCTTACATTTCGAGTGCGTCCGTTGCGTCCAACGTGCGATCTTTCCTTCTCATTGCATAATCAATGTCAGAAAGGTGCTTTGTCTTCCTTCATTTTTGTTGTTTAACCTTTTCGTTTTGCCTAACCGCTAAGAGAATCTCGATTCATTTGCATATTATACACACATTTTGGCGACCCAAAAAATAAGAAGTAAGTGTTGCAATTTTTATATCTTTAATATCTATCTATAAAGTAATATTTAATTGATGCGCTCGCGATAAGCGAAACTTGGCTCTTTTTAACTAATTTATCGTCGTAAAAAATACTTGGGATTCCAAACCGGGCGGTTCGGAAGTTTTTTTCGATTATTCAAATTTGTTATATAAGTGGACCGTTGCATGCTTCTGATTACATGTTTTGCGAAACCAAAAAGTAAACGTCAAGTCGTGAAGAATTTTTACACAAACTCGAGTTTTTCTGATGTACTTTGTAACCCCGAAATTCGGTCGACGAATTTAAGTGAATCAACAGGTGTTCCGTAATATTCGAGGGTTCCTAACGTTCCAATTCAAATTGACCGCTTCTTTAATAAAAACAAATGAAATGGAAAAATAAATTTTATCAGAGGAACCATAAAAAAAAAATTAATTTTTGAATGGGCGTAGAGCGTTCGAGTTATCGGCCAATGGTTAAGCTTCGTTCGAAAATTAAAACTTGCATCCGTTATGGGCTGCATTTCGTGCTATGATGTAACCACAGAACCGACCAAATAGATCTTATCGTTTCGGTTCTATGATGGCTCCCAAACTTTCTATTTAGTTCATCTATGCGTTCCGATGGTGTCATGTCGCCTCTTGACACTTGGCTTATTTTTCAATTTTTAATTTTTTCAAAGTGCAACTTTTCTTCGCCGCAATTAAAATAAAAGTGAAACATTCGACGACGCGCATCAACTAAATGCCGTTTCGTTTTTAAATAAAAAATTGTGCCCTATCTATGTAGACTATTTTAATTTCGTACTCATTAGGAAACAGTGTAATATACCAGTTTTTATTATTTTAATGTGACGCCGGTTATCATTGTTACTGTGGACATTATTTGCACGCAACCTTTTAATAACTGAAATTGATAATTTTGGGCCAAATTCTGCGTCAATTTTTAGTTTTTATTAGGTTTATTTTCCACTTAGAAAAATGCCGGGAGGAATCCCACCCCGTGAAGCAATAATTTCGATTACTTAATAATTATTATTGTATACCTATTCTACAAAATTACGTGTGATTCCCTAGTATTATTTTTTATTATTAGGTAACCAAAATTTTATCAGAAAACTATGTTGCGAAACTAATTATCCGACACGCAATACAAAATTGTAGTGCACGAAAACTTGGTATAGTCGAGGACAACGCACTTTTGTACGTTAAAATATACGAATTTAATTATTGAAATTTTGTACGCCGTATAATTAACTTCACTCGCGATATTGTAGGGGTTTTCGCGTTTTCAGGATTTTGAAAAATTCCTTAAACAAGGTACAATTTGTAGTCACTTGCGTCTTCAGAGAACAGAGATTCACAATTTTATTGTGGAACCGTAAATCTAAGAAATGCAAAACACGCACATTTCATTCTTCCGTCTACTCTTTGTTTAAAGGAAACGCGAAATTAGTGGTGTAACCGAATTGCTCCAGTGCCCCGCAATCGACCAAAATTGTTCGCAAGTCTTGAAAATTACAGCAAACAAATGAAATGGTTGCTTTTTGATTAGGCATCGCCTGCGTAATCAGTTTTTGAATCCATCATATTTCAAATTGTAATTTAGGAATTTATCACGTGGAATCCATAATTATTAGTAAAAAATCGACAGAAAACTTCCCCCATCTGTCAAGTTTGCAGTTAATTTCAGCATTTCAATTTCTTCCGATGTTTAAGATAAACAAAACATCTTTGAAATTTTTAAGCGAAATTCTAAAACAAATCTTTCTTAGCTGAAAAACTGATCTATTAAATAATTGACGATTTCAGCAGCTTTCCAAATGTTTTGGAATAAAATCAAACTTAAAATGGGCACCCGAATACCTACCCAATTTTCGTACATAAGCGGGCGTCCTATTTTCACAAAAATTAGCAAAAATAACAAATTGTTTTATTAACCCTTTCGTTAAAAATTAAATTGAAAAAAATTGAATAATTTACATTGTCGGAATTGATGCAGATTTTTTCAAAACTCTCGTGTCAAGTGTAAAAAATTTATGTAAAGTGAAGTGGAGAGCAGTTGAAATTAAATTTTCCACGTTTTTAATTTTTCCAAATTAAGCCTAATAAATTTAGAGCTACCTATGAAATTTGGATTAAATGTGAGGTTCCTGTTCCAGTCGGATAAAATAGGCCTATAAATGCGATTCACAATTATTGCTGTAAGCATTAGGGGGAAAATGCAACTGATGATATTGAACATATAATATATTAATTTGCATTTTACCTTAAGCTTTTTTACACATTTAAATATAAATTTTTGCTTCGAAATATCTCGAATTCGTAAAATTTCCTGTTTCGATTCTCGATAAGAGTCAAAATTATTTAATACTTTTATGTTATTTCAAGTCATTTCTCCTCAAAGGATATAATTTTAATTTATTTGTTTTATATTATTCTGTGAATTTAATTTTGAACCTGAAATATCCTTTAAACCCAAAAATACAAAATTACGGTTTTTTTTTAAATAAAAGAGGTTTTCTTAGTTTTTCACTTGAAAGACAACGGTTAACTTACTTTTTTAAATTTCGAAGGAATTTTCAGTAGATTTTAATATTTTTATTTTAGATAAAGATCATCACTTGCAATAGCGTGCAATGCCTCTTCATTTTTCTTAATTTTTTTTCACAATTACACGAACTTTACTTTGCTTATCGTTAATAGATTTGCATTTCAATCTTAGATTCGTGTATTTTACAGGAAGTGAATGTTATAGATTCATTGTTTATTAAATAATTTGACGGAACCGTAACAATAGTCGACTTTGAAAAATAAAGTTTATTGAAAGTATTTCTCCATAATTGCACCTTGCAATTATTGCACAAAGCTAAGAATTTTGAGCTTCTCCAACCGGTGGAAATCGGCCGTTAATATTTCTGCAATATGGAAAAATTTCCTTCAAAATTTTATTCTTAATTAAAAGCAACTGAAATAATTTTTGATTGTACAATAAAATAATTTAGATTTATTTCGTCGGGGGGGGGGGGGGCACTCGCACCCTAAGGCATTCTATTTACGCTATGTCTACTAGGCAGGTCCGTATTCTAATTATTTTAGATAAAAATTAAATAAACGACGATCGTCAAACGGTCACATCTGATAAAGCTCCGGAACTGATGTTTTCTTTGCGGAATCGTACAGTTTATTAATTAAACAATTAAGTAAAGGTACATAAAAATTATAATTTTAACATATAATTATCAATTAATTTCTTTTACAATGTATCTGCGTTTTCCACAATAACAATTTTAATTAATTAAAAGCTAAGATATAAAAATGTTTAATTGCATCATTTAAATTTTCTTATCGCGTAATTTCAAAATGAATTACCGATTTATAAAAAAAATATTTTTGCTAGAGTAATTGTTTAACAAAAATTAAATTGCGTGTTAAATTAATGTGTAATACGTGTGATATTATGAGTAATTACCAATCTGCTACTGAAATTCACAATTTGATAACTACTATCAGTTGCAGTTGTGCATTTATTACGTGTATATCTTATCTGCGAAATTAATATTGAATTAGCAGTTTAAAAAAATTCATGTTATGTACTTTATTTAGCTTGTTAATTTTTAAATTTTAATTTAATAGTGAATAATTTCTACTTATGCAATAAAATTGTTAGATAAACATTTCGAGCAAACCAAATCCTACTATAATTATCGGAATTTTATTTTAATTTTGTTTGTGCAGCTGCCTCATGCGATATCGGATACGAAAATCTGCATAATAATTTGATTTTTTTACTAATTTGAAATTATGAGCAATTAATTTGCAAATTATGGAGAACATAAAATTTGAATCTAATCAAAAAATTCCACTTTGAAATTATATGCATTACATGGAGCAAATCGTAACTGTTTTATTGGCGTTAGTTTTATCGCGCATGTAAAATTTCACTATTACTTCGGTAAGTTTGGTAAGATGCAAGATTATGCTAGAATTTTTTATAACAAATTTAAAATAATCAACACCGACTGATAACTCACCAAATCGAAGATTATTAAATGAAAACAATTTAGTTCGAAAATTTTCCGAAGTTTACTTTCCTAAAAATTGATCTATTAATACATTTTTTTTGTATGAAAATGTGATATTGAAAATGCACGAAAAGGAAAGTATCTTATGATAAAGCCTCTCGGGGTTTCGAGGCAGGTCATTCTCGGAGGCGTCAATGTGGATCATAATATCCTAATTTCTGACGCAAAAGACTTTCAAGGTACGGAATCACATGCATGGCGGCATTCTCTTGTTGTTGAAAAATGCCAAATTAACTCGTCAACAGTTTTAAAAAATTGCATTATTTATTGTTTATTATGTGGTTTTCAAATTTATGCAACTAAACTCCATTTGTTTTAATTATTTGCACGACCATGATTAATTCTTCTAAGAAGATGAGTTAATCGAAGCTAATCGTTGAAATTACGTAGGCATTCAATTTTTATTCGGCCATTTTACAATTTTCTAATTAATAAAAAAAATTGTTACAAATTCTCACCTTGCATTGCGCCAATACCATCAAGGACACTATACAGGATTTTTTTTAATGTTTTAAATTAATTTATAACCAAATTTTTTCTAGGGTAAAATAAAGCTTCATTTTATATATTTTTTTATTATTCTTTTATTGCTTTATCTTTATTGTTATTATTTTATTGTTCATTCGGTACACGATTTTAATAAGAAGGTCTCAAATTAATTTTTCAATCCGGCTTGCTTCCGAAGGTTTTTACTATGCCATCAAAACTTAGTTATAAAATAGTTACGAAAAACATCTTCTAAAAGATTTTTGAATTTGCAAAATGATCTTTCAAAACAAAAATTGGAGAAAGAAACTCAAAAGGAACAGCTTGGGATATTCTAATTTTCTTATCCCACTGTCATTTTGCTTCTTTGGCCACGGCTTAGAGAGTGGGTGTCTGATTATTACACTTTTAAATTGCAAATATGATTTGATTAATTACATTTTATCAGCTCGAATAAATTCAAGTTACCGCGGTTTATTCAAATTATACACTTTAATGTAACTCAAATAATAGGTGCAAAAACACCTTAATGCAAATGAAGACATTAATGCGTTAACAAAAATTGTGATCTAAAGGCTATACCTAGTACTAAAATTTTGCAATTTTTTTAATAGTATTTGTTAATTACTTATAATTATCAAGTTTTAATTAAAGATTTCGCGGTTTATGATTATCATATTTACATATTCGTATTTATAATTTTAAATAAATTGCGTAACCTAGCCAGCACAAGTTGATTTAATAAATTATAATTATTGGTTACCATAAATTTTTGAAAAAAAAATAATTATTATGTAACCTTATTTTTTTTTTTTTTTTGCGAAGGTCGATTCTGAGAGTTTTAATGAGTTCGCATAATTAGATTAATTTAGAATTGCTTAAATACTTTTATAATTGACAAACGAAGGAAATACTTTCTGTTTCACAAAAAATTTTAATTGCAAGGAGGCCTAATTAAAATATTTTGAACGTAATGTACGAGTAGTTAAATTACTGGCCACTCTCGAGTTTAGTGTTAAGGTGTAACGAACTTATTGCTCGATTTAAACGTTAACAATTGCGTGCATGATAACGTGGTTTTTTTTTTAATTTTAATTGGTCGGTTTTATTGTATGCAAGACTTAAGATGGTAATTATTGTTTCAGTGCGGCCTGGCTTAGAAATGGGAAGTGAGCACTATTGCCTAAGGTGGAATAATCATCAGAGCAACCTGCTGGGGGTCTTCAGTCAACTACTACGGGACGAAAGCCTCGTGGACGTGACACTGGCTTGTTCAGAAGGGCACTCGATTCGTGCCCACAAAGTGGTGCTCTCTGCCTGTTCTTCATACTTTCAAACTCTTTTTGTAGACCATCCTAGCAGACATCCTATAGTAATTTTAAAAGACGTGCGATTTTCGGAACTTCGCACGTTAATAGAGTTTATGTATAAAGGAGAAGTAAACGTAGAATATTGCCAATTATCAGCACTACTGAAGACTGCAGAGAGTTTAAAAATAAAGGGACTCGCGGAAATGACAAATCTCGGCCCATCTTCACGTGATTACAAACAAGATGCCGAATCTGAACAAATCGAACCGACTGAATTGGTCAACAAAAGGCCACTAGATGAACAAGATCACAACACTCAAACACCCCCAAGAATATGTCGAACCCCGGAAAGACCAACGTCGAGGGAACCTTTACGATCAGGAACGCCCTCCGAAGATTGTGGACCCAGTGATATGAGCATTCATAGCAACAGCAATCCTATCACTTCTTGTTCTGCCTTACCAGGTTCTTCAATATGCAGCCGACTGCCTTCGCCATTAAATAGCGAACCTCTACCTGGCCCTTCCGGATTACCACCTGTTCAACAAGTGCCTCTGGTAAATATTTTATTTTATTTTTTTACTTATTTTGAATTTTTAAAACGATTTTTGAATTTATAAAATGGTAAAAATTAATTTGTTCTTTTGCTCTCCTTCCTGCGCTATCATTGAGATCACCGAATATCGGTTCCAAAATTATACTACATTTTCACCATTTATATACAACTAAATTTTTATTCAATCAAATTTTTGAAAATCTGGCTTTGGAAATATAAAAATACTGGTACTTATGATGGGTTCGAAATAATAGGGTCTATCCGTATTTTGAAATAACCCAAAAAATGCATGAATGAAATTTCACGCAACGTAATTAATTCATAAACCAATCGGACAATCTAAAATGTACCTACTGCAAATACTTGCATCAGGTTTATAATATTATCTATATGAAATGCGTTTGAACCTTTTATGCAAGTGCATTTTAGTATAAATTTTACAACAATTTTTAAAATAAAGCAAACAAATTAATAAAAATTGTTTTGAAATTGAAATTAACGTGAATCATTTTCTACCCTTGGATTACCCTGCATTATCGACTTCAACCCTGGGGCGAACTGACCCCAAAATTGTAATTCGTGAAGACTGTAAATAACCCTCGATCAAAAAGAGATATTTATGGCGACAAAAAACTTTTGGTACAAAAATTTGAACCTAATAAATTGTGCTACCGCAGGGGATTTTTTTGTTAAATTTCAGGTGCATGTTGACGCAGCCATTTTTACATTTTATCGTTGGGTGATAATAATTTATCAGTCGACACGCCTTATTTTTAAACTTAAACTTAAGATTGAATTTTGGTTTTTTTGTTATTTTTTTTATTGTTGCGCCGTCGTGTAACCAAAAAATTGAAGCAATTTTGAATTGTAAAATTTTCTGCATTGTACATTTCGTTCCTAGCCCTGGCTGATAAATTTTCCGTTCGAAGGAAGTATACGTGTAAACCAGCTCTAATCAGCTTGATAACCCATAACATTCCGCTGTTCCAAAGCAGTGGTATTTATTCTCAATGCACGTAAAGTAAAAAATCAAATATGTACCTACCGTAAAAAAATATTTTATTCGTCTATTTTTATCATATACCTAAACCATATCGGTGATAATAGAATTGTGAACCATTGATTTAAACATGGTATGGGATGCTCCAGCTGTATATTTGTAGAATCATGCACGAGGTACAATTTTTAAAATTATTCAAGGTAGTTATTCCAAATTCCATCATGTAATCCGCCGATAATATCGATTAGCCCCCACTAGGTTGCGCTATATAGGGTGGTTATTTTCAAGAAGCAAAGTGGGTTGAGATGGCTTGGATTACCTAATGAAATTCTTTCATAATGTTCTTCTCCAGTGTCTCCTTTTATATCTTTAAAATTTCTTCAACGACACTAGATTTTTCAGTGAGTGCTTTCTCGCCACGTAAATAATGCAATTCTGTTAGATTTTTCAAAAATGGAGTTCCTAGAATAACAATATTATATAAAGGCGCTCCTCAGGCTGTAGAGGATAGTAGATCAAAGTCGTAGAGGGAGAGGGTAGAGCTGCAAGTCAATATTTTACCTATCGACAACTGTCGAAGACCAGTAATCTAATTCATATTCATTCCAAGTTTTTGTTTTGATATTTTCTCAAATAACGATATAAATTCTGCTAGAGCCTGATTTTAGGAATTCATGTGTCTGATATGGTGACTCTGTTTGTTTCATTTACAGCATTTCAGATTTTTCTTCTGGGGGACATTAACCTGGTTTACCAGGATTAAGTCAGTCTCGATCATCATCACGTGATAAGGTGAATTTCACGACTTTCCAAAGATTTTGCTCTCTTTTGGACTTGTTTTGGTGTGGAGTCTTTTTCTTTCTTTTTCATTTTTCACAAGTATGGGCGTGAAAAGTCACTATGTTGTGTGTGATGAAATTTGATGATGTTTTGGGGAAGTAGAACTCACCTGACTTCCCTCATGAATTGTGATCTACGGTGTTTAATTTTCCGCAATAGAGGTAAATGCGCTAAATTTTTTTTACAAAACTGACTTGGGGGGGTTTTTCCAGGACCGTCGAGTTTATACGATGGGCTAAGCCAACGCTTCTCAAACTTTCTTATATTGCGACCTCTTTTTATCAGCCATGCCGTTAAGTGAACCAGATGGTATTATATTATATGTCACCCTCAATTCTGAAACAGAGGCAGAAAGATTTGGGAAAATAATTTTATCAAATTTTTAAAATGTTTTCCGTTTTGCAGGGTGGGCTAAACATCATTTATTATAGGAATTTGTGAACAACTCACAGTTGAACGTGAATTCTGAACTATCCAAAGACCCTTTAATCAAAAGTCTGTTGCCCATCAACCATTACACGAACTATACGTGTACAACGTTTTTTTACCATTTAACCCAAATATATGCTTATTGCGCCGTCGTTCAATTTATTTAAAAATTATATTCTCTTTTAAATAAAAACCAGAAGGTCAACAGCCAAATTTAAAATTTATATGACTAGACGGAAATAAATAAAATTATGGAGTACTTCACTAATCGAACCCGAACATAATATTCTACCATTTTGAAAAATATTCTATTTCTAGCACACAAAATATTAAAACTTCATAATTAGTCACCTAATTTTTCCACTTTTTTTTAATAATTGGTAAAGGGTGCAGGTGGGATTTGAGTTGCAGCAATATAATATTTTTCGGTGAAGGAAGTTTTGGTTTTCTTGAAGGGATCATTTCTAAGATTATTTCCTGAATGAACTCCACTAATTGACTTAAGTATTATTTGCTTATCTTTCTAAGAGTTCCAATACTTGGAAGTTGAGGTGACTTCTTGCATCTTTTGTGAGTTATGTTCACGTCCAAATTCTTATCTTGTCTTATTTCGGTAGAAGCTGGCAAGAACCAATCAACCAACTAAAAAAGATCGAATAAGTATTTTTTAACCATAGAAAATTCTTCAGTTTGATTGGCTCTTGCTTGCAGCTTGCACCTAAGCAAAGCAAGACAAGATCATCGACGTACGAATGCCACTTTGGTCTCTCGTCGCCCAGCAGGCGTATAGATCGCCTCCGTCGATGCTCATTTGGATTAATTATAAAATCTTATATTTTGATAAAAACGTCGTTAATTTCTTTAATTACTACCTACGAATATTTTTGAGCAAATTTAAATTAACGATTGTAAATGTGGTGCAAAGGCATACAATGCGATAAACGTCAACAACTTGGTATTCGCTAAGTATTGGTCAAACATTTTTCTCTCTAATTACTATTGGTTTAGATAAAAAAAATCCGAAATCGACCGTTTAGGTTTAGGCAGTCTGCCCTTGTTTCAACCCCAAAACTCCTGACCTCGCAAATATTCAGTTTTTCAATAGGTTAAATCATTAATTCCGTTTATTGATATTATTATATTTCGTTCGGCTGTATTTTTATATAGACGTAAAAAGCTACCCGATAAAATATAATTTGGTTTACGTCGACAAAAAGTTTAGTATAGGTATTTTTTTTTAATAATTAGAAATTAATACCAACTCATTTTCAATTCATAAATTTAATGTATAGATAAGATATCGATTAAAGCGATTGCTGTATTGTTTTATAAATATTTTTTTAATACTAATAATTTTAATTATTAATAATTGAAAATGGTTAATTGCATGCAATTAACTTAATCTCGAATCATGGATCCAGTGGGTCATTATCAAACAATAGCGCTTTTCTCGTTCGTATAATATTTATTAAATACTAGAAAATACAGTGGGACCTTAATAATTCGATACTTATACTAATATAATTGGTTGGTACGTGTGTAGGTGCATAATTATTAAACGTTTATATTTTGATGCAGAGTTTGAAAAAAGAAGTGGATTGGGGAGGCGGTTTGGACGAGAAAAATGCAGGCGAGAGTAGTTCCGATTATTCCAGACATCCACACGATTCGGTAAGTTGAGTTTTTATTAATTTATTTAGTTGTTTACATAATATATTATGCTCGCTTAATATTAAATACTTAAAAAAAAAGATGTTTAATGTGTTGTTAAGTGTACTATATGAAACCTTGCGAGTGTGCTGTCAAGAAGTTGACATTCATTTTGGCTTAGGACATTTTGTTTTTCGTTTATTGGAATAAGCTGTTTGTGCAGATAAAATTAGTATGTGTAAGTTCGGTGATACGCAGGGGCAACAATGTCGGACCTCCACTCACTCACTCACTCACTCACTTCTTCAGCCAAACGAATGAGCGTCAACTTCTTGTAGTAGTGTTACAGGGTAGGCAGATGTTCCGCAATGATACGGCAAGAAGTTGATGTAAGTTTGTTTGGTTGCAGGAATTGGATCGTGGAGATGAGGGATCGCCGCGGCTATATCCTTGCATGTACTGTGGGGCGTCGTTTCCACATCAAAGCAAGCTCACCCGACACATATTATCGCACAGCTTAGAAACGCTTAAGTATCGTGAACAACTGCAACACGCGGGATTAGGTTTACCGGAACCTTTGCACCTTATGGAGTCTCACTTTAGCGGAAGAGGTCCGGCCGCTCATCCGGAACCACCGGATCCCACCGATCAGCCGCCCACTCCTATGGACTTAGAACTTGTTGGTGATGGTGGTGGTGTTGTTTTGTGCAAATTTTGTGGTAAATCGTTTCCGGAAGTGGGTTCGTTAATTGCTCATCTACCTGTACATACTGGAGATCGACCGTTTAAGTGTGAGTTTTGTGGTAAAGCGTTTAAATTGCGACATCATATGAAGGACCATTGTCGTGTTCATACCGGAGAGAGGCCATTCCGTTGTTCTTTATGCGGTAAGACGTTTTCTCGTTCTACTATATTGAAAGCTCACGAGAAGACTCACTTTCCAAAGTACGTGCGAAAGTTTTTATCGCCAAGTCCGTTGGATACGGAAGAGGAAAATCCACACTAGTGCCCGTGTCATAGTTCCTTAGACTGACGCTTTCATAGCTTATATTAGTTAATTTATACATAATAAGATAACGCCTATATTGTTCACCAAAATTTTTATAATACGCAATCACGTTTATTAGAGTAATCGGGCAGCCCAAATGAGAAAAACAAAAATTTAGTAGTATCGAAATTTTTAGTAGTACATAGTACCAATGGGCGTAAACTTCTACCTTATTTAAAAGGCAACTGTAAGAGCTGTGATAGAATTAACTATAGGTGTATTTGGGGGTGAAAGCTGTGATGCGTGGCCGTGGATTTATGGGCTGCCGGATTTTAGGTAAATAAATCGTCAAATCTTGTAACGATGATCTTCCATGGATGTAGATGAGCTAGCATTCCACCAACGGCAAATTTTGCTTTCTATTACTATTATATTATTACTAGTACGTTATTTTTTTTTAATTGATTGATATTTTTTTCCATAATATAATGTAACTTAGGTATGTAAAATGTCCTGGCAGTATTATTATGCAGGGATGTAGGTAGGATATGTCCTGGAAGTATTTTTACCATTTTCGTCTTTGTTGTTTTTTGAGTTTTGCATGATGCTTGTTCTCTCTCCTCCGCGTTTTTTTGTAGCTTTTAAATAAATACCTAACGATTCATTTTTTTGTCGAAATACTAATGAAAATTACGTCGTTAGATTCTTATTATTATTATTATAATTCGTTGTTGTTTTTTTATGCTGACCACTGACCGGTGCGCAGTGCCATCCTCTTAAAGCAATACTGCGACATTCTATGTTCCTTTAGGTTTATGAAGATTGTTTATTATAGAAAATACATAGCAATAATAACAGATAGTAATATATAAAATATCAATCAAGCACTTTTAGTCAATAAGTTTCATCAAACTACGTTTTGTTTCCTACGTGAGAGAGTATATTTATCATACCTTAAATAGAGAGATTATATATATTGTTGTATATACTATTATGTAAACGTAGAAGTAGAATATTTATTTTGCGATTTTTTAGCTGCAATTAAATTATTAATGTGGCTGTTGTATCCAGTGGCGTGTGCGGCCGGTGGGCAAAGTGGTCGGCCACACAGGGTAGTTAAATAATTCTCCTGACCAAAGGCAAAAAAAAATAAGTTAGGAGGTGAAAAAAAAATTGCAACAGGAGTGCCTATCAATAAGACTAACTAAGATGGAATATTTAAAAATTAAAGCCTGCTTTTACGTTGTATATGGTACGAACACGGTGTTAATAAAAATTTAATAATGTTATTGATGGTGCTAATTAAAATGTTTAGGATAAGAAGGCAGTGTTAGTGAGATTTTATACCATGATTAATTTCACTTAACGAAATTGTACTTATTGTGATTTAGTATTTATTTGAATTTTTTGATATTTTGATATTTTTTTGTATATTTTCTTTATTGGCTAGTGTTCCAAGTGTACTGATACTGCCTTTCAGAAAAGAATTACATCGCAGTTCGGTAATGCACGATTGTTGGAGAGATAGCGACTGATGTATTACATAGAGAAACGAGGTGGTTTCCAACTTTAAAGCAATTTTGTAAAATTAAATCGTATAGATATAATATTATAGTAGGAGCAACACGATAATAAAATAATTAATAAAAATTGCAGATGTAATCTGTGATAGTCTGTGATGAAATGCATATTCATTATTGGTTATTGTTGTATTTGATGATGATACCTTAACTTATCATGAACTTTCTCAATTTTTCAACTTAAATATTACTTGTTCTTTTTGCGACAGTTATTTTATTATTTGACAAATTATCGGTTTAATCAACTGTTATATAATTTAAGTTGGTAAATAGATACCCATTTGTATATGGTAGCTCAGGGTCACTCACTTCCAATATCAATAGAACTGTTATTACAATAAAATAGGTGTAGCTGCAGTTATTTATATAATGTGTTACACAGTTAGACGAATAAACAGGGTACTGATTAATTATAACGCTTTTTTTGCCAATTTCATTTCAACTTTTTCTTTTCTTTTCTTTACATACTTTTTTTTAATTCTTATTCTTATTATTATATTATTCTTTTTAATGATAATCTCGTAATGAAGTGATATCATTTTATGATTATTTGATAAATTCATTATTTTATTATTGTTTTATTAATTACTTATTATTTGATTGATGGATTTTGCCTCACCAGCACACTCACACACACACACACACCAAGTATGTTATTTTATTATACTTGATTGTTTTTGTTTGATATTTTTTTTTAAATCTTACAATATATCGCGTGGTTTGTCATTATGAATTATTATTAAATTCATTATCACAAATGCATTATAAATTACGATTGGTAAACCCAATTGAATTGTTGACCATCGCTTAGATTATGAGTAACGCGAAAATAAAAAACTCTAGCAATTGTTAAATAAAAGCACAAAGAGATAATAATTCAATTTTTATCTTATAAGCTATGCGGGTAATCGTAATTTAAATTTTTTATCGGAAGGGGCCACAAAAGAAAAATTATTTTCATAAAAATTTTGAAAAAAGGTTGTAAAACCGTTGCATAATTTATAAAATTTGCACTTCTTGGTCACAGTACCTACTGTGAGGGGGGGGATAGTTTACTTCCCAGTGTTTTGTATTATTCTAAAATGTTACAATTTCGTATATTTTTCGTCTTTCCCAACGTCACTTAAAAATTTATTTAAGAACATAAGCTCGGAAGCTCCCCCCCCCCCCGGGGCTACACCTTTTTCTATGATTATTGTTCTTACATCGAACCTATTCATCAGCCTGCCTGCTGTTGAAGAATAACGCACGCAATTGAGGACTTTAGCGATCACGATTCTGGAACTTTGAAAAATACCGGAGGCGTTGCAACTATGACAGTAGGCAGGCTTACTCCACGGGTAGCATAAAATTATTTATTAAAACTATATATTTAAAATTATAAAAAGTTACGGAAACTTTTTGGCGGTGCCGGTAAATCCAACCTTGTGGCTTGCAACTTTTTTTGTTTTATAGTCCTTCATTAATCTTGTTTTTTCAAGCACTTTTTTCTCGAATATACCAGCAACGTTTTCAAAAATTACAATGGCGTCCAGGAAATATTTTTTTGAAAAGTGCTCCGAGCAGCTGACGTCGAAAAATTTCAACGTCATCATAAAACAGCTTAAAATTTAATTTCCTTGAGATTTGTTGTATCTGAGAAACTTTGTATCACTTAATATTTGCAAGTCACACTCGGTAATAGATTTTAAATGTCAAATAAAATTACTTGGGAATTCAAAAAAAATGCTTGCATCGAGAATAGCGAAACTAACATACTTGGTTTATTTTTTGTTATATAGGGTGATTCAAAATTTGAAAATCTCCGTAGGTACCAGAGTGTCTTATATTCGTCAAGTGTGTAACACATTATTGGCTCTTGCCCAAAACTTTTATATAAGATAATTTGTTACAGATTTATACCACATAGATTTTAATAAACAATAGTAACCGGAAATTATTTATTAAATAAACAAACACAACTTGTTGAGTGCCAACTACCTATCTGATAATTAATTGTTAAATTAATAATAAACACGAGATGAAGCTTGCATTTTTTGCAAGACTTGATTAATTGTTTTCCCACAACTGTCCTCAATTTTGATTGAATTGAATAGTAAGGTCGTGCTACCAATGAAACAGTAGTAAAATTGCAATTTAAACTGCAGTGTTTTTAATTTGTACGGTCAAATCCAAAATGGCCGAAGTGTGTGAACTACAGTTTCCTGTAATTTTAACAAAACTCCATTTTTGAAATTCAAAGAATCGCACATCTTTGAACATTTTTTGTTATAAACAAATTGCGTGTAATAAAATTACATGATTATGTAGGCGTAAATGGTTTATTGAGTTGCAGGCGTTGTAATTGGTTTTGTTATTGATATTTATTTTACCCTGGCTCATTGAATAGCTAATTCTCGTTTTAGATGTGGGGCGCATTTCGTATTGTTGTCACCATCAAACGGAGTTAGTTTATCTTTTATTAAGTTCCTGTAATATCTAAACCATTATGATGTAACACTGCGGTAGTATTAATACTCATCACACACGTACACACAACCATGTCAGTAGAAGTTAAAATTATTGTACCGATAATGAATTTTTTTTAGAATACTAATAGCATGGCTATGTTACTATGTAGATATTTACGTGGTTTTGCTTAGTTCTTTCCAATTGTTATAAAAATTCTGATCTTACTAGATATTTATTTGTACAAAAAAATATTTGTAAATTTTATTCCAAATAAAACTGTACCAACTTTGTTTGCCATTATGTCTGCAATGCTTATTGTTAAAATGAACAAGATGCATATCATAGTTGTAAAACAATTTTTTGACAAATAAAATTATGTACAATATTTTCTATTTTTTTACCCGACACTTCCAAAAAGACGACCCCTCTAAAACAACACGTTAAACTCGCTTTAATTTTCTTCCCGACTAATATTTTTGTTTGCTTTCAGAATTCTTTAGAAGTCGAGCGATGTTTTAATTCGCCAGGAGGGGAGAGGCCTTCCAGTACTCACAGCAGTAGATCCTCGACACCGTTTACGTTTCCACTTCCGTCACTTGCTACGTCGCTTTTGGAGGTGGGTTTAATGCACCCCTCGCTGTTGAGCGAGGAAATGTTCAGATGCTCGGTTTGCATGGCAGCTTTTCCATCGGTGTGGTTGCTGGAGCAGCATACCGCTCTCCAACACATGGGATCTCTGAGTGCGCTCGACAAACCGTTCATTTGCGACCAATGCGGACAGAGCTATCGATATCGTTCGGCCTACATTAAGCACAGGGAGCAAAATCACAGAGCCAGATTGCCAGCAGATAAATTATTTTCGTGTGACGTTTGCGGAATGCAGTTTAGATATTTGAAGTCGTTCAAGAAGCACAGGTTAAACCACGCGTTGGAGCGTTTGCATGGTAAAAGTTCAGACGCGTCTCTTAACGAAAACAAAGACGAATCGGATAAAGATTCCCCGATGGAAAACAGCAGCGACCACGTGTCGAGTTCGAACGAAGCGATCAATAATGAAGAGAGCGAAATGGAAACGGTAACCATCAAGAAGGAAAATTCGAGTGACGAAACTGGAGAGGGCGTTTCTTCCGACGTGGAAAAGGCCGAGATCGAACAAGACGACACCATAGACTCGGCCGTTTCGTCGGCACCTGGAGCAAGCGTTTCCGAGACGATCAAGAAGGCGCAAGAAACGAACCTGATAAGTTTGTTGCAGGTCGATTCCATGGAAAACCAACGGGAACGAAGGTTTGCTTGTCCGTTTTGCGGAAAATGCGTGCGATCTAAAGAAAATTTGAAACTGCATGTTCGGAAACATACGGGCGAACGACCTTTCGTTTGCTTATTTTGTGGACGCGCTTTTGGTGGTAAAAGCGATCTTACACGTCACTTGCGTATTCACACTGGTGAGAGACCTTATCATTGCGATATGTGTGGTAAATGTTTTGCACGAGCAGATTATCTTTCCAAACACTTAACCACGCACATCCATACACCTCGCTGACAAAAGTAGTTTCTTACAGTCGGATTTCGCGATTGTATGAAATGATTTACAAATTTTGTTACTTCTTGAGTTTTTTCCGTCCCAAATGTTAATTTTTCGAGCGTCTATCAAAAAGTAATCAAAATTCATTTTCGAGATTTCTTTTTATAAAAGTTTTTCGTTTCAAGCGTTTTTGAAAGAGGTTAAAATTACTTGAATTTACAAAAAATTGTGAGAAAAATAGTCGCGTTTTGTTTCATCTTGGAAAATTTCCAGAATCCATCGAGCATTGTTCCGGGCGGCAACGTGATGGTTTTTCTAACTTAATTAATTTTTTTTTGACTGTTCGCCGGCCTGTGTAATCGTGCGATGGACGACTATTTTATTATAACCATGTGCATTATTTTTCTCGCAGACAAAATTTCAACGAATATTTTGTATTAGAATTTGAAATGGAAGTCTAACGAAGTTTTCTTCGTAATTTTTCAACTAATTCCATTAGTTCATAAGTTACCAAGCAATACAACTACAGCACTGAGTGTGTGTGTTTCCTACTAGTCACGGGGTAGTCATTGTTTTTTATAATAAATAAAAGTGGATCGATTTGTATATAAAAATTTGGAGATTTGTTTGTTAACTTCAGGGTGGTCCACGAACGGTGTTTATTAGCTCGAATAAACTTCGATCTCTTTTTGTGACTGATTTTTAGCAAGCTTTTCCATTATGTCAGTTGGGTTTTAAGGTCATTATGGTGGCGTTCAAAGAGAGTACTGTGTCCGTGTGTTTTGTTCACCTTTTCACTCTGCTAGTGTCCTTCAATTTTCACATAACCTTTTCCGGTTAGCGCCGTCAATGGAAGTTGTAACCTCAATCGAGATTGTAACGCACCGAACTATATTATAATAAATGGAACGAATCGATGCCTTTTCTTAATATCAAAACTGCGCAAACCATTTCGTTTCATTTAATAAGTAGAGTTCGGTGCGTCGTAGGGATTCCCCGAGCGTACAGGGTGCGTTCATAAAGTTTTTAAAAACCGTAGTGATCCAAATGAGCTTTCGAAGCGGCGTTTGTAGATCACCCTGTCAAAAATCAAAAACAGTTGTAAATTATTCACATCGAAAATATTTTAACAAATAAAAATTTTACTATATTGTATTGTGCCAAATGGATGTACCTCATATTTTATGTGTAGATTGTTACCTACCTAACTGTACATTTGATGTTTATTGTTGTTTAAAGAAATTAAATGTTTAACATCGATCCCCGTCTGCCTCAACAAATACAGATGTTTATTTTTTATACATGTACAAAACAATCTGGATATTTAAAACGCCAGTTTTAGTAATACATTGTTCGCTGGTAACACAGCAAGCTCAACACAATCAAATGTAAGTACCTACTGAATTTTCTAAGATGTTAAACATTTACTATAATTTTTTTCTTCTCTGTTAATCATTTACTAATTTTTAATAATATAAGGATTAAATATCGATCGAATATATAGGATGCTAAATTGGTGTTACATACTTCCGGCACCCTGTATATTATACCATGCAAAGTTTTCTGTTTTTTTTAAAGCTAATTTTTATAAATGTGCCTTTAAGTCTTTTTAATCAAGTTTGTCCTAAAGAGTTTGAGTCCTTCCATGTGCATGTGCCGGACCTCTATTTGTCGCCTCCGTGTACATAAAAAAATTATTATGTAAATTAAAATGTTCCTATTTGAACATAGTAAAATGTAAATTTTTCGTCGATCTTGTTTTGGATTGCATTTTGTGATTTTAGTTAAATTTTTTTTCCAAATTATTTTGTGATATTTGATCTACGAATCGGAACTTTTTTCCAGTAACAAAATTATTTCGTTTTCGGAATGCGTAATTATCGTCACCAAATTTAAACCAAAGAAAATTTATATACATTTAGGTTCAATTTTTCAGTGGCGTATTTAGGATCTTGCTCGGAGCTGTTGCAATGGCAACAGATAATTAATTTTTTGAGTTGCCAATTCGGTTCTATTATTAGAAAAATAATTCCTCCCCCTCCCTAAATGCGCTGCTGAGAATTTGGTCTATGGGAAAGAACCCATACTAAATTCAATTTAGTTTCTGGAACAATTTTATTTTTGTTACTGCAAAAAGAGTTGCTTTTTTGATCGTAGGTGTGTAAAAATTGAAATTTTTGATCTCATTTTAAGAATAGTATGTATAGGATGTAGTAAAATTGTTGGGTTGAATGCAGTTCAAACTTGTATAATATAAAATTAGTATTGAAAAAAGAGGAGGGGCATAGACTTACTATCTAAAAGAATCTTTTTTAGCTGTCTTAATGTTGGCCGTTTTTATTGGTGTCTAATATTGTTAACATATGAATAATAATAATAATAATAGTGAGTAAAATTAATTAACAATTACATATTATAACATAAATGTGTAATTTAATGTCCGATTATTGAATTTGAATAATTATGTGATAATTGATCTGCAATAATACCTTTTTAAAGTGAAGATTTTCGTTTTAGTCTTTTTTGGTGAAATTAAAAATGTTTGTATATAAGTATATATAGAAGGTAACTGATTAGACTTTTAAGTTCTTTTTGTTTTGTTATTAACTATGAGGTTGTGATAAAAAGTTGTTTTAGTATAAACTTTGATAATTTGCAGCTGTGAGCATAGCAAGCATACGTTGCTGTGTTAATTGTACAATTATAAGAAAGAAAAACACAAAATAGTCTAATAATTTTTGTAATTTTGTAAAGCGACAATAATTTTCGTTTACTTAGCATAATCAACACTTAGTTTGTTACTTTAATTAAGTCTCATCAATATTATCCAATATTACCTACACACAAATTCTTTTAAGTAATACTTTTTAAGGGCTGGAAGTTTGCTTTGGATATTGCTCATTGATTTTCAATATTAATGAAAATTGGTGCTGTTCATGTGAACGATATTGTGATATGGAAACTTTGAATGTGTTAAATAATAGCTGTAGGGTTAATAGGTATGCCGTCAAATAGATATTTTATTTAACTATAGAATTTAAGTAAGTTTGTCAATCTATGTGTGATGTTTTTAAACTAAAATTTTAGCAAGAAAAAATATATTATATTATATTTAAGTGTGAAATTATGATACTACCAAAATATGACACTATTTGTATTAAAATTTGTGTCTTAATATTGAAATACATCGAAACGATATCAATGTTTTCATTCTCTTTTCATTTTCTTACGTATTAGCACAGGACCGTAATGCAAACAACTAAATTCTCCTCCCTCGCCTACTTTCCTTACTTTCGCACCTCATACAAAAAACATTTTTTTTACTCTCTTATTTTTTAAAGTCGCTCATTTGTTTTTATTGCAAATAAAACCTAACGTTTTGTTGTGTCTCATGTTGAAAATTAGTCAACTCTTACTAATCGAACGCCTTTATCACACATTGCACAACAGTTCGTTTAGGAATAACATTATTTTATTTCGTATTCAGTTGTGTTTAGTTTGTCGAAGGGGCAAGACGTTTTTGAAAAACGCGGAGTGAGTGCTTGCATTATTGGTTGTGTTTTAATAAACGGAAATTTATTTGGTAAGTAAAATAATTTATTTTAATTGGTTTGAGGGTTGAATTTTATTAATGTAACAACAAATAAATTTGCCCCCCCCCCCCTATCCATCATTAGTAGTAGTAATTTAATTTTAGTAAAGAACACAATTTTAGATAACATATTAACACGAAAAGCATTTTACTACGTTTTTTCATAATTTTTGCTTTTTAAATTCCTTTTGGGATTCAAGGAGGTGTGAACTGTGAAGTAATGAGGGGTGATTACTCTCACTTTCCTGATGCACTATGTACATATGAGGATTACCCTACTTGGGTTACGTTTTTTTAAAGGTATTTGGGTTAGATTAATAAAGATTATAAATCAATTACTCTCGCCCGTAAACCGAAGTCTACATCCGCGCTAAGGGTAGGTAGTATACACTTTGAGCGAAAAAATCCTACTGACACATTTTTTTGTTCAATCATTTCAAACGCCCCACCAATTAAAAACTTGATAAAATTTTTGTATTTATGTATATTACTTATAAATCTCACCCTCTTCAAAATTAAGAAGAAAATATAAAATGTTTGCTTTTCTCAAAGTTTTTATTTTATTTACATTTCGATAAGTGATTGGTTCGACTGTTTTTCCTATCCCCTTCTTGTGATATACCCTGGTTATAATAACAATATAATAATTAATTTGCATTTATGGTAACAAAATAATCTTAAAAATATTCATGAACAAAACTAACATTTTTAAATATGTTCTTCCACAATAACTCTTAATTTTAAAGGGGGGGGGGTGGTCTCAATAATATCAATTTCGATGTTAGTCTTAAAAGCCCTGAAGATTAAGCACTGCATTGAAATTATTTGAAAAACATTGTTGATAAACAGAGCCGTAATTAATAATGAAAAAATAATTTTTTCCCTTTGTCCGATAATGAATATTTTCCGTACCCTTTCCATACCCCCCGATCTCCCGGTTGTTTACCTTTAAAAGTACCAATTCTTTACGGATGTAGCTCCTCCTCAACTGAAACCCATCTTTTTCAAACTGGCACAGCTGCTTGCTTCACGGAGCACCAGTGACCATGGATGTAGTATAAGATCCAAGAAGGAGAAATTAGACTTTTTTAATATGGTCACAAAGTTAAAAAATTTAAAATGTGACGTTTAGAAAGTGTCAATTGAAAGGCCTGTAGAACTAAAGTGGTGTAAGGCCCGGTATTTCAGTGGGCAGTTAAGCTTTCGCTTAAGCTAATCTCAAGTTTAACTCAGTTCAACCAATCAACATGGTTAAATGCGAGATGTTGATTGGCTGAACCGAGGTAAACTTGAGATTAGCTTAAGCTTAACTGCCTACTGAAATACCGGGCCTTAGTCTATAAAATAAATTTTGTTTAACTTTTTTTTTGTACTTTTAGTAATTGTTATATGCATATAAAAACCATAATTTTTAGAACTAAAAATAAAGCATAGTATTTTTACTGCCATTTTACAAATTTTTGTATTAACCACTTAAGGCTGTGTTCTCACTTAGAATGAAAATTCGATTTTAAATAGAAAATGGACTATTTGGTGTACAATAACAGTAGCTGACCAAAAACGTACAATAAAAAATAAAGTAATGTGTAAAAAAAATCGCGAATGCAAGAGATACGCGCATTTTATCGTTAATTTTATTTACAATTTTCTGACTTTATTTTTGAAAATAACGCGTTCAAATTTTTACAGTATGTCTAAAACGTTATTTTTAATATTATGTCGGAGCCAAAATTTTTTTAAAATTGCGTTAAAAAAATTTTTTTTCGCGATTTATTTATTCGCGATAAAAGCGCTCCGACATAATATTGTAAATAACATTTCAGACATACTGTAAAAGTTTTAACTCGTTATTTTCAAAAATAAAGTCAGAAAATTGTAAATAAAAAAGTGGTTGCGAGAGAACAGCCTTAATGTTCATTGAGGTGCTTGACATGTCTAAAAAATTATTTCTATGAATTTGAACCTTTATTAAAATTTGATAGTAAACGCCTATTAACGTTTTCTATTGGCGAGCTAAATTTAAATCTGTGTTAAATTTTAATGGTTAGTTAATCAACTTTTCATAAATTTTATTCAGATTTCATAGGTATAAATTTTTTATTGAATTAAAACATAAAAAATATTTTTAGTTTTTAACTTGTGAAAATTATATTATGAATTATTTTAGGGTAAAATAAAATTATAAATAAAGTCGATAATAAAATAATTGCTTACTGTGAGAACTAAAGAAATTAATTAACCTTGAAATACTCCTACTAAATTGAAACTTTATAAATGAAATCAAATTCAAAAGAAATGCAGCTGAATAATATCGATAATTAAAAATTGAAACCCTATAGAAAATAAATGTTTTATTAAGTATAGGTACTAATTGAAATAATATTGGATTAATATTTTGAGTTTTCAACTTGTAAAAATTATATTTTGAATTATTTTAAATAATTGCAAGTAAATGTTAATAATAACATATTAATACATAATATTCATGTCCAGTGGCGGATTTAGCACTTGTGAGGCCTCAGGCGCAATTCAATTTTGAGGCCCCCCTTTTCAATATTTGCACTACTGTTACATTTTACAGCAATGGTTTTCAACTTCCGGTACACAGAGGAGGGACGTTAGCGCCGCAGGCGATTATTTAAAAAATACTATTTAATTTATATAGGAATATTTCACCTGAGGTCACGTGAGTTGACTACGAACGCTCAATACCCGGTTCAAATCCGGGTGAAGTTACAACTTTATTCTGGCCGTCTTGCTGGTCCTCCAGTTTAGGGGGTTTTATGTCGGGCTGGCTCCTAGTCGTAGGTAAACAATATAAAATGCTTATAAAACCAAACAGCGCTTGGCGATGTTTGGAAATTGGAAAACATCGTAAAGCGTTACAAAAATCGAATAATTCATTTCATTTTTTTTTATTTTGAGAGCTAAATTTTGAGGCCCCCTTAATTTTTAAGGCTCGAAGCGCCTATTTGAAAATCCGCCACTGACAGGAAATTCAAATTTTTTTAAATTTTACTACTGACTTTCAAGTAAAATTATTGGTTAGGTATGTGGTTGTAATGTCAGGTGTTAATGCTTGTAATGTTAGGTGGATTTAACAATTATGCCACTGGTATTTTTGCCTAAACTGTGTCGTGGAAGAAAAAAGTTTTTCATTTAAAACAAAAAAACCTAACCGAGGTTATTAATTAAGGATATCCTTACATTTTCTCCGAAAAGCCCTGAAGATGGACTAATTAAAGTTTAAAGTCCGAAACGTCGGCAATACAAATTATTGTTTCAATGACCTATTCCCAACTATAAATTATTAATTTACAATCCTAATGTAGCGACCAATAATAGAGGTACCTAATTTTATTGCAATGACCAATACGATGTACTTATTAACAGCTTTTCATACAAAAAAAACTTAAATAAAATAATTTTATTTTGAGAGCTGAATTTTGAGGCCCCTTGGATTTTCGAGGCCCGAAGCGCGCGCTTCCTGCGCCTAATGGGAAATCCGCCACTGTTCATGTCTTTATATTTCTGACGAGCTCAAATGAGAGCGAAACATTTGAAAATAATTCACAATTTAAATTTTATAATATAAAAATATATTTTGTTACAATTATGTAAAATGTGATCAAAAATAACGAAAAATTATATTTGTCAAGGAGGTGGTTTTCAACTGACAAGTCCTTTTTGGTTAATTGACAAATAAACCGGCAATTAATTATTAATTTTTTTCATCAGAAAGTTTCCTGTAAATTTTAATTTTCAATGTATTTTCTACAGCACTGGCTTGATGTGATCGGTGGTTGAGTCACAGAGCAGAAGTTCTGAGTAAGAATTTCTTAGTTTCGCTTACCAGTCAGCATCAACACACTGTAGACTTATGGGTTCAATACTTTCATAAATCAAGTTAATTGGCAAAAAATAAAAAAAATTTAAAATTCTGATCTTTGCCAGAAAACGGTAAAAAAAGCGCCAGAGGCGGTTACTCATTACTTCGTGATAAAATTTAACAATTTTTATAGAAAAAAGAAGTAGTATAAGATTTTGTTTAACATTCTTGAATTTAGTAATTTATTTATCATACAAATATAGCACCCATTCTGTCTATCTGTTTGTAATGTACTTTTGATTGGTTGGGATCAAAAGCAATTTTTTGTAAAACCAGTATAAGGCCCGGTTTGACTGTAAGTCCGCCTCAATTTATTTGTAATTATAATAATTTTATGTGTCGTCACACACAGTGGCGTAACCAAAACCTCATGTACTCGAGGGGCTTTCTAAGGCAGAAGTATCAAACTCATTCTAGCCGTGGGCTATTTCCTAACAAGAAAAACTTCCGCGGGCTGCACGAATGACCTTTTTTTTAATCCTCTTTATAATTTTCAATTATTCCCAAATTTTTTTTAAATCCCTCCGAGCAACATGCGTCGCCGGTTGTTCACGCCTAAAGATTTTTTTCTTATTTCATGACTTTTTTTACATCTAACGATTTTCAATTTTTTGACTCGATTTCATAAGCTATTGATTAATCGGGGCCTTTCAAATGGTGGTATCGAAGTACTAACTGATTAAAATTCTGAAACTTCGACTTCTTCAAGAATTTATTTACAAAATTAACGGATAATAGTAAAAAATTATTGATTAATTCGGGGTGGTTTTCAAAGAATGAAATCGAAATAAGTTATTAAAATTCTGCAGCTTCAAATTCGTAGAGAATTTTACTATCAAATTAAGAGAAAAGTTGTAAAAAAAATTATTTATTGGTAAATTGGGATGGTTTTAGGGGATTTTAATAAGTTAAATTAAATAACTAATTAAAATTCTGAAACTTCTAATTTGTCAACGATTTACCTAATCTATGGATGAAAAAATAGTAAAACATGAATTGATAAATAGGGTGATTTCGGGGGCTTTCAAAGGGTAGAAAAGTTTAGGTGGTTTCAAAGCTTTTTGAATGGTCAAATCGAAATAACTGATTAAAATTCAAGATTTTATCTACAAACTTAACGGAAAATGGTAAAAAATTATTAATTGCAAAATTAGGTTGGTTTTGGGGGCTTTCAAAGAGCGAAATCGAAATAACTGATTAAAATTCGGAAACTTCCAATTTGTCAAGGATTTACTTTAATCAAGAATGAAAAAATAGTAAAAAAAATTATTAATTGATAAATTGGGTTGGTTTGGGAGCTTTCAAAGTGTTAAATAAAAATAAGTGATTAAAATTCTGAAGCTTGAAATTCATCAAAGATTTAAAAAATAAAAAAAATTGGGAAAAAATTAAAATAATTACATTATGCAAAATCAAAACCTTAGCTACGTTTTTCAACATTCCACGGTTGTTGAAAATTTAAAAATATACTTGAAAGAGCAACATTCTACTGATATCGGTGCTCACTCCTGAATTGTATCAAAATTAAATATTTAACAATTTAATTTCAAACAAACTAAAAATAATCTATTAAATTTGGCAGCCTACAAACTAATACTAAATTTCATTTTTAATGTGGGTTGTAAGGTTACATATTATGGGCTCCCACTTATCAGTGTTCCTCTACCGCACAGAAAGAAAACAAATTTTGTTATCAAAACGTGTATTCAAATTTTGGCGGTAACTTCCTTTGGTAATGACTAGGTGAAGTTATAATATTTTTTACAAAAACGATAGTAACAAAAAAATTATTACTTCCAAATATACAAACGTGCACGTTCCAGTCCCTGCCACAACTTATACCCCTTTGAAGAAGAGTCCAAAAATAAACTTCTAATCATCAGCACTTGCACAACCCCCACGGTTACCATAACCGAGAATTGTACTATCGAAAAAAAGTTAACAATAAGAAAGTTTTCTTCTGCCACATTCCTGTCCCGTGCTTCATACGACTTAAACGTATCTTGCAAATGTCTCACTTGTGATAAATGACTGTGCACTTTGGAAATAACTTCCTGTATGTCTTGCACCTTAATCTCGTAACTTTCCTCCTCGGCCAATTCGTTGTTTATATTCTCTTCGCTACCCCACTCATCGTCGTCTCGTTCAACGATGATTTCAAAAAATATGGTTTTCTTATTATAGGAACTAATTGTGTTATCAAAACAAAACTTGTAGTCGCCATCGGAGGTGGCTTCGAACCTGTGATTATTCTCAGACTTCTTGAAATCGGCGTTGAGGACCCTGCCGGTTGGGTGAAAGAGTCGAAAGGTTATGTCCAAATCGCCATGGCCACCGTCGATGACTTGATATTCGAAGTCGACAGTCTCACCCTTTTTCACCTGCTGATAATAACAATCCTCCTTTCCGGGATCGACGTTAACCGTCACCTCCTTCTCAAACGACGCGGTAAAATTAAATAATACAGTCGACACAAACAGCAAAACTAACGCAAATCGAGGCATCACGAAAATTTTTACATATTCTAATTATTAAAAGAATTGTGTTGAATGTTTTTAAATTCAAGAGTTACTAATTTTAGGCAGCTTCATTTCAGTACTTACTGTCAGTTCGACCAACCTACAAACGCAAAAGCGACAAGGAGGTCGCGATCTCTTGATGATGATGTACACGGTGTTTACGGAATTGGTAACAAAACTTGGAGGAAATAAATATTTAAGCTCATAAAAACTTGTCCAAGTGTTTTCTTTTAAAAAATATATACTTTTGTGGAATTTTTTTCAGTTTTTATGTTTCTTTTTATTGTTATTGCTTCTCATCCAAACTACTGCTGTACAAATCTTTTGGTGGTCTGAGTTATTAATAATGTAAAAAATTACGCTATCTTTAGTCTCTATGTACAGTTTAGTCTCTTCGGGAGACGTGTAGAATAAGATCTTGTACCATCTCAAAATCTTGCTAAGGCGGTCTCGGAATGGATGCCATTTTTATGAGTTAAAGTTACATTTCGTTGTCGCTGTGATATCATCAGTAACATAACTGGACCAGGACAAACTTGCAATAAATAATGAATATTTACTGAATTACAGTATTACAGAGCACAATGGGTTACCGATTTAGTAAAAACAATCGCAAAGAAAACATTTTGATGCTGCGTGGGTGTACAAAATTTAGTTACTAAAATCTTCGTGTTGGCAATACGTAAACCCGCAACGTGATTAATACACCGCTGTCAAAATTTCTTACCGAAGATACATGTGTTTATAAATTAATCAAATTTGAATTAAATACGATAAGTGTTAACAAATCAACTATTTAAAAATGATGGTGAGTGTGTTAACGTAAAGTTTATTTATGTTTGGTTAAATTTTTTGAAAATTTATGGTGTGCACAAAGGGTGACGATTTAACCTTTTTTTATTCCACAGCAACCACAGATTCTCCTTTTGAAAGAAGGAACGGACACTTCGCAAGGAAAACCGCAGCTGATATCGAATATCAATGCGTGCCAATCTGTTGTCGACAGCGTTCGTACCACTTTGGGGCCCCGCGGTATGGATAAACTCATCGTGGATAACTCAGGTAAAACTACAATCTCAAACGACGGTGCCACCATTATGAAATTGTTGGACATCATTCATCCGGCGGCTAAAACTTTGGTTGATATTGCAAAGTCACAAGATGCAGAGGTGGGCGACGGAACTACCAGCGTCGTTTTATTAGCCGGCGAGTTTTTGAAACAAATCAAACCGTTTGTTGAAGAAGGCGTTCACCCTCGTGTTATCATTCGTTCCGTTCGCAAATCACTTGCTTTGTGTCTCGATAAAATTAACGAACTGGCTGTCAAGATCTGTAAATCAAATACGAGCGAAGTTCGTTCTTTACTAGAAAAGTGCGCCTCAACTGCACTCAGTTCGAAGTTAATCCACCAACAGAAAGATTTCTTTTCGAAGATGGTGGTCGATGCAGTTTTGTTGTTGGATGATCTTCTTCCTCTAAATATGATCGGCATTAAGAAGGTGGCAGGTGGTGCTCTGGAAGAGTCGCTCCTAGTCGAGGGTGTGGCCTTCAAGAAGACATTCTCGTATGCCGGTTTCGAAATGCAGCCTAAAACTTACAAGAAGTCTAAAATTGCGCTTTTGAACATTGAGTTAGAACTTAAAGCCGAAAGGTCCAACGCGGAAATTCGTATCGACAACGTTAAAGAATATCAAAAAATTGTGGATGCCGAGTGGAACATTTTGTACGATAAGTTGGAAAAGATTCACAAGTCGGGGGCTCAAGTGGTTCTCTCCAAGTTGCCAATTGGGGATGTGGCCACTCAATATTTTGCCGATCGGTAAGAATCTATTTTTTTTACAGTTATTAGTGTTTTTTTTTTCAACACTTTTATTTTGCAGGGATATGTTTTGTGCTGGTCGAGTTCCGGAAGAAGACTTGAGACGAACATTGAAAGCCTGCGGTGGTGCAGTGCTCACAACAGCCCATGATTTGAACGATTCCGTTTTGGGTTACTGCGATGAATTTGAAGAAATTCAAATTGGTGGAGATAGGTACAACATTTTCAAGGGTTGTCCTAATGCAAAAACTTGCACGTTGATTTTACGCGGTGGTGCCGAGCAATTTTTGGAAGAAACAGAACGTTCATTGCACGACGCGATTATGATTGTAAGGCGTACGATTAAAAACGATTCCGTAGTTGCGGGAGGTGGAGCAATCGAAATGGAGTTGTCACGTATGTTACGTGACCATTCACGTACCATCGCGGGTAAGGAACAACTTCTTATTGGTGCTATAGCCAAAGCACTAGAAGTGATTCCCAGGCAGTTGTGTGACAATGCAGGATTTGATGCAACCAACATTTTGAACAAACTGAGACAAAAGCACGCCCAAGGAAGTTGTTGGTACGGAGTCGACATTTTAAATGAAGATATTAGCGACAACTTCGCTGCTTGCATTTGGGAACCTGCTGTAGTTAAAGTTAACGCTTTAACTGCTGCCGCAGAGGCGACATGCATGATTCTTTCAGTTGATGAAACTATTAAGAATATTAAGTCGGGTGGAGATGCACCACAGGGCGGTCGAGGAATGGGACGTCCCATGTAATTAATTAATTTAGCTTTTTAATATTTAACAATTCTTACCATTTAATTTGCAGTATTTGGAATAAAATTTCTAATAAATCTCACTTCTATTAGTATTATTTCTTTTAATTATTCGACTGGGACAAAAAATATTGTAAGTTGTCTTCATCTTTTTTAATGCTATTGGTTTCGCAGTGTATAAAAAAATGAATTATTAATTTCAGAGAACAATCAAAATTGTAAGAAAGTTCTGAGAAATTCGGTAAACTTTAGCCAATTATACAAATTTTTTCCTAGTCTCATTGTGGGATCTTCATCTGTTAGATATATTTTTTTTACTTGGGATAGCATTGAAATTGAATAACTTTTTTGATATCACTGAATTTTGTACCTGCTTATCTCCCAAACCTACAAGAATTTCACAACCAAATGCATAGCTGGATATGCATATAAAAATCCATAAGGTTGATTGATTTCTAAATGAAAAAAATATTTTCCTGAAAATTTCAGCTTTCCAACCCTTCTTATTATTTAAGATTTGGGGACGTGTTTGCCCCCCCCCCCCCAACAAAGTTTTGCGCGGCGGGGTTCAAACAAAAAATATAGAAGTTTATTTATAGGCTCTTAACAATTGACACCAATTTCATCCAAAAATTCGATTGGGGGGGGGGGGAAGCGACATGTAAACAACTGCATTTTTGTGGACTAGGTTCTTTTGATATGAAGTGCAATTAGACGACACTGCGATATAATTTAGGACCATTGTGGCATGTAAATTTGTATAAGTGCAAAGTAGGATGACCTCACAAAAAGTTGGAGGGGGAGATACATTCCCATCTGCATTTATTTTGGACCTACAGTTGAACATGGAATCCAAGGTAAAAAAAGGAACTTACAGCTCAAAGAGTACAATCCTACTTATCGTAAGTTTAGACACTCAAATAATTTGTACAAACTTAAGATGCAAAAGTTTGAAATTTTCTTTATTCTGTACCACTCGAGAACCAAAAAACTAAATTCATATAAAAATACTTCAATGGTTAATAAAATATTATTAAAAAATTGTATCAATTGGTTTCACTAAAGTCAAATTTAAATGAATTATCACTATCGTATTCTTCCTCTTCAATTTTGGTTTCAAAAATTTCCATTTTTGTTTCCTCTAATAAAGTCATTTCAGTACCATCAAAATTTAAATCGTTACGAAAATGTCTCCATATTTGAAACAATTTATCAAAATCTTCTCCTTTATTTCCATAATTTTGATATTCTTGAAATTGTTTTAAAAGTTCTTCTCCTACTATTCCTTTAAAATCTTCATAACAAAGAACTTGGGTGTCATCAACAGGGAACTCTTGATGGAAATCGTTTTGAAGACGTTTGGTATAATCGATGGAATTTGGATTCCAGGGATAAATCCGACAAGCTTTAAATCCATTTACAATAGTTTGTTTTTTTAAGCTGTTCTGTAAAACCACTTCCAGAACCGGGCCAAACTTTTCTTTTGTTAAGACTTCGGTTGGATTTAATTGTTTCCATTCTTGTAGACCTTTCTTCCAATCGGTTTTTAGCGGTTTGAATGCAGCCGGATCTGTTTTGGAATCAAGTGCAATAAGAATAATTTTTAATTTGTTACATAGTTCACTCAATGCATACGTCATATGAGTAGTATGACCATCAACGAATAAGATCACAGGAAATATAATTCCATTTTTTTTTAAATTTGGATAAAACACATCATTTATATATTCATAAAACAGTTCTGGTTTCATCCATCCATCATCACTAATTCTACAATCCCATCCATCCGGTACAGTTCTTCTTATGTCTGAACTTCGCTTTTTATTAGGATAAATTATCATGGGTGGTGTTATTTTCCCATCCGCACCAAAAGTGAACATTCCAGTTATAGCCAATTTGGCATTCCCAACATCGACTTTGTTTCTCGTTCCTTTTGGTGTTAGAACTTCCTTCCCTTTAAGACATAACTGAAAGCAAGTTTCGTCGCCATTAAATATTCTACTGGGATCTTCCAATATTTGCTCAAAACCTTCCTCGACTAAGTATTCTTTAATTGACGAAAACCACTTTTCTACGTTACTTTCACTTTCATCTGCACTAACCGTAGAAGTAAGTGGAGGATGACGTTTTATAAAAGCTTTAAACCACCCATCTCCTGGGGTATTATTTTTAAAAGGGTTTTTTCTTGGTGAACTATCTAAAAATTCTTTCGCGCAAGTTAGAACATCCTCTTTTCTTCTTGGAAATCCCTTCCTTTGACTTGTTATTAGCCATCTAACTAAAACCTCTTCTTCCTCTTTTGTAAGTATTGGTTTAGGTCCATGTTCACTTTTAACAAATTTACTACTTAATCTAAAATGGATAGTGCTGCGAGGAACACCGAACACTTTCGCTGCACTGTTTCTAGACATTCCATTTTTAATTGCTTTAAGAGCAATTTTAATATCATCTTCACAATATTGTTTTTTATAACGACTTTTATCTTTTGTTTTGGGCATTTCCTGAAAGTAAATTACGTTACAAAATCGTCTTGCCTACAGGGACATGCCCATCCCCCCCCCCCCAATATTTTAAAAGGTTGCCAAAAACACTCAAAAGTTAGTCAATTTGGTAATTTTTTTGTCTAAATTTACAAAAAGTTGGCAAATTTGGGATTGCTCCCCCCTAAAAAAAGTTGGTTGAGCACGTCCTTGCTTGCCTATACTATGTAATTCACATGTAAAATTTAATTTTGTCTCCAACCGACTCTTAATTTTTACCGCTATATTCAAATTCAATTTTTTTTAGATGTCACCGGTCCTGGGCATGACCTAAAACTGCCCCACGGGCAGGCTATCCAAAAGTTATTGTCTATCAAAAAGACAATGGAAGTATGGGCATGGTATTCCATGTAGTCAAAAGGACAATGATTAGCAAGTTCATTGTTAAAGCTTTCAAGTAAGCCTTAGGATCTGTGCACCAGTTAACCAGCCGCCTCTAGTGGTCAGTCTCAAACGGTTTTATTTGTACTATGTGGTTTTGGTGGTTTTAACCACCCAATTCTTTTTAAATTTCAACGATCTTTTCGGTTAGAGACAAAATATTTCGTTCGTGATTATAAAATGTTCGTGAGTAACATAGGCTATATAACATAACGCTACTGTGACGCGCATGAATGGACTGGCGAGATTAGGTACAACTGAAATCCTGAACCAATTTTCACGAAACTTCAGAATTAAAATATAATTTAATAAAACAACGACCCGACTCCAAAAATATGGAATCATCAAAAGAAGCAACAAATGAAGTAGAATAAATAAATCACAATAAACTGAAAGAATAGTTTTTGTGGTACTTCTGATGATAAAACTCCTACCTGCCGCCTCCATGGATTCAAGCACTCCATCGGCCTCGACAACGAAAATAAGTCAAAAACAGAAAGAAAAAAATTAAATGTTGAAATCTATGCCACAGATGCCAGACCGGTGGTCACGCTTAACGATGCTGCAGGTCAGTTCTTAAGTGAGTAAAGTGGGCGGGATTACGCCTATCATCCACCTGTACCAAACCACGAGATACTGTGTTAATTGTGGTATTTCCCATGCTTCCTGGATTTCCATCAATTTTTTTATATCGTTAATCCACTCATGCGCATCGGTTATAAATTTTTATTATTACATTTTTAGCAATAATATTAAACAGCAAATTTTTATTCGGGAGGTAAGGGTTGCGAATATTAACCTAATCCATGTTTCATAATATTGCCCTTAAAAACTAATAATTTTTAGGATTTTTAGGGAGGTTAATTTTGATTTTGAGAGGGCATAGTCTCCTCCCCCTTAGATGCGCCTATGTCAATCAGTGAACATTCCGTCAAATCAAAATCTGTTCAGCATTTTTTAAGAATCTAGAGAGGCACAAACAAAAGGCATGCGATATGCTCTTTGTTTTTTGGTAGTCGGGTAAAAACCGTAAAATTAATAACGCTTACCCAATCTTTTCGGATCAGACACCAGCAAAAAGAAATAGCTTCATCAGCAATAATGGAAAACAAAAATATCGCTAAGTATGATATTTTAATCGTAAGCCAACTATGTCAATAACTGTCAACCAGGATACATAACCTAATTCCATGTTAAGTGTCAACTACTGTACCGTGTACTCGATTCCCGTTTTAAAATTTAGTTTAGCTATTTTTTGAATAAAATTTTATCGATGATAAGCGTCTACATTCGATCATTAAGATATCTCTCTAAAATTGTAATTAAAAAAATTATTGTTAAATTTTGATATTATTGCGCTCATCAGTAGGTGTTTGAGATAGCAGTGTTTTTCGCTAGATGTCGCCACTAAAATATTAAATTAATTTTGACAAATCGAACGTTTGATTTGCCTTTTTCCACCAATTTGACGTTTCAACTTCCTGAAATTTAAGGAAAAATTGGTTATCGTTCCACTTTTGTTGTGAAAATTGGAATAAAAATTAATAATAAATTGTGGGTGCGATCGTGTCACGTGATCGGATCGTATCGGGGTCAGCGGGTGAAATCGGTTGTTGGTGATGAAATCGATTGACGCAAAGAGGTGACGCAGATGTCTAAATTGTGTTGTTATTGTGAAGTAGGGCGACGTACACGTAGAGAGAGCCGAGGTCCGTGGAGTGTTTTATTTTTTTTAATACATGATATAGTAATTTCGATATGGATGTGAGAATTATGCGTTCAAAAGCAAAGAGTTTGTTCGGCCTGTATTGCTTGTGTTGGGACAATGATATCATCGAGTTGGTATAGCAACAGCGAATTTGCCAAATTTTACCCGAAAAGTAGAATCAATGGTGATAGACGACGACTGGTTAGTATTTCTTTGTTTTGTTGATTGGTCGCGTCCATTTTGTGAAAGTTATATTAACTACGCCGTACACAATCGGAAGTTTTTAAACGCAAAATTCTGTGTTCACAATCTGTGATAATAAAAGTATAATTATTAAATAAAAATAGCATTTTCTTATACACGGAGAGTATTTTTAACGCGGATAAAAGAACTTACCAAATTCAAACTGTGTCTGTCTGTCCGCCAGTATTTTTGTGTGTTACTTAACGAATTGAGTGGTGCAATTATAAATAATAAAAAATCAATCAAATCAATTCAATTAATCATGGCAAGAAAGAATCACGAAGCGAGTAACACCGCGGACTCGTCGCGCAAGGCGAGCCCGGTTAATAATTACTACAACTACAACAGTAAACCTGGTGCAAAAAAGGTGTCATCACCCATCGAGATTCATCACAAAGGATCTCATAGACTGAGCTTTAATAGATTATCTCCTTCGTTGGATAGTGTCGGTTCTAGTCCTAGTACGTCTCCGGGTTTATTGGCCGGCCATTATGCCGGTTGCAAGTGGTCCGAAACGCCTTCGCCATCCGCGTTACCAAAACCACCCTTGCACTGGATGCCGTTATCACCACCTTCGTGCACTTTCTTCAGCAAGAAGGCGTCCGACCAAATGGACGTCTCGCAACTCCAAGTGCTACTCAAGGTTCAGGCCTGATCTTCTTCGAACTGTATTTTCGAATAGTAAACGAAGCCATAAAAAATTATTATAATTAATATGACAGGACATAATTGAAATCGTTTTATTATTGTGAATGAACATAAACACACGATAATTAATTTTAAGCAAATTTTTTTTAATTAGGCGAGTGAGCACGACAATTCTCCCTTTTTTCCTATCTCTAATTTTTTTATTAGTATCATCATTATGACTAACTAAACAAATTTGTGATTTTTGTGATTCGAATTGTCCTGTTCAGCCGCACCGGTGATAATATGCAATTATTGCGTTTTAGGTTAGAATTTTAAAAATTAAGTCTTTTCTAAATGTGATTTTTGTTTAATGTTAAAAATTGTAAGAGGTTAAATTTGAGTTTTATCGATGATTTGCAACAAATCGTCCACAAGCTAGCACTTAAATTCGAATTACAAGGAAAAATTTTTATTTCGGTCGTTGCGTTTCCTCCACTCACCTTTTAATATTCGCATTGGCTATTTTTTTATTTGCCAGTACTGAAAAAAGTGCGAATATTGGAAATGGTAAGTGTGAGAAATATAAAAATATAAAAGAAATTTTTTTTACTACTTCCAACTTCTTTTGTTGTATGTACTAAACTATACCAACTTTTAACACCATGAATTTTTTTTAACCAGTACAATTTAATTGCTACTTTGCAAGTACAAAAACCATCTTAAATGTAATATAACAAAATAGATATGACGGTCAATTACGTCGTGTATTTTTATTAATTGCAGTACAAAATGTATAAATCATGAGGAGAGATTAACTGTAAAAAATTATTAGATTTAAGATGATCATTGCAGTGGTACGCGAATCCAGTGAGTTTACAATTTTTTTACCTTTTTATATTTACAAATTTATTTCTTCAAACAATCAAAATTTGTAGTAAATTTGTAAAAATTACATTTGAGAAGTGAATAATATACACAGATATTTAGTTTGTTTTGAAAAGAATTTATAATAATTTTTACAAATTTTTTTATTTTAATTCGATCGCTACCATTGCACCATTACATATTTAATTGTGTCATCTTTCGATATTGTATTCTGGCAGTGTACGAATTAAACGTCTTCCAGAAAAAAGAGCCTAAGAAAACAATATGTCGAGATGTGCAATATTATACAAGTTTTCATGTTATAAACTGAAAATTAAATTTTATTTTTGTTTGTCATGTATTAGAGATTTTACAACACCATCACCATAAGATGCGCACAAAAGTTGTCGCCAATTGTTTGTTTTTGGATACTGAAAGTCAAAATTTTGCAGCACAAGAAATTTGTTATCTACTAATATAAATCTCTAATACAATTTATATTCTTCTATGTTTAGCTTTAAGCATGTCAGATCTCAGTGTTCACAACATCAAAAAAGATATTTGTCAAACCAGCAATATTATGTAAAAAAAATTGTCACATTCAATCATCCATCCTCAAAATCTGTGATACCTTCCTGAAAATAAAATCCCATCCCACTAACTCGCTTCCTTTGTTTCCTTCCTTTAAGTATCCTTCCATCCTCTCCCATTCCAGGGGCTTTTGCCCCACCAAATTTTCATAAAAGGGTTTCTATTAAAGAACTAAACTGTTAAACTGTACGTCAAGAACTTTTCCAATCGAAAATTCATGAACTAGGACCAGAACCCAGATGAGATGTCCAGGGTGCAGCACTACAGTCGATCCATTACAAACATCAGAGATTCCTTTTGTTCTTCGTCGGCATTCGCTCTTCTCAACAGGAGAATTTTTATTACAGAATGGATGATCAAAGGTTTTGGTAAGGAGGCTAATTTACTTTTTGACTGGTACCAAAATTTTAAGTAGGAGTGAACTAGGTAAGGGAACTCTTATTTTTGTAATAATTTATTAAATTTCGTTAACTAAAAAAATACTTTCCAACTTTAATTCAGAAATGGTCACTTGTATTTCAGAAAGCGTTAATTGTATTTCAGATTATTTAATTCAAATATTGTTAGTTAGTTTTAACTGATGAGTCATTGAACAATCATTTCAATCATGAATTAGATAGAGTGGCGGATATCTGAAAAATTAGGCTCTTAGCATTTCAAAAAATGATTTTATTTAATTGTAAAAAACGTGGGACAGGGAAAAACCGCAAAAATTAACCTATATAAAATAACAAGTGCCTGGTTGTATTTAATATTGATTTATTAGTTTCAAATATTTTCAAACAAAATTTTTATTGCTGTTCCTCCTTCAAAAATCACCTCTGCGATCAAAATTTTTTCACTGTATTTGTGTACAGAACTTTTTAAATGGTAATAATTGCACGAATAAAAAAGAAAATTCGGGGCCTCTTGGTTTGAAAATCGCTGTTGTAGGGGCGCCTCAAAATTGAATTGCGTCTGAGGGCTTTCAAGTGCTAAATCCGCCACTGATTAGATAGCTAAAGGCCACCGGATGTTGTTTATACAATAATCACATTGCCATTTTAATCTAGCTGATTGGTTGATTCGGTGCTCCTATCTGTTGATTGTATTAAAACGTACAGAAAGCATAGCAACTGTTAAGGAAATATTGTACTTCTACAGAAATAAGTAAACTCAATTGCGTTTACTTTGAAATTGTGCCGCGACCTTGCACTCGGAACGTTACAAAAACCACAACAAATACGAAGAAATTGCTAACGGTTAATAGTGATGTAGGGCAACCTTTTTTATTAATGTGTGTT